>CM045772.1:98186498-98867659 GCA_025200525.1 Camellia lanceoleosa | reverse complement strand
TTGATTGAGGTTGGTCAATTTTAAAATCAAGATTAGTGTTCAAATTTGCTAATTGCTTTTACCCTCTTGTTTTTAATTGAAAATTTTAAATAAAAAAAAAAAAACAAACACATTACAATTTCATAACTGAAATTAATAAAAATTAAACTAATCAAGGTGGGTCACATTGAAATTAATCCAAAAAAAAAAAAAAAGTTTAGATTGGATTACCTGCTCTAGTATCAGCTTGTTTGGTTAGGATATTTAGGATCGACCTTTCAAAAAATTTAAATTTGTTTTTAGCATTTTTTTTTTATTTTTACTGAATTTTTTTAATATTCTAAATAATTTTTAAATTTTTAGATACACTTAACATAAATACACTTAAAGAATATAATATTTATGAAAAAATCTTTAGAAAATTCACTAAATTCCAAAAATACAAAAAAAAAAAAGAAAAAAAAGAAGGAGAATTCAATATATTTTTCATATTCTTGCGTATTGATTGATTTTTTTAAAATATTTTACTTTTTAGATACATCTAAGTAAGGTACATCTAAAAAAATAAAAAAATTACTTAAATTTTAAAAATATTTACCAAAAACAAAAAATATAAAAAATAAAAAATTCAATTTTTAAAAAATTAAAACCAAGCACACTAATTGATTTTTTATCTTTCATTCAATGAATTACGCTGGGTCACATTTTCACTCATGATGTGATTAATATTAGAATAATATTATATGTATCCCTTAGTGTACTATTTAGTATAGATAATGTGACATAATTTTAAAAATTTTACATATTAATAATTTAATTACATTAGGTGAGAATTCAGAATAATGTACGACATAATACTAGTTGGTACAGCTAGTTAATATGCACTGGATTGATGTGGCATGTAGTACCACCGTTAGTATTAATTGACTAATGCTATATGCACCAATTAATGCACTAACTAGTGTACTAATTGATAAGAAGTGGCATAATTTAAGATATTTTTGATATTTGTAATTTGTATAATGAGTGAGATCAATAATAATGTCATAATTAGTGTTGGTACACTAATTGGTACACTAATTAGTGCATATAATACCACTCATACCTCTGCTTAGAACAGCGCTGCAGAATGTGCTTTTTAGTATCTATTTCTATTTTTTTGCTAAATGACGCAAAAAAACGAAGTATGTTTGAATGACTTTGCCGAACGACTTTTTTATTGAATTTTTTGCAAAGACGGGCAAAAAGTAGAGTAGGTGCCGAATGAATTCACTTTTGGGATTTAATAGTTTCTTGGTTTTTTATTTTTTTAGTAACTTTTGATTAAAATGTTTTACCTGCTGCCAAACAAGTGCCTAATTTAAGAGGAGTGATGGAGACCCCTCTAATCAATACTTCCACCACCTCCACACACACGCTAAGTGGCGTGATTAAGAGATTGAAGGACAAGGGAAAAAAAGAAAACAAAAATCTAATCCAATGAGAGAGAGAGAGTGTATAAAAAAGGGTCTTTAGACATTTTTGTTAATTTAAACATATTAAAAAGTTAACATATTCAATTTAGTTTTCGTTTAGTAAGAGTTAAAATAGTTTGACTTTTTGATTATTTTAACTTGGCTTTTTTAGTCTCGTTTGGTTTTTATTTTTGGCTTTTTTTATTTTTGTGAGAGAAAAAGTGTAATGATTATAATTTGGATGTGACACTTTATCTTATTAACTTATGTAAATAATTTTATCTTTTGTATTTTTTTAGCCAAAAAAATCTAAACCAAATATAGCTTTAATGCTCTAAAGTATTGAATAATTAGTAGTGGATAAGGGTTGCTGTAGCCTTGCCATCTGGTTTCGCAGCCCTAACCTTTTTCCAATAATGAATGATGATGTTTTTGTAGGTACCGAAATCATTTTCCTTTTTAGAGCATATACTATTATCAAAGTGTGAAGGACATGGACAAATTAAGCTATTGTTAAATGGAGTACACAATTATGACATTTTCAAATAAGAAAGCAAGTGGAATCTCAATGCCTTTGTTTAGATTAAAATTTTGAAAAAGAATTTATAAAATAAATAAATAAAATAAAATAAAGCTATAGTTTCTTTTAACTTCTTTATTTTTCTCTCTTTTTCTCACAATTTTATTCTTAAATTTTTAATCCAAAGGCAGCCTAAGAGATATATATATATATATATCAAACTAAACTTTGAAGGGGAAAAAAATAAAAATGATAACCACATTAATGTCTTACATGTATACACATATAAATTCCAATGCTTTGGATAGTGAGATGAAAAAAAAAAAAAAAAAAAGGGAAAGAAAGAAACTGATTGTAATTTATCAGCTATGGTGAAAAAAGAAAAAAAAAATATTGATTTTCCAACTTCTTGTTTGAATGAATGATGATTAAAAGAGTATATAGGTGACTTAATTATTTTATTTTCTTTGTATTTTGAGGGGTAGTTTAGGTATTACAATTTTGTTGTAAAGAATAATTTTGATTTCTCATTAAATCTTATCACTTTTTTGGTGAGAAATAAAATTTAAATTTTGTAATTTTTGTCTTTTTCACGATTTTTCACCCCTTCATACTATTTCCCATTTCATTGATCATCCAAACAAGTTATGAGAAATCTCATTTTTTCCATTGCTTTTATTTTCTTACTAACCCACTCAATCCAAATGGAGTGTTATATTTGTAAAAAGGATCTTGAACTATAGTAATTGATGAATAAATACAAATTTGTCATATCGTTTTATATAAATTTTCTGTATATATATATATATATATATTTTTTTTTTCGGTATATCGGAATAAATGTTTGTATATAATTACTCTTCAACTAGTAGGAATAAATATCGAATTTGATCTTATATATAGCCAAGAGGCCATGAAAAATATCCATAGGCCAAGTATGAGACTAAATGATTGTTGAATTGAAATTTGAAGTGGCCAAAGGCATCATAGTTACATGGAAGCAAGCAAGGGTGGGTTTTCAACATCGTTTCCAACTTTTGTAGGCCACTTACACTTAGTACCTCTGGATTTGGCTAAGTTCAATGAATAAGCCTAGCTGATGAATGCTGACTATATCTATTCTTCTAAATTATAATCTATTGGATAAAGTAAGGGCTTGAATATTGATATTGACACAAAATTTTATAGTTTTACTTTCTGAAAAATGTCCTTTCGTAATTGCAAGAACAATTGTAATTGTTGAATTTAATCATATTAGATATTTATAACTGTTAATTCAAGCACACCTATCACTATAAAGAAAAATACTTTTGGCGACTAAAGTTTCAGTCGCCAAAGCCCCTTTTAGTCGCCAATACTAATTTTTTCACTTCCGACTAAAGATTTTCGCCGTTGTGGTCGCTGATAAATTGTCGCTAATACCTTTCACCACTAAACATTTGTTAGTCGGCAATATATGTCTTCGCGCACCAAATAATTAGTCGCCAATACTCCATTCCATTTTGGGAAATTATACTTGTAGCGACTAAACCTTTAGTCGCCAATACTACTTTTTTTTTTAATTTATCTTTCGGCGACCAACGACTTTAGTCGCCAATACTAATTTTTTCAAAAAAAAAAAAAAAAATAGCCTCCGCTGGTTGTCCCAGGTTTCGAACCTGCAACGTCCAAGACTTGCACGCCACTATACCTTTAGCAACACTTGGTCCCCACTACGTCACTCTCAGATCACATGATTATTAATGCAACATTTATTATTTATATACTATATTCACTGGTATTAATACAAAATTGTATATATAAAAATAAATTATTTTATTTAATGTATTTCATGTAAAAAATAAAATATTTACAAAAAAAATTGGGTAGTACTTTTGGCGACTAAATCTCAATTTTAGTCGCCAATTCTCCATTTTTTGGCTACTAATTTGTTTTCTGTCGCTAAAACAAATGAATCCCGCCTAAGTATAGCACAATTGGCGTTTAAACAGAACTTTAGTCGCCAAAATCAACTTTGGGCGACTTAAATGCATTTTAGTCGGCAAAAACACCTATAATGGGCGATTAAATTTTAGTCGCCAAAACCGCCCTTTTGGCTACTAAACAACCTGTAGTCGCTAAAACCCTATATTCGCGATTAAAGTGCGTTTTAGTTGCAAACCATTAAATCAGCGACTAACCTGTTAGTCGGCAAAGGATCAACTTGCGACTAATTGTATTTTAGTCGCCAAAATCATACTTTTAGTGACGAAAAAATAAGTTTTAGTCGCCAATTGTGTTTTTTGTTGTAGTGTATATAGATGTACATACCTTCTAATATATATATATATATATAGGTGGAGTGGATGTGTTTGTTGAGAATTTAGTGTGAACATAAATATCAAATACTATCTATTACTATTTTAAAAGTTTGAAGAAGTTTGAATATTTTCTACATTTTACGTATCTCGAAAATCAACAATACTTGATAGTCTGAATTTTCATGGCTCGAATGTCTCAAAACAATATTGTTTTGGGAATAAAATGATGTCGTTTTGATACATTCGAGCCATTCAGGCCACACAAATTTAAGCTACCAAGTATTTTTCCTCGAAAATTTCTTTCCAAAAGTTTCAGATTTAAATCCAACCACTGCATCATGTACAAAAGTCATGAAGGAATCCTATATAAACCAATTGTCTTTTTTTTCTTTTTTTTTTTATCTTCTTAACATTAACATTTATTTATTTAATTAACACTAAAAAACGATCAATTTCCTATTCCTATCCTTCCAAAAGTCCTATAACAAACCTATCTCCCTATTTTTTTAATTGATAATTGAACTATGAAATCTTTCTTATTTCCTCTATTGACTTCCATACTGCTGTACATATTATTTACAACTGTCCATCATGGATTAGGAAGCTATGAATATTTTGTAAATATTTTGGGTTGAATCTTAGGGTTGTATTCATTTGTTCGAATCTACACAAAAATACTGTGAATATTTTGGGTTAAATCTTACAATTGTATGCATCTATTCGAATCTACATAGAGAGAGATGCATCCAGTTTCGTACTGCATATCAGGAATTCATAGGCTATTTTTATACACTTTCTCTTTGTTTAGATTTTTAGAATTGTATTATTTTGCATGGTACTTTAATAATGGGATTTTTGGTGAAATCCTCCCTTTTGGACTTTTTTTTAGGGTAAAGGACAACTTAACTAATTTAGCTTCAAAAAGTCCCTGAGAAAGAAGTGCGTAACTCAGTAAGGACACACCATAAATTTTTCTTTTTTTTTGGACAATATTGCCCTTCTATATATATATATATATCATATATTTGAAAACCTTATTGATATATACACTGATCTTATATATTTGAAAATCTAATAAGTGAAGACGATCCGAAATCAATAAAGACAATCTCGAAATCTGAAGATTTCGCCACCGCCGATCATGCCTTTTGTTAGCAATAGATGATTCACCACCAATGATCTCACCAAATTTGCTTCGATCACGTATTCTCCATTGAAATTTGTATCAACAAGAGCTTATATTTGAAATCTATACAAATTTGTATTAGATTTTGAGAGTTTCATCAAGATTAAGAGTGTTGATTGAGTTTTAGAGGTTTTGCTTCGATCATGTTTTTTATTATTGTTTGAGTTTGATCAAGTATTTTGATTAGTTGTTTTCTTGTTTGTTTGTTTGTTTGTTTTTATTTTTTTATTTATTTTTATTATGTATGATCTGATTTTGTTTTATAGAATGAGTAAAATTTACTCAAGTACTATGTGCTTTGTTTTTGTTTGATAGAAAGAAAGTAAAATTTTACTTTGGTACTCACTACAACAAATTACACTTTTGGCGACTAAATTTTTAGTCGCCAAAAGTCATATTTTAGTCGCCAAAGTGTTTTGCCGACTAAACTTTTTGGTCGCCAACTTTATCGCTAGATGATTGTCAAGAAAGGTATTGGCGACTAAAAAATATTTAGACACTGAAAGTATTCAATGGGCGACTAATTTTTTAGTCACCGAAAGTTTTCAAATTGGCCACTAAAAATTATTTAGTCACTGAAAGTCTTCAAAATTAGTCGCCAAAAGTTCATAATAAATTTAACATTACATTTTCAGCGACTCAAATTTTTTGTCACCAAAAACTTAAACCATTTAGGGCGACCAAACTTTTAGTCGCTAATTTTATTTTTTAGTTTATCTTATTTCTTTTAGCTACTAAATGGTTTACTCACCTAAAGTCTAGTTTTTTGTTGAGCTACTAAAATTTTAGTCGTCTATCATATAAACCCTAGAGCAAGAGAAATAAGGAAATAAAGGAAGGGGAGAGAGAGGGAGAGAGAGAGAGAGAGAGAGAGCGAGCAAGATGTGAGGTTTGGTGGTGGCTGGTTCTCTATGCATGTGTGTGTATGTGTGTATATGTGTGTGTGTGTGTGTGTGTGTGTGTGTGTGTGTGAGAGAGAGAGAGAGAGAGAGAGAGAGAGAAGAGAAAAACCCCTGTTTTCGAAAAATATTGAGAAGAACTGGGCGTCAATCTTTTAATTTTTCCCACTAAAATTTTATATACCTTTGGCGACAAAACTTGTTGTTTTGTCTCCAAAGGTTAATTTATAACGACTAATTTATTTAGTAGCCAAACATTTAACTAATTTTAGTCGCCAAAATATTCAATTTCTCAAATTAAATTTATTCTTTTTATTTAGTAACTAAATTATTTTAGTAGGTAAAATTACCAAAAAATTTTAGTCAATAATGAATATTTGGCAAATATTATCTTTTCTAAATTTATTTTTGTAGCCAAAAACTGGTATACCACGACTAACAAAAATTTTAGTAGCCTAAAATATGATCTAATGCCGACTAAAACAATTATTAGTCGCCTATTGTGGCATATTTAGCAACTAATTTTTTTTGTCACCAATAATTAAGATAGCTATTAAAAAAATTAGTAGTTAAAAATCATTTTCAACGGCAACCAATGTAATTTTTAGTTGCCTATATTACAACTTTTGGCAACTAAAAAAAATTTAGTCGCCAAAAGTATAAATTGTTGTAGTGATATGGATAGTTTGGTCATTTTGTAAAAGCACGTCCTTATCGACATAATAGTTTAGTGCCTAGACTTTTGAACAAAAGAAATTTGAATTTGAATTTATGAACCGAACGTCCATAATTTATTTGAATTTAAAATTGTTAAAACAATCAAAATAAATAAATAAATAAGATAAAACGGGAGAGAGTTTTGAGTTATCCTGGTATGTTTAAGGAGATTCCAACAACCTTTACCACTATTCATAGGGCTGGGCAAGCACAAGGTTTTTGGGATTGGCTTCTCTCCGGTCTAAAATTAGATTGGAGAGGTGCTATTCAGCCTATTGGGTCTACTTTTGGACTCTGTTTTGATAATTCAAATCATTCACATTTTAGAATTCATCGAATACATCATCCTTGCAAAAAATCAAATCAATCGGATAACGACAACCACGTGTTTGGATTAATTTTGTATAAAAAAATGGATGGTGAGAAAATTAACGAATCATACAAAATTGATATGAACACATGGTTTTCGTTATCCAGTCAACTTAATTTTTTACAAAGCTAATTTACCCGACGAATCCTAACATGTGAATGGTTCGCATTATCAAAACGAGATTCCAAAATGAACCCAATGGGCCGGATTAGACTGGTCAGTTTGTTTTCGGACTGCAAACCATCCAGATTTTTTATCAAAATTTTTGTACACACCAAACTCAAGCCATAATTGGTCAACAATCTTATAAAATTATACTTTGTCCCATTTATGTTTAATCATTTTTTTCACTTTGTCTCTTGATTTTTTTTCCCCCCCTCACTTTAACCTTTCATGTTTCGAGTTTTTCTTAATTTACATTCCTAAAACTAAGCTGTCTCATGACATTAAAAAATATTATTATATTAAGGTTTGTATCAAAATATGAATTATATATAATAAATTATTTTTATGTCATGTGACTATCAATGCGTTATTTTTGTCTAATTCAACATAAGTTAGTTTTTGAAAAAAAAACCTTGAAACATGGAAGGTTAAAATGAAAAAACAAAAATGTTAAAAATCAAAATAAAAAATGACCAAAAAATAAAATGTAATTTATTCAATTAAATCTTTTTATTCTCTTATTTTAATATTTTTTTAATCATTAAATTATATAAAAATTTCAAAATATAATTTAATATCGCATCAGCCCAATCTTGTTATTTTAACAAAGCATACACGGGTTTAATTTGGAGATGAATTTTTTAATCAACAAAAACCAAAGTTTTTAGTAATAAAGTTTGGTGCTCAAATAATGACTTTTTTAACTCATATATATATATATATATTTTGACCAATAGAATCCAACACCAAAGGTGACAGGGAGACAAGCACCATGACCATCCATGACAAATTGTTCCCCATTCTCCCCTTCAAAGTCCTATGGGGCAATAATTTTCAAAGAATTGCAAAAATTATCTTATAATCTTGACCATATGGGTTAGGCGGTGTGTCCCTAGTGGCAGGGTCGGGTTCTGTGCCTCTCGATCCGTCTTATTCTTTGTTTTAATTCATCTTTTATAATATAAATACATCGACAAGTTTATTTTATGATAAAGAAATGACTTGAAACAAAGAGACATAGGAAAATCTAAATTGAAGATCAAATGTCAATGACAAAATACCTTGTTTCATTTTCTTTGTGGTCACATGCTTTGTTATTGGATTGACACACAACACACGGTGTTTTAAAACCAAAAGATAACTATTGATAGAATTGGCTTGCCGCTTCATTTTATTTTTATTTTTTTTTACACAACAAATTATTAAATAGTCTTAAAATATCATGTGATATTATAGACGGATGTTCTCAACAAAAATCGGAATCCTCTAGAGTGATCTTTTGGATGGGTTAGGGTTTGGAATAAGTGTTATATTTTTAACTTTTGTAGAATTAAATCTCATTGCCTAAAAAATTACTTTAAAATAACTTTCTTTTTAGATGAGTTAGGTTTGGGAGTGAAAAGGTAAAATAACTATTGTACCTTCAACTATTGTCAAATTAACTATCCAAACAAATTACTCTAAGATAACTTTAGGAAAAATCACTTTAAATGATCTAAACCCACAAAGAAATAAAAACGCAAAACACACTATGTCTAAGTGAGTCATTGTTTGTCCTCACAATTACTTAGCAAAAGTGAGTTAATATTATCGACTCATCAAGTATTATATTATGTCATTTGTTTGGAGTACTAAGTGAGTAACGCCATATGATATTTTAAGACTATTGAATAACAATGCCATTACATATCCAGATAAACCACATCTATGGATCACAATCATTCTAAATCCGCCACATCCCACTAACTTTATATCTACACCATATATACCTTATCTCAAGGGCAAATTCAAGACATTTTTTCATAATTCATACCATTTCTAATTTAACAACAACATTACCCCTACTTCACACGAATCTATGGGGCATTGACATCTATAAGCACAATACATGTATAAACATATATACTAAGAATGAAATAAAACAATGCCAAAAGGAAAAGATGAGAAGGGTAGGGCATATTCTGTTCAACGCAAGGCTTAAGATATAATGTGATTCGATCATAACCTTCTTTTCATTTCCTTTTGGGATTTCTTCTGATTTTTTTCTTCACCAAATCCGAATGATTTCATAGTATATGTACCATATTCATGCTAATCATCATTTGTATTCCTTTGAGATCATGATGAGTGATATAGCTTTATCTTGATTAAAAGAATGGAAATCTAGAAAAGGTGAAATGAAAAAACAATTTGATCACCATATAGTGCAAGCAATTTGTAGCAGTTTTAGATTCTATTTGAATCTTGGTTATGAAATTTGAGTCACTATTTTTGAATATTTTGAAGAATTGGATGCACAAGGAGGAGGGACCGAATTGCAAATTTCCTCCACTTCTTTACTTAAACTTATATCAAATTATATTTTATTCAAATGTTAACTCAAATTAAGTGAGAATCATTTCATTTACTAAAATTTCTATCAAATCAAAACTTGACATATAAGTGCTTCTTACCAAAATTTTCAAATTATCTTTTACTTTAATTCGTAACATCCACTTAAAATTTGACAAGCTCTTTACCCAATTTGAGTAAAAATATAATTAAGGGTTAGAGATGGCCTTATAAATAAATATAGATTTTTTTATTTTTTTCCTTCTAGAAAATACATAACAAGTTGATTTAGAACAAATTTTAACTAGTCGAATATGAATTAAATTTGAATAATTTGGTTGATTCTACAGTAATGAAAAAAACAATGAAAATCTTGTAACTTACATGACCTATTTATACACATACATTAAAAGTTGCACCACGCTAAGGTGAAACTTGAACCTGACATCACACGAAAGCACCTCATCCACTCTTACATAGTTTTTTTTGTTGGGATGTGATTGAGAACCCTTCCAATCACCACCCCCACACACACACGTGGCGGGTAGTGATTGGAGGAAAACAAACTCACCAATCAAAAGAGAAGGGGTCAAAGGGGGGGGGGGGGGGGGGGAGAAAGGGGGTCCAGATCATTTTTCTTTTTTGTTTCTCGACCTCTCGTCACATTATTCTTTTTCAAGGCTGGTATATATCACTTAAATATTTTACTAAAACCTTTTAATTCATATGTGGCTTATCATATTAGTATTGTTTGGTATAACTTATTATCAATTAAAAATTAATAATTTAAAAGTAGAAATCAAAATATCCCTCACCTTGATTTTAGAAATCACATTTTTTTAAAAAAAATCTTATTTAAGTTATATCTGCCTAATAAATTATAAATATAAACTATACTAAACACTTCGACATAGACTCTCAGAATAAAAACAGCTATAAATAGCTTAGGCCCCCTTTTGGGATAAAGGTTGGGACTAAAACAACCATATAGGATAAAATATGATATTTTAACTAAATATGACAAAATGTCCTATTCAACCTATAATTATTTAATTTTTTCTTTCACAAAAGTTAAAAGAGCCAAAAAAACATATCCCAAACGAACCTTTTAGCCCCACGCTAAACTAGTTAAAAAACCAACTCACATCCCAAATGAACCTTAGATAAATTATACCAAACATCTCCAATATGATAAGTTTTGCAATTTTCTAAAATGATGGGCCCCTTATACATATAGGAGATGAAGTAAAGGAGTAAAATAAATGGGATAAATATATATACACATATTAGTGGTTGTTACAAACCGTGTGTGTAATTCTAAGTATGTAAAAAAAAAAAAATGTATTAATATCACAATATGTATTTGTTAGACTTATTTATTTTGATGATTTATTTAATTATGTTTTAATTTATTTGGAAAAGAAAAATAGAATCAAAATTTATTTTAATGATTTTATGTTTTAATAAAATTAAAATTTATTTTGTCCCATTATTTCTTACCTAAACCTTTATCTTAAATGTTGTGAGAATGTATTTAATATTTGATTAAAAACAGAGTTCAAACAATTTCAAAATAGAGGTTCAAACAAATTAGCACACCAAAGAAATTTCAAAAGGTTCAAAAGGTTCAAGTGGAAGATATTCAAATTGGTAATGATGGAAGTACAATAGCTATAAACGGCTATAAATTCAAATGACTACAACGGCTATAAACTGCTATAATTTTCATTATTTATACCAAAACCTCTAATGTAAATAAGTTACAAAAAAAATCAGAAAATATTTTTTGATCTATAATCACTCACATCTATTCTCTGAAAAATTCTTTGAGAAGTGTTCTTCAATTTTTGTTTACATCCTTTTTCAGAAATTATACACTGAGACGTATAGCTTTAAACTCATCTTTCCTGTGTGAGGATTACAGAAAAATCAGAGTCTCATTTTTATATCTATCTTTGAGAGATAATTCTTGTAACTTTATGTGAAAGTAAAAACACCTTCTTTTCAACCTTGTAAGAGTATAGTATACTTAGTGTTCTTGACTTCGAAAGTCTGTGTAAAATTTGTGGAGGATTGCTTCATCTGTGAAAAGGTTGCTAGCACCTTGTAAAGCTAGAGAATAGTGAAAAATCTCAAGTGAAGCTTGAGGAGTGGACGTAGGCCGAGTTGAACCCGAACCACTATAAATTTGTTTGCCTCTCTCTCCTTTATCTTTTTATTTTATTTAAATTGCCATAACTATATTTCATATTTTTATTGTACTAAAATCATTAATTGACATAGTTGTTAGAACACTTGTTTTAATTATTTTTATTTCATTAACTATATTTATCTATTATACTTGTCATAATTTTATTAGGGTATTATTATTTTTATTTGTAAAACCTAATTCACTCTCCTCTTAGGTTGTCTTTTGGATAACAAGGTTGAATTAAAAAAAAAAAAAAAAAAAAAGGCAATGAACACATTAAAATTTAATGCAAGGAAAAAAAAAAAAACACTTAGACAAGTTTTAAGATATCACTTTGAGTCTTTACTTTATATAATAGTACTAGCAGATGGTACTACAATTCAAGTAGATAAAAAATGGTAGAGCTACTTGTCAAGAGTATCAGTATCAGTCTCTTCAAAATTTTAGTCAAATTATAATTTAAAAAGTCATTTTTTATTTTAGCTAGTCATCCATCAGATCAAACTCTCTATTTTAACTTAATTCTATTAAAATATTTGTTATTCTTTTTTTTTTATAAAAAATTGATGAGCTATCAACCAAACAATTTTATATTTTACAAAAGGTAAACCGAGGAAATGTAAAAAAATAAAAATAAAAATAAAAAATAAATTGTCGTTGACCGTTGATCAAGCGGGTTGACCGCTAGACGTCCGCGGATGTCCGATTACACCCAAATTGTGTGTTTTAGCGATGAGCATTACTCACTTCATCAAATGAGTTATCAGAGCAAATTTAATAAAAGTTAATTTAGAAAAAATTTGTTGAGACGGATGGAGGGATAATTTGATGATTTATTAACCATCTTTTAACTTTTTGTTATTTTGAAGATACTGATGCTATGCTCTAACGTGGTAAGAACCTTCTTTACAAGATCAAATGTTTTGGTTTAGAATCTTATCCTCCCTTGGGCAGAGAGAGAAGTGAGGCTTGAGGACACAAGTTTGGCACATTTTTGGGCCAACTCACAAGATTTAAGCATTGCAAAAATTAGCATTCTTTAACCCAATTCAAAATAGGCCATAAATATTAAGCCAGCCCAATATTTAGCTGGGCCGTGGCTCAAACAGTGAAGGACCACAGTCATCTTTAGGGCTTTCATTGACAAGTATTTTTTCAAGAGAGAGAGAGAGAGAGAGAGAGAGAGAGATAGAAGCCATTAAATTCACAGAAGGTGTGGTTTTTTGAGAGAGAGAGAGAGAGATGGGAATAGTGGCATGCATAGGAGTAGTATCACCTTTCCCCTTCTACTACTGCCTTTGGACATGCCCTCAGAGATGGGTGGACCTGTGCGGCAAAGGTCGAGACCCTTCAAAAATAATGGCTATGGTCTCTCACTTGTTGAAGCTCATTCAGCTCCTCTCTCTCTTCTCCTTCTCTTCTCTCTCTTGGCCCCCTCCTTTCTACTTCTGGCCCCTCTTCCTCTTCGGCCAGTTCCTCAACTTCAGGTACCCCATTCTTTCTCTCTCTCAAGCTTTCTAAATTTGTGGTGAGTTATACAATTTTCCCGGAAAATGTAAGGCGCCGTTTGGTTTAGTTTTTTAAATGAGTTTTGAAAGATAAGTTGTTGGAAAGAGTTTTGAAAGTTGAATTTTTTTGATTATGGGTTTTGAAATTAGTTTTGGTATGATTTTTAATTTTTTTTGGTTGAATAGATGGGTGAGTAAGAAAATTTGATTGGTTGATGTGTAGAAGGTAAGAGAAGGAGAGAGGAGAAAGAAAAGAATTGATTGATTTATTAAGGCTAATAGATTTTGGACTTAATTTTCATTAAGTGCTATTGAAAATAAGTCTCGGTAAAATTGTCGCTAAAAATAATTTTTTTGTGATAATTTTTTACATACGTTGCTAAAAATTGACAATTGGTGACTTTTTTTTGTCATGATTTTTATAAATTGTCGCTAAAACTTACAATTAGTGACTTTTTTTATGACAATTTTTTGGTGCTTTTCCCATATTAAGCCTATTTTGTATCTTAATTCCCAAACTAGGCCTAGTTTGGATGGAATTCCCAAATTAGGCTAAAGCACTATTACAAATCGTGTTTTCACTATTTGGAGTATAAAATTTGATGAATAGTGAAAGCGCTATTATAAATCGCGCTTTTAATTAAGAAAAGGCTATTACAAAACGCGCTTTCACTGTGCATATGAAGAAAACGCGGTGCATATCTGTTTTCTTAAGAAAACGTGTAAAATATATTAAAATGTAATCAAAATAAATCTTGAGTTCTCTGCAGCTCAAATGGTAGTGCAGTGGTTTTGTCACGCCCGCACAAGTTCAAATCACATGCACAAGAACTCCAAACAATTGGTATCCAAAATGAAATTCAACTTTTTTTTCTTTTTTTTCCTTCCACTCACTCTATACTTTATATATTTATTTTGTAATTTTTTTATCAAAAAAAAGTAAAATGTTTGTTTGGTTAAATATTTTAAAAAATTAAAAATAAACAATTTATTTGTTTAAAAAATTAAATAAACAATTTATTTATTTTTAAAGAATTATATAAAGTAGTATACTATTTATTTAAAAAGTTGTATACTATTTATACTATCTTCACATCACACGTATAAATAGTATACTCACTCAGACGTATTATACTATCATCACATCACACGTATACTACTTATTTTATTTTTAATAAATTGTTTATTTTTATTATTACCCATTACTTTTAAAATATGTTTATTTTTAAAATATTTTAAAAAATTAAAAAATGTACGCTTTTAAAATATTTTAGTACATTTTAAAAGTGTACATTTTGCTGAAAAAATATTTTTTGAATACGCTTTCACTGTGCATATTTTTTTAAAATGTACAATTTATTTATTTAAAAAATTAAATAAACAATTTATTTAAAATAAACAATTCAAATAAATAAAATACAATTTTTTCTATAAATAAAATACAATAACTAAATTTATTTTCTATAAAATACAATTTTTTTCAAAATGTCAACATAATTGTTTAAAAAGTATTCAGTATATTTGATTTGAGTTTTTTGGATTTAGTTATTTGAAAACTGAGTTTTTTGATTTTCGTATTTTTTTGTTTTTAGTGAATATTTTTAAAATTTTAAACATTTTTTTTTACTTTTTTAGATGCACCTTAGTTAGATGTATCTAAAAAATAAAAAATTTGTGAAAAAATATTTTAAAAAATTAATAAATAGTATACTACTTTATATAATTCTACTTTAAAAAATTAATAAATAGTATACTACTTTAAAAAATACTACTTATATAAAAAAAATTTAATAAAATTAATAAAAAATTAAATTTGTAAATAGTATACAACTTTTTTAATAAATAGTATACTACTTTATATAATTCTTTAAAAATAAATAAATTGTTTATTTAATTTTTTAAAATATTTAACCAAACAAACATTTTACTTTTTTTTGATAAAAAAATTACATAATAAATATATAAAGAATAGAGTGAGTGGAAGGGAAAAAAAAGAAAAAAAAGTTGAATTTCATTTTGATAGCAATTGTTTGGAAGTTGTGCATGTGGTTTGAACTGCAGAGGCGTGGCAAAACCAATACACTACCATTTGAGCCGCAGAGAACTCAAGATTTATTTTGATTACATTTTAATATATTTTAAACGCTTAAGAAAACAGATATACATAGTAAAAGCGTGGTTTGGAATCGCTTTTTCCTATGCAAGGAAAACGCTGCTTTTGTAATAACGCTTTCTTAATTAAAATGCGCTTTTGTAATAGCACTTTCACTATTCATCAAATTTTATGCTCCAAACAGTAAAAGCGCGATTTGTAATAGCGCTTTAGCCTAGTTTGAGAATTCCGTTCAAACTAAGCCTAGTTTGTGAATTAAGATAAAAAATAGGGTTAATATGGGAAAAGCCCCAATTTTTTTCCAAAGGTCCTATTAGACAATAAGTCTACTTGTTAGACCTATACGTAAGTATTCCATTTATTAATAATAGAAAAAAGGAGAGAGGAGAGAGAAAATTGAGTTTTGAGTTGTATTTTAAAATTTTATTAACCAAACAAATTTTTTCATTTTTTTGATCTAAATCATGTTTTAAAAACTAAAACAAATATTACCTAAATAATTTCAGGAACTCAGTTGGGAATGGATTTATGTTTAGTGAAAATGTTAGAACTCACCATTACTTAATTTATCAAATTTGTGTGATGGAGATTGAATTGATGAAGTCGGGTACACATGAATATGAATGAATCCGACCCATTCATTTCTTTCTGGGTAAATTGATAAGGATGGATTTGTAGTATTGTTGATATTTAGCAGGCTTGAGTTTAGCTGAAATAACCGTGGTTTGAAATAGCTTAAATTTATGATCTTATTCACTGCAGCAAACATGTTAGAAGTTTATGCTTAAAACCTATATTCCGCTTCTAACAGCTACACCAAATGGGCTTTAATTATTTTGCTACTTAATCTGATTTATATTTGAAGATAAATATATCTATAGCATCACAATGCACATTTAACATGGTTGTGAGCTTGAGTAGCTTAAAATTGAACGTATGGTAAATTGGTAGTGGGTGATATAATCTCTCCCAGCTCCAAATCCTTTATGTTTTGAAGATTTCTTGACACTAGACTATGTTTGGTAACTTAGGAAAGAAACATAAAGAAATGATTATGTAAGTTATGAGAGAAAAGAAAAGAGATTGTGATTTCTCTCTCTCTTATTTGATAATAGGAGAGAAAAGAAAATGATATATTTATTTCTTTTCAATCTTGTTTGGTTAAGCTATATAAAAGAAATGATATCATGTTATATTACCAAATTAAACTTTTATAGGTGTTAGTCTTTTTATTTCTTCTATATCTAAAGGGGTAGTATTATAACAAATTAGTATTTAGTTGGATTATTTTCTTTCCCAATCTCTCAACTTTTGGAGAGATTCAAATAGGGCTATGAGAAAATGGGTTTCTTTCCATTTCTTCTCATTTCACTACATGTCTGTCCTCTTTGCTTATCCAAACGAGTAATATGGATCAAGAGAGATGCATTTCTTTTCTTTTCTACCCAATCTAAATGGGTTGTTAAGTACGATTCCTTTTTCCAAATCCTATAGTGAAATGTTCAGGCATCAAGAATTAGCGTTACACTATTATTCTTGAATGTAAAAAAGAGGGGTTGGATTTAGTAAACCGCCTTAGGTGGTAGTGCGTAAGAACCATAACATATCGGGTTCTCTAATACCATGGTGATCTTCCAAGCTAAGGTAGAAGACGATTGATCTTTTTGAAGAAGGGAGAAGTCCGGATGCTTCCTATAGGTTGGTAGAGAGGGGTTTTGGGAGTGTGACCCTATCATCCTTATGTTTTGATGTTGGGTTAGATAAGCATCTGGAGGGTGAATTGACATAGGGAAACGGGCTGGGTAGTTGTTTCAATTTGGGGATGAGCAAAGAAGGAATTGGGTACCCTTTTTGGGTGTTTTATCAAATATTGTGTGCAAGGGAGGTGTTTTGCTTCCCGTGGAAGGGGTGGTTGGCGAGTAGCAAGAACCTTCTATTCGAGTGGCATTTACTAAGAAACGCGACACGTGCTCACAAGTAAAATTTTTTAAGAAACTCACTTTGTCGAGAAAGAAACTTGCTTCCAATTGAGATAAAAACCTCTCAAACATATAAATCTTGTAGAAATAAAAGAAAAATAACTCAAACTTATTTTAGTTGTTTCTGTTTATATAATATTTATTTATACTTAATAAAGACAATCTATGAAGTACCAACACTTCAAAACAAATGCGGTATCCGTGTCGGATACACAGACACTTCGGGGACATGCGGACACTTCAGGGACACACTAGGGACATGCCAAGTTATCTTTTCCCCCATTTTATTTAATGCTTTTGATGAATGTTGAATGTTTTTTATTTTTTTCTTAGATTTAAATACTTAATAGATCATCTATAAAAAAAAATATATAAATTGTAAGTGTTAATTTAGAAGTGTTTAAAAAAAAAAGAAAAAAGAATTAAAGTTAGTTTTTGTTAATATTGATCGTTTGTGGATCTAATATTAATCTAGATAGTAAATAAAAATATATGAAAACATATTTTTATTGCCATATCCCTAACATGTTCGAGTTCCCATTTTTTTGAAAGCTCCGTGTTCCTCTGTCCTTATCCGCATCCACATCCGCATCCGATCCGTGGTTCAAGCTTCTTAGAAGATAATTTGTAGTTGACATGAATCTTTGATATTTATTCATATTTTAATACATATTTTACAACTAAGGAGCAAAAAATAATTGTTAGAATATCTTTATATATCTAATAAATAAATATATACACGCTTCCTAACATAAGAAACTTCTATATGCCCTCTCTTCTTTGCCCCCGCTCCCGCTTCATGCAACTAAGGGTTGGAGTAAGGCTCCTCCCAAGGTGCCTTTCTTTGTGTGGAGTAGAACCAATACAACTAGTCCTCACAATCTTCTTATTTTAATATGGACGCAAAATGTTTAGCCTACTTTATGTTGTTTTGGCCATTTGGGCCTGTTCTGGCCACTTTGATCTGGTTTGAGTTGTTATATTCAATGTTTTTATTATTATTATTATTTTTATTTTTATTTTAGTTTTTTACTTTTTTCCTAATATTTATTAAATAGAACCTTTGATTTTCTTTATTTCTTCTTAATTCACATATGACTATTAACTAAAACTGCCTCAAGAAATCTTGTTTTCATGGTGATAAAATTGGACAAAGTAAACATTGAGATGGTCAAGTAATGTACACTGCATCAATGGGAGAACTGCAATGCCTAGCAAAATGAAATTGGTAACATTTTATTAGCAGAGGACTTTGTAGGAAAGAGTAAATATTGTGCTCCCATGAAAGTAACTGTTTCTCGTGAATATTCACGAGGAACAATTGGGAAGACTTGGGCAGATATAAGAAAAGGGGTTCCATAAGTTTTGCACTCTCACAGAGTAGTTGAACTTTCATGTTAGATACAAGATCTTGGGTCAGAAGTTGATACTCTCTTTCACTCTTGGAAACTCTAATGTGGAGCAAAAGCAGCATTCATGCTTAAATGCTGTATGAGGGTGGTTCATGGAAAGAGTGGGAAGGGGAAGAGAGGATGGACTCTGTTTGTAGCATTGTGTGTATGAATGCATATTCTAGGATGTAGTTTCAAGTATAGACACCTGCCTCCATATCATCTTTTCTTGATATCACTATTAAGTTATCAATTGTTCCAAAAGCATAAGCTGTTAGGATGTGGCCAACAATGTATATCAAGCTATTCAACAACTTCCCTAACATGTAACCCCATCTTGCACGTAGAGACAAAGAGAGAACCAAACAAAGAAAAGAAACCAAATGGGGATAAAATACCAAATGGCAATGGAGAGACTTGAATCCAAGACATCTCTCAACCCGAAGCTCGAGTATCATATTAAATTACCAAATTGTCCCAAATGCTTAAACTGATAGGAAACAGGCCCACCAATGTATATCAAGCTATTCAACAATCACCAAAAACTATGAATGTTTCTTTGTTAGTTGCTTTCTTGTTTCATTGAGATAGAGGAAGGTAATGCAAAATAAGGTGAGGAAGATAGGCAATGACATAATTATACAAACATTATGATGAGGGAGTCTAGTTGGCTTTGTGATTCAAACCCATGGATATCCCCTAAGGCCCTGTAGAGAGGAATGGTAACCATATAGGTGAAGCTTGTAGAGAGTAACCAGCTTAGGGTTTGATTAGGATCATCCCCTATTTATATAAATGAATATTTAGACAAATTACAAGAGAGCCCTGAGGCATAGAATAATTACACACACTCAGAAAGTAATATGACAATATAATATATATGCTAACACTCCCCCTCAAGCTGGTGCGAAGATATCGCACATACCCAGCTTGCCTACTATGTCATGAAATGGCTTATTCCCAACCCCTTGGTGAGAATGTCGCTAGTTGTTCACCACACCGACAAAAGGAGTACAAATGGTACCACTAAAGTGAGTTTCTCCTTAATGAAGTGGTGATCAATCTCAACATGTTTTGTCTTGTCATGTTGAACCGGATTGTGAGCTTATATTGATAGCGCCTTATTATCACAAAGATAACCGCATGGAGTCCGGCTCTGACCAATACCTAGATCACCAACAATAACTTGATCCATAAAAGCTCACACACCCCTTGCATTATAGCTCTAAACTCGACGCATTTGACCCGCAACCACATTTTGTTTCTTATTCCTCCAAGTAACTAGGTTGTTTCCAACAAAGGTGCAATACCGAAGTCGTATCTCTTATTAGTTATTGATCCAAATTACCAAGATCAGATAGGCTTCCACACGAAGATGATCATACTTTGAAAAATAAAGACCCTTACCAGAGCAGATTTCGGCACTTCAAGATTCTCATGACACCAAGTGAATCTGATGAGGAGCATGCATAAACTGATTAACTACACTGACAGCAACAACAATATTAGGACTGAAGTGAGATAGGTAAATGAGCTTACCCCACTAATCGCTGATAGCTCCTAATCAACAGCCTTCATCATCCCCCAATTTCTAATTGTTCCAAAGTGAGTGGCACATGCCTTGCACCAAGCATTCCAGCTTTCCTTTAATAGGTCAAGCACATATTTTCTCTCGTGGAGATAAATATCCCATTCTTGAGGAGCAACTTCAATTCCCAGAAAGTACTTCAAGCTTCCCAAGTCTTTGATTTCAAACTCACTAGCTAAATATTTCTTCAACAGAGATATTTCCCCACTATCATTACCCGTAAGAATTATGTCATCTACATAAACAATAAGTGTTGTAGTCTTACCACGTGAGGAATGTTTCACAAACAAGGTGTGATCTGCCTGACTCTGTTTGAAGCTACATTTAAGCATAGCCTGAGTGAATCTCTCAAACCAAGCCCTTGGAGACTGCTTTGAGACCATATAATGACCTCCGGTTGCATACTTTGCCTTCGTCTCGATGATCCTAAAACCGTATGAATGTCCATATATACCTCTTTCTTCGAGGTCACCATGGAGAAAGGCATTCTTGATATCAACCGAGCAAAGCGCCAATCTAGATTAGTCAAGTAGAGAGAGAAGTACCGACTAAATTCATCTTAACCACGTAAAGGTCTCTCGATAATCAATGCCATAGGTCTCGAGTAAATCCTTTTGCCACAAGTCTTGCCTTGTAATGCCTAATAGACCCATCTCGCTTTGTGTTACACAAGATATACCCATTTACATCCCACGTGTCGCTTTCAGTAGGTAACTCCAATCAATTCCTCAAGTGCCATTCTTCCTAAGTGCTTTCATTTCTCAATCATGGCTAGTTTCCACCAGAGGTAGCAAGAGCATCCCCAAAATGGTTAGGAATGCTAACAGAGGAAATATTGGACACAAACTCTATATGAGGATGACAAATGAGAGTAGGACACAAAGGTGAGATAGGATGTTGAGTACAAGATCTCACACCCTTCCTCTTGCCAATAGGAACACCAAGATCACTGGACTCAAGAGATCCAAAGTTACATAGACTCTCATCGTATGTGGAGATGGCAAAGGAGGAGCGTATGGTTCCTTGTATCCAATTAACTTGTTGTTCTGCTTCATGTCCTACATAAACATGCCCGCCCTTATCCTTGGTGACATCGGGTTCTATAGTCCCAATAGAAGAGGGTGGTGCAAGAACAACTGTTCCACCATAGGAAGCACAGGACTCACAAAAGAGAAGAGGGTGGTGCAAGAACAACTGTTTTCACCATAGAAGCACAGACTCACAGATCTCATTTCACACCAAGGCTCCCTAAAATGAGGACTCGCGACACTGGAGAGGACAAGATATAGGACTGGACTTAAAGAAAGTAACATCCATGGACATAAAACCACTTACGAGAAGGAGGGTGGTAAACATTTATACCCCTTTTGAGTAGGAGAGTAATCAAGGAAAACATACTTGAGGGGAGCGAGGGTCTAACTTACCACGAGAAGGCCGAGAGAGTGATTATGAACAAAACAGATAATAATTCAAATATTTTGGGAGGAATAGAAAACAAGGACTGGAATCTAGAGGACGAAAGAGAGCTTTGTTTTTGTAAGACCAGTAGAGAGCGATTAATAAGACGGTGACACCGGAGAGGACAAGATATAGGACTGAGACTTAAAGAAAGTAACATCCATGGACATAAACCACTTACGAGAAGGAGGGTGGTAACATTTATACCCCTTTTGAGTAGGAGAGTAATCAAGGAAAACATACTTGAGGGAGCGAGGGTCTAACTTACCACGAGAAGGAGAGTGATTATGAACAAAACAGACACAACTAAATATTTTGGAAGGAATAGAAAACAAGGACTGGGAATCTAGGAGGACGTAAAGAGGAGCTTGTTTTTGCAAGACCTGGGTAGGGAGACGATTAATAAGATGGGCAAAGTGAGAAGCTGTCAAATACGCCTCAATAGGCCGAGGTACACTCATAGAAAAACACATGTACCGAGCTATGTCAAGAAGATGCCGATTCTTGCATTCCGCCACCCCATTTTGTTGAGGGGTATTGGTGCAAGAGGTCTGATGGATAATGCCGCAGTAGAAGAAAATATTGTCCTAACTCGTAATCTTCAGATTCCTGGCCATTATCAAAACGAAATAGTTTGGACAATGGGCCCAAACTCTGAAAGTACAAATCATCTTATGAAAATTATGTAAACACATGTAAAAAACCTCACTTTATCTTTCTTCATGAGATACACCTAAGTAGTAAATGGTGAGAAAATCATCAATAAATGTAACAAACCATCGACGACCTTCACAAGAAGCATAACACGAGAGGACCCCAAACATCGTAATGTATTAATGAAAAAGGAACTAAACTTTTTATTAAAACCGGGACAAAAGAAGCTCGCGGTTATTTTCAAGTTGACAAGACTCACAAAGAAAGTCGACATGATGATTTAAGTAAACCAGAGTGGAAATAAATGCTTAAGTAAATAAAAGAAGGATGCCCAAGACGCCGATGCCATGTACCCATAAATCACGGGGTAGTAGAAGATGAGGTGAAGAATACAAGCTTGTCCGCTGATCCGTGAAATAGAGACCATTTTTCCACTATCAACGCTAATCGCCTCCTCGTGACAAGGTCCTCAAAAGACAATGATCGAAAAACGCCACACTACAATTCAAATCTCGTAAGACAACTCAAGGATAACAGACAAGTAAAAATTGTGAACATGGAGAATGTAAGATAGAGGTATGGTAGAGGACTTGGACTAAACCTTTTCTGTAAATGGAAGAAATTGGTACCATCTAATCCTAACTTTGTTCGACTCAAGAGGGCTTATAGGCAGAGAAAAGATCAGAGATGCCAGACATATAATCTGAGGCACCGGAATCAATAATCCAAGGCAAAGACTTATGACACAGGAAAACACAAGGAAAAGAAGTTAACTTACTTGAGCGGGCAAAGGACAAGAAAGTTGTAATCGAGAGTGAGAAGACCGCGGTCCAACAATACGCAGAGCATCCCTCAAGCTTCAGATTAGAAGCTTGGCCAATGTATGATTAGAATCAAGTATCAACGCACTAGATCGATGAGCCCAAATAGGAACCACGCCCTCTAGGTCGGGTTCGACCGACCTCCTCTCAGAACCGCATCGATCACCTCGACCCTGGATGGAGTCCCATGAAGCTTCTAACATCGCCTCACGCGTATGCCACGGCTTTTACAATAATCACGAATACGCACTTTAGCAAAGGCGTATTTAATTTAAGGGGATGAGAGTTAGGTTGAGGCCATCTCGAGGAGTAGACAAGAATGCCGAGCAACAAGAGAGACAGGGACATCATAGCGCATCGCGATTTCTCATTCTGACATAGGCAAATGCTCTCTCAAGTGAAGGAAGAGTGTCTATACTCTGTAACTCGACCAATTTCTAATCGATCATACTACATTTAGGCTCGCAGAATTTAAAGATCCGCTCTCATGATGAACTTCTTGTACTTACAGACCCCGCTATCAGCAGGCAAATGTGCTTATAGTCTTGCTGGTCAAGGCATTTCTAGCCGCAAGTGAGGAAAGTGAAATCTAGAACATTTCCCCTCAAGTGAGTTCTCAATAGAGCGCAACTCAAATGCTCGCGGAGAAATTCCTTTGCGGAAGAAGTGGCAACCACAAGATCCCAAACATCCTCGGCAATCTCCACAGACAAGTAGCCCTCGCCAATTTCTGTGAACCATCGTAATGAATAAGCCAACCCATAATCAAAGAGTTGGTAATCTCCCATTGGTCATAACCCGAGTCAGTACTAGGTGCCCGATCTCGCCATCAACATACCCATCTTCCTCGCTCTTCAAAAATATAGTCAAACTTTAAGACAATGCTAGGTAGTTCGACCATTAAATAGAGAGGTGGTGATTTTAGTAGGGTTGGGGTTCTCAATCATGGTAGTAGGTATAATGGGACTCTCACCTCGGGTGTTTGAGAAGTAAGGACACACCGGTGAATTCATGAATACTATACTCTTGAATCCAAAGAACAAAACTAGTGGCAATCACAAACCGAAGGTGGTGGTGAAAGAACAGCACAATGACCACTATAAAGGCATAACAAAATTAAGAAACCATAAAGTTTTTTTTTGTATTTATATATGTTTATACACGATATAGTGGGATGAGATATGGGTATGTTTATACCTACATAGGTTATACAAACAGAGATGAGAGTATACTGAGAAGGAGATCGACGAAATGAGAAGATCGATGAGGTGAGGAAGACGCAACCGAGATCGACAAAGGCGAGATCAATCGATCAGAGGTCAGAGGTCAAGGCGACAGCGGAAGGCGATCGAGTGACAATCGATCGAGAGACTAAGGCGATCGAGTGATTTAAGAAGCAGATTGACGCAGACCAACCTGTAAGTTTGAACCCTAGAGTTGAGTTTCAACCCTAGAGTGTTGTTGGTGCGAAACCCTAGAGGTTCTCGCTCGATACCATGAAGCTTGTAGAGAGTAACTAGCTTAGGGTTTGATTGGGATCATTCCTGTTTATATAAATGAAGATTTAGACAAATTACAAGCGAGCCCCGAGGCATAGAATAATTACACACCTCGTAAAGTAATATGATAATATAATATATATATAACAATAGGTCTTTCTGTAGAAAGTAGTAAGGAGAAAATGAGTAGAACATATGGGTGTAAAAGGAATATGAGACAGGATAGTTAGACCAGCTTTCCAGTGCTGCAATTAGATGAGTCTAGAGAATGCTGGTACAAATGCCTAAGTTTTAAGACACGACTTCTTACAATTAACTGATCAAGAAAAGAAGAAAAAAAAAAAAAAAAGGTAAATTGTATGTGGAGCCAAGTTTTGTTTGCAGATTGGTCAGACATCCGCTCCATTGAGGGATTGCAAAGGTAGTTGCTAGTTTAGACGCACATGGATCGTTTAAAGTAGGAATAGTTGCAACTCGATCTTGTAAAATGGTTTAGAGCCTTTTGTGTTCTCCCCCTTTTTATTTGCATTGGAGCCAACACTACATGTCAATATTAGTGAAGAGGGACTGTTTATGGCTAAGAAGCACGAACACGGGCATGGATATGGAGCACAGTAATTTCAAAAAAAATGAGAACACAGACAAGACAATAAAATATTTTTTATATATTTTTATTTGCTATGTAAATTAATATTACATGTACAAACAATCAAAATTAACAAAACTAATACTAATTTGATATAAAAAATCACTTTTAAATTAATACTTATCATTTATATCTTTTTATTTTTATTTTTATGGATGATCTATTAAATCTTTTAAAAAAAAAATTTTAAAAAATAAAAATCAACATCCAACATCCATCAAAAATACTAAGGAAAAAAATTAGTTGGTGTCTCTGGAATGTCCTTGGCATGTCCTCTAAAACAAATTTAATAAATATAGGGAAACACCATGTGGTGTGTCCCCTGTCTGACACAGCTACTACGACACTTGTTTTGAAGGGTTAGTGTTCATATGTTTATGGTTTGGATCAGCTTTTTTGTTGCCTTTTTCAATTTATTTATTTATTTATTATTATGGGCATTTCTTTAATGAACATTCCTCCTTTTTTTTTTTAATATACTTTTTATGGCCATTTGGTGTGGTGTTTTTCTTTTTTACTGAAATCCAAAACTAAATGCTGGGAAAAATGCCTAAAGTCAAATTAAAATGCTAGTAAAAAGATTATCCAAACAAATACACAACTGTGTTCTCATGGAAGAATAGGATTTGTCCATAACTAGTAATATTCTTCTGTCATGCGATTGCAAAAGATTGCTATAAGTAGGAAGCAAATATTGAACCACCCCCTCCCCCGTTCTTCTTCCCGAAAATAGTACACAGAAAGAAAAGGCTCTAATATTTGATGTCAGGCAACCATTGAATCTGTTCTCACCAACCATACATCTCAATTTTCTTAAATCACACGAGCATCATAACTTTTAAAAGCATTTCTTGAAACTGTTTCTACTTATAATACAGTGCAAGTTTTTTGTGCTTCCCATGTGATTAATATGTTTTTTAATGTTGCATATCATCTTTAATTTATGTATTAGCTTCTTGTACTGAGACATCAGACAATTACAGGGTATACCAATTGCTTGGTGAATCAGGTACTTACTATGGTGTTGGCTTTGGGAAGAACATCCCATGGGTAACTGAATTTCCATTTGGGGTAATAAATGATCCTCAATACGTTGGAAGTATTTTGAGTCTTGTTGCTTGTCTATCTTGGGTCCCCTTCTCTACATTCTACTGTGGGTTCTTGGTTATGTGTTTATGATCTATATAGAATCTAAGGAAGATCCTGCCACTCGTGCCAAGCCGCTCCTTTAAATTTGGCAAGAAACTGACCAGAGACAGTGAGTTAGAGGAACCAGCACATCAGACTCCCCATATGAAGGTTTTCATTTTTTTTTCGGGCATAAGATTGAAGTTTTGGTCTCTTTATTATATTTTTGGTTCAATAAATTATTACCCCATACCCGACTTTATTTATTTATTTTTGCAATGTTAACGCACTAGAATTTTACCGAGTGGTAAACCAAAAGAGATGCAATGATGACCTTATTGTTGTCAGTAGAATTTCTGCATGATGATTACTTTTACCTGTTGGTCGGAAGAATTAACTGTATTATAATGAATAATAGCAATGATATTAAAGCTTAGTATCTGATTTGAAGTACTTGCATTGAGTGTTGTTTTGCAGATTTTTGTAATATGGAGAATGTGAACTTGTATATTTATGATTGGGAAAAAGACTCAATTGCTGAGTGTATTTTTTGATGTTGAGGCTTCATTTCGTTTTGCTTAGAATGATTGTTCATGGGAATCATAACTTAATAATCTGTTTAAATTTTCATAATAAGGTTTCAGATTTGTACCTTAAACTATCATTTCTGATAAAAAAAGAATGAGATTAATGCACTTGCTTTGCCACATCTGGGGATTTTTTAGACTGTGTCCGTGACACAAGGCACCATTTAATAATTTCATTACATATTGGTATTGCTGGTAAAAATCTGAGGGCCATTGCTGGGACAAATTGATTAGCATATATTTTAAAACCCTAATATAGAGTTACCATAGATGACAGGTAGATCTGAAATTTTTGTGCAAAAATTGTGTGCCAGGTGATGTGTGATTCATTGCTTTTGATTATGAAAGGTAGATAGATCTGTCTGCACCAAATGCAGTGTCCCTTTGTTATGGCAGTTGCTAAGGCCAGGAGGCACTGGATTTTCATGGCCTTCGAAGTGTATGTTGTACCCTTGTCCCAAGTTTTGACCCACTGCCCAATTTGGTAAAATAATCATTATTAAATTGAAAAATTAGAATATGGCGAGGTGAAGAGAACATTTGAGTTGAATAAATATTGAGTGCAATGGTAATATCATTTTATATAATGTCATCAATCCATAAATGGTGTCATTAATTAACAAAAATCACAAATGAAATTGGTGCAGATAATTTTGGGGAGAGATAAATGGTGTCATTAATCAACAAAATCACAAATGAAATTGGTGCGGATAATTTTGGGGAGAGAGGATGCCACGGAGGAGAGAGAGAATTGTGTTTTGTGTTTTTACCAAACATAAGTTCTTTTAAAACAAAATTTAACTTTAAAGGGTTGGCCCTAATAGCTTGAGGTCAGGGCTTAGGATCTGCTTCTTTTAGGTTTCATGTTCGATTTTTGCAACCAATATAAAACTCTTGAAGCCATGGATCGAGGAAACCTATTTTGAAAAGTTTGTTTGGGTTGTGAGACTTAGTCTGACATAAAATGTCTGAGGCTTAAGGGTCTACTCCTTCTCGGTCTCAATTTCGATTCTCTCAACCAACATAAAACTCTTGAAGCCACGAATCATGGAAAACCTATTTTGAAAAGCTTGTTTGATTTGTAGGATTTAGTCCGGGATGCACAAAAAGCCTAGAATACCCTACATAACCACAAAAAAAAAAAAAAACAACAACAACAACAACAAATAAAACAAAATTTTCAATTTCAAACAACTTGGAAGTTATTTTCCAAACTCAAGTTGTTTTCAAAACACAACTTTAATACAATTTTTTTAAAAAAAATTATATTAGTTGAAATAAGACAGATTTTAAAAAATATATGTAAAATAATAGTTGGAACCTTAAAATTGTATTTTGAAAACACAATTTTATAAAACAATATAAGTTTAATATAAAAAATAAATAAATAAATAAATAAACTTTAACAAATTATTTTAAAACAATGTGTATTAAAAAAAAAAAAAAAAAAAACTCAAAACTCCAAACACTGGGATCGGGACCCACTTATCCAACCATCTTCCACACATTCATATGCCACTTCACATCTCAACCATAAAACCAGAAACCATGAAAGCAGTGTTCTAAAGCTCTACCGTACACAAAATGGCTACTACAACAACAACAACAACAACAACTTCTCTTCTACCAAAATCCATCTCACCTTTCCCCACAAACCCATCATCTTCTTCCTCATCATCTCCCTAACCCACTTCCCCAATAATCTCTCCTTCAACCAACCACCTCTCTCCACCAAAAAACCCACCACCACTCTCAGTCCAAACGCCACCAAGAAAAAAAAGAACCCATGGCTCGACCCTTTCGATGACGGTGATGACCCCGAATTACAATACGGCTCTCTCTTCACCGATGGCAAGCAAGAGGAAGATCCAAGACCACCAGACAACCCTGAGAACCCGTATGGATTCCTCAAATTCCCAATGGGTTACAGTGTGGAAATTGCTTCTCTGGGTCTGAAGATCAGAGGAGATGTTCGGCGATGTTGTTGTGTTGTCTCGGGTGGTGTTTATGAGAACTTGCTGTTTTTTCCGGCAATTCAGTTGATTAAGGATCGGTATCCTGGTGTTCAGGTGGATGTGGTGGCGGCGGAGAGAGGGAAGCAGAGTTATGAGTTGAATAAGAATGTGAGGTGGGCTGATGCTTATGATCCTGATGAGGATTTTCCTGAGCCTGCTGTTTATACTGACATGATTGGGATAATTAAGGTTAGTTTGGGTATTTTGTGTGGTAATTCATGTTCATTTTTCTTAGCAATTTAAGAAAATTTTGATTTATATTTTAATTATTTGTTTCAATTGCATTCTTAAACTTCACACGCTAATCTAATGTAGTTTCTTCTCTTAATTGTTGTCTAATGAATACACGGAAAAATATTTTCGCTAAGAAAATTTTAGCACATCATCAAATAGTCAAAATGCTATGTATTCAGCTCTCAATAGTAATGGAGTGGAAAGTTTTGATGTGTTGTTTTGTTTTGTAAATAATGTGCATTTCGCCTAGCTCGTAGTTCATTTGATAATGAGATTTCTTGCTAATGCCCTTCAAATACGTGATATGAGGCTAATGTAATTATTTTCCATATGTTTCTAAGACTAGGGTAGGGAACTGAATTGGATTAATATGAAAATTGGGATACAATTGATACGAATAAAAGATTAGGGACCAAAATGAAATACATGGTATACTTGTAGAGGTGGCTCAACCATTAGGCCAGTTAGGCTGTTGTATAAAGCCTATATACAAATTACAAAAAATTCTTATTGTTGGAGGCCTCAAATTATCAAGCGTTAGTTTGATAATGCCTCATTTTGATATATAGTTTGAGGCCTCCAAAAACTTTGAGCCGCTACTGTATACTTGGGAATTATTTGTGTAATTTATTCTTTGAAGAACCACTTGAAATGTTGTTTCTGCTAGGAAAATGCAAGAACAATTTGTTTGTTCGTTTGTTTTTTTATGTCCTCACAATTTTTCAGGACAGCTTTTCCTTCTGCTTCTCAAGAGAAAATGAACCTTTTATTCCTTTGAATGGATCTGACTTGCATCATTTAGAAAAAATCAATTAAACTTGCATACTAATAATTCACAAGGCTTTGTTATTTGGGAATGGTAGCATAATGCATATGTTGCTGTTTCTTGCTTGCAGGGTAGGTATTATGATATGATCTTATCCACCAAACTGGCAGGGCTTGGCCATGCTGCATTTTTGTTTATGTCAACCGCCCGTGACAGAGTGAGCTACATATACCCCAATGTAAATGCCGCGGGAGCTGGATTACTTCTATCAGAAACATTTGTTCCAGATAGCATGAATCTTTCTGAGGGCGGATACAACATGTGAAACAATAGATTTTTGTAGTTCATATTTGGAAAACTACACTACTTTTCGATCAAATGTGTGTATTTATTTATTATTTTTTTTTATAATGAACTTTAACATTCTTTTTAGGTACCACCAGATGATTGATTGGTTAGGAAGACCGGGGCGTAATGTGCCAAGGCAGCCTGTGCCTCCTCTAAAAGTGTCAATATCAAGGAAGCTGAAGGAGGTCGTAGAGGCAAAATATAAGAAAGCCGGTGCAGAAAAGGGAAAATATATAGTGATTCATGGGATACAATCAGATTCAAAAGCTTCTATGCAGTCCAGAGGAGACACTGATAGCTTGCTACCCATTGAAATTTGGGCTGAAATAGCCGAGGCAATAAGGTATGCTAATGTTGAGAAACTGATCGACTTGGTTTCATCCCAATTTAGTAGCCAAAATTAAAAATAAAAAGAAAAAGAAATCAACATTAATTAAAACCAGAGAAAATAATGATTTTATAAACACAAAATAACTAAGTAGACAAAAAAAAAAAAGTAAAATAGAAATTCTAAATATGCTTTCACTATAGTCGGTGGTTATTTTGAGTGAGTGTTGATTCTCAAAGTTATTTTATACCAAACAATTCCTCAGCTGTACAACCAAACTCGCCATTGGCTTATAAACTATTTGTCAATTAATTCAATTATTTTGCTCAATGATGTCAAGATATTCTATCTACTCCAGGAATTATGGACTCGAGCTGTATCTTGCATGCATTGCAACCAAGGGATCCCTTCGTTGCGTGCAAATTACACACTGAATGGGAAAAAGAAATAAAGAAGAGATACTAAGAACCGACTTTCAAAGAACCATTTTTCTGTTTTGCATTTATGTGTGAAAAACTGCATAATTTTGGCGTCATTCTAATTAGGTATTACTGATAAGAATCATGTTTTCTATGCTCTTTTGGCTGGTTTATCAACATATTATGAGAAATGGAATTTGGTAAATCAGAATCGAAGTCAATGACACAAACCATAAAATCCAAATAATGTGTTTCAAATAAAGTCTTGGTCAAAACAAGTTCCAAAAACACAATATGAGATGTAATCGAATTGCTAATTTGTCGTGTAAACAGAGGAGTCAAGCCAATCTTTGTCATTCCACACGAGAAAGAAAGGAAAATGTTGAGGAAGTTGTTGGAGATGATGCTAGTATCGTTTTCATCACTACGCCTGGACAGGTATTTTCTTTCTCCGTTTATAGCTATTGAGTATATCCAAGTTCTAACACAACAAAAAAACGTGTTGGAAGGCAAAAATAAATTGTGGAATATCATGTTCAGGGTGGAAGTAAATTGTTATGCCAGACTAGCGTCTTACAGCTTTGTCATCCCTCATTAAGATATGAGACAGGCCTTTTAACAAGAATAACTCACAAAAGAATTAAACACAGATTATGATAAAGCAACTGAAAGGAGCTTTGCTAAATACGAACTGTCGCATGATCGTGTTGTTGTTTCATTTCAGCTGGCTGCTCTTATTAATGACTCTATCGGGGTAATAGCCACGAATACAGCAGCTATCCAACTTGCACATGCACGTGAAAAACCCAGGTAAGTTTTTTTTATTTCTGTCGAATAAATTCTCATAAACTTGGTCCAACCAAAAACTCACTTAGTATGCTCATAAATGACCCCCGAGTGTAAATTCTAATTTTGTTTTGTGGCGTCTTTTCTGCAGCATTGCATTGTTTTGTTCTGCAGAGAAGGGAAGACTCTTTATTGCAAATGCAGAAGAGAAAAAATGCACGGTTGTTTCATCCAAGACGGGAAAGTTGGTAGATATTGATGTCGAAGCTGTTAAAAGTGCCGTCCAAATTTTTGAAAGGCCTTTAGCTCTTGTCTAGAAGATCACTTTTTCTTTCTTTCATCTTTCCCTTCAATTTGTTTGTGTTCATTTTTCATCAATTGTATTGCAAAGCCAAGCCATGAGCAATATGAAATCAGATTCAGCTGCAACTCTTAAGGTCTGTATTTGGATCATGGATTTGGATAGAGATTTGAAAAGGAAAAGGAAAAATGTGGGTGGAATAAGAATAAAATATATGGGAAAAGTTAGGGATCATGAAAATTTTGTCATGAAAATGATCATGAAAAATTTATGATTATTGGATTACCTTGATTAGTGTGTGGTGCTTTATTCTAAGTATAATCCAAGAGTCACAAAACTTTCATGATTATTTTCATGAAAGGTTTTTCATGATACCTAGCATTGCTGTAAAATATATTGGGTAGGAATTTGCACACCTTTTGCAATCCAAATTCATGATCTAAACACAGCCTAATACAGAAAAGTACTGTTTATCAAATCTGTTACATATTTAGAGACTGCAGAGCACAACAGAAAAAAGATGGTTGGTTTAAGGAAATCAAGAAAGGCCAAATTTCATAGAAGAACTGTGATTCATGTAAAACAATAAAGTAGTACGTGAAATCTACAAAGAAGCTTACAGATTCTTTCTTTCACAAGATAAACTGCAGCACATCTTAATGTTTTGACTTCTTAATTCAATGCAATCACACAAGTCCAAAACATCAAAGGCCAAGAAAGGTAGAAGAGTTTGAATTAGCTCATCTGTAATCCAATGCAATAACTATACATCCAAGACAATTATCGTTTTGGAACTGAGGACGGAATGAGGTATAAGAGGGATGCCAAAGTCACTAAACACAAGAACAAATCGGAACAAATCGTATTTTATTTTATAAAATGAACGATTTGTAAATTGTATATTTAAACATTCATTTTATAAAATAAGAAGTCATTTGTTCCTTTATTTATAATTATCTAATGAAATTAATTTTTTACATGAATAACCTTTACTATAAGGTATATGAGATAGACAATTCGAATCATCTGTGTGTGTTCAGATTAAGACTGAGGAATGAAAAAGTATGAAGAGATAAGGCTAAAAAAAAAAAAAAAAAGATCTTTGGTAAGAATAATTTTGGTCTTTGGAAAAAGAGAGGGAAAAAAAAAGAGTATATGCTGTTACTTAACACAATTTTTATTGAAATAAATTAAATTATTTCAATATGTAGACCCATCATGCCTTCTTTGGTTCATTTATTTTATAATTTTTTTTTTATATATAAAATTTTCATAAAAAAAAAATTAATTTGATAAGCATAATTATATAATTTTATCCTATATTAATTTAAAAAATAAATTTTTTTATACTCATCAACTAAATTTTAAAAAATAAATAAATGAAATATATTTTATCACATCAATTTTAGAAGTAAAGTACTAAAACATATGACCCAAACAATTTATACAACCCGTGACATGCCTACCTGCCTATGGATCCAAACGGCCTTTCTACGAGAAAACAAAAACAAAAAAAGTGTGAAAAATAGAAATCTCTGCGGGACCGGGTCGGACAAGGAGGGCCCAAAACCTTGCTGGTTTTGTACTGACGTGGCACTCTGTTACTGGTGTGAGAGTTGACTATACTTTCCTCTCTCTGTTCTCTCTCTCTCTGTGCTCTTGGTTGGCTTCTTCGATCGAATCCACACCAACCACTACTACTACTGCTCAGTGAGCTTCATCATCGTCCAATGCAGCTTCAAATCTGCCACCACCTAGGGTTTCTGAATCCAGATTTCAACTCTCCAGCCTCCGATTCACTCAACTCTCAATCCACATTTTCCATCACTTTCTAGGGTTTTGAATTCCATATACTAATGCACTCTCACATTTTCAATCTTTCCACGGTTTCATCATTTATGCCCTAGATTGTAGATATTTGATTTCATAGAAGGGGTTAATTAGGCGCTAGTTTGGTTCAAATTGGAGGAAAATTCAAATCTCATTCTCCGATGTCTGGTCCTCCGCGAGTCAGATCGATGAATTTTCCAGAATCGGAGTCCCGACCTGTTCTCGGTCCGGCTGGGGAACAAGACGAGGCCGATCGATACGCGTAAGCAGGTTTCGAAACCGCAGAGAAAAGCAGAGAAACCGCAGGAAATCGATGACGACAACGCGAAGAAGTCTCCTTTGTTGTCTGTTGTAAATTCGCCGCCATCGCCATCGCCGCTGCAGCAACCGGCAACGGCGACAACAGCGGCGGCGTTAGGGCATTGTATTACTGTACCATCGATTTTGAGGCAGCAGAGCCACCGGAAGCTATTACTGAAGTCGAATTTGTCGCCGAACGCGTCGTGTTCGTCGGACACTTCGTCCGATTCGTCTCACAGTCGGGCCTCGGCTGGGAAGATAAGCAGGAGGAGTGTTACGCCGACGCATATTCGGAGGAAGCAATGTGGTCCGAAGTTGGAAAAAGTTGAGAGGATTGTTATCGATACGGACAGTGGATCGGCGGCTTCAGCTGATACTTCTCCGGCCAAGAAAAGGTGTGCTTGGGTGACGCCAAACACTGGTATGTTTGTGTTGATTTCTTGAGCTAATTACGTTTACTGATTTTCTCAAACTATAATTGTTGCTTTACGTTTAGCTGCCTATATATGAACTGTGTGAATGGGAAGATTTTAGCAATTGACCAAACCTGGGGAGATATATTACTTAAAAATACTAAGCAATAGTGCATAGCAAGTGAAGTGATTTGGAAATAGTGAATTAAGGTGCCTTAAAATATATTTTCTTGTCATCAAGCATCCATAGGGCTTGTTTGATTGGATGGATTATAGCATAGAATTGGGATTATTGATCAATAGGACTCACATTCCATTGTTCGGTTATAATTTTTGTTATCTGGGTTAGATTTTAATGAACATTCTATTTAACAAAATTGATGGATTTTTTTAATTCTACAACTAGTGATACAAAATAAACATATAATTGAGATTATATTTTTCCATATCCATTGCAAAACAAACGTGGGCAAGAGAAAATTATTTATCCCACTAATATAGCTGGATAATCAATCTTATAGTAATTCCATGGTTTGTTAATCCCCTAACTATTAATTGTGCTAATCAAACAATGCCTTACAGTTCAATTTAGTAAAACCGTCAAAGAAGCACCATCCATTTGGAATGGGTGATTTGAAAAGAAAAGAAATGCTTTTCTTTTGATTGGATTAATAAAGAGGTGAGAAATGGATTGAAATGGGAAGAAATGGTTATTTATTTCTTCTCATGAGCTGAAATTTTGAGTTGTTAGTCTAGGTGAAAACTTGCAACATTTGAAAGCTAAACTCTCTATAGAAGCTAGTGCCATGTAATGGAGCAAACATTGGCTCTGTTTGGTAGAGCTTTTTTTGAAGTTAAAAGTTGATAATTAGAAAGTAGAAGCTGAAAGCATCCGTACCCCAGCTTTCAAATAATCAGCTTTTTTCAGCTTATTTAAGCTATTTCTGCCTAATATCAGCAAAAGTTGCACCAAATAATCTAGACTCCCAAATCAAACTAAGCTATGATCAACCCCAAAAGCTATAATTATATTATTAGTACTTCTAATTCTAAATGTTGGCCTTTTTTTAATTTGGAGTTACCTAGGTCATCAAATGGAATTTCTGTTGCGTTTGTTTACACTCAAATTGTTAGATCTCCCAATGAAGACAAATCTAGCATGTTGTCTGTTGCTTGGTGCGAATTTGGCATAGCATGAAAGCTTAACTCAACTCTACAACAATATGTGGGTGTTTGGGAAGTTGGCTATTTTAGTAGGCTAAAATTTTTGTGTTTGGGAAGATAGTTTGATTTTTTTATAGTTAAATGTGATGTTTGTGAGAGAAAAAGTGAAATGATTATGGGTTTGATGTGATATTTTGTCTTATTGGCTATTTTAGCCTATTTTGTCTTTTGTGAATTTTAGCCCAAAAAGCCAAAAAAAAGCTCTTGCCAAACACCTGCTATGTCTCAACTATTGGCTCTAGTTTTGCAAATTTATTTCTACTAATTGACTTCCTACTATGGCAAGTTAAATGGCAAGCCATTATGTCATTTTACATGGCCTTGGTACATTTACTGTTGCCCTCTCTCATGTCCTTTTAGCTTCTTCAAATTCAACCATATGATAAAGGAGCTGTCTGATTGTTTGGGTGCATAAGAATAGATGCATGCTCACAATTGTGTGTACACACAATCTACATTTTGTTGTATTCTTTTGTGCCTGTGTTCAGTTTCTTCAATGTGTCAATATTTATTTTCATGTGAAATTTACATTTCTATGAAAGATGACCGTAAAGCCATCTAGGTAAATTGGTATCCACTCTACTAATGGAAAGTCAAGGACATAGAAGGAAGGAGTTCTTGGTCCTTCTGAGCATTGAATGCTTTAGCAACATATAGAATAAGCTTTATTTTCATTTATGCCTTTTATATGTCCTTGGTGAACAAACTGAGATATGCTATATAAAAAGGATGTGGAGAGTATATCTCCTTTTACGATGAATCATAATAATGCATAGGCCTCGTGATTGACATCTTCACTATTGTAATATTTTTCCCCACTTAAGTGTGGAAATCCATTAGGTGGATGATCCTGATAGTATAAAGATCAAGCAATACAATTTTGAGGACTGGTAAGATTTATTATTGGTTGTCATATGCTTTGCATGCTCAACCTCATCTGTTCAATCGACATTTGAAATTTTTCACTAATTTATTTGCTTGTCTCCAAAATTGATAACTGTTCACTCAGCTAAGTGCAGTTTACCAAAAGATGCCAAAATCTGAACCCGATTTTGCCTTCTAGCTTTAAGAATAATACTGTTTACCCTCAGAAAATTAGGCATAATATTCTTTAAAAATCCCCATTTTCTCTTCATATAGCACGTAACAGATCTCAAATTACAAAAAGAGATAAAAACCTTGCTCTTTTGCTGGTAATGGGGTTGGGGCACCTAAAATGCACAAAACTTTCAGAAAACATGTTGAATGGTTGAGGACACAGGATTGGTTAAGCATGTCATCACACATTCAATGATTTGAAGTGTTTAACTATGCATATAATGGTGTGATTATGTATGCAACTAATTCATTTTGTAATTTTTCATCTCCAGCTGAAAGTCTTATTTTCTATTTGATTTTCATTTAATCAGCCCAAGTATTTACAGTTCACGAAAACCTTTCATATCAATCAGTGGGGATATGGCTTCATCCTTGAATTGAAGTGTTTGTTTTACTAACCATAAAGAATGTTGGATAAGGAGATTCTAGCCATTTATGACAGTAATGTTATATCAAGATTTATGGTATGACAGGCTTTGAAGTAGCAAAACCTAGGCATCCATTTAAATTTAATATCAAAATAGATTGTTTAGCAACTAGAAGGTAGGCAAGAGTGGATCAATGTCAACCTACTTTAGAGATGGTTTATATATAACCCCAAGGAGTTGGCCTAGTGGGTGCAGCTTGGAGCCTGGGATGTGCTCTCTTAGGTGGTTCAACTCCTACTAGGTGCTATCAACTACTTGGGGCCATGCTCGTGGGGTTCTACTTGAGATTTGCCCGATCCACGTGGAGGGGCGTTTTGCGTGGGTCTAGGGATTAGTTGAGATGTGCGTATGTTGGCTCGGACACCCAGTCATTAAAAAAAAAGAACATGGTTTATATACTATACCTACCTCCACTGACTCTTAAATTTTTTAGAAAATTGATTTGCTATTTCACATGGTTTTTAGCCTATATGTTACTTCTGCTATTTGAGGCATTTAATGACAAATATATCTACATGTAATCTGGGATTTCTGAATTGTGTCATATATATGTAGTCTAGTGTCTTTGTTCTTTGCATTCATACCCATGTTAAGTTTTATGATATGATTTGCATTGGATGTGCGACCTTTTAATGGCAGTGTCTGTTGAGTTTTTTTGAATTGCATTGGTGTTTTGTCTCAATCTAAGATTAAAAAGGGAGAAGAAGATTGTGGTTGGATTAGTAATGAGCCACTTTCCCTTGTTTGAAGTTAGTTATTGTTGTTTTTGGGAAGCCATGTTTTTTCAGAGGAAGAGATTGTGGTATAGGATTTGGTGGGTTAGAGGTTGTTTACTAGAATGCCTTTGCCTTTCTTATTCCTGTTATTCTTCTTATTGGTTTAGTTGAGAACTCCTCATTGTGGCTTATTAATTATCCAATGCATGGTGCTTGGGATTTTTTTTTTTTTTTTTTTTTGTGTATGTGTGTGTGGTTAAACATATACCTTTCATGCATCGGTTAAAAATTAGCATTAGGATAATGATTTTGCCATATACATAATTGGCTCCATTTTTCATCTTTCATGCTTGAGTTCTTGCATGCACATTTTATAAAATTGGATGAAATAATGTTTTTATGAGTCCTATCTGCTTATTGGTTTTCATTTGTCAAACAGATCCGTGTTATGCTGCATTTCATGACGAAGAATGGGGAGTTCCAATCCATAATGACAAGTGAGTAACCTTCATGATGTCAGTCACATGTTTCTTTCCTGCTTTCCAGTTGTCAGATGGAATTTCATTCACTGTCCTCTTTCCATAACGGCTTGCAGGCAATTATTTGAATTGCTCGTCTTGTCAATTGCTCTGGCTGAACTTTCTTGGCCTGTCATTCTCAACAAAAGGCACTTGTTCAGGTATGATCATCTCCTCATGTTTGCCTTCATCAAATGGTCACCTTCTATTTAATGCTTTTGACCTATGATAAATCACAGCTACACTTTTATTTGAACACAGGGAAGTCTTTCTGGACTTTGACCCAATTGCTGTTTCAAAATTAAATGAGAAGAAGACCGTGACACCAGGAAGCACTGCCAGCTCTCTTCTTTCAGAGCTGAAGCTCCGAGGCATCATTGAAAATGCACGTCAAATGTGTAAGGTATGTGCTATTTCTTGTTTTTATCAGTTGATAATTGCATCTTTACTATCGCTGAACTAAAGTCTCCCTTGTTAGAGATTTGTGATTACTTTTCTGGTGAAGGTTACTGTAGACTATAGTATCTTGGTTATTTATTCCTGGGGCTGTTAAATGGAAATTGTTGTAGATTCCAATTATTTTGAACAGAGTGAACATGATGTATTTTATTGATTGGAGAAGTTAAATATTAGACTATAAACTCTCTTTGTGCCTTGCTTTTGATGCCAGATAATAGATGAATTTGGGTCTTTTGACAAGTACATATGGGGTTTTGTAAACCACAAGCCCATTGTTAGTCAGTTCCGATACCCCCGCCAGGTTCCAATCAAGACATCAAAAGCCGATGCAATAAGCAAAGACCTGGTGAGAAGAGGGTTTCGAGGAGTTGGTCCTACGGTGGTCTACTCATTCATGCAAGTTGCTGGAATAACAAATGACCATCTCATCTCGTGCTTCAGATTCCAGGACTGTACTGCAGGGGATTCAAGCAATAAAGACAGCATCAGCCTCAAGGGTAGTAGGGTTGAAGATAAACAACATGAGAATTCAACCGAACTGGGACTAGCTAGGGCTATCGACGGTGTGAATTTGTCCCCCGAGTAATATGTTAGGGTTTTGATTGATATGGGGTTGTAATTTGCACACCATGAAAGGGTTTCACGAGATGGGATGGTGGGGGTGAAAATGTGGTTTGTGTACAAAATGATAATGAATTTAATTTGTTTCTTTGGTATGTAGATTAAAGAATACAATTTGTAAACCAGAAGAGTTGTTGGAGGTGCTTGGATGTGTTTGAGATGTGGTGTTGGTTCATCTTTGTACAGTGAGGGTGAGTTAACCATTTGTGGCCTAGCCATTTCAAATAATTATTAGGGTAAATTATAAATACATTAAAATACAAATTGTCTCATGTGATTTTGAAAATTACATTTCATATGGAGATTTTAATTTCATAACAAATCGCTATTTTATTAATAAATTATTAAATTAATTAACAGTTTTTAATGATATTAGAAATATGTTTCAATTAATGATTTAAGTAATTTTATTACTGTATATGAGAATAATTATGAATTTTATTTTATTTTTAGTTAATTTTGTTAAATAAAATTTTTTAACAATTGGGTATTTATAATTTTTTAAATTATAAAAATAATTTGTATTTTTAACAAATTTTAAGGATGCAATTGTAATTTATCCTAATTATTAATGTCATAAATATATATATATATATATATATAATTAATGATACAAAGTCAAGTCAAGTTGCCAATATCTTGGACGTGTTCGCTTTTTAGCACTAGTGGGTCTTGAGGCCACTCTCCACCTTTTCTTTTCTAGAAGCACCTTTGTGTACGAGTTGGGTTTTCTATCAATTTTACATTTCAATTTTAGAGAATTATAGGGGTTATGAAGTTTATTATACGTCTTATTTTAGTGATTTGAATTATGTATTTTGTAGGTCTTTTATGTGATTAATGAAACAAATTAATTTTATTCTATAATAATATCATGAATGATATATATTTGAGTATTTTATAAAATGATTGATTTTGTATTATTGAAACATGATTTATAATAGATCTTACAAATTGTTCAAATTCTCTTAAATTAATATGTAAACTCGAGAAAAGTCTAACTTTTGTATAAAGTTGTCAATATTAACAATTTATGTTTGAAATTGAAATTTTATCTTAGAGTTTATGGTTTGTCATTTTATTTGAATTTTATTTTAAATTATTAATTATATATTTTTGTTGACCTATCTTAATGTGATAAAGAGTATAATATATTGCGGAGAAATTAGACTAATTGCTTTCGTAGTTTAGAAGGTCTTAGTCAAACTTCACATAAGTTCAAAACTTTAAATGGAGGTTTTTTTCAAACTAACCCTCTTTTGAATCCTATTTCTCAAACTAGGTCTACTTTTAACAGAATTTTCAAACTAAGCTAAAGCGTTATTACAAATCGCTCTTTTATTGTTTGAAGGCTAAAATTTAATGAATAGTAAAATCGCTATTTAAAATCGCGAATTTAATTAAAAAAACATTTTCAAATAATGCTTTTAATATAAAAATTTTACAGAATACAAGAAAAGTATTTAAAATAACGCTTTCACTGTGCATATAATTTAATTTAATTTATTATTTTTTTTTTTTTGTTTTTTTTTTTTAGAAAACGCGATTTCAAATCGCGTTTCTACTGTTGACACCAATACCAACCCACACTGACCCACACACACCCACACCACTCAAACATTGAAATAATATAATTTTTATATATAATAATAATTTATAATAATCAATTATATAATTTTTATAATTTTCGTAAATATAAATCGTTTTTAGGTTATGGATGGTTTGATTTATATTACGTATGTAAGGATAAAATTTTTTATAATCAAAAATAATTTTTGCAATTTTTATAATCAAAAATAATTTATAATACGTATGTATTATAAAATTTTTTATAATAATTTATAATACGTATGTGTTATTTAAATCTTTACATTTTTTATTTAAAATTTTTTACAGCAAACTCATCTTCACATTTTATAATACGTATGTATTATTCAAAAATAATTTATAAAAGTTTATAATTATCATTATGTAAATAATTTAATATCTTCACATTTATATTCTGATAGAACCCATCTTCACATTTACATACGTATGGTTTAAGGGTAAATTTTTTGATAAATGACTTAAATGATAAATCAAACCATCCATAACCTAAAATTTTTTACCCTTACATACGTATGGTTTAAATAATTTATAAAAATTATTGCCATACGTATGTAAAAATCAATTATAAAAATTGCAAAAATTGATTATAAATTTTTTTATATATAATAATAATTTATAATAATCAATTATATAATTTTCGTAAATATAAATCATTTTTAGGTTATGGATGGTTTGATTTATAATACGTATGTAAGGGTAAAAATTTTTGTAATCAAAAATAATTTTTGCAATTTTTATAATCAAAAATAATTTTTGCAATTTTTATAATAAAAAATAATTTATAATTGCAATTTTTGATAATTTATAATACATACGTATTATAAGTTATTTTTTATTATAAAAATTGCACAAATTATTTTTGATTACAAAAATTTTTACCCTTACATACGTATTATAAATCAAATTATCCATAACTTAAAAATGATTTATATTTACGAAAATTATAAAAATTATATAATTGATTATTATAAATTATTATTATATATAAAAATTATATTATTTCCCCTGAGCAGAAGAAATTATCAATTAAAGTCCACTTAGAAAGTATTCTTTGGGATGGAGAATTAAAATTATATTATTTCAATGTTTGAGTGGTGTGGGTGTGTGTGGTATTGGTGTCAATAGAGAAACGATGATTTTGATTTAAAAAAACAAAAAAAAAAAAATAATTTAAATTATATGCACAGTAAAAGCGCTATTTTAAATAGCGTTTTCTTCAGAAAACTTTTTTATGTTAAAAGCGCGATTTGAAACAGCGTTTTTTTAATTAAATTCGTGATTTTAAATAGTGATTTCACTATTCATCAAATTTTGGCCTCCAAAAGAAGAAAAATTTTTTGTAGTTAGCGCTAGTTTTTTTAAAATTTTGTCAAAAGTAAACCTAGTTTGAGAAATAGGATTCAAAAGAGGCTTAGTTTGGGAAAAGCCTCCTTTAAATGTGCTCCCATCCATTCTGGCCAGAATTTGAATTTGTTGAAGGAAAATGCCTGGTAGCTCGAAGCTACTTAGTTTGAATGAGGGAGAAGGAAGGAGGGAGAGAGAGAGAGGGGGAGAGGAGAGAAAGGAAGGAAAATGCCAGTAGCGAAAGCTAGTTTGAATGGCTCGAGAAGTGGTTTGGAGTCTTTAAATGCCTTTCCCTTTCCCTCGCCTGCCGTCCTCGTCAGACTCTCCTCCCTCGGCTGCTATGCCCGTCGCCTTGATCATGACACCCGGCCTTCGGCCTCCCTCTCGCCTCCCTGCACTCACTCCCCCTTCCGCCCCGCCATTTTAATGGCCCCTCCTCCTCCTCTTCCTCCTCCCTCCCTCCCTCCTCCTCTCTTCCTTCTTCCTGGTCTTCTTCTTCTGCAAAAAAAAAAAAATTAGAGAAGATGAAGTGAAGTCGAAAATAAGAAAAAGAAAAGGAAAAAAAAAAAAAGGGTCAAAACGATGTCGTTTTGACCCTCGAGCCACATTTGAGCCGTAGTTTTCGAGCTACCAATCACTACCGTTTGTTGAATTTGAGTTCAAACTTTAAGTTTGTGTTTGGATGTTCAATTTGTAAGAGAAATAAACTAGAAGGAAAAAGTTAAAAAAAAAAAAAATTATATTTTATTAATTTTTTTCTTCTTTATTTTTTTTTCTTTATAAATTATTTCACAAATTTAATAACTAAATAGCACAACGGTGAAATTGAAGAAAAATTTTAAATTGAAGAAATTCTATTCGTTCATCAAAAAATTAAAAGTTTGGATAAAAAATAAGAAAAATATTATTCGTTTTCTCACAAGAAAACACAAAGAATATAGTTCAAAGGGTTATATCTTCAAATTTTTGGGAGATCTAGAGTTCAAGCTTATAAATAAGCTTTGAATACCAGTTTGCTTTAAAATATATATATATATACCTCAAAATATAGGGAAAATAACTATTAAATATATTAAATATATATTTTGTCTATCATACATATCATATTATATTCATTATCATATTTAGGATTACCATACTTAGGCTTCTCTCATTCTATATAAAAGGAGTCTTGTATACATTGTTACATAATTATTCAACACAATATTGAATATACACATCATACAATATTCTGTTTTTCCCTCTCTTAGATATTGTAACATGATATCAGAATTAGGTTAAATATCTAGTAATTTTGTTTCATCGGCGGGCGATAGCGTTATCTTGGCCACCCCCCGGACCTCAACTCATTTCGTTGCCATATTTTCTTTTCAGTATCACTTCGTGGTAATCTCTTCATCTGTCGACTAGTTTATTCGTATTCTAATTATCTTTATCATATTTTTTTTACTCGCAATCTTTTTTTTTTGGTGTGTGTGTGTATGTGTATTTGTGTGCTTCTGTTCCATTTTGTTTTTCCCTCTGCTTCAACCTCAAATAGGTTTCTATCTTCAAACCTATTTGAGTTTGAAGAGGGATATTATACCTATATCATGGTGAACATGATTATACACCAAGCAAACCACCTAAGCTGGCCCCCTATGGCGCGCAACTTAAGTCGCTCCTTGTGGCGCACAACTTAAACCGCTCCTTGGCGCACCACCCAAGCTACCCCTTCTAACACACAATCCAAGCTGCTCTATCTGGCGCATAACCTAAGCCGTCCCTTGGCGTACCACCAAAGTCGTCCCCTAACGCACCATCTAAGTCATTCCCCAGCACACTCAGTCATTTGTTGCCATTATCGTTCAACACCACGTCATAGTTTATGTGTGTACCACGCTTGCTGGTTCAACATTCAGTCTTTACAATGGTCCGACATGACCCCTTAAATTGTCCCAACATTGATTCTGGTTAGTTCCTACAATGGTCCAGCATGACCTCGTAAATTATCTCGACATTGATTCCAGTCAGCTCTTATATTGGTCCAACACGACTTTAAACTGTCCCTGCATTAGTTCTAGCCAGTTTTTATATCAGTCTAGCACGACCTTAAAATGTCCCGGCATTAGTTGCGGCCAGTTTCTACAACAATCCAGCGCGACCTTAAACTATCTCGATATTAGTTCCGGCCAGTTTCTACAACGGTTCGGCACGACCTTAAACTGTCCCAACATTAGTTCCAACTAATTTCTACAACGGTTTGGCACAACCTTAAATTGTCCCGACATTAGTTCTGACTAATTTCTACAACGGTCTAGCACGATCTTAAATTGTCCTGGCATTAGTTTCGACCAGTTCCTACAACGGTCCGACACAATCATAAATTGTCTCCCAGCATTAGCTCCGACCTTGATCTATCTCAAGTGCCCTTGCGCTTCTGTTCGGACTTTACAATCTATTTGTCTTTTATTTTATTTTTTAGTTTTATTTCATATTTTAGTTTCTCTCTCTAAACTCAAAATCAAGTTAATATCCTTACTTGAGTTTGAGGGAGATGTTAAATATAGTAACTATATATTCTGTTTATCATACATACCATATTATATTCATTACTATATTTAGGATTACCATACTTAGGTTTCTCTCCTCCTATATAAAGGAGTCTTGTATATTGTTACATAATTATTTAACACAATATTGAATATACACATTCTCTCTCTCTCTCTCTCTCTCTCTCTCTCTCTCTCTCTTAAATATTGTAACATGGTATCAGAGCTATAAATTAAGCTCTTGGTGTTCTTCGTTTTACCGGCGGACGGCAACCTTGCCTTGGCAGTCCGCCAGACTTCAAATATAAATTAGTGACAAAGTTTACAAATTTTAATAATTAAAATCTTAAATTTTACCATGAGTTTGTAATTATTTTTAAAAGTTATCACTGATATGTAATTTCTCCAACAAAATTTGACTAGTTGTTTTTAAATTTGACATGATTTAAACCTATAAATCTTGAATGAATGGGTGTAATTTTTTTCAATTTTATCGTTGAAATTCTAAGAATGTATTTGAATCATGAATATAGATAATGATTTGAAAAGGAAAAAGAATGATAAGCCAAATATAATTATATTTTATCTACATTTATTTTTTTAAATTATTATCCAAATTTATAATTTAAACGCCGTTTAAATTTAGAACTAGAAAAGTGGGAAACACATTGAAGTAGATGTTTAAAAGTGGGCCGTGTCTTTCAACTAGCCCAAGTCGCAGCCTCACTATAAATGGTGTAGTAGTAGTAAGTAGTAGTAGTAGTAGTAGAGGACGACTAGAAGTAGTTCTGTTGTTCAAAAAAGACTAGAAGTAGAAGTAGTCCCTTCATATTTGGAAAAGTTCAAAACTACATACAAATGCTTCCAAAATACAATAATAATACTCTCTTTTGTCTTTTCTTTCCAATATGCTAAAATATTTACATCAATTGGTGCACTTCCAACTCTTCCAAACACTTCACTTAGTCAAACCCATCAAAATTACAATAAAAACTAAAAATTTAAAGTTGTTGAAGGTTTGATTCCCTCTTGTGGGGTCTTTCCACCTCCTTTGTAGAGGCTTGAATCTTTCCTTTCAATGAGGTTTTATTTCTTTGTGAGATCTTTAATACCGTTGTATTAAATTGATCCGACCTTTTATCGATTCTGCAATAAAGTTTTTCTTACCGATCTGAAAAAAGGTCCTCACAATTTTTCTGTCTGATTTTGTTGTAAAAATCTTCCAGAAATGGCGGCCGCCAGCGCTGCCTTGAAACTCGGATCTTTCGTCAATGAAGATGCCATTTGTTCAACAAAGAATTGTTGAAATTCCGGTGAATTCATCGCTTGATTTGAGTTTTTGGAATCAGGGTTAGGCTTAGATTTGGTTAGATCAAGAGTGATGGTTGGTCCAGATAATGATGAGCTGAGGGAGGCTGGGAAAGGGGCTGCTGACCCACCTAGTGTCACACACCTGTTAGAGCTCGGTGTCGATTCAACTCTTGAAGGGTGTGGATGGTTGTGCTCTCCTTCATATGTTGCAACCAAAACTGATTGATCTTCAATACTTCTTTGTACCTGAGGAGAAAGAGGGGAAAAAAAATGATTAATTAGAGTGCTATGACAATGTTTAATTTCACTTGTGTTGTTACATGAGAGATGGGAAATTTATTAACTTGAATGTGAAATTTGTGCGTGTATGATTGTTATATGGAGGAAACAACCTTCTTCTTCCATGAAATATTGAAGGCAAAATTTTGTGCTTACAAATAAATTTATTGTAGAAAATGGTGGTAAATTGATTGGAAAAAACGATTTCGATTCTTAAAAATCTCTCTACTTCCTCTGTCTCAATGGAAGTGCAAGAGAGACAAAGGAATTGAGATTTGGAGACATAGGATCTTGTATTCAAGTAGTATTCAATGTTCATTTTTGTTTTGTTTTGTAAGTTCTATATCTAGAAAGGGGTGACAAAATTAAGAGTTTTATTATCTACCAAATGGGTAATCTAGAAAGGATTTTGAGAGAAAATTAGTTTGATACTCAAAATTTTGGAGTTGGAGAAAGTGTAAAAATAAGGTTTTGGCAGTGGCTCACCTTCTTCTTGACAGGGCAGCTTGGAGCAAAAGAGCATTTAAAGTAAGCTCTTGGAGAAGGGTTGTCTCTTGTGACCTTTTGTCCATATTTCCTCCATTGAAACCCATCTTTCACTATCTACAACACATAAAATATTGGTAAGTACTTTCAAAAACATCTCATATACCATGAAAAAAAAAAATATTTGAAACTAAATGGTTTGGAATTTGAATACAACAAGAGCATTGAAATTATAAAATAAAAATAAAAAATCCTCAAAATTTGAATATATGACACTAGAATCTGATTCACATATTTCAAATTCTGAACACTTAGCATTGTTGTTGTTGAAGTTCAAAGACTTACTAGGCTTGTATCATTGGCCTCAGTTCGGACATAGACTCTGGAGATTTTTGCCTTGACATGTTCTCCCTTAGGCTTTTTACATGAATCTTCATCACTTGAACTACTCTCCGAGTTTCCTCCTCCATTAGCTCCACCCCCATTGGCGGTGGCAGTGGCGGTGCTATCGGCCTTCCTCTTCTTCCCAACCACCACTTGCTCCGCCACTGGATTCTTGCTCACATAATCCAGCAATTGGCTTCTCAAAGCATTGTAGTTCTCACACAACACTGTCAACATTCCTGTCAGCTTCTTGTTTTCCGCACTCACCCGATTCAATTCTTCCATTAAAGCTCTATTCTGAATACCAAAAGCAATGAAACATAGCTTTAGAAATCCATTATTCATCATCACTAGAAGCATAGCATCCAAAAAAATAAATAAAAATGATATGAACATGTATCTATATGTATATTAATATGTAACATATGAGATTGAATTATCATCTGGTTGACGAGACACTCTCTTATCGAGCGTCATATCTAGATTTAAGTTTATTATTGCGCTATGCAACTTTCCTTTTTCCTTATCAGAAAGAGAGAAAGAAGACACTCTCTTATTTGGCGTGATGCCTAGATTCAAGTCTATTGCTGCTCTATGCAATTTCCCTTTTTCATTATGGAGAGAGAGAGAGAGAGAGAGAGAGAGAGAGAGAGAGAGAGAGAGAGAGAGAATTATGTTAGTACCTCTTCTTTGGCTGATATCTTCCTTCCCAACTCTAAGAAAGTGCTTTGGATCTCTTTATTATCCTGAAAGCAAAAAAGGGTACACAAAAAAAAATACCAATTTAGCAACTCTAGCAAGGGTGTTGCAAGAAAAACAAAAATTGGGAATATTATATAACAAGGATTTTGAATCTTGGACACACCGGAACTTCATCGATATGTCTGAGGGGATTTGCATTGAGATCCAAAGAAGTATCCACCAAACTAAAATACTCCATAGCAGTCTGAGATCTTTGAGCTAATTGTCTTGAAGAACTTTGCAAAACCAAGAATTCCCACACAGAGTTGAAGAAGGCAATGAAGTGAGAAGAATATATAGAAGTTGAAGGTTTGTTGCAAGTTGCAGCTTGTAGGAAAGAAGAAAGGAAGGAGAAGACTGTGAGAGAGAGAGAAAGATATATATTATTATTAGGTTAGGGAAGACTTTTGGTTGTACTTATATATATAATTTTTTTTTGGGGGGTGGTGGAATGAAATGGATGGTGGCTGTTGGTATTGGATTGGAAAAGTGAGGGAGGAGAGTCTGATGTCGGTCGATTTGAATGAAATTTTGTATTAAGTCAAAGTCAAGCCAACCTTTGTGTAGAAAATTTTAGAAAGTACACACCTATATGTCTATTCTATTCTATCCTCTGCTTGTCTTGGTTGTGTGTGGGCAAGTATTTGGTGGAGTTTGAATTTGGTGTAATTATATATCATGTTTGGGCAAGCAATGCTATTCAAAATTTTAAAAATTTAATTTAATTTTTAAGTTTAATAACGTTATAATCAATTAAGATATTAAATGTAATATTCTCTTTTATATTTCTTTAATTATTAATTAATCATATCACTTATACATTATTGAGTCTATAAAATAGATCTAAAAAGTATATTTGTATATTATTTTCTTTATATATATGCAAAATTATATTCACATCAAATATATATTAGAAAATAGATCAAATACAAATTACTTCTTGAAATTGTTTATAAATTGATCCTTATGGTTGTAAAAGTTATAAAATTATTAGAACTATTAATTAAAATATAATTATGATATTATTAAAAATTGTTAATTGAGTTAATTATTTGAATTATCTATGTGTGTCTAGGTAAGAACTCATAAGGGGAGTATAGAGTGATATGGAGAGATAAATGATGAAGGAAAGTTTATTCATGGATCTTATTATTTTAACCAATCAATGTGGAAAGTTTTGATAATTCACTTGTTATGTGGATAAATAAAATTGATCTCTTATATAGGATAAATATTTACTAACTAGGGTCTTTGAGGTAAAACCAAAACAAAAAACAAATGATGAAAACATATTACTTCTCACAAATTTTAAAATAGGAAAATGTCTCGTAACTCAAATTTTGTGGTTCAAAAGTGGCTCAAATGGCCAAAACGACGTCGTTTTGGCCATTTTTATGTTGTTCTGTACTCAAAACGACGTCGTTTTGGCCATTTGAGTCACTTTTGAGCCACAAAATTTGAACTACGTAGCATTGTCGTTTAAAATATTTTTACCGATTACATAATATTTTTTAATTTTTTTGACTTATTTTTAAAACATCTAACTGGCGTAGTAGTAGTAGTAATAATAATAATAATAATAATAATAATAATAATAGTAATAAAAAGTTCATGATAGTAACGTGGTGCTTGTTTGGTGTATATGTTATTGGTGGCCATACTCTGATATTTCCTCTCTCCTATCTTGATAGTGGCTTTTATGTAATTTTTTTTTTTTGAGGGATTTAGGGAGGAATTTAAAAATAAAAAGAGAAAAGGTATATAAAATTAAATGAAATATAAGTATATTTTATTCTCATTTCACTTACCTTTTCTCTTTCTCTTTTTCTTTTGAAATCCCTTCTCAAATCCCCCAATCAAACACAACATAAATTTTTTTTTGCTTAATTTGAAAACTTAACTAAAAGTTAAAATTCAGTTTTTAATTTATTTTAGATTACAATACTTCTTTATTTTTCCACATTTTTAAAGAAAAAAGTTTACAAAATTTTAAAAATCAACTTTTAACCAATTTTTTTTAAAAAAAACCTTTATCTTTGAGATGGAAGGTAATTATTACACTTGAATTTAAATTTTAAAATATTAATTTCAAAAGTATTATTTTATTCTCATTTTTTAAATTTATTTATAATTATTTTACAAGAAATAATTTTAAAACTTCTAAAATTAAAATTTTAACTTTTTAAAATGAACATGTATTTTAGAATAATAAAAAATTAAATAATGTAACAAAATGGACCCGAAAGAGCACTTGCTACCCAGTGGGGTCTCACATGGCAGTCAAACCAATCACCAAGCTGGAAGAACCGGTTGGAGCGCACTTTTGTTTTCCCTCTTGAAGCATCCAAAAACTTCTCATCTTATCTAGTAATAAAGTATTCTATTTTTTATATTATTATTTTTTAAAATAATTTTTGAGTGTCGTGGGTTTACTTTGCTGTCACGTTTCAAACATTTTCCACGTTCTTTTACCACTATTTTATGCAAGGATATATATTTTTGTATACGTGGGGACCCTTTAGCTGTCTTTTACGTGGCTATTGCGTGTGTATATATATATGGCACATGTAAGTTATGTATAATTTAAATAAGTAAGTATAAAAATATATAATAAAGAAATTAATATCATAATATGTATGTTGTCTAAATGATAAGAGTATTATTCTTAATAAAACTTGAAGTATTGAATTTAAATTTTGCTCATGTCTTTGAATAATATTTTTTTATTTTAGGATACGAAAATTTGGCACGTAACAGAAAGAGAAGTCATCACACTATTAGATACCAAGTTATGTACTCACATATATAATAGTATAGATATTAATTACTGTATTACTATATGTTTATTTTATGAGTTATGTTAGGAATTCTAAATAATTTATTAATTTTTTTTATTAAATATCGAATATGGATGTTGGACCCACACATATGTGGGTTTGTGTGAATTCTACACTCATGTGAAAGATTTAGTAAAAAATTAAATAAATTATTTGAAATCTATAACATTTTTCTTATTTTATTACTTATTGTTTAAAGTAATAGAAGATGTGTCTGAATTGCTAAAATCAACCCATACTGTGTGAGAATTAGGCCAAGTTTGGCATATGACTAAAAAGTTAAAAAGGTACTCAAAAAGTTAAAAAGTTATCACTATTCACTAAAAGTTAAAAATTACGGTTACATAATTTTCAATTCTAATTTTTCCCTACACACTAATTTATACAATTTTTTAATACACATTTTTTCATAAAAATTCAAAAAGTTAACCCAAACAATCAAAATTTTTTCATCAACTTTTTAATTTAAAAAGTCAAAAAATACACTTATTTAGAACATTCCAAACAACTTTTAAGATGGGTTTTGGCGATCGATGATCCTTATTCTCAATTTATTTTTATAAAAGATAAGTCAAATATTTTTTTTCTTTAGTTAATGTTAATGGTTAAAATATGGTCAAAATATAACAAAAATATTTCAAGTGAAATTTCATTAGTCTCCGCCCCAACTTTTACCATTAGTTACAGTTAGCCACCGTCAACAATCACCTCTAACGGTTAGCAATTAATTTTTTACAATTATTTTTTAGTCACGGATGATAATCATTTTTCAACGACTCTTCCCAACCTGCTCCAGTGACCTACTTTGGGTTGATTAATTAGCTAATTTGACGTTTAACATTACGTACACTACTGATTTTCAAAATCAAAGATGGGTTATTTTTCTTTTAATATAAAAGTTGTTTATTGTATTCCATTATCATATCTTTTGTGTGTGTTAACAATGTTTAAAATAAGGGTTTGGTTATGGTGTGCAACTTACACCTTATACTTTATACCTTATACCTTATACCTTACACTTACACCTTACACTTACACCTTTTGTGAAAAATTAAACCTTACACTTACACCTTTTTTGAGGTTGCACACCATATGCAACCCATTTACACCTTACACCTTACACTTACACCTTATACTTATACTTACACTTTACACTTACACTTTTGTGTAAGTGGCACATGGTGTGCACTTGCACACTTAAGAAAACTCCTTAAAATAATATTACATTTTTCATAAATATATTTTAATTAATATATATATATATATAATATTTTAAACTTATTAATGTCAAGTTTGACATGTGTTCAAAAAGTTAAAAAGTTATTCAAAACGTTAAAAAGTTATCACTATTCACCAAAAGTCAAAAAGTACAACTGCACAACTTTCAATCCTAATTTTTCCCTACTCACTAATTTATACAATTTTTTAATACATATTTTTTCATAAAAATTAAAAAAATTAACAAAAACAATTATATTTTTGTACTCAACTTTTTAATTTAAAAAATTAAAAAATATACTTATTTAACACATCCCAAACAATTCCTAACCAGCATGAGCAGCCATTACAAATTATTTGTAAACAATCTCTTTCAAATTATATATAAAAAAATTCAAATCAAATCAAATCAAATCAAATGTGAGGAGATAAAAATAAATGGAGTCAAGTTGTGAGCACGTGTCAAAGTTGGCTGGCAAATCAGTCTGTGAGTGTGAACATCAACTACCCCATCTATTTGTGAGCCTAAACATAGGAGTACCTAATTATGTTGATTAACATCTACTTGTGAGCCTAAACATAGGACTACCTAATTATGTTGATTAACACCAAAAATTATCTAAGTAGGTTTAGAATACTAAGGGTTGTTTGAAATGATTTAAATAAGTGTATTTTTTATCTTTTTATAAAAAAATGTGTAGAAAAATAAAAATGTGATGTAATAAAAAAAAGATAAAAAATAAAAAGATAAATTATTTTTGAGTTGCCAAACTTGACCTTAATATCATGTGCCTGTACTTATTAATGATACTTTAAAATTTATCCAATAATTTCAGATTTTTTAGATCATACATTCATTTAACCTTTTGCTATTAATCCACACTATTAAGAGCAACTCCAAAGGTGAAGAACTAAAATCAATAGTTAAAGTTACAATTTAATAATAAACAGTGTAAAATAATTATAAAATAGTAATGTTACTCTAATGATTTAATTTCTATTTTTTAGTTTAACCAACTAACATTTTCTTAGGACAATTAGACAACCGGCCGAACTACCGAACTTACAAAATTATGATAGTTGATTTTTTAAATATTCTAAAATTTTGGTCGAGAGAGTTAATAGGAGGAAGATAAATAGTATTTTTGAACAATATTGTTATACTTGCACCTTTAGCTAAAACTTGTGCCAGATCTAGCACAAGATATAGCAAAGTTACCGTTAGTACCGTTATAAGATTTGTTTGAGAAGTAATTTTTTGACTAAAATATGATATTAAAAAAATTGAAGTGTTTGAGAATAAGTTTTGACTTTGTACCCAAAAAATAAAATGCAAAAAATAAAAAGTAACAAAAAATAATCTTTAAACTTTTATATAACTTTTTAATTTTTAATAACTTTTGATGAATTTAATCAATTGCCAAACTTCTAAGATGATTTGAAGTCAATCTAACGCCAGCAAATGGGTATGTAGCAGATTTGGATTATGCGACTGCTTTAAACCGACTTTGACATGTTTACATACGACTTACCCATCATAATGGTAATTAAAATTAATTATATGCTCCATGTTTAAGAAGTTGACTTGACTAAAAAATTGGAGGGCATATACATGCCCACTTGAGTATCCGGAATTCAGTACTAAAATCTAAAATTAAGATGTGTTTTCATTCAAACTAACGATTTAGGTCGTAATATGATTTTTTTAATTAAAAAGTTTTTTTAGAAAAGGAAAAAAAATATTTAAAATATAAAAAAATAGGAAGTCACTAAAAAAGCAAATTATAAATACTAAGGTGTCATTTGACGACGTTTAATTTACAGAAAGCATTAATCATGGTTATGTTTATTTTGGATAAAAATAAAAAATTAAAAACCTGTTTGGCACAGATGTATTTGAAAATTTTATTTTGAAAATAAGTGAAAATGAATAGTTATAAGAGGTGATTGTCAATAATTAGAGATGGTGACTAGAGGTGGTTGTCGGTTGCAGAAGGTAGTGGCCAAAAGTAATTGCCATCGGTGAGAGGTGGCTTGTAGTAACCGAAGGTGGTTGACGGCCACGGGAAGTGATAGTTGACAGTGATTGCTTGTGGTCGAAAATGGTGGCTGGTTGGCCGCATAAGGTGATAGTTGACGGTGGTTTTCGATAAAAAGTGTTGGTCAAAGGTGGTTACCATCAATAGAAAATGGTTGGTGACGATATCTAGTGGTTGGCAATTAAGAGAGGTGGTGGTCGGAGGTGATTGGTGGAAGAAGTCATTGGCGATGGTAACCGATAATGATGAATTATGGATAGTGGTCGAAAATGATAAAAGAAAGAAGAAGAAATGGGAAGAAAGACGGAAAAAAATAAAAATAAAAATAAAGTGAAACCAATTTTTTTGTGTTTACAAAATTCAATGAATTTTGGAAATTGTTCTTACAACTTTTTGAAAACAAAATAAAAACTAAATGAGTTTTTATTTATAATTTTAAAAATTCTATAAATATAAATAGAAAATTGTAAATATAAACATTACCAAATATGTCTTAATCATTTATGTTTTCACTGCAATTTAAAAAATGTCATCTTCAAACATTTTTATTTTTTTATTTCATAAAAAGTCAAAAAAAAAAAAAAAAATTAAAAACTCACTTAAAAAAATTAATTTCTAAACAAAGCCTTAAATGATAAGAAAGCCAATATAATCATTTTAAATTTATGAGGCGTATTGTATTTTTTTAACATCAGGAATGGTGAATTTTTGACTTTATCCATCTTATAAATATAATAAAATAAATAATATTAAACATGTCTTAGATTTATTTGTGACCCTTGAGGAGCTGTATGAGGTAAAAAAACTCATCCACGGTTTTGTAATAAATATGGCACCAATGATGTTATCACCGATTATTTTTAAAAAAAAATTATAGACTACAAATTAATGAAAAAAAAGTTAATCATACTTAATTAGTAATATTTTTGTGGTATTAAAAAAAAGTATATAATCTTTAGATCTTAGGCTCAATTTGTAAAATTGGACGGTGGGTAGTAGACTAGTAATACGTCACTGTCCTGAGGTCACTGTATGTGATCCCAACCCAACACATCCAAACCAAAAAAATATAAAAATAAATAATAACAATAACAATAACGTGGTGAAAAACACTAAACTCATAACACCTATGCTATGCATACAATGCGTCCGTTTCGTATAGTTTATTATAAATTAAAAATTAATAATCATAAAAAAAATCAAATATATATTTTTTGAATTTTTAAATAATTAATTTTTTTAAAATTTATTTAAATTATTTCTACCTAATAAGTTTAAACATCATCTACATTAATTAGTCCGTCACAAACAAACTCTCAATAAACTAAACCAAAAGTAAATTAGATAGATTGTACCGGACCGGACCGGCCGGTCGAACTGGTTGGATCGGGAACCGGGCCTAGTTTCGGACCGGTCAACCTCCTTGAAACCGGATTGGGGCCAAAACCAGGAAAATCCGACGACCCACTGGTCGAACCAGTAAAACCGGTGACCCAGTGGTCGAACCAGCCAAAACCGGTCAAGTTTTTTTTTTTTTTTTTTTCATTTTTACCGGTGACCCAGTGGTCGAACCGGCCAAAACCGGTCAGGTTTTTTTTTTTTTTTTTTAAATTTTCTTTCTTTCTTTTCTTTCTTTCTTATATATACATATATATATATTTCAAAATTTTGACTAAAAATTCTTATTTCAAGAGTCTCTTCTCATAAGGAAGAGTCTCATTGAAAGCTTGAGAACAATATGAAAGTCTATTCCTATTTATAGGAAAAGATTTTTCAAACAGAACCTACAAAATTCTATGTGGGATTCAATCAAATAATTTGAAACATATTGATTGGAGGGAGAGTTGAAATTTTCATTTCCCTCCAAAATTAAATCTAGCATTCAATCAATTTATTTGGAGGGAATGTTTAAAAAAATTAATTTCTTTAAAATAAGTGACTTTTTTTTATCAATTAAAACTTTATAAAACATTATTAATAAATATTATGCAACAATTTTTATTTTTATTTGATTATTTATATATATTTTTATTTATTTATAATTTATAATTATATTTTTTAATTATATAATATTAATTATGACGTCACGGTTCGACCGCTTTGACCCGGCGGTTGAACCGGTGACCCATCCACCCAGTCCCTTTTCCGGTTCACTCACCGATCCGATTTTAAAAACATTGTTGTATATAACAGGTCGATGCTCATTATTTATCATGTGCTAAAAAACATAATCGAATTTTGTTGTGACTGAACATAAATTTTCTCAAATCCTAAATTTATCTTAGAGCATCTCCATTAAATTAGTTAAAATGACTTAAAAATTACTTTTCTATTTTAACTATATACCTTTTTAAATACGTTATCTAACAAACTCTTTATTATTTTTTGATATTATTTCTATTTATTTTAATTTAAAATTATTTTTTACAAACTGAATACAATTAGTTTCAAAATATGAAAAATAATATTTTTTAATACTTGACTAGGTGAAATCATTAGTTATATTTGTTGAGTCAAAACCACCAAAATTAAAATGACTAACTACAATGGCGGAGCAAGAAAAATAGTCTAGAAGGGGCACTTGTAAATTAAAATTTTAATTTTCCCCCCCTCATAATCAATAACAATAGATAATAATTTTTAAATTAATATTACGCATAAAATCTTAAATATTTAATATAAAAGTTTTGTTTTTACAATTGACCTTGTGCAAAATCAAAATTGGAAATATATGATGTTATTTGTAACTAGTGTATTATAAGCAATGCAAAAGAGTTTTGTATATCTTATAATAGATTATATAATAATACTGATATCACATTATTATCGATATATGATATCACTAATAAATAGTAAAATAACGCATATAACGCATGGAAGGTCAATCACACTTGTTAAATATAATTAACAATTCAATAATTTCTCATTTTCATAGTGGGGCTAATTATGTTTACATGTAAGTGATGATTTGATGTCATTGTTGCACTAATTTTTTTTAATAATGTGGTTTGTTGTAATTTTTTCATTTTTAATTAAAACAACCATCATTATTTTCGTAATTTAAAAAATGTCATTAAGAAATCATTCTAAATGTTATATCTATATAAATTTTTTATTAATTAATTATTTTTCTTATATGCAAAAAAAAATTATAAATAAATAATAAAAAATTACAAAACCAGAGAGGGGGCACGTCCCCCCCCTCCCCCCGTCCCTTCTTAGCTCCGCCACTAACTAACTAGATAGCTAGTTTGATGAAGGTGAAATTTAATGGCTTATTCACTATTTTAACTAAACAATAAAAATAATTAATTTGATAAAAAAATACTCTTATACTAAGGCCTCATTTGGGAACAGATTTTTTTAGTAATTTTTTGGTTTTTTTGCTAAAATATGATGTAAAAAAAACTAGTATGTTTGAAATGATTTTTTGACTTTTTACGAAAAGATATGTAAAAAATAGAGAGAAAATAAAATATTTGACTTTTTGGTATAAGTTGCTGGTTTTTTAGTTTTTTTAGCGATTTTTTGACCTTTTAACTAAAAAAATCACTTGTCAAATGAGGTCTAATAAATAAATAAATATATTACGGTGTTTTGAGAAAATGGTTAAAAGTTGACTTTTAGACTTTTTTTAATTTTTTTTTGAAAAAACATAAAAAAAAAAATATGAAAAATAATATGAGTTAAAATAAGTTAAAATTTAATTTTTGACTTTTAACTATGCTACCAAATTGACCCAATACGCCATCTCAATTAAGCGACGTATCAATTACATAAAATACTATTCTTGCAAGTTGGGAGAGTGGGGTGCGTGTTCATTGAACTTCTCCCTAAATGGATGGTCTAACCATGCATGAACTTGGTTGAGTTTAACGACTCCCATAATGTGTCCACCTCCAATTAATTACACCAATTCTCTCTCAAGACGCGACAAATTACAAATCCAACAACCAGTTGAAAACAAAGAAAAGAAGAAAGAAAAAATCATTGAATTCAAATGGCTGTGTGGTCTTTGCTTCTCGCCACATGCTTGAGAAAAAAGAAAAAAATATATGTATAACTTTGCCAATTTTCAACTGTGGGTCATGCTATAATATCATAGCAAGAATAATTTGTTACGACTAAAATGGTCTTAGAATCTGTTTGGATAAATATGAAATAATTTATTAAATTTAAATATAATAATTTATTTATAAATTTTAAAATTAACTTAAATAGCCGAAGTTCCATAAATTTAATATCCTCATATAAAACTAGTTATTTGAAAAGAAAATGGGTAATTATTCAGTAATTTCGGAGTATAGACACGTGATATTATATTATGATTGGTGGAGAAGTTTAGTAGGTGGGGTATTATTGTGTTGGATGATGGAGGAACATGATGAGACATATTGATTGGTGATTGATTAGGAAGTATAGACACGTGGTATTCCGGGAATATTAAATAATTTCTTAAAGAAAATGATATACAAGTTTATTTTTTAGACCGACTTTCTACACCCAATGATATGTCACAAAGATAATTGGTTGATAATTAGAGAATATTTAATTATCAATCAATCATCTTCTTGACACCTAAATTTAAAAAGTAGATCTAACTTTTTGGTCTAAATAGTAATGCTCTATTTGAAATCATGGGTAAGAATCTCTTTTTAACTATATGGATCTTATTAAAAATGTATATTTTCTATCTTAACTTATTTTCTTTCATTATTTTTCTATATATTTAATTTTAACTCCAAAGCTAAATTTGGATGACATGAATCTTAAGGGTGAATGGGAGCATGTTATTATGACTCCAACATTTGAAATGAGTTGAAATAGAAAGGTGATTCGTGATTATTTATTTCAGCATGAATCATATTCTCAAATTAACCACTTTCTCTATACACAATAGTAATGCTATACATAATCTTTTTTTTATTTATTATTATTCTTTTTTTTTTTTTTCTAGATACAAGACAATGAGACTCACATTATTAAGTGAGCATTGCTATTAAATTTACATGAAATCAATTCACTTATGTCTAGAGAGTGAAAATTGGGTAAAAAAAAAATTATGTTTAGTATTTTCTTCTAAAGAAATGTTAACCATTTTAAAGTAAAAAGTAATAATTAAACTCACAATATCTAATTTTCTTTTCATTTTCTCATTGCTTGAATAATATTTACACAAAAAATTTATTACAAGTACTAAGATTTTGAAATAAAAATTGAGTGCATTTGGGTTTACAAATAAATTTGGTTGTCGTGGCATTGTTGTAAAATTTTTAATAATAATTTTCTTGCGATATTCTTGACATTGAACAAAATGACTAAAAATAATATTAGTTATGACCCATATGAGCAAAATGACTAAAAATAATATTAGTTATAATTCTTGTTCTTGGAATTCAATAGGAGCCAGGAGAGGACCTGAATTAGGAATTTGTGGGTCCCATGTTTAGCTGGCAGATTAGATAAAATTCATCCCTTAAGAGTCCATGCATATGGTTGAAAAAGGAGAAGAAAAAGAAAAAAAGGACCAAAAAAAAAAAAAAAAACTTTGGTAAGATTCTTTATTTATGCATGCACATACTGTTGTTTGGAAAACTAATTAGTGGCCAGAGGACTTGAATTAAGACCAATGGTGAAATTCTGTGGGGTCCATTGTATGAAATTAGCAGACAAATTGGAGAATTTTATACAAGCAAACAGTAAAATAAGATAAATTACACTAATTTTCACTCTAGTTTGAAAAAATCACACTAAACCTCACAATCTTGACGAAATAATTTCCTTTATTAGAGTTTTTGTAATAAGTAACAAAATTAACATAATACTAATATATCAAATCAGCAATGCTAGGGATCACATATTTATTTATTTATTTGTAATGAAATTCATCACAAAGTCATACTCAGTTGATAAGTCGATTCATCGGCACTATTTAAGATTGACCAAGTGATTAATCAGCATGATTTCGACATGAATTTCATGACTCCTAAACTTCTTGTTACCAGCTTAATTTTGAATAAACCTAATTTAAGTCTATTGGATTAAAACATTATTATTCAATTGATTTAACTGAAAAACAAAATAAGCATCTTGCATCCTCTTATTGAAATTTTATTTTTCAAAACCCTTCAAAGAAGATCATTCAATGAAGATGAAATACTTCTAAATATCATAGGCTAAGGGCAGTCGTAATGGACTCATCAAATGCAACATTAGTATCAAACGCTAATTTAGATGGTGGGTGGTAATGGACTGTTTTTCTCTCCAATATACATGTTAACTCCATTGTTATTTCTATCAGACTTCATCTTGTGAGCTAATTTTAACAAGGATGAGAAGAGAGAGAGAGTGCTCAAACCCTACATGCATATTTTTTACAAATTTTATTCTCTACATTTAACACACTAAAGTGCACCTCACACTCATCTAACACACAATTTAGCATATTTATTAGAGTATTCAATCACACTAAATTAATATAGACTTGACAAATAAAATTAGGTCTCACTTTTGCTTATTTGTTTATTTTTACACACTGCAATGAACAATTTTAGCATCTCTATTGGAGTTACTCTAAGTTAGTAAATTGATCACTAATTGAGAGGGTAATTTATATGCAAATTGGGCCGAGCTGGGCTGTTATGGGCCTTAGTGCGAAGGGCTAAGTAAAACGGCATAAAGTTACTCCGGTCATTAGAGAGGCTTAAAGATTAGTCCGGTCTCAAGTCCAGGAGTTAGATCGGTTCGAGGGACTCTTGTTGTTAGTCCGGTTGGAAGGTGTTTTGTAGTCAGACCGGTTTAAGGATGCTCTGAACTTACACCGGTCATGGCACAGTGAAACTAGATCGGTCGAAACCTTGACAAAATGATAGTTCGATTTTAGGCATGCCATGGTTAATGGAAGAAGAAGGGCAGAGAACCGACCTAAGTGTAGTTCGGCTCATTATAAGCTATGATTACTTTGGTCGGATGGTAGCTCGGCCGTGGTAAAACCATCTCACTTGGTTTAAGCAGTGAGGGGGGTGTGAATGGATAGGCATTATCTTTCACGAGTATGAATCCTAGGAGGACTCTACATGGAGGAGTAAGAGTCCTACAAGGATTGTGCCACACGAAACCTATAAAAGCTCACAAAAATCACCTATGGAGAGGTAACACAACTTCGTTTTCTGAATACACAGAGCTTTTGTCTATTTGTCAAGCTTACTGACTCAGGCATTGGAGAGGTTTCCGGCACACACTCGCCGGCTGACTCACGTTTGTGTTTTCAGGTGATAAAGCGACGACGTACGGAGGAACGCAGACTTGATCAACAGAATTATACGAAAAGGTTTATTTCTTTCCCGTAATTTTCTACGGACACCTTTAGTTCCAAAGAGTCCGTAATCATCGGTTAATTCTCAAATATTTTTAATTTCATATATAGCCACAACACCTTATTAATGGGAAATCAGTGTTTCTAATGCAATTTGTGACTTTGAGTGGACTAGTACTTTGGAATGCATGTCAATAGCTGCATTACTATACATTAGAGAGTTTTTATTTAGGGAAAATAACTTCACAGTTGGTGTAGCAAAAAAAAAAAAATTATAAAAATATATAATATTTTAATTATTAAAACATATAAATTTTTTTTTTTTTTTTTTTTTTGGTACTTTTTTTGAGCTACATCCACTGTGTAGTTATTTTCCCTTTTATTTATAATTTATTTATTATTGGACATTAAAATGGGTTGATGGAGACAGATTTGGTTGTTGCACCAAAGTGCAATGCACCTTTTAATTGGTATTCCAAATTAGGCAGATACAAGCACACGGTTTCTCATGTTAAAAAACCTTCTTTGACAACAATAACAAAAAAACAATGTTCCCATTGTCTCTCTCGAACTCAAGAATTTATTCTATTCCACACTCAAGTTTGGTATAGATTCAAAAGTATTTTTTGACTTCCTATTTTTAGATTTTTTTTTAAAACTTTTTGTAAATCTTCTTCATAATTTACTGTTTTTTTTATTTTATTTTTTATAATTTTTTAAATACACTTAATCTAAATATATTTAAAAAATAAAAAAAAGTATATATATGAAGAATTTTTTTGAACATCTTCACATGTACTTTACTTTTTAGGTGTATTTGAATTAAGTACATCCAAAAATTTTAGAAAGACTTACATATAGGTCCCAATAGGTAGACTTATTATCTAATAGGTCTTATGATAATTAATGACATTTTTCATCAAAAACTATTAAAAAATGTCACTAACTATTAATCTTTTAGCAAAAATTTGTCACAAAAAATGTCACTAATTATAAGTTTTAGTGACAATTTAAAAAAGTCGTCACAATTTTTTTTTACTAATTTTCAACTTTTAGTGACAGCTTAAAAATTTGTCATAGAAAAATATCAATAATGGTAAGTTTTAGCGATAATTTATAAAAATCGTAATAAAAAAAATCACTAATTGTCAATTTTTGAAGACTTGAGATTGGAGTACCAGCAGTTGAGAGTTAGGGAGGAGGATATCCAGAAAACGGCTTTTCGCACTCGTTATGGCCACTATGAATTCCCAGTAATGCCTTTTGGTTTAACCAATGCTCCTGCTTCCTTTATGGACTTGATGAATTGAGTTTTCTGTAAATTTTTAGACTGTTCCGTGTTGTCTTTGTGGACGATATTTTGATTTATTCGACTTTTGAGGAGGAACATTTGCAAATAGTGCTTGACTTGCTTAAAGTACACCAATTGTATGCTAAATTTGAGAAATGCAAGTTTTGGCTGACTAAAGTGAAATTTTTTAGGCATGTTTTGTCGGGAGAATAAGTAACTGTAGATTCTTCTAAGATAAATGTCATGCAAGATTGGAAACAACCTAAGAATGCTTTTGAGATCCAAAGTTTCCTAGGATTAGCCGAGTATTATTGTCATTTCGTAAGGGACTTCTCTAGACTAGCTGCACTTTTAACCAGGTTGACAAGAAAGGGTATCAAATTTGTATGGAACGAGGCTTGTGAGAAGTCATTCCAAGAACTTAAGACTAGGTTGACCACTGCACCGGTTTTGATAATTCCAGAAAGAGGCTTGGGCTATATCGTTTATTGTGATGCATCCCGGGATGGTCTTGGTTGTGTGTTGATGCAAGAAGAAAAGGTTGTGGCTTATGTGTTATAGCGACCCCGGTCTTTCTCCATTTGGTTGTTGTATTCGGACTTAGGTTCCGTGGATCCCGTTACTATATATTTGCTGTTGTCGTCCTTTAATTCCTTATTTTTGAGTTATAAAATGTATTGGGCAAGTTTGTTACAAGTTGGGAGTGTTTGGGAGCAAAGGGTTGCTACCCAGAATTTTAGTCCTTCGCTCGAGTGAGCTCTTTGTTTTTGGTCCTTCGCTCGAGCTAGGGTTTCTTCGCTCGAGCGAGCGACTACGTCTGGGTATAGACCTGAGAGCTGTATTTCTTGGCTCGAGCGAGTTTTCCTTCGCTCGAGCGAGTGTCTTCGAGTTCTTCGGTCGAGCGAGCCTTCTGTCGCTCGAGCATGCTTCTAGGTTGCAGACCTGAAGCATCATATTGTTGGCTCGAGCGAGTCCTTCTATGCTCGAGCGAGTATTCTTTGTGTCTGGTTGCTCGAGCGACCACTTCTTCGCTCTAGCGAGCCTGTTATATTTAAATACGCAACAGCGGTTTTAAACTTCATTTTTTCATCCTCTTTTGATCTCAAAACCCTAAATCCGTGTTCTCCTTCCCTCTACACACCTTCTCTCTTAGGTTTGATCTACTTAGAGTGTATTTCTACCCTAGGTCCTTTGTTAAAAAGATAGAGTGGGTCGAGGGCTTCATTTTAATCTGAACAATCTTGGATTTGGAGCACATTGGGTTTTCGCCATCTTCTCCATTTGAGTTTTTCACTTCGAGGTAGGGATACCCTACTCCATATTATAGGTTTTGTCCTAAGTTTTGGTCATTTTAATATGTTGGTGTCGTTTGGTAATTTTTAGGGTTTGATTTATAATTTGAGAAAAAGGGAAATTTTTATATATAAAAATTCATGTGTTTGGAAGTCATGAAAATGACATTGATAGTATTAAATTGAGAAAATTGAACCTTAGGGTTAATTTTGAGGAAAAGGGGAAAAGCTCTAATTGTTGTAATAAATTAATTTGCATAATTAATTTAGAGAAAAATGTGGAATTAAGTTAAATTCTTGAAATTGGGGAATTATGAGATTAAATGGTGCAGTTGGATAGTTTAATCACTCACCTATGAAAGTGTTGAGTTTATATTTGTTGATACATTTATTTCCTGTTTAGAAATAACTGTTTTGGGCTATCAGTGGAGGATAGTCGTGATTGTTGTAGACATTGCATGCTGATTAGGGAAAACTAAAACTAATCACATTGAATGAGTCATTGAATATGACAGTTAAATTAATACAGCAAATACGTGTATTGATTGTATATTGTTTGGGAGGAGTTAGGGGATGTACTCCATGGTTTTAGAGAAGATAGGGGATGGACTCTCAAACTTGTTTGGGAGGAGAAAGGGGATGGACTCCATTAGTACAGCAAATCTGTGTACTTATTGATGTATGGAAGTGTATTAGTACAACATATATGTGTACTTATCGATTTATGGAAGTGTTTTGGTTTGAGCCTTAGTCTCACTTAAATTGTTGTTATTGGAAGGAATGTTAATCTGAGATGTAGTCTCATTATATTGTTTGGCCAAGTTCTGAGCCACGTTTGTATAAATGGAAAGTTGAATAATAATGGAAAGTGAAACATGTCATGGGCATTACTGTCATGAAACTGTATAATGATATAAAGGATTCATAAGCGTTAACCATCTATCGAATGCTATTGCTTTAGTCAATTCCTATATTTGGTTTAGTATATTTCTGTTGGGCTGTGGCTCACCCTATACGGGAACATCATTTTCAGGTCTAGGTGATATGCTACCTCCAAGGACTTAGCTTGGAAGGATTTGGAGTTGAAGACTCTGTTTAGATTAGTTGTTATTTTGTTTTATTTGATATTACATGTAAACTCAAGCCAAGGGCTTAATGTGTAATTGAGTTAGTACTCAGACTTTTGTGTCCAAGTGTTAGCTTGGAAAGATGTAAGCGCATAGGGCATTTACTTTCGTTATTACATGTAATGTCTTTTGATAAGATTACTCTGATAATGGAATAAGGTTTTGTTTTTCATAATCAATACATGTTAATATTGTGTATATTATGGGTTTATTTTTTAGGGCGTTACATGTGTAGCAACCTTAATTTTTCTTAAGTCATTATTTATTATTATTAATTTTAAACCTTAAATAAGTTTATGGTGAAAGTCTTTAATTTAAAGGTAAGATTTATTATTAAAAAAAAATAGGGGACAAATTAGTTACTATATTTTGATCTAGTAATAGTTGTATTTTATTTAAATTAATGCAGAGAGAAAATAAATAAAACAATAGATAATAATTTAGAACCTTTATTTAGATATATATATATATATATATATATAGAGGAACCCTAGGTTGCCTAATACAACATATAGTAGCAGCAGCCACGGGAAGAAAGAGGAGAGGAGAAAAAAATAGGTTAGGGTTTTATTTTGGTGGCTTCATTAATTCTCTAAGTATTTCTTTGATCTTTGAAAAAATAATTGTGAGTGCAAAACTCATGCACTTTCCATGATTTATGTTTATTTCATTATTTATTTTTATTTATTTTTATTTATTTGATGTTGGTTTGATATTGTACTTGCATGTAGATGATGGATTGATTTTAACTATTTTGGTTAGTTGAGTATCCAAAGTTTAGGGTTTTTATATATATTTATTTTATGGATGTAATCACATTCATGGATATATGAAATTAAAATAAACTAGGAACCCATAGATAAATTTTGAATACTCCACCATGACTTAATGAATTGTTGTTTTATTTGAGTGCTAGTGAGAAAAAGTGTATAAAAAAAATTTTAAAAAGTAAGGATTACGAGATTTATTTGAATGCTTTAGACTCGACATTGTTATGTTTGTTCTCATGAGTAGATGAGGGGTTGTATATGTATATATTGTTGCCTCGTTCTCAAGAATAGATAAGTGCTTTGATTTACACGCATACGTATATGCTAACCGTTCGGGAAGTATAGGTTAAACTTGGGACGATATCCCTGTGCAAGTTTGGCTTTGGAGCGGTGCTAGGTATACGGGAGATACATGGGATATATGTATAGGTTGGAAGTGAAGAGCTGAAGTGGTAGAGTTAAGGTACAAATAATTAAATATGAGTTTACTGGTATAGTTTGAATTATATTAATTTGTACATCTTGAAAAATAGTAAACGATCTCAATAAATTACGAAATTTGGACAGAAGCATGTATACGTAATTCTAGACAATTTTTGTATTTTAATTTTTTTATTAAAAAGATCAATTAGAACTTATAATCGGATGATCTTTATTACAATAGTTTTTATTCATTTTAGCAATGCGGACTTTAGATACTGTTTTAACCCACGAAACGAGCTCATTTTCATTGATTTCATGTAAATTAAAGTAAAACATTATTCTAAACACTTTTCATGTTTTGAACGTTTTCGAAAAAAATTATCTTAGGGCATTTTCTTTTCGTTTTCAGTTTCAGGTTTTTTAGTCGAATTCCGTCTAGGTTCTTCTATCAAATTTTTCTCTCAACCTATCTAGTTTCTACCAAATCCTTTCACGTTTAGGAAATTTGATTCTGTACAAATTTTGTTGTTTGAATTTTGGTCAATTCGAATGATTTAAGTATGAAGCGGTGCATTTTTATACTTCTTCAGTAATATACTTATGATTAAATTATATTAACTTTATTTTTTACATAAACTTACTGAATTTTTGTGCAGGGTTGACCCACCATATTTTTATTTTTTATTTTTTATTTTTTATACTCAATTTATATTTAGTTGTGTACGGGTAAGAAACTAAATGTCACCGTATCTTAGGAAACTACCATTTGATCTCGGTGCGAGTGGAACTACTTGTCTTATCCCGTAATAAAAATTAAATGTACTTTTTTTTGTATCTGGTGGACACGTGAGTGTCAAATCTTGTACTCATACCAGTTTACTTGTATACTGATCCGTTCTGTCTCTTGGCATCTCGGGTGCGTTTCATTTAAGCGTAGCCGAACTTCTTTTGCAGGATTAGTGAGGACTACAGTGGTAATGAGAAATAAGTACGGTTGTAAGACATGTCTCTTCGAACTTTTTTTTTATTTTCTAGAGTTTAGGGTTGATATTAGTTTATTTATTTATTTTATGACCAAAGAATTTTGATAATTTGCATTGTGAGTTATTTTCTAACTTTACATTATTTAAGTTGTTTTGACTATTTGTTGCTAATTTAATGTTGGAGGAATTGGCTAGTTATGAATTTATGATGGATGGTTTGGTTGGCCTTTTTATTTATTTATTTATTTTTATTTTTATTTTTATTTTTAATATCCCTTGTAATTTTTTTTTTTTTTTTTTTTTGAGCATTAAAATTTACTTAAACTAGATTGAGACGAAAACATTTAGATTTGGTTTCACCCTTAGGATATGGATGATGGAATGTTGATTGTGATTTAGTCTTAATTTAATATTTAATTATCCAAATTTTGGGGCGTGACATTGTGGTTCATGACAATTGAAAACTCTTGAGAAGAATTACTCTACCTATGATTTAGAGTTAGCAAGGGTAATTTTTACTTTGAAGATTTGGAGGTATTATTTGTATGGCGAGAAGTTTGATATTTTCTCCGATCATAAGAGTCTAAAATACTTGTTTTCCCAAAAAGATTTAAATTTACGTCAATGGAGATAGATGAAATTTATGGAAGATTATAATTTTGAGTTACACTATCATCGGAGAAAGGCTAATGTAGTTACCGATACCTTGAGTCGGAAGTCTGTGAGTAGTGTGGCAAGCGTGGCCATTCGGGAATAGGATATGCTAGGTGATATCGACGAGTTTGATTTGCATCTGGGTGAGTCTAGCAAGGGTGCTACCTTATTTACTTTAATTACTCAACCTACCTTGATTAGCAAAGTCATAGAGGCACAACATGGTGACCGTGAGGTGGAGACAATATGTGATAGGATCTCCAACAGGAAGAAAGAGAAGGGTTTGAACATCCATTCGGATTTGAGTGTGAGATATCTAGACCATTTGTTTGTGCCAGAATCTTGTAGAGATGAGGTACTCCAAGAATTTCATTACTCACGCCTTGCGGTACATCTGGAAGGCACTAAAATGTATCATGATCTTAGTCGTCAGTTTTGGTGGAAGGGTATGAAACAAGACGTCTATCACGATCCGCTCCCCATACCCATGGGTTAAGCATCGTGATGGTCAGTAACTGAGGTTACCTCCGGCAAATTCAAAAACAAATTAATAAACGCAAGCAGAAGAAATATTTAAATAAGAGTACCAAAATAATCACCGGAGCTTCTATTTTTATTACAAAATTATATTGACCAAAAAGGTCGTTATTTACATAGAGAAATATCAATAAAGTGCTGTGTGTGTCTATTCTACAGCCCCGCGTCTAAGATTTTCCAGAAGCTATTTATAAATTGTGTTATTTCCTGAAAATTGGTAAAAAACTATAAGCACATGGCAGAGTGAGAAATATTATACCAAGAGTATAAGGGACACGAAATAACCATGGATAGTTAGTTGGGCCAAAACATTTAAGATAACTTAGTCGGAACAAATAATCTTTTAAGTAGCAAAACTGAGATTATGTAAACAAATCATTTAAGTAGCAAAACTGAAATACAGAAATTATGTAAGTAAATAACCATAACCACGGTACAGAACAGAGGTCACTGAAGTGATAGTCAGAACAGATGTACGGATTCAAGAGGTGGCTTGTACGGATTCTAGAGGTGGCTTCCACAATAGTGTAGCACTTAGTTCCGCACAGCACTTTGGTTCGCACAAAACAGAGGTACGGATTCAAGAGGTGGCTTGTACGGATTCTAGAGGTGACTCCCACAATAGTGTAGCACTTAGCTCTGCACAGCACTTTGGTCCGCACAGAACAGAGGTCAACGGATCCATGACAAATAAAGGACCACAAAGTGGTCAAACAGAGGCCAATGGTTATTTAAGTCCCCAAAGGTGTGGGACTCCCATGGTGGTACTTACAAAACATAATTACTTATAAGGTTATAGTCAAATATTCTTTAAAATATAAACAGACATATCCATGGGTTTCCTTTTAAGCAAATAGGGTTCAGAAATAAAACCACGTAACTGAAACCTTTATAAAACATAACTTTTATTAATATATAAATAAAACATAACTTGTGTAAAATAAATTTTGGTAAGTCAAAACATACGTAAAATGCATTTTGGTGACTCAAGATATAATATAACTCACCTTAACTTTAATACCTTACTCTTTCCTTCCACTATCAAAAACCTTTTCAACTTTCACCATTTTTCCTTTCTTACTTTCGTTTCCTTTTCTTTCTCACTTTCTTCTTTCTTTTCTTTCTTCTTTCTTTTTCTTTCTCTCCTCCAGATTGATCACTCTCCCTATTTATAGAGAGGTGATGCCATTCAAAGGCCAATACGTGGCCGAGCCATCTTTCTCCCTCCAGATTCGTCATAAATATATATAGATTCAATTTTATCGTAAATAAATATTTAAGATAATTATCCTTTGACCCAATATTTTAATAAAATTATATAAATTAATCAATTCTTAATTAAATTACACTTTATCATATACCAATAGAAAATTAATTATTTATTTTAGTACCACACCTATTATTATTATTATTATTTATATTATCTATATTATTTATATTTTGACCCCTAAACTTTTGATAATTATATTATTATACAAAATTACACATAATAATATATAATAAATTATATATTTTCCAAACTGAGATTAAATAATATTAGTATAAATTCTACAGAATAATTAAAAATCTGGGTTGTTACAACGTTGCTGTAGACACCCCATTTTTTACTGCACTTAAGACTTGGACGCCTCACGTTGAACACACGATGATGAATTATTACGTTGTACAAATGTTCAATTTCTTCAGCAAAAGGGTTCGATTTTTGAACTTCAAAGCCTAAACCTTGCACCCTTTTGGGCCAAAACCTAATTATTTTTAAGCCTAACCACTCAGAGGCCTGTTAGCCAAAAAGTGGCTGGCAGGCCAATTTTTATTGGCCGGCTGTCCCTCTCCATGGACGGCCTGCCATGTTCAGTGACAAATAGATATTTTGCTACCAGTTGTCCCCCCATGCACATACCTTGCACCAGTTGGCTCAATACAGATATTTCCAATAGCGGAACCTATTTTTCTATAAATAGATGACCACCCCTTATGGTTTTAGGTTAGAAAAATTGCCAGGTACCTATAGTTTGCTCAACACAATATCGCTCTCTCTTGTAATATACATACACTATCCATACACTTCATAAGCCAAAACTTGAGGCTCCTTGTTGAGATTTTTGAACATAAATTTCAGCTCTTAAGAGTGTTTGACTTGTGGTTTGTGAACTAAAGAGCATCATCTCTTTGAAAGAGGTATACTTTGAGCTTTTATACCATCTTTTCTATCTCTTTTCTCTCTCTTTTCTCACTATTTTCCAGAGTTTATTTAAGCTTTAAAATGTGGTTTTAAGTTACAAAAAAAGAGGAGGGTTTAGCCACCCTTCCTTAGATTTGTTGATGGTTTGAAACCTTTTAGCTTTAGCCTCTTTTTCCTTACTTTTTTCACCTCAAAAACTCAAATTTCAACACTGCTTTTGTGTTGTTTCAGTGCTATTTTGTGTGTTTAAGTTTGCTTTAAATACTATAGATATATTGTTGTAAGTCCTCATAGATATAACCTTTAATCTATTTGAGTTGATAGTCTTTTTGTGCACTTTTTTTTTATAGCTTTCATACATGTTCATACCATTGTAATCACCTTTGCATAATCATCTCTGCAACCTCCCTCATTTCTTTGCTTTTTTTGATGAAGAGTTGTCTCAAACACTAGGTTGTTACTTAAGGCATGAGAAAGAGACTTTCCATACTTAATGGTTTAATCTCTTCGGAGATTCATTACCAAGGCATTACATCTCTCTCATGTTAAGCACAATTTCTTGTTTAACACTTCTCTTTTTCGCTTTTTGCACTTAATAGACATAATTATCACTTTTGGACAAAAAATAAAGAAAAGATAAGAAAATGCAAAAGTAATGCAAAAGAGACGTAATAAAATTGGAATAAAAGAGGTAAAAAAGGTGATAAAATTGAGTGGTAAAAAGAGTAATAAAATTGAGTTGGGTTCAATTGGATGTTATATTGAACTTATTGAGTCTTGAATCACTACATACTTCATAGTGATGTTTAGTGATTCAAGAATCACTGTCTACCACTTCCCTTAAGATGACTCCATGATAGGGAGGAGGTATTGTTAGTCTTTCATTTCCTTTATTGAGCCTTTATCCTATCGGTTCATAGATTATCACGCAACAAATGTGCTAATATTAATGATTTGCGAACCAAATCCACTCCTCCCTTGATTATCTTTATGATAGGGAGAGACAGAAAGGATAAACATGTCCTAAAAATACTCTTTTTTGCTCTGTTTCAATTCCGTGGTAGCAGGATACAATAGTGGCCTGCCGACCATCTCTCAAGGTTGGCCGGTCATCTTTTGTTGTACAGGCAGTGGTATTTTTCTTGTAGAACAGAACAAAAGCTGAGGCAAAAACAGAATAAATTTCTTACTGCAAACAGAATAGATTCTGGCAGTAAAACAGAGAAGTTTCTGGGAGGATGTTCTCGATTGTAGGCTTGTGGCTTCTCGCCTCCCATCCCATTAATTTAGTGCTTTAATATTAGTGTGTTGTAATTAATTAGTTAGCTTAATTTAGATTTGTAATAATTAGTTAAATTTAGCTTATTCATTTATTTGGTGTTGTAATATTTAGCAACATAAGATATTCATTCGGACCTTCTTGTATGAGGGCACACTTTTAATATTGTGTATGTCTTCCAACCCTTATTTCTTTCTCCTTTTTATTTACTTACTTACCATGGTTGCATGTAGTATCATATTTGTGTTTCATATCATTACCATGTGTAAATATCCATTTTTGCATACATCGGATTCGGTTCATCATTCTAACATTATTGTTATTTCCTACTTACTTGAATACGTGCGCTATCGCATGCTTTGAGTTGAGCCATATGTCATGTTAATAAACTGAACCTAGTAGTTGCATTTTATTTGTATTGCATTAGTCATTTGCATATTAGAGCATACATTTTTCTAACTATTTCTTTTATTTTGGCTTGCCTCGATTGAGTACTAGGTGAGTATTTCTTACTTTAATATATTGCACGTATATTTGTGTTACCATATAAGCATATTTACCATGAGGCTAAGTGCTTATTTGATATACCTCTTGAATGCCGGTGGATGAAGGATGATTTGCTTAAGTTGGGATGATTTTGATTAATGTACATATGAGCTTGCTTTTTCAAGCATCACATTCGAAACTCTTTTCAAAACAAACATGAAATCAAAGCATTCCAAAGTGAGTGACTTAGTCTATACTTGTGTGCCTCACATAGTAATGTTAGCATATTAATAATCGGAACAAGAGCATATAATGTAAACAAAAATTACATCATGATTAGTAGAGGTTAATCTTTGATCGGGTAAATGAGGTGTTCAATTCATGACCTTCCCCTCTCATACCTAAGTTCCTAAGCCGAAACACTTTGGTTATGATGGATAAGTGGCCTTTGACAAGAGTCACGGGTTTTCTAAATTTCTCAAAAATATTTAGGTGGCGACTCTAAAATCTGGCAATGTAGTCCATTTTTGGCATTTCTGATTGTAAATCGATTTTCTAAAGATTTGTCGGATTTGGACTCTTATTTGTGTTGTCTATTTCACATTGCACTTGTGAAACCAGATTCAGAACCATGGAAGTCTGAACTATAGGGCTATTGTATCCGAGGAGACTAAACCCCTCCGAGGAACACAAAAAAAAAAGCTACAGTCGCCTTATTTGTTTTGACATGCCTTACTTGCTAGCAAGTAAAGACTGAGCACCAAAAACCAGCGAGTTTGCTACAACCATTACCTATAGCCTAGTGGAAATGGAAGCATGTTACTATGCATTTTGTATTTAGGCTTCCTAGAATATAATGGGGTAATGATGCCGTTTAGATGATTGTTGATAGGTTAACTAAGTCTATGCACTTCATTTCGATGCGCACCAGTGACTCAATTGATTATTCGACAGATTTGTACATTAGAAAGATAATTCAACTTCATGGGGTCCCTATGACCATTGTCTCAGATAGAGATCCTCGTTTCACTGCCCGATTGTGGCCAAACCTTCAAGAGGTCTTAGGAACTAAGTTGACCCTTAGCACTGCTTATCATTCGCAAACTGATGGGTAGTTAGAGCGTACTATTCAGATCTTTGAGGACATACTTAGAGCATGTGTCCTTGATTTCAAGGGTCTTGGGGGAGACATCTACTGTTGATTGAGTGCGCCTCTAACAAAAGTTATCAGGCAAGTATTAGGATAGCACCGTTTGAGGCCTTGTATGGCTGACCTTGTAGATCACCAGTCTGTTAGGTCAAGGTGGGTGATGCATCGATATTGGGCCCGGAGATTGTTAAATAGACAACTGAGAAAGTTGCTCTCATTCGAAAGAGGTTAGCTACGGCTCAAAGTCAACAGAAAAGTTATGCCGATAAGAGAAGGCAGCCTCTATCTTTCGAGGTTAGTGACCATGTGTTTCTTAAGATCTTGCCGAGAAGAGGTTTGATGAGATTTGGAAAGAGTGGAAAGTTGTCTCCATGGTTTATTAGACCTTTTGAGATTTAGATCGGATTGGGGAAGTGTTATACTATTTGGCCTTATTGCCGCAGCTTTCTGGGATTCATGTCGTGTTTCATGTATCTATGCTTAGGATATACAAACTGGACCCTTGACATGTACTTGATTGGGTTGACTTGGAGGTAGATGAGAATGTCTCATATGAAGAGCGACTGGTTCAAATTTTAGATGTCTGAGAACAAGTGTTGAGGGGCAAGACTATACTATTAGTGAAGGTGTTGTAGAGACACCATAGGGTTGATGAAGCAACTTGGGAACGGGAGGCAAAAGTCCGTTCCAAGTATCCAGATTTATTTGAGAACACTTAGTTTGTTATATATTGTAATTTTCTCTTGTGTTTGAGAATAAATCGTTGAAATTGTAAACCACTTGTTGTTATGATTGTTGTTGTCTTTTTAAGCATGAGAACTGTTGTAGGATTGTTACAATTGTTGTTGAACTTAAGCTTATGATTATCGTATTAGTGGTTGTTGGTATTGTAGCCTTAGCCTATGGAAAGTTTTGATAATTGTGGTGGAAGGTTGTTGAGATTGAGATCTATATGCTATAATTGAATTGTTGTCATTATGGATTTAGTATTGTCATTGTATGGGTGTTATCACTTTGAGCGTTTTATAGTTGAATTGTCTTTATTCATTGGAAGTGGTTGGGGAGATGTCTGACCAAATTTTGGGGGGTGAAATCTCCTAAGAGGGGAAGATTGTAATGTCCCGGGTGTTGGACTTGAATATTATTGTACAGTAGGATGGTGTTCTTTACTTCCAGCATTTTGTTTATTGTATTGGGTTGTTGAGAATTCTTTTCTACTCTTACTTAACCTCACTTAACATTTCCAAGTTAAAATTTTTTGAGTTTTTGGCGTTCGAATTTGTTTTATAATGTGAAATCAAATTCTAGGCTTTCTGGACAAAACCGCTCGTGTGGATTTGACAATCACTTGAGCGGAATCACACAGAGTTTTCTGGGAATTTCTGGGCAAAATAGCTCATACGGATTTGGGTTCTGCTCGAGTGGATTTTTTGCAAAAAATCTGGATTTTCTCTATGGATTGGGATTTCGCTCATGCAGAATTCACATCACTCATGTGGATTTCGGCGCATTTGTCTCGAATTTTGTACTTTTTTGCTCAAAACTGATGCCAAAAACGTGTTTTGTATACTTTTTCACATCTCTCTCTCTGTCTATACTCATCTTTTCTCTTCTTTTTCTCTACAAACACACTCATCGAAACTTCTCTCTAAGATTTAACTAAAATCTTCAAAAATTTGAGAGGGATTTTTACACCAAATCAAAGAGAGTGACGAAGGCTATGTTTACACCGATTGAATCGAGTTTTCATCAACGTTGAGCTTTAGGGTTTTTATCTCCTTCCTCTTTCAAGCTTGAGATAGGGATATTCTTAGAGTTATATATATGTTTTTGCAAGTCTATGCTTGTTTGAAATATTTCTTACATGTTTGGATCATGAGTTTGGGTTGATGAACCTTAGATGATATTAGAAGTAGATTTTCTATAGTTTTCCCACAGCTTTTGAGAATATTAGCTATGTTCTAAAGTGTGGATGTTATTTTGGAAAATCTTTTCACAAAATTGAACAAAAACCTAGTTTTGGTAAAAGCCCTAGAATTTGGAGATTTTGGGAAAAAAGTTAAGATATTGTGAAATTTATGCCTGATAAATTGTTATGCGAGTAAATGTTGGAGGAAATTTCTATAGTTATATCAAACGAGAAAATTGCATAAGAAAATGAAAATTGTTGATTTGGAAAGCTTGAGGAATAGCTTATTGTTGTTTGTCTTGGAAAGACCAAATTTTAAAATGATGAATGATGATATTATTGTATTATCTCTTTTAAAATGTATTATGATGTTACATTGATAAGAGATGTGAAAATTTAATCACAATGGAGGATTATGTGGTGGAATTGAAAATGAAACTATATTAATGCGTTGTTACATTTTGTATTGCTATTCCATTAAATTATTATTGCAATTGATTTTTAATCTTGCATTGGAAAATTATTGCTTTAAGAAAGACATTGTTTTATAAAACAAGATCATTTTGATTTGTTTTGTGGTAATTATGTTGGTAAGTCCAAATATGGAGTATAGTTTGATATTGGTTAAGTTGGCTTGAGTGTTCATAGTAAAAGATCGAAAGCACGCATGGAGAAGGTACCACGTGCCTTCCGATTAGCAACCGGCAAAGTGGTGATTCGTAGTGCTTGATATGCTTACTTGCAAACACCAACCTAACGATTACCTAAGTCGTATTTACCACCCCTTAAAACTAAATTTAAGTTATTAAATTGTTATGTTTTCAAATTGCATTGAGCACAAGATTTTCAAAAGATAGAAATATATGTTTTGAGATTGACATGGCATAGACATTCATCTTAAGAGACTGTATAAAATGTATATACTTTGTTAAGATCTTCCTACTGGGCTTTGTGCTCACTCTATGGGATTTTGTGCAGGAAAGAATGTGGTGATCTCACCGAGTTAAAAGCGTGAAATGTATTTTGAGAGCATAAGGCTCTCTTTTTTTTTTTTTTGACAAGCCAAGGGCTTTACATGTATGGGTTGGGAAACCTTTTGTGTATAACTAGGCTCAAGCCTTGGAATTTGTAGTCTTTGAGGGCGTTGAATTGCACTTGACTTATTATGCCACATGCAATAGATTCATATTATAAGAATGTTGAATGTATAATCGCATGTGGAGAATTTTTTGGTAAATCTCTAGAGTTTAATGAATACAAATATTAGAGATTGGTGATGATGTTAATCATGAGGCTTTATATTCGTATACTTTAAGAAATGAAAGCTATTAATTTTGGAAAACAAGATTATGTTGTTGGAAGATAATGAGTATATTTGGGTTAATTTCTTTGGGGCGTTATAGGGTTTAGGAAAAAAATTGAATAGATAATAAAATTTAGATAAATATTTGAACAAATAGAGAGAGAAATCAATATATTTTAAACAGACAGATTTTAAACAGGTAGAGAGAAACCCACATATTTTGAACAGATAGGGAAAAAAATTTCAACAGACAGATGTAAATTTGAATTGATAGTCAATAAAATTTAAACAAATATATATATATATATATATATGAACAAATAGTCTGAAAAAGGGTAAACTACTAATATGTCTTAATTGTTGGATTTAATTCCCATCAAATCCTATTGAAAATAAATCCTAATAAAATCGTTGCTAAAAATAATTTTTTGCATGTCGCTAAAAAATGACAATTAATTACTTTTTTTGTTATAGTTTTTATAAATTGTCACTAAAATTAACATTAGTGACATTTTTTTGTGATGAATTTTTCAAACTGTAGTTAAAAGTTGAAAATTAGTGACATTTTTTATGATGATTTTTAAATTGTCACTAAAACTTATAGTCAATAACATTTTTTGTGACAATTTTTGAACTGTCTTTGAAAATCAACAATTAGTGACATTTTTTAATAGTGTTTGATGAAAAATACCACTAATTATCATAAGATTTATTGGATAATAAATTTACCTATTATGACATACATGCAAGTCTCTCTAGAAAAAAATCAACAGATAAAAAATTTAACAAATAAATCAAAGAGTAAAATTGAAAATAAAATGTCCTCAAAAATAATAAAATGACTTCTCATTAAACTATTTTATAAATGGTGGATCTCTTATCAACAAAAAATATTCACTAAATTTATTGTCTTATACCCTCTTTAGATTGAACTTTTTCATAATTTTTTCTAATTTTTATAGATTATCACCTGATAATAATTTCTTCAAAATTAATTCCTAATCTTCTGAATAAAAATATACAAAAGTAACCCAAGTTGAATTATTACCACTCGAACGGTCAAAGATGAGATAGGACATTAATGCAAAATGTCAAAGGAAAGGAAGAGTAAAATAAGAAATAATAAAGAGGTAGTTGAGATAGAACCAAGTCTTTGATGGTTCCATTATAGTCAATAGAGCAGAGTCTATGCATTTTGAATACATAATAAATAGTACAATAAAGAAGCTTACGTTATGCCTTACCCAAAGCGAGAGAGATGACAAGTTTGACACGTTTCCTTTTTTATATTATTATTATCCAAGTGACGGACAAGGGATTCTACATGAATTGTGTACTTTAATATGCTTTATTGTCTTTATCTAATTCACTAATTTCATTTGATTTGTGTCTCTCTAATGTCATTTTTTTATTAAACAGAAGACCTTTTTTTGGTAAGTACTATTTTTTCCACTAGGATTATAATCATGCTTTTAATATTGACAATAATTTTTTTTTAAAAACTTGTTTTATAGAAGAATTTTTTTTCATAATTCAATGTTTTATTTCACTTTTGTGCCTTCTCAAATATGAAAATATAACTAACCCACATCGATTAATGTAGGCCTCATATGCGTATAAGTTTTGTAAGTTGGTTTTCAAAAGTGAGTTCTGCACATATAGTTCGTATCATTTGATATCAGAGTAAGTCATCACGTCTCTTATCTATGGGTGTGATTTTAATGTCATTTTTTTTAGGATAAATTATAAATACATCTATTAAAATTTACTTAAAATATGAATTGTATTTGTAGTTTTAAAAATTACATCTTGCCCCTTCAAGTTTCTAATCGCATAATAAATGACCTTTTTTATTAATAAATTATCAAGTCAATTAATAATTTTTAATGATGTTAGAAATATATTTCAATTAACGATTCAGATAATTTATTGTTGTATAGAAGAGTAGTTAGAAATTTTATTTTTCCTGTTAATTTTATTAAATAAAAAATTATGACAATGTGATATTTATAATTTCTAAAATTACAAAGACAATCAGTATTTTAATCAAATATCAGGAGGTATATTTTTATTTTATCCTTTTTTTTAATTCAACAAAAGACAATTTTTTAGTAAGTACTATTCTTTCCATCAAGATTATTATTGAATCATATCAACATTGACAATTAAGTTTTATTTTTGATAACTTATTTTATAGAAGAAATATTCTTCATAATTGAATCTTTTATTTCACTTTTACCTATTTTCAAATATGAAGATTCATCATTTCTTATTGTCTCACACTGTGAAAATTATATTTGGTAAACAATTAAAATATATATATAATTAATTAATATTCTATCAAAACAATTAAAAATAATATCGTGGTAAATATATATATTTTTCAAAACGTAAAATGATAGAAAATAATGGTTTGTATTTATTGATTGTGCTTTATTTTATTTGTTTATGGTTCTTATTTTATTCTCTTTTATTTGAAATAAATTAAAATGAGTTCTAAAATTGTAATTCATATTTTAATGAGTGGGTATAACTAGAATAGAACATAACATTATGTACAAAACTTTCTTTTATATATATCAAATTATAAAAAATAAGATTTAATTGTTCACATTAAAATTATATAGTCTTCGAAGAAAAATAACATTTATTTATTGAGAGGGATATTTCTACCGGACTGGTGGGCAGGGCAGGGCCTATCTAGGCTTGACTCTGGCGACTTTGCAAATAAACCTTGCAAACGGACCTTACTAGGCTTGACTTTGGCTACTTTGCAAACGGACCTTGTTAGGTTTGACTCTGGCGGCCTTACAAATGAACTTTGTCAGGCTTAACTCTGGTAATCTTGCAAATGGACTTTGTTAGGCTTAACAAATTGGACCGGGCAAACGGTGCTTTGATGTCGACCAAGCAAACGGAACTTGGATTTCAACCTTGGAAACGGCATGCAACTGTCAGCCAGACAAATGATGTATGATGTTGACCGTGCAAAAAGATATGCTAAGTTTTTGATCAGGTTGGAAGGTCATACTAAGTCTTTGACTGGTATTTTTAGCTTGATACAGGTTTGCCGAGCAAGCTTAGCACGATGTAATGTTTTGCTCGGTGTTCTTACTTGGAGTTAGTAAGGTTCAACCTATGCGATTGTGCAATTGAAGTGCAACTGGGCTAGTGGTATGTTTAGCTCGATTGCTGGCTTGAGAGTTAGGCCGTTTCACTTGAACTCATCCTTTGAGAAGCTGACTCCTAGTAAGATTTTACGAAGAGGAATTAGAGTTCTATTGGGATTCTATCGTGCCAAATACATGAAAGGTCAAAGTTAACCCTAAGAGAGGTAACATAGTTTACAAAGCTTTTCCCATATAGATCTTGAGAACTAACTTAAGCATCGAATGGGTTTCCCCGCACACGTCTGCCGGGTAGCTCATTGGAGTTGTTTTGCAAAAGGAACGCTATCGTTTAGAGGATTTCTAACTTGATTACAAGGAGTATACATATAAAGTATTTATCATGCTTGTACATTTATCATTTTTGATGATCAAAATAAAGATGGCTAATCAACCCATCCATCAACGATAGCAGCCTTAATTGTCAATTGGGTTTCTATATTTTGATTTTTTTAAATATATATATATATATATGACCTTTGTTTTTTTATGGAAGTTCCCTAATCTTTACCATAAAAAGTAGAAAGCAACTAGGTTAAAACAGGAAAATCCAAATCAATTTACATCTTAACCTTGCTTTTAGAACACAAAAAAAATGATGTTTTATGTCTTATTTATGCTTGATTTTAAACTTTTAAACATGAAACTTCTTGTGTGAACTAAATTGAAGTTTAAATGATGGTATATCTTAAGACGGACTTAGGATTTTCATATAGGTGCAAAATTATACATATTAATAAAAATTTTAAATAAAAAATATGAATTGCAATATCAATTTTCTACCGACTTATAAAAGCAAAAATAAAAGAAAACATATATAAATAAGCATTTTCTTTTTATCCACATTGAAAAAGATAGCAACTCTAAAAACAATCTATTTACTAAAGTAAGATATGTTAAATTGTGCTTGATACTCTTTTATATCATTAAAAGCATCTATGATAGAATCAACTTTAAAATCTTGCACAATATCTTCCTCAGTCAAGATGATCAAATAACTAGCTAATATCTTGTTACATTATCTAGAAATAAGCTTGTTATCAGTGGTAGATATAAAAAAAAATCTTTAATTTATTATATTTTGTCTAATTTTATACTTTGATCCAATGTTTTATAGATACAGAGGAGCAACCACTTAAATTTAAAATAAAAAAAAAAAAAAATCAAGAGAGATGACCACTTAAAATTTGTTAAAAAAATATTTGTAGTGGGCGAACCTTTATAATTTGGAGATAATTATAATTAATACTACTACAATAACGGAGGTTTTTGAAATCGCAAGAGGGGTGATCACCCTCTCTTGCCTCCCACTAGGTCCATCCTTGAGTCTGTCGTTTGTGTTAATGAGTGTCCTAACTAGGGGTGTTTGCGGTTCGGTTGCGGCTAAGAAATCTCCAATCCGCCATCCATATACCGGATTGGTGGATTGGAAAAACTCAATCCGTATCTTTCCGCCAGATTGACGGATGCGGATTGACGGATTGGTAGATTGATGTAAATCGGTTTGGCGATTTAAACTTTTATAAATTTTGAACATAATACAACAACTCGTCAATATTTTTTTTGGATAACAATCTAACTCAACATAACCAAAATATTATCAAGTAAATTGTCAAATACTATAATAATAAATACATATAAGAAAATCATGCATTATCAAAACTATTTCATTACTTTTTTATTCAAAAACTATTTAATTTGATTTTTTGTTATGCGGATTGGCGGATTGATGCGAATTGGTATGGCGATTTAAACTTTTATAAATTTTGAACATAATACAACAACTTGTCAATATTTTTTTTGGATAACAATCCAACTCAACATAACCAAAATATTATCAAGTGAATTGTCAAATACTAATAATAAATACATATAAGAAAATCATGTATTATCAAAACTATTTCATTACTTTTTTTTATTCAAAAACTATTTAATTTGATTTTTTTTTAAATAACAAAAATTAAGCCTTATATTTTTCATACAAAAATACCAAATATCAACATTTGCCATTTGATAAAAGGATTTCCAAATTGAAAATAAATTGGAAATACAACAAAATATTTAAACTTTTTTTCAATTGAAAATACGAATAGAATATTTAAACAAATTGAAAATACAAAGTCTTAAATTATTAGAGGTGCTCGCGGTTTGGCGGTTCAGTTGCGGTCAAAGGAATCTCAAATCCGCTATCTGTCCAAAACTAGGCAGATTGGAAAAAATCAATCTACAACTGTCCGCTCGGCATCACACATTTGTCCAAAATGCAACGGATCGGTTCGGTCGGTTTGGGTGGATCGAAATATCCGCTGCTCACCCCTAGTCCTAACAAAAATAATTTAAAAAAATAATAATAATTAACAAATCATTAAATGAATATATATTTCTCAATTATCTATTTTTAAATATATATATATATATATATAAAATTATTTCCAGCAGGGTAAGGAGTATTTTAAGGACTCAAGATCCTCTTCTTGATCTCTCTACTTAACTCCCTATTTGTTGGGTCATTGAGTCCACTTTTGGGCTCAATTTTGATGATTTGAATCGTTCATATTTTAAGATTTGTTGAGTATATCATACCTGTAAAAAATTAAGTTGATCTGATATCAGATAGTATGTGTTCGGAAAACTATTTATTAAATTTTGAAAAAAAATAGTTTTTAGTTCGATGATCTGAACACGTAATTTATGATTTTCGATCAACTTGATTTTTTACACATATGATATATTTAACAAATCTTAAAATGTAAACGGTTCGAATCATCAAATCTACATTAATGGGTTGAACTGTTTAGTAGGGCCTAAGTGTTATTATTTTATTAATTTATTTTGTAAGTTTTTATATATAATTGGAAGAACATGAATAAAAAGGAAAAATTATAAATCAGTGGTGTATTTATATAATATTTACAAATTTATGGAAAAATTTATAATTTTAATTATTAAAATTGGTTAAATTGACCATTGAATTGAATTTTTTTTGGAAACAGGTATGAATTGAAATTTTAAAAAATTAATAAATATTGATATGATAATTATATTTATATTATTTTGGAATATTTATCCTTAAAAAATAGATGGATTATTTTTAAAATTAATCTTACAATTCATATTTTGATAAAATATATATATACAGTTATAAATTATCAAATCAATATGGATTTTAGTTTTAGTTTTTTTTTTTTTTTTATCAACAATCTATAATTATTTGTTTACAATGAACGAGTTGAATTATTGAAATCAAGCCCATAAAAGGGCTGTTTGATGTAGTTTCTATTTATAATTTATTTGGTAAGTTTAAATAAAGTTAAATAAAATAACTATTTAAAAGTAAGGAAGAGATACTTTTGTATCAATTTTCAACTTATAATAAGCAACACTAAATAAAGAGAGAATTACATGACAGTGGTGCTAATAAACCCAAATTAAGATAAAAAAGTATAATATTAATTATTAATATTTTTTACTATTTAATAAATAAATTTCACTAACACGGTGTTAATATAATTCACCTCTAACGCTGTGTTTGGTTAGGAAATTTAGAGAAAGATTTGGAAAGGGAAAGAAAAAATATATGTAAAATTAAATAAAATGTAAGTATATTTTATTTACATTTCACCTATCTTTTTTATTTTTTTTTTCAAAATTTTTAACTAAACACAGTATAAACAAATCCGAAAAACCCCAACAAACCTAACTTGATAGTCCAGTCTACAAATATGAACAGAAAAGAGACTATGTTCTAAAAAAAATGTTTCAAACCTCCTTTTTCTCCCACCCCTTTGACCCATTTTCTCTCCTATTGATTAATTTTTTTTTTCTCCTTCTCCTCCAATCACCACCCGTCACGTGTGGAGGGTGGTGGGGGTGGTGAGTGGAAGGAGTTTCTATCAATACTCATGTTCTAATTACAAACCAACCAATCATTTGGGCCCTCCACATGATGTTAGGTTCATATGATGCAATGCATGATATCACCGATCTCTATTTTAAATCAACTTATCATCTCCATCACTATCATATGTCGGCCCTCAAATACTTTTGTTCTCAATTTTCATTTTGCATGACTCATGTGAGTTTACAAAAGTGAATTTTTCTCTCCTTTTTCTCTTTCAATCTAGACTCTCTTATTCTTTACTATTCTCTTATTTTATTAGTGACAGAGTTACTATGGAATCAGGAGAGACACGTATTTCTAATCAATTTACAAAAAAAAAATTACTCTTTAAATAAAGCTTTTGAGAATATTTTAGTTTTCCTTTTTAAGTTATATATATGACCTGTCTATTGGAATATGAACATAAATTGATTCCTGCTTCACTTTACAAATAAGGTCTCGTTTGTCAAAAGTAAATTTGTCTCTCCTTTCTTTTGTTCTCTTCTCATGCTAAAAGGGTCATCTTCCCATCTTCCTTTGTCTAGGTACTTTGTTTTTCCAATCTAGACTCACTTATTCTTTAAGATTCTCTTATTTTATTGGTGACGGAGTTACTATGGAATCAGGAGAGACACGTACTCCTAATTTACAAAAAAAAATTACTTTTTAAATAAAGCTTTTGAAAATATTTTAATTTTCCTTCTTAAATTATATATATGACCTCTCTATTGGAATATGAACATAGATTGATTCCTGCTTCACTTTAAAAATAAGGTCTCGTTTTTTAACTCAATATTTTAGTCTAAAAGTAAAAAAATCACTAAAAAAAATTAATAAGCTAACAACTTATATCAAAAAGTTAATAATTTATTTTTTTTTCTATTTTTTGTAATATCTTTTCTTATAAAACAAAAAAATCATTCAAAATATATTAACATTTTTACATCATATTTTAGCTAAAAAACTAAAAAGTTAATAGTATGTTCCTAAACGAGACTTAAGTTTTTAAAAAAGTTTCTTTTTACAAAATGTAATTTATTAATATATATATATATATATATTTATTTATTTTATATTTTCACTTCTCATTACTTGAGAGTTCTATAGATTTAAATGTTACAATAGTTTTATTGTAATAATACATATAATATTAGATTACTTCTGAAACACCAATAATTAATTTTTTTATCAAGCAAAACTAAATTAAGTCTTGTGTTTCAAACGTATCCTACCTAATAATCTGTTTCAGTATTTGCCTCCCCCAACAGAAATTTTGACTCTGCTATTCAATAATATAATAATAATTATAATTTTACTAGTTTTTTTTTTTTAATTTTAATTTTATTTTATTTTATAGAACTTCAAAGCATTTGAATTGCTTCAAACATTTTAAATTACACTTTCTATTGTTCAATTGTAGCCGAAATTAGAACAGTAGGTTGTTTCTTTGTTTTGATTGGTTTGTTCGAAAATGACTTTCATCAATTTAGAAGTCAAGTCTTAGTGGGAGTTGACAAGAAAGCAAAGCAACATGTGACCTATCTCCACATACACCTTTAATTACGTCGTACGTGCAAGCCACGTTGCTCGTTCGTTGCCTCTTTTTTCATTTAAAAATTGTGGATTTCATTCAATCACGTGCAAATTTTTATCTAGACTTCACTCTCATGGGTCACATATTTGTACAATCCATCACATTTACAACGATTTTGCCTTGTTTCTATCATCACTTTTCTTTAGCTAACCAATATTTGCTTTCTAATTTGAGACATTTAAAAAAAAAAATAAATAAATAAATTATTGGGACTTGTTGGGCAATATTTATAATTATAGTTTTTTATTTATATTTATAAAAACATAAAAAATAAAAATAAAAATTGTAAACAAAAATCCGCTTGAACTTGTGATAGCTTACAAAATTAACTACAAAAAAAAATTGCAGGTTTTACTTGTTTAAAACAAATCGTTTTCATTTTTGGTCCTCATGTCCCTTCTCCCCACCACTCACCACTCATCACTGCCATCAGCAATGACCTCCAACAATCATTTCTAACTAGCACCCACCTTTAACACTTCTCAACCACTTTTCATCAATGTGAGTGTTTGGAAATTGGTTATTTTGTAAATTTTTTGATTTTTTTAATAGATTATTTTAATATTTGTGTTTAGAAAGTTGGATGAAATTTTCTGTTTAATTGTTATATTGAAAAATGTATTTACAATAATATTGAGATAAGAAATAATTAAATTATTTCTTAAAAATTGTGCCTGACGGGGTGAAGTTGTGCCTAAGGTAAACTATGATTATATTGGGATATGAAATGACTAGAATGTTAAGTTGGTGGGTTAGGCTTCATTTGAGAATAGAATAAGGCTTCGTTTGGGAACATACTAATTTAGTAATTTTTTGACTATTTGGCTAAAATGTGATGTGAAAAAAACTAGTATGTTTGGGATGATTTTTTGGCTTTTTACGAAAAGATGTGCAAAAAGTAGAGAGAAAAGGGAATCTTTGACTTTTTGATATGGATTGTTGGCTTTTTGGATTTTTTAGTAATTTTTTGGCTTTTTGGCTAAAATAGCCTCTTGCCAAACGAGGCCTAATTTAGTAACTTTTTGGTTATTTGGCTAAAATATGAGTTAAAAAAAATTAATATGTTTGGGATAACTTTTTGACTTTTTACGAAAAGATGTGCAAAAAGTAGAGAGAAAAGAAAATCTTTGACTTTTTGGTATGGGTTGTTGGCTTTTTGACTAATTTAGTAACTTTTTGATTTTTTGGCTAAAGAGGAGGGTTCCCAAACGAGGCTTTAGCCAAAAATTAAAAAGGCAAAATTATAATTTCAAATCTGCCCTGCATAGTCATGACACTTCTGCCAAATCTATCCACGTTAGTTTCTGATTAAAAAAAAAAAAAAAAAAAAAACCTCAGCTACAGTACAGCTTTTTGACTATTTGTTTAAATGAGGCTAAAATAAGCTACTCAACCTCCTTCCCAAACATCGCCAATAATAACTTCCTTGGACTCTTGATCATCATCTCCAATCTTTGACAGCCATTTTTGGCCACCGATTCCTATGGTTGGAAATCACCTCCAATCACCTTCTAATGGTGAAAACCACCACCAAGAACCAACAAGAACCATTGGCCATCATTTTCAACTTTAAAAAAAATCATCTTTGATGGCTGCCTCCTATCAACTCACCATTTCACTTGTTTTTAAAATAAATTTTAAAATATATGTATCAATAATATTTTTTGGTTTCAATGTTTTTACCAAAAGAAGTATAAAACACATATAAATATTACCAGACGATACTTTTGAAAACTAAGTTAGGAATTTTCTAAAACAAAAAAATTCTCACGAGTATGTCCAAAACTTTACCCTAACTTAATATTTTGAGTACACATTGTCCTCCGTCCTACACCTATACCTAGCAATTACCGCACATTAATCCTACTGATGGCTTCAAGGAGTAGTAACAGAATTCAAACTTTTAACCACTCATTAATGTTTTGAAATGTGAGTTATACACTCTATAGCCAACTAAGACAACCACGTGATTCAATGTTGGAGTAGCTTGCTTAATGGAATTCCCTATATATATGTATATGCACTGCCAGTTGACATATAGATTGTGTTGATTTTTTTGACTTTTGAAGATTATTTTTGTAATTGTGAGCGTGTCAGCAGAGATTAATCAATCCTTACAGAATAGTAATTGTCAACTAATTATCAAACGATTGTGTTTTAGTTCTTTCGATTTCAATGAAGAGGATTTTTACTAGTGGCTTTGTTTAGGAGAATTAAGCAAATAATGATTAAATTAAGAACAATTGTAGTATTTCATTAAGCAAAATAAAAGACTTACAAAGATCCAAATCAACCTCGTAGAAGTTTGCAGCAACAAGCTACTTAAAAACTACTCCTATGAACAAAATGCAGTGCAAGAATTTGAAGTACAGAAATGTAAAGAACAAAAAATATAAAAACTGGAAGGAAAAATAAAGTAGATAAAACTGGTTTTTTGGATTTGACTCTGGGGCTTTTTCTGAGACCTTTTCTGCTATTTATACTTCTTAATGACAACCGTCGAAATAGACTTTTAACCATCGAACCATCTCTCCATGATCACTGATCATGCTTCATTGCAGTTAGCTCCACTATGTCATATGCAGTTAGGCTTCCCTTCTGATTTTTGAATTTAAATATGTGAGTAACCGTTAAGGCCACGTCATCGTGCATCTCTTTGCTAATTCAATATTACGTAGATCTATAATAAACCAATGCTGACTGCCATGTGTGTGATTATGATTGAAGATTTGAATTGTCTTCCCGTACTGCCCTCATTCTACCACGTACCGAACTGTGATTGGCTTGTACAAAATATGTAGCCAACATTACCCTCCGCACTAATATACCCAATACTTGGTGATATTAGTGGAGTAAGGTATTTTACCCACGTCCTAGAACGTGCATGGGCTTTTGCATTTCTCAGAAATGCAACTGTCATTCATTATTTGCATTAAATTCTCTTCTAACCCTTGAACACTTCCACTATCTCAGTATTCAAAAAGACTGATACATCTTTTATGGCCAAGCCAATCTTTTCTTACATTGATCAAGCATATGAAGAGTTATTTGATGATGCTGTTCGTCCTCAAAAGAACCTTCGTGCATTGATTAGCCACCTTTATCCACCTCCATTTATACAAATTATGGAAGTTTTTGCAAATCACCGAGCTTCGAACCAAGAACCTACTGCTTACGATTCTTTAGAACACAAATTTGCAATCATGGATATCGAAAGCTCTTCTTCTGAAACAAAACTATCCGCGTGGGACGAAGCTGCTGCTGCTTTTTCTTCTTCTACGGCTTCTGGCTGGGGAACTTGGTCTACCATTGCTCAACCTCAGACAAGGAAATGCATTCATCATCGTTTCCCTGAATTCGATGACCCTCTTGACATTCTTCCTTCCAAACGTAATTCAGTAGTATATCCATATATTCCTATTAATCGTAGACGCAGTCTTGAAGACAATCTGCTTACATCATGGTATACTTTTACCTTGCCATCTCGGATGGTTTGAAGTGTCCCACATCCCGCTGAAACTCTAGGGATCAGTCTTGCGCTTTTAGCCAAAAAGTCAAAACTTTACCCCTCTGCTTAACTGGCACTTCCATGCTTCCATTACCAGTGAAGTTCTAGATGAAGCCATTTCTGCTCGAGTCCAAGTTCAGTATGAGACAGAGAACCTTCTCGATGATTATGAAGCCTTCAAGAGTTAGGATTTTGAGTATAGGGAGGATGCTATTATGAACGAAGTGCATGAAGAGGAGGAAATAGACACCACTGATAAAGCCTTAAAACAAATAGAATTCGAAGTGAAAGCCCAACAACTCACTTGTCAATTAAGGGCTTACCAATTAGACAAGCCAAACTTGGACAAGATAGAATATAGAGTAGAAAAAGAATTTTCGTTTATTGAATTTTCTTGGACTAAATTTCATGACCTTGTAACTCTGTCCATTCTGTATTTCTACGAAATCGAGAATGTAATCAAATGAACTCTAGTATCAACAACATTTATCAATAAAGCTGAGCTTTCCAAATTTCATTTGTTAAATTCTGATTTAGCACTCAAATTATGAACTGTATGGTTGATGTGCTTTAACTCCATATCGACTCAAACTCTTCTAAAGTGTGAAGTCTTTTCTTTTGAGGAAGCAATTTTTGCCTTTTATACCGACCCTAGGGCTAACATAATTCTTCACCCATTGGTTTCGAATTATCCAACCTTACCTTTCGAAATTTGATTCGATCATATTCAATTTCCCAACATATAGTTAACACAATCAAATAATTTCAAATCAACTAATTTTCTTTCAAACAAACAGACTAAATATGGAATCCTCTCTTACACTGTTTTATTCGAAAAAAGTGATTTCTTATGTATACTATCAAACCAATTATTGGTTTGACACTTAGAACAACAATTTCTAACCGAAAAGTGTTTCAAGTTTTGCTTCGAAGGATTTTACTCTTAATTAGAAACCTACAAACAGGTCCTTAATCCTTTTGAAGTAAAATACCTAAGCATTTTTTTACCGTGAGGCGTGGAATGTGCTTCAAAGTTGGCTTCCTACATTCGAAGCCATTTGTCATTTCATTTTGGCGCCAAAATTTGGCTTCGAAGCCAAATATCTTATTTCGAAGCTGACATAAGTATTTGAGATGTGTTTTTTCCCATAATTATCAATATAGAAAGAAACTTTTCGCATCCGTAACTTTAGTATTTCTTTGTGAATTCCGTCCGTGCAACACGACTGGGTATATTTTTTCAGACACAAAAGTTTTAAAACCCTTTTATTTCGTGCTTTGAATTCACCTAAACCCTTCATCTCTACTGACCTTCATTTTCCTCTACTCTCTTTCCCGTCTTCGTCTTCTAAGAAAACTCTCTATCAATGGCTTCTTCTTCTTTGAAAATACCGGTCATGGAGCGTGCGAGTCTGTCTATGACCTTGAAAAGGATTATTGATGCAGAGTGTGAGAAGTACAAGGCCGGTGAGAAAAACGCCATTGATGGACACATCTTCATTTCTTGTCGTCATGAGCAGCAGGAGTATGTGCTTGGGCCCATCTTCAAGGAGATTCCTACTGAGCTTTCAGCTTTATATCCACGTCTAGAGGACCATTGTCTCCTTTACAAATGTGGTCTTGACTGGGGAAGCTAAAGGATGAACCGCCACCATCGCTGCTGGCCCACGGTGAGACCAGAGTGGCAAGAGTGGTATGATCGGGTCGTCCTTGATTGGACTCTGGATCTTCAGGAGCTTTGCCTTTTCGACACCCTTCAATTATCCAGGTTCACCATTTCGGAGGACCCTTTCTTAATACCTGCTGCCCTTTGCTTTTGGAATTCTGCTTTTAATTTCTTTCAATTCAAATGTGAGATGATGGCCCCTACTGTTCTTGATATCTGCCATCTATTAAGATTGTCCCCTATTGGAACCCCTATTGGTCCAGATTATCCTGACCTCAAAACCCCTTTTTCCCTCCCCTCTCTTAACTCATCCTATAGTGACTTTGTCAAGGCTGAGAATAAAAGAGAGGGCCCTATGACTAATAGGGAGTTCTTTTTTTTTATATTATATTGGCTTTGCAAGTTTCTTTTCTGCACCTCTTCTCAGAGGATCATGCCTGAATTCGCTCCTCTTGCTAAAGCCCTTGTCTTACAAAGAAAGATGGCCTTAGCTCCATATGTCTTAGGTCATGTATATAGAGCTTGTTCCCCTTTTTTTATGAGAAACCCTTGGATGCCAATCAAGGAGGTCCATTTTAGATACTTCAGCTTTGACTTTTTGCATATTTTACTGAGCTACAATCTAAATGCCTAAAGTTTTTAGAGCCAAACCCTACTACTCATGGCATTAGGTAAGCCAATGTTTCACTCTACCCTTCCACCTTCGCTTTTTACTTTTCTTTCTTCCACCAACTCCCAGCTTCCCTTTCTTCCCACATCTTTCGTCCCTTTGAACTTACCAACATTGGCCCATCCTGGTTGAAAATCTTTCTGAGTGATAGATTCTACTCTTCACCCCAATACAAGAACATATGGGCCTTTATTCTGATCCCTATGGAGTTATTCATTGGGACTATGAATATAGCGACCCCGGTCTTTTCCCATTTGATTATTGTGTCCGGACTTACGTTCCGCGGATTCTGTTGTTATATTTGTTGTTCTCTAATTCCTCAATTGAGTTATAGGATGTGTTGGGCAGGTTTGTTTCAGGTTGGTTGGGTTCGGAAATCAAATCTTCTTTGTCGATTTTGAGTTGGTCGCCGGCGAGGTTTGGTCGCCGGCGAGGTTGAGTTTTGTTTCTAGTGGCTCGAGCCAGGATTTCTTCGCTCGGCGAGATTGCGTCTAGTATAGACCAGAGAGCGAGTGTTTTCGCCGGCGAGCTTTCTTCGCTTCGAGCGGCGAAGTTGTATGTTTTGAGTTTTTCGCCGGCGAGTATTCTGTCGCCGAGCATGCTTCTGAGTTCTGCACTGAAGCATCGAGTTCTTAACTCGGCGAGCTTTTCTTCGCCGGCGAGTATTTCTTGTCTGGTCGCCGGCGACCATGTCTTCGCTTCGGCGAGCCTGGTCGACATTTAAACGCAGATATTTAAGCGGCGGTTTAAAAGCGTCCTTTTTCACAATTTTGATCCAAAAACCCTAGTTCCGAGTTTCTTCTTTCTCAACTCATCTTTTCCTTGGGTTTGATCTATCTAGAGGGCGTTTCTAACCTAGTTCCTTCATTAAAAGGTAGAGAGTGAGGGCTTTCATTTAATCGAGCATTGTTGGATTTGGAGCACTTTAACATTTGGGCAAACATCTTCATCTTCTTCTATTGGGTTCATTGCTTTGAGGTAGGGATTTCCTACTCCTTGTATACGTTTAATCCTAAGTGTTGGTGTTACGGTATATGGGAGGGGTGGTTTAGTAATTCAGGAGAAATCTTAGGGTTTTGTCATAGATTAATTCATGTAATTAATTTAAAAGCGGAATTGTGTATTGGGTTAAATTCATGAGATTTGAGAAATTGAGATTAGTTGATGTAATTGAATATTAAATCACTCATATGTGGATTTGATAATGTATATATATTGTGATATTTATTTCTCGCTTAGAAATAAGCTTTTTGGGCTATCGGTGGAGGATAGCCATTGACCGCTGTAGACCTTGCATCTTTGCTTAGGTATAATCGAATTAAGTCACATATGTTGTTGTTGAATTAATCTGAGAACATTACTTGTATTGATTGTGTGTTGCATATGGCAATTTGTATGTTTCATTGCATATGCATGATGTTTGGAGGAGATAGGGATGAACTCACGGTTTAGGGAAGATAGGGATGGACCTCTAAACCGGATTTGTTTGGAGGAGATAGGGGATGAACTCCACGGTTTAGGGGAAGATAGGGGATGGACCTCTAAACCGGATTTTTGTTTGGGAGGAGATAGGGGATGGACTCCATTAGCATCACTTTTATGTGTGCTTATTTATATTGAAGTGTTTTTATTTGATACAGCACTAAAATGTGTGTCAATTGGGAAGTATGGAAGTGAATTGATTATGATTGATATAATACCAACTCGTGTATTTGTTAAGATTAGGTTTAACTTGAATTGTTATTCCTGTGGAATTGGAAGTTTTGTTAATAAAAGATGAAACCCCGTTGAGTTATTTGGCCAGGTTCTGAGCCATAGAAGAAAAGTAAGATGTGCCATAGACAATGTGTCATAGGCAATATAGACATTCATGTCTTAAAAAGTGTAACTGGATTATAGCGTGTTAACCATGTATTAGATGCTAATACTTTAGTTAATTCTTATGCTTGGTTTAGTATTTCTCTATTGGGCTGTGGCTCACCCTATATGGGAACTTCATTTTTCAGGTACAGGTGGTTCACTACCTCCAAGGACTTAGCTTGTGAGGAATTGAATTGGAAGACTTGTTTTATTTTGTTTTATTTATTTTATTTGAACAATGTAAACTTTCAAGCCTAGGGCTTTAATTGTTTTGAGTTAGAACTCATAAATTTGTGTCCAAGTGTTGGCTTGGCAAGATGTAAGCCCATAGGGCATTTATTTGATGTTTTATTCCATATTACTTTGGTGACTTAAATAATATACTGTTTTTCTTTTAGTAATGCATGTCATGTTTCGGGTTTAATTTTGAGGGCGTTACAATGAACCCCATAGCTTACAAATGCATTGCTGAACCCTATTGTCCTACTCAATTTGCCAGGCAATTTGGCCTCTTACAAGAGGTCTCAATACCTCTCTGCAGCCAGACCAATTTAAGTCTTACCAGCAGGGACTTAAAGGTTCGAAGATCCAGATTAGAAGAAGCAACTTCTAAATTCATCTAGGACTTTATTGATTTTGAGTACTTCCCTTTCATTCCTCAAAGTAACATATTGAAATGGTGTCAGAACTGTTGGTGACCAATATGGAGGTATACTTGGCCATTCCTCCCCAAGACCTGTTAATGGTATTGGACGTAACTCAACCTAAATCGAAAGGGGCTAGAATTGTTACTTCTTCCACTGCTCCTGCTATTATAGTTCTTGCACCTGTAATTACAAAGCTTATTCCTGCTGCCTCAACTCCTCTTAGAGTTACTCGAGCTGCCTCGAAGAAAGGTATGTAACCTTGTTTCTTTTCTCTTCTTCTTCTTCTTCTTCTTCTTTATAATGCTTTTAGCCTTACTTTTAGTTCTTCTTTTGGTGTAGGTGGTACGGGTGCCTCACAGGGAGGTTCTCCCTAAAAGGTCCAAGTTTTAAACCTTCTCAGGAACAAACAGCAATAACAAAAGAAAAGAAAGCTTTTACTTGATCTTGAATAGGAGGCACCTGGGGTTCACGCAGCATAAGAAGAAGAAGCAGAAAAAGAAGAGATAGAACAAGAGCAAGAGACACCCTTGAAAAGAAGGAAGAAGATGACTGTCTCTCTTGCTGATTTCACTGGAGACCCCATCTACGAAGCATCTGCTAAAGCAGTGCAAGCAGAGCATTCCAAAGAGATTATTGTATTTCAAAGGGCTGAGAAGAGGAAACAACATCAAATGCTTAGGGATGAAGCTGCAGCCGCTGATGTACTCCAAAAAGAAGTTGCAAGAAAACAACAAGCTGCTGGACACTATGCTCTTCGCAGCTCTCTAATCATAGCCACTACTTTTGAAACCGGTAAGTCCCTTCGTACTTCTATTCATCTTTCTCAAATTCTCAATACTGAGGCTTGACATTGTTTTGTATTTCTTCTTTTGCAGCAACAACTAATCTGCCTCCTTCAACAAAGACTCCTTTAATCTTATTTGAAGTTGAAAGACCTCGAGTTGTAAAGCCAATTCAAGCAATACTTCCACCTCTTAGTCCCATATTTTTTGTACCCTTCTTGAGGCTAAGTATCCCTGCATCTCTTTCTTTTGGCTTAACTTCATACTTCCCTCATTTATCTTTCAATTTTACTCAATTTGATTTCCCTTCAAGCCTTACTCTTTCCCCTTCTAAGGAAATTCCAGCTATTACATCATCCCCAGCAATAGCTGATTTTTATAGAGAAAACACTGGTAGCCCTCCAATTCTTCGTTCGTTATCTCTGCCTGGCACCAGTCCCTCTTCTCTTGAGCTACTGGTAGCCAAAACTATAGAGACTACAAAGGATACTCCACTTTCTCCTCCTATTCCTATGTAGTCATTTCTTCCTTCTACCAGAGATCTTTCTGCCCCTTCTATGTCCATAAATGAGGTAGATATCTTCGAAGCTAGGCTAGCTAGTCTCTTTGACATACCTTCCACCTCTCCAACAATGAGACCGAGCCATTAGTTCTAGTTGATTTTCCGCTAGAGATTTTTGAGAGCTCTTCCTCCAAGAGTAAGACTTCCTTGCTTTCAATAAACCTAGACAGCTGTCTGGAGCTGCTAACATCCTTTTTGAGGATTCCTTTCGAAGCCCTACAGAGGCCTATAATAAAAATTGGTTTCCTCTAGTGTTGCAAGATTGTTGAGCAATCTGGCATGACTGTCTTAAGTCATTTATCTCAAGTGGTAGCCACCATTGATTTTTATATCAACATCTGCCATGCTGCTGAGGCTGTCAATGAGAAATTGTGAGAGATCAGAGCTTTGTTTCTAAAGTACATACTAAGGTGTCAAAACTGAAGGAACAACATTCCTCTGTCTCCTAATTTCGAGCTCAACTATTGGAGAAGAAAGCTCAACTTGAGGAAGAGTTATCAGCAGTCAACTAAGCTTTAGATCGAACTGCTACCAAGCTGCAAATTACCAATCAAGAGCTGGCTGATCGAAAGCAGGAGATGACCACAGCCATTCAGTAGTTCCCATCTCTCAAGAATAGAGCATCTATTGTAAAAGAACAACTGAAACACTGTACTGACTTTTGGGCCAACCTATGGCTACATGTACTTAACTCTTTATGAAATAAAGTTCTTATTTATCATTTGAGTGTTCTCATGTTCTTTTCAGTTAGCATTTATTTTATTCCTTGTGTTTCCCATATGATTGGAAAATAATGCTTCAATAATCTGCCATTAATCTTTTTGGAATGTACATATCCATTCAAAATTTTCAAATGATATGCTCCCAAAGGCAAGACCCTATGAACTTGATAGGATCCTTCCCAGTTAGGTGACAATTTGCCAAATTTATGGCTTTGAATTCCAATTGGAAGTATTGTCTTCCATACCAAATCACCTTCATCAAAGCTAATGTGCTTGACCTTCTTATTATAGTTTTTGGCTGCTTTCTTCTCTTCGAAAAGAATGCTATTTAATGCTAGAATTCTATCTTCATCTATACTTTCTAGTTCTAAACACATACTTTGATGGTATTGCTCAAGATCTAACTGATCCTAGCATCTCACCCTTAAGGACTTAACATTAATTTCCACAGGTAACACCGCATCATGCCCATATACTAAGTCATAAGGAGTGATTTTTGTACTCGACCTTGGAAAAGTCCTATAAGCCCATAATACATCCAACAACAAGTTATGCCAATCCCTAGGATTGTCTTCCACAACTTTCTGTATTCCTTTCTTCAAAGATTTATTGAATGATTCAGCTTGACCATTGACTTGTGCATAATAGGGGATAGAATTAACAAGGCTAATTTCAAACTCAGCCACAAAAGACTTTACCATTTTCCCATCAAATATAGTCCCATTACCAATATTTATAGTCTGTGGGATGCCAAATCTGTGGATCAGATCTTTAATGAATCCAATAACTTCGATCTGGTCTACAGCCTTATATGGCTTAGCTTCAGCTCACTTAGTGAAATAATCTGTGGCCACTAAGATGAAATAATGATGCTTCGAAGAGAGTGGGTGTATTTTCTCCATCATATCCATGGCCCATCCTCTAAATGGCCAAGGCTTCACAGCTGCACGCAGGTCAGTTATGGGCACGTGCCTTATTGTGCCATGCTTTTGGCATGCCTGACAACCTCTAGCATATTCTATGCAGTCTTTAAAGATAGTTAGCCAATAGTAGGAATGTCTTCGAAGTATCCATCTCATCTTCACACTAGGTTGATGAGCACCACAGATGCCTTCATGAACCTCAGCCATAGCTGTCAATGCTTCTTTTGGACCTAAACATTCCAACAACAAACTATCTGCCCCCCTTTTGTAGAGAGCATTACCATACATTATGTATTGCATAGATTGCAATTTAATTTTTTGCTGGCTTTCGAAGATGGGCTAGCTAGATACTGCATTATTGGATGTCTCCAATCTTATTATTGTAAGTCATTATGATTGACTTCTAAGACCATATTCCTTTTATTCAAAGGTAGTATTGCTTTTTGATATGTTGTTTGGCTTATGTTCCTTTGAGTGTTGTCTCTTCTCTTGAAATTCGAAGCTTTCTGAGCCCCATCATTAGCTTTACTATTCAAGAATCTGGGGACATAAGTTACATTTGCTATCTGAAATTGAGACAGCAAATGCAATGCAGCAACATAGTATGGCAACATGCTCACACTTTGATATTTGAAAATCCCTTTCACCTGGTTAACTACCAATTGAGAATCTCCAAATATGTCAACTGCATGAGTTTGTAATCCAATAAGTATTTCCAGTCCCATTATTAAGGCTTCATATTCAGCTTGATTATTAGAACAAGTAATTTCATCCACTCTGAAACCATGTGTGGTTTCTACCCCTTGTGGCGACTTGATTACTACATCAATTCCAGTTAGACCATTGGCTTTTGACCCATCGAACCACATTTGCCATGGTTCAACACTAACCATACAAAGTTCCATTATTTCTTAGCTTTCTGTTTGACATGGATGGTCTGCCAAAAAATTAGTTAAAACTTGTCTTTTTACTGCCTTTTGGGGGACATATTCTAAATGAAATTCTGATAAAGCTAGTATCCATTTGCCAATTCTTCCCCTCAACATCGATCTAGGTAACATATATTTAACCAAATCTATGGTTGCGATTACCAAGACAATTGTAGGCAAAAGATAGTATCTTAATTTCATTGTAGCAAAATACAATGAAAGGCACAGCTTTTCTATAGCTGAATATTTGTATTCACAAGAATTTAGAAACCTACTAAGGTAATAAACAGCTTGCTCCTTGCCTATTCATTGTCTTGGGCTAGGAAAACTCCCAACGAATCTTCTGCTACAGCTATATACAACTGTAACAACGCCCGCGGGGGACCTCGCTACAGTTCGGACTCGATTTTTGTTGCGGTTCTAAATCTTGAACCAAAGAGTCCAAATCCGGCAAATTGTTTTGAAGAAAAACAGATTTTTTGAAAGAAGTGCCAAACATGGACTGCTTTGCCAGATAATAGAGTCGCCACCTAAATATTTTTAAAATGGGAAATTTAGGAAACCCTGACTCGGTGCCAAAAGGCCACGTGTCCGTCATCACCAAAGTTGGCTCGGGAACTTGGGTACGATTAGGGAAGGTCACATCGTGAGCACCCTCTCGCCGGTCAAAGCAGAGCCTCTACTAACCATGATATCGATTTTGAAAACATTGTATGCTCTTATTCCGATTATTAGCCTAGGATTACTATGTGATGCTCGCAAAGAAACAAGTATAGATCGGGCCGTCGAATTGGAACAAAACATTTCATGTTTGTTTGTGAAAGATGGTTTGCTACCCAGTAGGCTTAAAATGCGATTTTGCCACAATCTAGTGGGCTTAACAAACAATCAATGATTTGCTCCACTTCAAATAACCCAACCTCCACCCACAGCATTCAAGGCGGTTATATCACATAAGCATTTAGCCTCATGGCAAGCATGCTATCATGGCAACACTCACGCATGCAAGGATGCTAAAGCATAACCACTTACCGAGTACTCCAAGCCAAAAGCAGAAAACGATTAGAAATCATGCATGAATCCTAAGTATCTTGAAATGCCTAATGCAACACATGCAAAAATGCAACTATAGCAGTCGGCTATTCTAAATATGGCATATGAAATGCAACTATCAAGTACTCAACTTGGAATTGAAATCTGATGCGGTTTGTATGATCGCCGAGCAGTGCATGCAATACTGATGAATGATGCAAACATCTTTGTCATCTTGTATGCTAATTGAAATATGCCCTATATCTAACCATCCAAAGCGGGTAAATAAAAGGGAGAAAGAAATGGGGGTTGGAAGACATACATCACACTCACACACCCTTATTACATTTATGCCCTCGCGCAGAGGGTCCGAATAAATATACAGTCCGAATAAAAGAATATACAGTCCGGAAATAAATATACAAATCCTAATTAATTAACAAGTTAATTACAAAATAATTGAAACTGGCGTGCAAGCCGTGGGGCCTCGCTTCGATAGATGATGTATCTTTGAATTTGGTAGCGAAATCCACTAGAATGCCCTGATTAGCCTCTGTTTGCAATATTTCTCGAAATCTTGTATTTGGACTCAGAAAAGTTGATTGTTGATTTTGTTGCAGAGAGCGAGAAAAGGGCATAGCAATGTATTTTCACAAATATATGCATGCCTCGATCCTCGTACCACCAATCACGCATACCGATGCATGATGGCGGAACCGGATTGCACAACTCAATATAGGGATGAATGCGTAGAATGCGACAACAAAACCTAACTCCATCATGGGTAATCCGAGTGGTGGTGACTTGGGAATTGAGACTCATTCCGTTACTCGAGTACAAAAGCGTGCCTCGTTTCGTCGCGATATGCATGATATGCATGAAATGTAGCCGAGATGTGATATAGCATGCACAATGCCATGAAAATGAGATGCCTCGAAATGCGTGTCCACGGCACGCATAAACCGAGGCGATCGGAATGACACGCGAAATGTAATGATGGACTTATACCAACATGAAGGGCCTCGGCCACACTCACATAGGATCTAGGAATGAAAAGAATGAGGTGCCTCGAAATCTGCGCCAGCCGCACGCAAACCGAGGCAATGATGAAATATAAACCGGATAAAAGCAGAGTGCCTCGAAATGCGTGCACACGCACGCATAAACCGAGACGGAGGCATACAGTGCTCGGATAAAAGCAGAATGTCTCGAAATCGTGCACACAGCACGCAAACCGAGGCGAGGCATACGCAATGCCAAGCGGATAAAACAGAGTGCGGAAATGCATGCACACGCACGCGAAAAGCGAGGCATACGCAATGCCCGGCGGATAAAACGAGTGCGAAATGCGTGCACAGCGCATAAACGCAAGCGAAGCGAGGCATCGCAATGCCCAGCGGATAAAGCAAGTGCCTCGAAATGCGTGCACACGCACGCATAAGCGAAGGCATACGCAATGCCAAGCGGATAAAACAGTGCCTCGAAATCGTGCACGCAGACGCATAACCGAGGCGAGCATACGCAATGCCAGCGGATAAAAGCGAGTGCCTCGAAATGCGTGCATACGGACGCATAAAGCGAAGGCATACGCAATGCCCGTGGATAAAAGCGAGTGCCTCGAAATCGTGCACACGCAGACGCATAAGCGGCGAAGGCATACGCAATGCCAAGCGGATAAAACAGAGTGCCTCGAAATGCGTGCACACGGGCACGCAAACCGAGGCGATGATGAAATGAAAAAAAAACGAATAAAACCGAAGTGCCTCGAAATGCGTGCACACGGGCACACAAACCGAGGCGAGGATGCAAGAATGAAAATCGAATAAAACCGAAGTGCCTCGAAACGCGTGTCCTGGTAGCGCCGTCGAGGCGGTTAAAATGGAGATCAGATAAAACTGAAGTGCCTCGAAATGCGGGCACACGGGCACGCAAACCGAGGCGATCATGAACGATGCCAAATCGGATAAAACCGAAGTGTCTCGAAATGCGAGCACACAGACACGCAAACCGAAGAGATGATGAAATGAGACGAAATGGCATACGGAATGCAACGATGGGCTTACACCAACATGGGAGCCTCACCACTCACATGAGGCCGTCGGATAAAATGAAGTGCCTCGGAATCTGCGCATCGCACGCATAACCGAGGCAATGGCATACAAGCATGAAAATGCAAATTGGGCTTACGCCAACATGAGAGGGTCTCAACCACACTCACATAGGCTGCCGCCGGATAAAAGCAGGCGCCTCGAAGGCGTACGCAAACCGAGGCAATGCAAAAATGATGCAAATGGCATAGGGAATGATATGTAAGCATGGCAATGGAATTTCAGCACCTAAATAAAGGGGAAAACAGCCCCGAAACAAAACGAAATGACACTCGAAGCATGCATTCAACCCGAAAGTGTGAAATTAAGCCCCGAAATGGCCTATAGCCATGCTATACATGCAAAATATGATCATGGCAGCAAGAACAGTAGCAAGGCAGTCCCAAATATGGCATTTTTCAGTAACAAACATGGCCAAAATGCAAGCATAGATAGATCAACAATAGCATGCAAAATTAGTGGCCAAAAGAGGGGTATTGAGACAAGTGATATATGCAAACCCCAAATGGACAAACTTTCTTCTACAACATTGAAGATGAGATGAAAATAAGCACAATTGCAGAAGATGGCATCCTCAAAATCAGAATAAAATCATGCTAACAATTCTATGCAAAAATGGAGCTCAAAATAGGCTATATCATGAGACTTGCCAAACCATGCACCAAACAGCAAACTTTTCTTCATGAAAAATGTAAAGGGGTCAAAATAAGACCCTTTCAGTTCTGACCAAAGGCCAAAACCAAAAGCACAAGAGGCTACAAAACATGCAAGAATACGGTAAATTTGATGGATTTCCAAGGAAGTACCAAAAATATACACCAAATGGCTTAAGGCCCTCAACATAACATGAAGAGGAGACAAAAACAAGGCTATTTCTAAGCCTGATGAAGGCTGAAATCCGGAGCCAAGTAAGCCTAACAAAGCATGCAAGAATTAGGGCCTAAAGTGAATTTCCAAGAGAGGTGGTATATAGAATGGCCAAAAGAGGTTGAGCCCTTCTACAATGTTGTAGAGGGGCTCAAAATAAGCACAAAACCAGTAGGGGTAGGAGCCCCAAAAACAAATGCAAATAGGCTAAAACTAGCATGCAAGTTGGTGACATACAAGATGGATATTGAAGGAAGTGTATCATGGAGACACCAAATGAAGTTGAGCCCTTCTACAAAGTTGTAGAGGGGCTCAAAAAAAGCACAAATGCAGTAGGGGTCGGAGCCCTAATTCTCAACCAAATAGAATATAGAAATGAATCAAGAAAAAGCCCTAAAAGTTGGTTTTGAAGACTTACCCTTGAAGACTTGTCTTTCTTTGATTCTTGGCTCTGATTTGTAGCTTCTCAACCTCTGAAATTCACTTCCTAGCTGCTGGAATGGTAGTAGGGAAGGTGAGGCTAGGTGTTGATGAAGAGAAGGCCTAGGGACTTGAAAGCTTTTTGAGGTTTTGAGCTATGAAAATGGAGGAGTTTGGAGAAGTATCCTTGAAGGCAAATTTTCCAACCTTGAAGAAGGAGAGGGAGGGCCCTTCAAATAGACAACAAATGGGGTGTAAAGGGAGGAAAGCACCCAAGCTTTCCTCCCAAAATATCCCGGATGAGGAGACACTTTGAAAGCAATTTGGGACAGTGGAGCAATTGAAGCGGAATCTGGCCGGCCAGGTAACTCTCTGCAAGGTGGCCGGCCAGCCACCTTTGTGGCCGACCACCCCCAAAAATGAAGTCTTGAATTAGTGGCCGACCACCATACATTAGGGTCCTCCCAAGTGTGTAGAATAAGGCCCCAAGGTTGGAATTTGGCAACTCTGGCGAAGTCACAACATAGAGCTTGAAGGAGGGGCTCAAAAATGAAATTCAAAATTGCTGGCCGACCACCAACTTTTAGGGTCCTCCAAGATGTGTAGAACAAGGTTCCAAGGTTGGAATTTGGCAACTCTGAAGCAGAAGTCACAACATAGAGCTTGAAGGAGGGGCTCAAAAATGAAATTCAAAATTGCTGGCCGACCACCAACTTTTAGGGTCCTCCCATGTCCCCTGATCACAGAAATGTAACTTTGGTTGGAAGAAAATACCCCCAAGGTGTTCAACATTGGCCCGGAAGTGAGAAAAACGGGCTCCGGAGGAGCGAAACTGGCTATCTGGGATAATTGCTAGCCTCCCATCCCCCAGTGATCTTCCTGGTGTTGAAACAGAGGTACCTGCCAAGTTTGAACAAAAACTAATGAGAAATGAACGTTCGGGGCCAAAACCGAGCAAATCGGGATCCCGAAAATGGGCTGCAGGTGCCGGAAGTGGTATTCAGCAGCGAAGTGGGTATCTGCGACCCCAGTGTCTTCTGGAATGACAAAACAGAGGTACCTGCCAAAAACCCGAGGAGATGGATGCGAAATGAATGCTCGGGACCAAAACCGCTCAATTTGGGGCCTCGAAAACCGGCTATGAGCACCGAAAGTGGCATCTGACCACGAAGTGGCATCGGGGCCCAGGGTTCCTCGAAACATTAAAAACGAGGTCTCCGCCAAAAACCGAGAAGCGATGCAAAATGAATGCTCGGGACCAAAACCGCTTCGGTTTGGGGTCCCGAAAATGGGTCGCCGCACCTGGTGGTGTTCGCTGCGAAGTGCATCAGGGCCCCAGTGTCCTCGGAACACTAAAAGCAGAGGCACATGCCAAAAACCGAGAACTTCGGAGATGGTTGGGCGGTCCCGAGCCGAGGCACGCTGCGACTCAGCAGGAGCAAGACTCGAAATGGGCAAAATGGCCTCTGAACACGAAACGTAGCTCACGGCCACCGGAGATAGTCTACGGACCACTCCCTTCCTCGGAGAGAAAAGCAGAAAACCGAACTGGTTCGCAAACCGAGACAAGGTAGAAGATGGTTGGAAGTCCGAGGCACGCGTAGTGACTCTGGGACTTCTGAACAAGCACAGTATGTAACATCACCGAACGCTCAATCGGTGACGTCTGAGTCTTAAGGTCGGTCAAAAATGGGGTGTCTACAACAACTTCAAGGGCTTATCACCCTTTGGTGGCATCAGTATTGGAGGGTTGGCCAAATAGGCTTTGATTCCTTCAAAAGCAGTTTAATGCTCTGCTGTCCATACAAATTCCTCTTCATCTTTCAACCTTAATAAGGAAGAAAATACTTTAGTTTTTCCTACAGTATTAGAAATAAATCTTCGAAGAAAATTAATCTGCTCAAGGAATTTTTGTACTTCTTTCTTACTTGATGAAGGTCTGACTTCAATGATAGCTTTGGCTTTGTTCTGATCAATCTGTATTCCATTCTTGTGTACTACATAGCCCAAGAAGTTTCCAGCTGATACACCAAAAGCACATTTGAGAGGATTAAGTTTCAACTTGAACTTTCTCATTCTTAGATTGGGATTTTACTACAATATCATCAATGTAGCACTCTAAGTATCCTCTAATGAGATCATGAAAGATAGTGTTCATAGCTCTTTGATATGTAGGCCCAGTATTCTTTAGACCAAATGACATTTTAACCCATTCAAAGGTGCCAATGTTCTTAGGACATCTGAATGCTGTCTTATGGATATCCTTTTCTGCAATGCAGATTTGGTTATAACCAGAGTGCCCATCCATCATTGATAAAATTTGATGCCCTGCTGAACTGTCTACCAATAAATCTACTATGGGCATAGGATACTCATCTTTTGGAGTTGCCAGATTTAGATTTCTGAAATCAATGCATACCCTAATTTTACCATTCTTCTTAACTACATGCACAATATTGGATAGTCATTTAACATACCTGGCTGTCTTAATAAAGCCTGCCTTGAGGAATCTAAGGATTTCTTCCTTGACCTTCTGAATCACTTTAGGACTCATCTTTCTTGATTTTTGCTTGTATGGCTTGAAATTAGGCCTCATAGGAAGCCTATGTTCTACTAATGATCTATCCAATCCTGGTAACTGATTATAAGACCATGCAAAACAAGCTTTATATCTCTTCAAGACCACCAACAACTGGTCCCTATCAAGAGCATTCAACCAAGCACTTATATAGGTGGGCTGCTGTATAGATCCTTCCCCCAAGTTCACTTCTTCCAAAGGGTCTTGCATCTAAGGACTTACTGATGCTTCTTTTTTTTATTTCTTTTACCTTCGAAGCAATCTCTTTGCTTTGTCCTACCTCCAGTTTCTTTGATTCAACCTCTTTGCCATCCTCTTCATAGACAAAGTCTGTCCACAAGGCTTCTTTTTCCTGTACCTCCTAGACCTTTGTTTCAATATCCAATGCACAATATTTACCCAAGGCCAAAATCCTGATCTGTTGCTGCTCCTACTTACAACCAATTATCATAGCTTCTTTTTCTTACCTTTGCACCTTCTAGACTATTGATTTTATGTCCAATATTGAAAATTTAATTAAAGCCAAAGATCTGGCCTCTTGTGTGTCATCTCTTTGCCTACAACCAGGCATTATTGTCATCTTTGGCGACAAATTCCTCATCAGCACTTTCTTGAACTAAGTGTTTCAAGTGTGCTAATTCCTCATCAGCCATCACTTTGGCTGATCCATCAGGTTTCCTCAGTACACTGAGTGGTGCCACTCCTTCAGTATACAATTTGGTCTCTGCAAAATCTACACAAGCTATGAAAGGTTGAGGATCTGCATTGATCTCCTCTGTCTCTCCACTGCCCAAGGCCATCATTATTTTCTGATGTAGAGAGGAAGGTACACACTTGTTGGTGTGAATCCAATCCCTACCAAGTAGAGCATTGTATTTAGCATTGCTATCAATAACAAAGAATGCAGTCATACAATCCCTAGTTCCCACACTCAGGTTGATGGGCAAAATGCCTTGAGTCATCTGTTTGTCTCCAACAAAACTAGTAATGGTTGTACTGGTTGGAATTAGTCTGGGCTTCCTCTTTCCTAGTTTCTTCAAAGAAGATTTCGGAAGCAGGTTTACTGCTGCCCCATTATCCAACAACACTCGGTTCATCTGTATCCCATCGAAGAAGGCCTTGATATACAAGGGTTTGACATGCTGTGTCATGGATGTCGTGGGATACTCAAAAGGGTATGAGAGGTTAACACTCACCTCTTCCTTACTCTCATCTCTAGATTCCATTGGTATGGCCACTTCGGATTCATCTTGCACCATACTCACTTGTGAGTCTTCACTGGAAACTAGAATTGGGTCAATTTCTTGACCTTCTTGGTTCTCATCCTTAGCTTGGAATTCTTGTGGTAGTATATGTACCATATTTACTGATACTGGGGAAAACGAGCTAAATTGGATGACTGGCTGTACCTGTTTCTCTTCTTGGCCAACTTGTTCAATTATTTCATAAGCATTTTCCATGATGTATTCTGGCACTTCAGTAATCGTAACTTCCTTCGAATGGTCAGTTTTTGCTGGTTTTTCAACCAAAAATGTCTGTTCAGCCATGAAGGCTTCAAACATTTCTTCTTTAACCATCTCCTTCTTTTGGCCTACGCCAATTTCTTCCTCTGTCTCACTATCACTTTCCATCAAAGCCTTTTCCAGTCCTACCAAACTGGATCTCTCTTTGGCTTTCAGTTCAGAATGAACTTTGTCCAATTGTGCTCTGCTGCAACTCCTCTTGTCTTGAAAAGTTGATTTTGGATTATGATCTAACTTTAAACTTTTTTCTCCCTCTGCTTGGCCCTTTGGCTGGATCAATGAAGAGCTTTCTCCACTTTCTTTATGATCCTTCTAGTACTGAGTGTACCTTCGTTGGATCTTCCTCCTTTGGGATCTAGAGATCACTGGAACCATATATGGTTCCTTTGTTTTTGGATGATTTAGTAACACCCAATTATTTGGAGCTACCAAAGGGGGTTTAACCATCCTGTCTTGATCTCTGACAACATTTCTCTGGGTAAACATTTCTCTAGGTTTGTTCTGCATGACAAACCAATTTGGAACTCCAGGTACCCATGAACTCATTAGCTCAGTTGTCGAGCTGCCTCTTTCTTTCTTCGAAACCAATTTCGAAGCTGGCTGTGAAGGCCACTGTTTGACCCTGACTCCCTGCTTTAGGCCTAATTAAGGCTTTCCATGAAGGTGGCCACTTTCCATCTTGCGTAATGATGATCTAGGGGGCCAATCTCTGGCTTTGATCCCATAACCTGAGTCCATTTCAGGCCTCCTTTCAGGACGATTGCCCTCTATTCTGTAATAGTTGGGTGGTTTGAATTCATGTAGAGGTCTCTTGCCCTTGGAGTGCATTCTTGTGGCTACTGGCTCAGTCATGAATGGCTGTTGTCTAGTACTAGTTGGATATGGTCTCTTATTATAGGCACTGGTTGGTTTAGAACGCCTCTGCACATCCTTGTAATATTGCTTCCCATCAATCGAGAGCCCCTTCAACCACTTACAGCTTAACCTACACCTGAGACACATTTTTTGCACGACAGTCGCCTCTAAAGAATCATCATCTAGTGCCTTTTCATCAGAGTTTTCCTTCTGACCTGCAAAGCCTTGCCCAACAATTGGTAAACTTCTAGCATCTATTTTGACAGTAGTTTGGCTGGCAACATGCATTTGCACATTGACCTCTTCCAATTCTTTCAAGGACAAGTTCTGGAAGTCTGGTACAATAACATTGGCTGCCATTTCTCCAATTTATGGGAATGGATTAGTGTCAATCCTCATGGCCTTTTCAGCTTTAGCTGGTAATTTTAAACTCCCCTTTCGAATCTGCTCTTGGATCCTGTCTCGAAAAACAATGCAGTTTTTAATTGAGTGAGATCAAGAATTATGCCATTTATAATACACTTTTCCTTTAAGTTCCTCTAGAGATGGAATTTTGACTCATTTTGGTAACTTCAAGAAGTTTGCCGCAAGCAAATGATCAAAAATGTCATCTGCCTTTGTTAAATTGAAATAGTATTTCCTATGAAGGTCTTTCTTTTTGAATTGTTGGTCTATTGTTGTGTCTTTATGAATTAATGCTTCATAGATCACAGGTTCTTTTCCCATAATCCCTGCCGTATCAATCTCATAATTAGGATCTCTATAATACGTCTTGTATGATGCATTACTTCGATCTTGCTCTTCCTCTAGTAATGCTTCATACGTAGACACCTTATAGGTTAGTTCTACCGAGTCTCTAATCTACCCATTCTGGGTACGGTTTCCTGTACACAGGAGTCTGAACCCCTCGAGCCATTGGTTCACACATCTCTCTAACAATATCAGTAATTTGGTCTCTAGAGACCATATTTTGTGCTTATTAAACCACTACTGGAGACCTTGTGCTTGGGGTCCTCTTGGTCCATAGGGTAGTATGTTTGGGACTGGTTGTCCCTGTGGTGCTGGCTGCTGTTGAGGGTATGAGTGACCCCTTTGAGCCTGTGTTGTGAAAGGACCTACAAAAGGTGCTGGAACAGGTGTTGTGTCTCTTCCAATTGCAGGAAACCCTTCCAACCCCCCAAGTATAAATTCGAACAAAGGATTAGTGAACCCCTTGTACCAGGTATGGCTTCAAACATGGGATTTGGAAACATCCTTATGCCATTTTCTTGTGTTGGACCAGATCTACCAATTCGCATGGCTTCACTGTTGAGTAAGGAGGCATTTTGATTTGCCACAGGCCTCGAAAGAGGCTCATACCAAGACTGAGGTGATGGTGTTTCATGGTTTTGGTTACTAGTTTGACCATTAGTATGCCAATTATTCTGCATAGACTGTTTATCTTTAGCCAATCTTTGTTGAGGGACATTTGAATTTTCCTCTATATGTCTTGCGTTAGTTGGTTGATGAGTATTCATTCGATCCAAAAAGGATGTTACCCACATTTCCATTGTGGTCATTAACTGTTGTTCCATGGCATCTACTAGGCCACCCCATGGATTCATAGACTGAGTAGATGGAATAGTGGATGGTCTAATTCCTTGTCCTCGTCTAATATTATGAACATGTAGTACTTGTTCCAAAGTGCTGGTTTGTTCGACCATACGTTCTGATAAAATAGGTGCTTCCACAGAATGTGTTATCACATTATCCTCTAGATTAGGCATTTCTATCTCTCTTTCCACGCCTTCTTCCAAATGTTCATTTTCTCCTTGTCTCCTACGTCTAGCCATTTCAATTAGTCCCACTAGGCGTGCCAAAAATATATGTTGGCTTTTTTGGCTTTTGACGATTATTTTTATAATTGTGAGCGTGTCAGCAAAGATCAATCAGTCCTTACGGAATAGTAATTGCCAACTAATTATCAGACGATTGTGTTTTAGTTCTTTCAACCTCAATGAAGTGGACTTTTACTAGTGGCTTTGTTTAGGAGAATTAAGCAAACAATGATTACATGAAGAACAATTGTAGTATTTCATTAAGCAAAATGAAAGACTTACAAAGATCCAAATCAGCCTTGTAGAGGTTTACAGCAACAAGATACTTGAAAACTACTCCTATAAACGAAATGCAGCGCAGGAATTTGAAGTACAAAAATATAAAGAATAAGAAATATAAAAACTGGAAGGAAAAATAAAGTAGATAAAACTGGTTTTTTGGATCTGAGTCTGGGATTTTTTCTGAGGCCTTCTCTGCTATTTATACTTCTTAATGACAACCGTCGAAATGAACTTTTAACCGTCGAACCATCCCTCCATGATCACTGATCATGCTTCCTTGCAGTTAGCTCCACTATGCCATATGCAATTAGGCTTCCCTCCTGATTTTTGAATTTAAATATGTGAGTAACCGTTAAGGCTACGTCATCTTGTATCTCTTTGTTGATTCAGTGTTACGCAGATCTATAATAAACCAATGATTATTGCCACGTGTGTGATTATGATTGAAGATTTGAATTGTCTTCCCGTACTGCCCTCATTCTGCTACGTGCCAAACTGTGATTGGCTTGTACAAAATATGTAGCCAACAGATTGTAAACTATTTTCATGTAAGATATAGATTATTATTAGTTATTATTTTGATCAGTTTGACATTGTGATTGTGTATGTAATTATAGCTTTTTCAATTAAGAAGACAAAAACTTACACTGAACATAAAAATATTATCAACAAATGAAAAGAAACAAATATTAAAGTTTTACAATTAAAGAAATAAAAACTAACGGTGAACATTAAAATATTATCAAAAACTAAAAATAAACAAATATAAAAATGATGTCTTATTACCAAATTATTGAACTTGCCATGCCATCTAATGATCTAAAACTAAAACAAAAGAAAAGGGTTGGAGATTGATTGGATTTGTATGCTTGCATGTATTGTTGGATTTAGGGTTGGTTTGGCATCACTTAAAAAATTCAAAAAGTCATTAAAATAGCAAAAAAGTTCATACTATTTGTTGGAAATGGTTGGAAAATTCTGGGTAAGACCATAATTTTTTCCTAAGTTTGGTCTATTTTTTAAGTGGACCCCGTGCGTCGATTTTCGTGGGTCAAAGTGGTAACCCGTTCTATGCCGCGTTGTGATTCACGTGGTATATTTGATTGCTCAAAACCATTACCGAGTGAATGGGAAATTGAAGCCAAAGTATGCTCCATGGAAATGGAGTTTTAGTAAAAAAATCCTTAAAGGTTTGAATAAGGCTTGTCCCACATTGATTTGGTGGGAAGTTTTGAATGGGTCTATAAGGTATGGGATTGGAACTTGGGGTGTGCCTTAAGGGGTACCCAAGTGTTTTAGAGAGGAAGGTTATGGGCAAAATGGGTTAGACCCATTGGACCCAAAAATCACCACACACGTGCGCGCACCACCGTCCGTCCGGTCGGGCGACGCGGCTTGGGTGCGGTTGTGTGGTGTGAGGTTAGGTTGGGCTTGTCCGGCCCAATACTTATCTTTTTGGGTCAAAAATATTTGAATTTAATTTAATTTTTTTTTTGGAAAAATAAAATCCAGAATTCAAATTAATTCTGGAAATAAACTGGTTCGGTTTTTCTGTACACCCAAACAGGTCCCTTCCTGTTTTTATCTGTTTGAATTTTGAACCCAACAGATTTAAATCTGTTTAATTCAAAACCAAACAGGTTTCATATCTGTTCAAACAGGTTTGCACCTGTTTAATTCAAAACCTACAGCCACCAATCCATCTATAAATAGGACAGCCCTCATTTGATGTTTCATTCAAAAATTTCGTACTTCACATTTGCAAATTTATTCTTCATTTTGCTACATTTAATTTTTGTGAAAAAGAATATAAACACTTAGTGTGTTTGTTAGGCAAACAATTTGTAGTGCTGCTATTGTTTGTAGTTGATCATTTCATCATGGAAGATAGACGTCCACATTCTGAAAGCACCGAGGAGAGGACGAATTTGTCTTAAGGACACAGTGTCAAATACTGGACTTGATCAGAATAATATCAAGATATTAATTAAGTAAGTTATTTATTTATTTTTTGTTTTTATTATTTATTTAAATCAGATTTTAATTTTATTTTTGTAACAAAATAAAATATGTTTTTATTTATTTAATTCTTTTTCTAGTTTGATTTTTGTAATCAAACATTCATTCTCATTTCCTATATTTCTTTTATATTCTGTTTGTCGATTAGTACCCAGACAGAATTAATTATTTTAAACACAGTGAAGATTGTCCAACAATCTTAAGACAGATACTATTTTTGGTATCTTCATTGTATTTAATTTTCTGTGATTTCATAAAGACATATTCTAGTTGGAAAAACAAATAGTGGTTTATGCCATTTGACAGATAGTAGTAATATACTGTCTCTTTTCTTTGACAACTAGTAGTAATATACTGGTGTCATTAACAATTGCAGAATATTAATTTGTGTTACAGAAAATTATTGTGGTATTTTATTTTTCTAGTTTTAGTAACAAGGAAAATAAAATTATTTTGTATTATAATTTATTTTCTGATTTTAGTAACTAGAAAATTAATTTGTGTATTAATTTTTCTGATTTTTGTAATCAGAGATTATGGCTACTGCAATTGAAACTGCAACTGGAAATGGTACTCTGATTGTTACACCAACACCGGTCCCTATCCAGAACCATGCTCATGTACCAATAAATCATGGAGAAAAATCGAAAAAATTTAACGGTACTGAGTTTAAGAGATGGCAGCAGAATATGCTGTTCTATCTTACAACTCTAAATTTGGCCCGGTTTCTCCATGAAGAGGCTCCAGCACTTAAAGAGGGTGAAAGTGATCGGCAAGTTGTTGCCGCTGTAGATGCTTGGAAACATTCAGATTTCCTGTGCAGAAACTACATCCTCAATGGCCTTGACAACATGTTGTATAATGTTTACAGTCCTTTGAAGTCAGCAAAAGAATTGTGGGATTGTTTGGAGAAGAAATACAAGGCAGAGGATGCCAGCACGAAGAAATTTGTCGTCGGTAAATTTCTGGACTTTGTTATGATAGACTCCTAAACGATAATTTCTCAAGTTCAAAATTTTCAATTAATTTTACATGATATTCATTTTGAGGGTATGTCTCTGAGCGAGTCTTTCCAAGTCGTTGCTTTAGTGGAAAAGTTACCATCGGCTTGGAAAGATTTCAAAAATTATTTAAAACATAAACGCAAAGAGATGACCATGGATGAATTGATTGTAAGATTAAGAATTGAGGAAGATAACCGAAAGGCTAAAAAGAGGAATGGGAAAAATCCCATTGAGTCCAAGGCTAATGTGGTTGAATAAGTTCATAAACTACATAACAAAAAGAGGAAGTTTACTGAAGATGGCCTTAAACAAGGCGACAACAATAGCAACAAGAAGTTCAAAGGAAAATGCTATAACTGTGGCAAGACTAGACATTGAGCTTCTAACTGCCACCGCCATAAAAAGGATCATGGAAGTACAAGCAAGAAGACCACCAATCAAGCCAATGTAATTGAATTAGATTACATCTCTGACGGAGTGAATGACACCAACCTCTCTACTATGGTGTCTAAGGCTAATTTGATTAGAAATCCCAAGGAATGGTGGGTTGACACTGAAGCAACTCGTCATATTTGTGCGGACAAGAAGATGTTCACTACCTACAATGAGGCTGCAAATGGTGAACAACTTTTCATGGGAAATTCTTCTACTTCTACTGTGGCTGGACAAGGGAAAGTGATCTTGAAGATGACATCAAGGAAAGAACTGACCCTTAACAACGTATTACATGTACCTGACATCCGGAAGAATTTAGTTTCTGGTTCTTTGTTAAGTAAAAATGGTTTTAGGCTTGTTTTTTAGTCTGATAAATTTGTATTAACAAAGAGTGGTATGTATGTTGGTAAGGGATACATGAGTGATGGTCTCTTTAAATTGAATGTAATGACAGTTGTACCAAAAGTTGCTATGAATAAGAATAACACATCTTTTGCTTATATTCTTGAGTCGAATTTATGGCATGGTAAATTAGGACATGTGAATTTTGATGCTTTGCGTAGATTAATTGGTTTAGATTATATACCAAAGTTTGAAATTAATCCTAATCATAAATGTGAAGTTTGTGTAGAAGCGAAACTAACTAAGGCTCCATTTAAATCGGTTGAAAGGAAAACCGAACCTCTAGAATTAATTCATACAGATGTATGTGATCTTAAACTTATTCAAACTAGAGGAGGCAAAAAGTATTTCATAACATTTATCGATGATTGCACAAGATATTGTTATGTTTATTTACTTAGAAGTAAAGATGAAGCCTTAGAAATGTTTAAACTCTACAAAACAGAAGTTGAAAATCAACTTGGTAAAACCATTAAAATGGTTGGAAGTGATAGGAGTGGTGAATATGATGCACCATTAAATGAATTTTGTACACAACATGGCATTATTAACCAAACTACAGCACCTTATTCTCTACAGCAAAATGGAATTGCTGAAAGAAAGACTAGAACCCTAAAAGAAATGATGAATGCCATATTACTAAGTTCAGGCTTACCACAGAACTTGTGGGGGGAAGCAAAATTGTCTGCTAATTATGTTCTTAACAGAATACCCCACAAGAAAACCAACAGCACTCCTTATAAATTGTAGAAAGGTCGACCACCTTCCTACAAATACTTAAAAGTGTGGGGGTGTTTTGCAAAAGTTGAAGTTCATATTCCTAAAAAGACTAAGATTGGACCAAAAATAGTAGATTGTATGTTTATTGGTTATGCTCAGAATAGTAGTGCATATCGGTTTTTGACTTATAAATTAGAAATACCTGATATAAATGTGAACACTATTATAGAGTTAAGGAATGTTGTGTTTTTTGAACATGTCTTTCCTTACAAGAAATGACAGGAATTAAGTTCACAGAAAAGAACTTATGATTGTACACAAAGTCAAGAGACTAATGACAATCAAACACAAGAAACTAGTAAAAGTCTCGACCAACAAGATTTAACTGATGATGAACCAAGACGAAGTAAGAGAGCAAGAACATCAAAATCCTTTGGTCCAGATTTTCTGACATACCTGTTAGAAAATGGACCTCAAAGCTTTAAGGCAGCAATGACAGGTCCTGAAGCACCTTTGTGGGAAAAGGCTGTTAATAATGAAATTGAGTCAATTATGCAAAATCATACTTGAGAATTGGTGGATCTTCCACCAGGTTCTAAACCTCTTGGATATAAATGGATATTCAAGAGAAAAATGAAAGCAGATGGTTCAATAGACAAGTATAAAGTAAGACTTGTAGTAAAAGATCACAGACAAAAGGAAGGTCTAGACTATTTTGACACATATTTCCCTGTGACTAGAATAACATCCATTCGCATGCTTATTGCTATAGCAGCGTTGTTTAATTTAGAGATACATCAAATGGATGTTAAGACAGCTTTCTTAAACGGTGATCTAAATGAAGAGATCTATATGGAGCAACCCGAAGGGTTTGTAGTGTCGGGGCAAGAAAAGAAAGTTTGTCGGCTTGTAAAGTCTCTTTATGGATTAAAACAAGCACCTAAGCAATGGCATGAAAAATTTGATCATGCAATGCTTACTAATGGTTTTAAGATAAATGATTGTGACAAATGCGTCTATGTTAAAAACACTGACCAAGGATATGTCATAGTTTGTCTTTATGTGGATGACATGCTTATCATTGGAAGCAGTCAAAACATGATCAAATCAACTAAGTAAATGCTTAACAGAAGATTTGATATGAAAGATATGAGGGTTGTAGATGTTATATTAGGAATGAAAATTACTAAAACATCTGACGGATATGCGTTATCTCAATCTCATTATATTGAGAAAATTCTTGGTAAATTTATCAAGGATGATATGAATTTAGCTAGAACACTTGTAGACGTCAATCTTTATTTATCAAAAAAAAAAAGGTGATGCGGTGTCTCAGTTAAAATACTCCTAAATCATTGGAAGCCTAATGTACCTAATGAATTGTAATCGTCCTGATATTGCTTATGCTATAAGTAAATTGAGTACGTACACTAGTAATCTCAGAGAAGACCATTGGAAAACGATCATTCGAGTTCTTAGATATCTAAGATTTACTCGTGATCATGGTTTGACCTTTACCCGATATCTAGCAATACTTGAAGCTTATTGTGATGCCAATTGGATATCGGATACTAAAGATTCAAAATCCATTAGTGGATATGTCTTTACTCTGGGAGGCGCTGCTGTTTCTTGAAAAACCACGAAGCAAACTTGCATCGCACGATCCACAATGAAATCCAAGTTCATTGCTTTAGACAAAGCAGGAGAAGAAACAGAATGGCTTCGTCACTTCTTAGAAGACATTCCAATATGGCCAAAACCTATGCTAGCTATTTGCATTCATTGTGATAGCCAATCTGCAATAGGCAGAGCACAAAATCATATGTATAACGGTAAGTCACGACGTATTCGTTGTCGACATGATATTGTTAGGCAGTTGTTGTCAAATGGAATAATCTCAATAGATTATATAAAATCTAAAGAGAATATTGCGGATCCGTTAACAAAAGGTCTGACAAAAGAGCTAGCGTATAGTTCATCGAAGAGGATGAGATTAAAGCCTATTACATAAGAGTCGTCATATTGGTAACCCTACTTATATGACTGCAGATCCCAAGAACTAAGTTCAAAGGGACAATTAAGTTATATGTGGCTCGCCAGAAATCACCAAGGGATTAAAATTCCTTACCCATTCCTATGGTGAGAGTGATATTTGCAACATATGTTGTATGCAGGGGTATAAGGATAAGCTTTGCTTTTAATGATTACTTATATCTTGATTGAGGCATAAAATCAAGACGAGTATAAGGAGATACTCACAATAAGAATCACTTATATGAGTGTCGAACTGGGGCCAGTTCTATGAGAATAAAGAGGCTAAATTCTCTAGAAACACTCATGAAAACCAGGAGCGTTCAAGGCCAAAATGAACACAACAGTGAGAACCACGATGTGTTAAAAGATATTTTGTGTGAAATCTATAATATTGGCTTGCACAAACGGCTGAACAATTCAAGGCATCGTGTCCATTGGTTAGCTAGTAAGTCCGATAGGTTATCACTAGGGAAGATTCAAAGCCGAAAACTACCTATCCTGATGCAAGATATTTTCGACTTATAATCTTTCGATAAAGTCTGCATATTGTTGCATTTCCGTTGTTATCAAATTCCATTCATATGGGGGATTGTTGGAAATGGTTGGAAAATTTTGGGTAAAACCAAAATTTTTTCCTAAGTTTCATCTATTTTTTAGGTGGGCCTCGTGCGTCGATTTTCGCAGGTCAAAGTGGTAACGCGTTCTATGTCGCGTTGTGATTCACGTGGTATATTTAGTTGCTCAAAACCATTACCGAGTGAATGAGAAATTAAAGCTAAAGTATGCTCCATGGAAATGAAGTTTTGGTAAAAAATCCTTAAAGGTTTGAATAAGGCTTGTCCCACATTGATTTGATGGGAAGTTTTGAATGGGTTTATAAGGCATGGGATTGGAACTTGGGGTGTTACCCAAGGGGTACCCAAGTGTTTTAGAGAGGGAGGTTATGGGGAAAATGGGTTAGACCCATTGGACCCAAAAATCACCACGCGCGCGCGCCGTCGCCGCCGCCGTTCGTTCGGTCGGTCGGGCGGCTTTGGCTTGGGCTTGAGCGCGGGTGCATGGTGTGAGGTTGGGTTGGGTTGGGCTTGTCTGGCCCAATACCTATCTTTTTGGGTAAAAAACATTTGAATTTAAATTTTTTTTTTTTGGAAAAATAAAATCCAGAATTCAAATTAATTCCGAAAATAAACTGGTCCGATTTTTCTGTACACCCAAAGAAGTCCCTTCCCGTTTTTATTTGTTTGAATTTTGAATCCAACAGATTTAAATCTGTTTAATTCAAAACCAAACAAGTTTCATACCTGTTCAAACAGGTTTGCACCTGTTTAATTCAAAACCTACAGCCACCAATCCATCTATAAATAGGACAGTCCTCATTTGATGTTTCATTCAGAAATTTCGTACTTCACCTCTGCAAATTTATTCTTCATTTTGCTGCATTTAATTTTTGTGAGAAAGAGTATAAACACTTAGTGTGTTCGTTAGGCAAACAATTTATAATGCTGCTATTATTTGTAGTTGATCATTTCATCCTAAGAGATAGACGTCCACATTCTGAAAGCACCGAGGAGAGGACGAATCTGTCTTAAGGACACAGTGTCAAATACTGGACTTGATCAGAATAACATTCAAGATATTAATCAAGTAAGTTATTTATTTATTTTCTGTTTTTATTATTTATTTAAATCATATTTTAATTTTGTTTTTGTAACAAAATAAAATATGTTTTTATTTATTTAATTCTTTTTCTAGTTTGGGTTTTGTAATCAAACATTCATTCTCCTTTTCTATATTTCTTTTATATTTTGTTTGTCGTTTAGTACCCAAACAGAATTAATTATTTTAAATACAGTGAAGATTGTCCAATACTATTTATCTCTTTTTTGGCGGGAAATCTGTCAATTGAAAAAAAAAAAACAAACAAATAAAATAAATAAATAAAAAAACAGTGCTGCACAAAACTGTGCAGCCACAACTTCCCAAGTCAAAAAGAAAACGTGGAACACTTGTAGCCACACATTCCAATAAATAAATAAAAAAATTTGAAAAGAGATAGAAACTATGCAACGCAGGATTGCCGCTGGTGTCAGCGAGGGTAATTTCGTAATTTTGTAATTTTATACAATATTTTAATGCATATTGTTTTCGTAAAAAGTCAAAAAGTTATCCCAAACCATCATTTTTTTTCCTCTACTTTTTAGTCCAAAAAGTCAAAAAGTGCACTTATTTAGGACATCCCAAACAACCCCTTATTTTTCGGTGTGGCCCAATAGCCTACATATCTTTCACATGTTTTATTTTACAGTAATGCTAGGTATCATGAAAAGTCTTTCATGAAAATGATCATGAAACATTTGTGACCTTTGAATTACACTTAGAATAAAACACCACATACTAATCAAAGTAATCTAAGGGTCCCAAACCTTTCATGATCATTTTTATGAAAAGTCTTTCATGATCCCTAACATTTCTCATTATTTTATTTGGATTTCACAACTAGATAAAGCCAATATTTGAGATAAAATTCAATAATTATAATTTTAAATATGGAATAATTAGTCTTAAAAGATAAGAAAGAAGCCTTGATGGACATGAATTTTTCTGATAGAGTTTATCTGGCCCTCTCCTCTCCTCTATATAAGGATGGGTGACTCCCCTTACTTAATATGAATATTTTTCCATCACTCTAAGTTCTATAGTCATCCTAATTAAAAGAGACAGGGAGAAGAAGGTGAGCTAAGAATTCAAGGTTCAACTATTAGGAGTATTTTCTCAACTTCTCTAATTCAATGGCTGGCAAAAGTATGTTCGCTTTATTCTCGAGTTGTATTGAATTTAAGATCTTACAAAGTTCAATTCCGTATTATTATTATGGTTACATGCCGTATCAGAGCATTAAATTTCATACAATAAATGTATAAACAATCGTTCTATTCTAATTGAGTTAAAAAAAAAAAAATGCATAAGACTGGATTTATTTATTTTCGGAACATGGATAACTTTATGTGAATATACTATCATTCTAAATCTCTATAGAACTTTTAATATATATCTTCTAAGACAATCTTAACAATTCATGTGATTCATTTAGAAATATTTCAATTTCTACCATATATAGCTTGTCTTACTAATATATTTCATTTTAAAGTTCTTAAAGAAAAATTTCTTAACTCGTGCAATAAATCACGTACATTATTGACAAGCAAAATATCATCAATATACAAAATTATAAATATAAATTTGCTCCCACTAATCTTTGGATATGTACACTAATAAAAAATATTTTCTTTAAATCCAAAGGAAAAATAGTATCATAAAACTTAAGATATAATTTTTAGAAAGCTTGTTTAAGTCCACAAATTTATTTCTTAAGTTTGCAAGTCACATTTTCATTTTCCTTAATAGAGAAACCTTTGAATTGATCTACACAAAATTCTTTATCTAAACTCTCTTTTAGAAAACTAAGGCTGTGTTTGAAACGATTTCCAAACTATGACTCCACACCCACATTCCAATGTGATATTTGGATAGAATGTTCAAATTACATTTCCACACCATTTAGAAAACTCTATAGAAAATTCTGTGTGAGGCGCGATTTTCAATTTTTTTTTTCAAATTTGGCCTGCTCGGTCATCCCACCGGTCGTCCGACTGGTTGACCAGCCGGTTGACCGGAACAGTTCAATATTTTTTTATTTATGCAATTAACATATGTTAATTTTTATATATTCAAAAAAAATGTCTTCTGAATTTTGTAAAAAAATTTATGTGCTTTAATAGAATTTTGAGTTGTATGTTTGGTTATGAGTTGTAAGTTTTTGTATCAAATATGATGTCACATGAAAAATTCTCCACTCAATTCAAAACTCTTTTCAAAACCCTTTTACCAAACAAATTTTTCACAATCAAATCATAATTGCGAAACTCACAAACTCAAAATACAACTCATACTCTCAAATCATATTTAGAAAGCTCTACCAAATACAACCTAATTTTCACATATATTCAACTCAATTTCGTAATGAGTTAATAATGCCATAATGATTCTAAATCAGTCATTTAAGATATAAGTGAAAAAAAAATATTTCATTGTAATTAATATCTACTTTATGAGTAAAATCTTTGGTCACATATCTAACATTATATCATTTTGTATTACTCTTAAAATAATAAATATTTTTGTATCCTCAAACAATTAAATGAAATCTCAAATTTTATTCTGATTCATTAATTTTAACTCATTATTCATCACATCAATTCCATTGATCTTTGGATATGTATAACTGGAGATTAAAATGGGTGATTTGAGATGATCTAAATAAGTGTACTTTTTGACTTTTTATAAAATATGAGTTAGATATGGATTAAATTTGAAGTGATGTGATAAAGAGATGATGTGACTTAAATAAAATAATGACTTTTTAACTTTTTTAAAACACCTCAAACAAGGCCTAAGTAGAAGCTATGTATAGCATTAGATACATGTGTCTTTTCTATCTCGAGTAAAGCAGTCAACAAAAAGATTGAGATAAGAAGTATTAAGCTATAGAAAGGGATGTGACTTCACCAATGATGCTTTTGCTCGAATCATCACCATCGTTATTGCAGCTATACTCAGACTTGGTTTGGGATAATCGAAAAAAAACAAAAAGTTAAAAAGTCACTATTTTATTTAAGTTACATCATCTTATTTAAGTCACATCACCTCTTTATCACATCACTTCAAACCTAACTCATATCTAATTTATATTTCATAAAAAATTAAAAAGGAAAATGATTTGTCCCCCGAAATTCTTCCCCTCGAATCCCCCTAAGGAAAATGATTTTTTTTCGACCTGCAACGCAGAAGAGGGAGAGGGAGAGAAAGAGAGAAGAAGAGGGGAAGAGAGAAAGAGAGAAGAAGAGGGGAAGAGATCGTCGCCCAGCCCGTCGCCCAGGTCCGATCGTTGCAGTAACAGCTTCGCCGTCGCCTCCGGCCTGCCTCCGCCTCCTCTCACTATTATGGCCCCCTCCAGTCCACTCCTCCTCCTCCTCCTTCCTTCTCTTCTCCTTCTCTTCTCCTTCTCTGCTTCTGAAAAAAAAATAGAAATTAGGAGGATTCGGGGGAGCTTGTTTTCGAGCTCCCTAGCACGGTCCAATTAAAAATTACACTTATTTAATTTATCCCAAATAACCCCTCACTGTCCCCAATGAGCATTATGCAACTCCATTCTATTTTTGATCTTTGCATATATAAAGGCAAAGTTACAAAAATCTAAGGTACAACTAGGTTCTGGAAGGAAAAAATTGAAGAAAAATGGAAAGACATCATTTTAGATTATCGTATTTTATATTAGGCGGTGTTTAGAAACTTGGGTTTTGGGTTTTTTTTTTTTTTTTTTTTTTATTGCAAGACAAATGTTTTATAAAATTAAAAAAAAATTCAAATAAAATATCACACCAAATTCTATAATTATTTTACTTTTTATCTCATAAACATTACATTAAACTATAAATAAATCTAATTATCTTTTCGAACACAAAAAAAAAAAAAAAAAAATCTCTAATAATATTCTACAGCTAAAAAAACTTACAAAAAAACTCACTTTCCAAACACCCCCTTTGACTGATACTCTCCTTGTAGAACCCAAAACTTATTAGCTCATAATTTAAAATTTAAAAATTTATTTATTGTCAGGTTAACCAGTTGCAAATATAAAGGAAAAGTTAGATTTGAAAAAAAAAAAAATGAAAAAAAAAAAATGAAGAAGAAAAGGTACAGCTACGGTTAGGAAAAAATGAAAAATGAAAAAATAGAAAGGCATAATTTTAATTTTTCGTATTCTATATTTTTTGTGATACTCTCCTTTGCAAATATAAAGGCAAGGTTAGATTCAAAAAGAAAAAAAGAAAAAAAAGAAAGAAGGAAAAGATACTACGGTTAGGAAAAAATAAAAAAATGGAAAGATATAATTTTAGTTTTTTATAGGATAAATTACAAATACATTCTCTGAGATTTGATTAAAATATGAATTATTCATTGTGATTTTAAAAATTACATTCTATCCCATGAGGTTTATAATTTAATAACAAATCGCTCATTTTATTAATAAATTATCAACTCAATTAATAGTTTTTAATGATGTTAGAAATATGTTTTAATTAATAATTAAGTAATTTTATTATTGTGTAGGAGAATAATTATGAATTTTATTTTCTTAATTAATTTTGTTAAATAACAAATTCGAACAAGGGGGTATTTGTAATTTTTCAAACTAATTTGTACCTTAAACAAACCTTAAGGTGTATTTATAATTTACCCTTTTTTATATATTCTATTTTGGGTGATACTCTTATTTTAAAGCCCAAAATTTATTTCTTGATAGGTCAACCAATTAAATTTTTATTTTTAATTTTTTAAATTAAAAAATTTAGTGTGAGAGATTAGAACTCTGACAATTGAAAACTCCTTATTGCTTAATATACATATATAAATATGTGTACTGATGGAATGGTTAGGGCAGTTCAATACGAGTCTGAATCCTCGATCGCACTTCTCTGCGGTGTCTTCTTGTCGCCCTTCAAAACGACGTTGTTTTGAAAGTTTTTTTTTTTTGGTTCTCTCTTTGCCCTATTTCTCTCGCTTACCTTATCTTCCTCCTCATCTGAACTATGGAACCCCCACCTCTTCTAACAGCTCCCCTTCTCTTTTCCCCGTAGCAACACCTCTTATCCAACCCTTTCCTCAGTAAAACCCATCTCTCTCATCCTACTACCAAGATTAAATTTCTCCTCTGGATCTCAATGAGATCCGTATGTGTATCTTAGGATGAGGGATTTGCTTTTGTTGTCCATTAACAAGAGGCAAACTATTTCTTGTTATCAAATATCCAAAAAACAATCGAAATCATGCCCTTCTCAACTAAAATTTCACATTCCAAAAACCACCACAAAAATAGAGCACCGTAAAATTTCGGTATTTAGTGAGGGTTGTGAGTGTTTGGGTTTAATATTACTGTGGAGGCCGCCAAAATTCCTCAATCAATATATATATATATAGAATTTCAAGCATTGAAGATGAACCTAGAAGAGGATTAGAATTTCAAGGCAGTGAGGCAATAAGCCCCTTTTCTCTCTCTCTCTCTCTCCTCTTCTTTCTCTATTTTTGCTGGAACATTTTTTTTAATAGTAGTAAATTTCTTAAAAAATAACAAATTCAGACCCAAACTGTGAAAGGGAGAAAAAACCATGAATATATGTTCATCCAGAAGTGATGCATGTAAAAAAAAAAGGGAAACTCAGATTTTGAAGAGGGAGAGAGGAAAAAAAAATCAAAAAAGATATATATATATATGTATATGAAATTGTTTTCAAATATTGATATGAGTTTGAAATTTTATATGAATCTGATCTTTGAAATTTGAAATTGTTTTCCTTTCAAACCCACTTCAAAAACTTCATGAGTCTGATCTTGAAGTTTTCAAACCCACTTTGTTTTCAAATATATGTATATATCCCAAAAAAAAAAAAAAAATTCATGAATGAACCCATTTTGTATTTAAAAAAAAAAAACACAGATAATGAAGTGAGCCGAAATTGTTTGCATCTTCCTGGAAGTTGTCACACCTCCCATCCCTAAATCGTTGGTTTTTACTATTGGAGACCATAACAACATACAACTATTGTCCAGATCTGCAATGTTGGGTTTGAGAGGTTGTTTTGATTAGTACAACTATTATTAGGTTTGAGAGGCTGTCAAGATCTGCCTCTTTGGTGAGGGTTCAAAAATGAGAAGGGGAAAGCAAAATAAGAAAAAAAAAAAAAAAAAACCTCCAAAACAACGTCGTTTTGGAGGGCGGTAGGGAGACGCCGTAGGGGAGTGCAGCTGAGGATCCGGACTCATTTCAATACAAACATTTTTCTTCATCTTTTACTTTTTTTTAACAGAGAGACAAAACTTGTGAAATGGAAGATAGCTAGAAGCGGCAACAGAAGTGAGGCACTGAGGCGATAGACTGGGAAATGATGAGCCTTTGGATGAATTCAACAGATTGATGAGAAGTAAGGCTCTCTCTGTGAGTGAATTAGAAGTTTCCGTTAGTCCTCCAAGTTAGGGGCGTAAGTATGGTCTGGCCGGTCCCCATTTCAGCCTGGCTTAGGGTTAGTCCATGACAGGTCATGCGGGTTATTTTTTTTTTTTTTGAGTCAAGTTGGGCTGCAGGTTGAAAGTGGGGCTCAGACCCAAGTCTACTCAGATTAGGGCCGCAGGTCGGGTCTAGCGAGCTTTTTTTTTTTTAAAAAAAATGAATGATATATTTATGAAGGATAAAAAATATTAAAAAAAATTACACTACTTGATTATGTTTCATATGTAGTGGTTTTTAAATTTAATTATGTATGACTTATGTTTTTTTAATTATGAACTTGTGACTAAAAAATTATGAAATTATTAATTTTTGTTATTTTGAAATGAATAATTTTATATATATCAAAATGAAACTTTCAATATTATAAAAAATTAAATAGATAATATTTATTGAATGAATAATTTTTATTTCAAAATGAAATAAAATATTATAAAAATTTATATCATTAAATAAAATAGATGTGAATTATTAATGATGGTAGAGCAATTGTATCACTATAGGTAAAGCACATCCTAATTGGGTTGGCACTTACTAGTCTACCAATCATTTGCATTATATTTCATCTCAATAATCTAATACAAAAAAATAACAAAATGAAATAGTGAAAAATAAATTGTTAATCAATCATTGGAGGAGGCAGACAATTCACTCGCATTGTCCGAGGATATATCATCTAAATTGCTTTGAATTCTCTCATTTTCACTATGATTTTTATCTTCCTGTAAACACATGCATATGATCTCTAGATATCATCAGTACCTCAACCATTTGGGGCGAAAGCCTGCTGCAGTAATCGCTCAGCACCCGTTCACTTGCACTAAAAGGTGTTTCCGAAGCAACTGTAGAAATAGGAAAATGTTAGTATATCACGGGCTATCTGTGAAAGCACAAGTCACATAATTTCATTTGGTTTTCACCAATCCAAAATATCAAAATTTTAGAAATCATCCATTACTGGGCTTTCCAAATAACGTTGTAGTTCAGAATTACTTACACTTGTATGTTGAGATATTCTTCTATTTTTTATTGCTGAAAAAATACTTAATCTTCCACCTCGAGATAAGGTTGTTGGTCTAGTGTGTATAGGTGTATTTTGCAGATGCAACTACCTTGTATTCTTCAAATAATGTTTTGCACGTTTGCATAATAGGGGCAAATTGTTTGTGATCAGTGAAAATACGTTCTAAAAATTCTTGTAAACCAATTTTTTTACATTTAGGATCAATTATTATGGTTAAACCTAGAAGATGAGGCAATGGATCAAAATATTTATCAAAATTTTCTTTTATTGCAATAATAATTGTTACATAATATTCATTACCCCATATATTTTACGAAAACTTTTATTATTTCTGCTAACATATGTAAAACAAATAGTGAAGTAGGAATATATATATATATATATATATATAAGAAAATAATTTTGTTGTAGTATGAAAACTTTTAGAAAATTTATATAAGGTTACTTGGCATCAATTAAGTTCTATGGGAGTCAGTACTCCTCCTATTGATATTGTTGTAAAAAATTAATCTATTACTTTTCTTTGTTTACAAGCTTTTTTTAACATATTATACGTTAAATTTCACTTGCTATCTATATTTAAAATGAATTTTTTTAAATGACATACTTTCTCATCGACAAATTTTCATGTATTCTAAAATTCGATTAACAAAAGATATAATAATAACAATCGCATTTTTTATTACATGTACAAAAATCTCGTATAAATGTATAACTTTTTTGACAATCAAATTTAAAATATGGGCATAACAACGAACATGAAATAAATCACCACCAACAAATAATTGTAAAGTTGATTTCAAATGAATTATTGTCTGATTGTAATATGTTGCATTATCTAAATAATGATAAATATTTTTGTTGCAAAGCCCACTCATATAATACATTTCTTATTTTTACACCAAGCGAATAACCAGTGTATGAAAGTTCAACTAATCTAAATGAAATAATTCTTTTATTTAATTTTCAATCATTATCAATAAAATGTGCAATGATACATTGATATTCTAAACCATTATTTGACCGCAGATCAGATGTTAAACAAACTTTTCTATTCAAATTTTTGAAGATGCCAAATAATTCACTTTTAATATTCTCAGATTTCTTTAAAATCTTATTTCTAATAGTATTTCTTGAAAAACTTTGATGTTACGGTGCAAAACTTTTGTAAATCATTTGTACAAAATCGAGACATTCTAGTGGTAAAAGGTTATTCTTTTTTAATAATGTAATCAATTACAGAATTTTATGCATAGGATCATATGAAAATATTTGCAAATGACTAGTTGATGAAGCCTCTAATTTCATTTGACTTCTAATATCAGATTGTTGATTTTGTAAATGTTTGTTAGCATGCCTTTTTAGATGACTAGTACCCTATGCAGATACAACACCAAGTAAATGTGTACAATATTTATATTTTGCTTTAAATGTAATTGTACCATCAGGATTATTTACAGATATTTTTTCGAAATGATCCCAAACACTACTAGTCATGCCCCTAGATGATAATCCAGTTGTTGGAAGAGGGATACTAGATACATTAGAAGGAGAATCAACAAATTCATATTGTATAGTATATATATCAAGATAAAGCCCAAACCTTCTCGTAACACATCATAATACACTGAATAGCCCAAGCCTCTCTCCGGAATAATCAACATTGAAGCGGTGATAAGTCTAACCTTAAGCTCTTAGAATGACCTTTCACAAGTCTCACTCCATTCAAACTTGATTTCTTTCCTCGTCAATCTAGTCAAAGGTGGGGCTAGTCTAGAAAAATCCTTCACAAATCGACGGTAATACCCAACCAACCCCAAGAAGCTATGAATCTCAAAGGCATTCTTAAGTTGCTCCCAGTCTTGCACTGCTTTTATCTTAGAGGAGTCTACTGTCACCTCTTCCCCGGATATCACATGGCCCAAGAACTTAACTTTTTTTCAACTAGAATTCACACTTCCCGAACTTAGCATATAACTTGTGGGTTCTAAGCAACTCAAGCACAGCTCACAAGTGTTCCTTGTGTTTCTCTTTAGAGAGTGAGTAAATCAAGATGTCATCTATGAAGACGACCACAAAGCGGTCTAAGAACTCGCGGAAGATTCTATTTATCAAATCCATAGACACGGCCGGAGCGTTAGTTAACCCAAAAGCATTACTAGGAACTCATAATGGCCATACTGTGTATGAAATGCTGTTTTCTGGATGTCCTTATCCCTTACCCTCAACTGGTGATAACCTGATCTCAAGTCTATTTTAGAAAAGTAACAAGACCCCTTCAACTAGTCAAACAAGTCATCTATATGAAGCAATGGGTACTTGTTCTCAATAGTTACTTGGTTCAACTTCTGGTAATTAATACAAAGTCGCAAGATGACATCTTTCTTCTTGGCAAAGAGAGCTGGTGCTCCCCAAGGCGATGTACTAGGGCGGATAAAACCCTTATCTAACAATTCTTGGAGTTGAATCTTCAACTTACTCAACTCGGTAGGTGCAAACCTATATGCTGCCATAGAAATCAGTGTTGTGCCAGACACTAAGTTAATAGAGAACTCTATCTCCCGTTGAGGTAGTAAACTAGTGAGATCCTTGGGAAAAACATCCGGGTACTCACAAACTACCCTCGACAATTCAACTCGGATTTCATCACATTCACTACCCATGAAGTTTGCAAGAAGGCAACTAAGTTCACTCCGATCACGCAGATCATACACTAGCGACAAAACTTTATCAGCCCAGTCTCCCAAGAAATAAAAATAATCGCCACTCAAGGTACCTACATTAACCCTTTGACGGTAACAATCTATGACAGCCTGATACGATGACAACCAGTCCATTCCCAATATAATATCAAAACTTGACATATCAATCAATACAAATACAAAAGCAAGTCGACAACCGGAGACTTCTATCTCACAACCTCGATATCCCTATTCCCACAAAATCTCACCTCCGATAGGTGACTCTACACGGAGTGAAGATGCTAACCGAGCTAACTCTAATCCCAATGCCGATGCAAATGCGAATGAAATAAAAGAATGGGATGCACCCATATCAATCAACACATTGGCAATAGAATTACACAACAAGAAATTACCTTACTACCGAAGGTGCTGGCACTAGATCTGGCGTGGAAACAACATACACATGTCCTATAGGTCTCTGTTCCACCTGCTCACCTCTTGGAGCGTAAGTTTGATGCATTGACTGAGCCAAAAAGGCTCCCTAATTGGCCCTCGAGACCTGTGTTGATTGTGCAGGCTGATGGCTTTGTGTCTGCCTCGAACCAAACATACCAGGTGTGCCACCTGACTGAGGGCAAAACATTCTCACATGCCCTGACTGCCCATACTGATAACAAGTAGGTGGCTGCCCTCTCCCTTGATTTGGAGAATGAGCTACCGACGGTGTAGACTGTTGCCCTCCTTCTTTCTGTGGGCAAACAATGGACTTGTGACCCAACTGGCCACACTTATAGCAAGTGATCCCTTCCAGACCACCTCTCCCTGACCCAGAACTCGATACAAGAAAAGTGGATCTAGACTGTACTCCCTAGGACTGTTGTGGGGTGAAACCCCTCTGTCACGACCCAAACCTGCCTTTATAGGTTTAGCGTCGTAACCGGCCAGTAATCCTGGGATTACCAAAGGCCTTTGATCGGATTATCATGTAATACAAGGTTGCGGAAGCAAATATATAAAACATACATAGTCGATTAAGCTGTGCAGACATACATGAGATAGATAATTTAAAACTTTATATACAGACATGTGACGTCAGAATTAAATTAGTCGTACGTCACCCTCATAAATAGATAAAACAAAATTGGGACTTAGCCCAATGCATAGATACATAGAAACTTGTTCATATTCCAAAAAGAAAAACAAAGTCTTAAACTTGGTTCACAAAACTCGACCATTTGACTGATTCCGGAACCTCCTCAGGAGGCACAAAGGTTGGCTGACAAAACAAAAGTCCAGGCAATCATCACTAAGTTAGGTCACTTGCCTGATCACCTATATACATAAATAATAGAATGAGCTGGAGACCAGTGAATAATAATAGAGTAAATGATTTAATGAATGTTGTCCTTAACAAATACATAAAACAGAATTCAGTTCATATTAGAAGTTGATTCATATTCTTGTTCAGAAATTAGAGTTCATAGCAAAAACAAAGTCAGAATCACACTCATAATCAGAACTAATAGTTAATCATACGTGGTACATCCATTAGTACTAGTAGAAATAGTTGACCCATAAAGGGATGGCCATAAAGGCATACAGTTGATTCATGTGCACAGAAATAGTACAGTTGGCTCATGAGACGTATATAGAAGGATCCATAACAATTGGCTCATGAGATGTACAGTTGGCCCATAATTGGGACGTAACAAAACAGATAACATATTTTATCTAAAGCTAATGATGCCACGAGTACATTTCAGAAATATTGGACAACCATTCATTCATACAGAAAATAATATTTCAGAAAATAGATCATCTTATATCATTTAGAAAATACCTATAAATTGAACATAACTTCACAAAGTTATTACTCATAAATGACTCCACTTGCAGAACAGATTAGACAAATAAACCAGACCGTCTATGGCGCGTGACCTACACAAACATAGAACGGATACACATTGAAACACACGCTAGGAATTCATTTAATTTATTTATTTCTTACCTGGGTGTGTTTCTAATCTTTATCCTCGTTACTATGTCTTATTTAGGGCTTAAGAATACTTAAGATACAAAGAGGATGCCAGAATATGCCTTAGAACACTTAGTCAAATTTTCAAAAACAGGGCACCTCGCTCAAGCATCACTTTCTACGCTCGAGTGAGCCCCTAGGTCTGCAAAGTACTAGTTATGTGAATTTTTCGCATGATGGCTGCTTGACGGTCACTCGAGCGTGAGATTGAGTGAACAAGGTCTCTGCTCGAGTGCAACTTTGGTCGCTCGAACAGTCTGTAAAATTTTGTAAACTTCTGGGAGCATGAATTTTACGCTCGAGTCAACTTCTTACGCTTGAGTGGAGGATAAAAAATAAAGGTAGTCACTCGAGTGGAGATGCAGAATTCTAGAATTTTCAGATTGATGTTCAAGCTTCAAAACTCAAATTCAAACTAACAAAACACATTCTTTTGGGCACAAAACTTGAGGAAACACATATACCAAAACTTGAGGAAACACATATAAACTTGTAAAACATTGTGAATTCAAAATCATTTTGCAAAATCAAAGCTCAAAAGAATGCCAATTGTGTAAAATAAAACTTAGAATTTAAAGAACATAACATGTATGAAATATCTTGGCTTCAAAGCTTTCAAAACATGATTAAATGAGGTATTCAATTCAAAAACATGTTGAATTCTTAGAACAAAGCCAAAATGAGGGCATGCAAGAGGAAATTCTTTGAATTGAACTTCAAAATCATGAGAATTATGCATGCATGCATGATACACTCCCATATTCATCTATCTAAGCTTAATTCTTGTCTTAATCTAGAATTTCTTTTGAACTCTTATATCAGTTAACTTAATTACATGATCAAAGGTTTGAATTCTCACCTAAACTTCCCAATTGAGCTTCAAGTATTCAAATTCTTGAGTGACCAATCTAATTCTCCTTAGTATTCAAATTCCACGTTTTTGCTCATAAAGAAATGAACGTGAAATGTTTAAGTCACCAATAGCCTTATATAGGCCTAATTAGTAAGCTCTAATTAATGACTAGTTAATTGGCATTATTTATTCTAATTATTCAATCCCGAATCAAATTTTAATTAAACCTACTATAAAATTCTAAAAATTCTAACTAACGCATAAACCAAGTCAATTTCATGATCGGATGCCAATAAGACCTTCAATTCACAGAACAAAATAGAAATATAAATAGATATTCCTATATCAGACATATATAAATACAAATAATGCAATACACATGCAATTAACTCAGAATTTTTTCTTAATTACTGATTAGGTACTCTTAATCATGGATTAGTGGCTAATCACAATTCAGGGTTGTTACAGTCTTCCCCTTATAAAGAGTTTGGTCCTCCAAACTTCAGTTACATCGGATCTAGAGGGAACAGTTCAGGGTATCTTTTCATCATATCTTCTTCAGTCTCCCAAGTTGTATAAGACCCTCCGTGGTTTTGCCAATCAACCTTCACTAATGGAATTTCTTTATTTCTCAATCTTTTGATCTGGTGGTTCACAATCTGTATTGGTCGTTCCTCGTACGTATAATCATCTTTCAGAAGCACATGGATCGGCTCAATCACATGTAACGGATCTCTCAAATAATCCTCGAAACATTGAGACATGAAAAACATTGTGCATATTCTCCATAACTGGAGATAAGGCCACTTAGTATGTTATTGAGTTGATTTTCTCTAGAACCTCATACGGCTCAATGTATCTTGGTGCCAGCTTTCCTTTCACCCCAAATCGTGCCTGACGTTTCATTGGCGTCACTTTTATAAACACATGCTCCGAACATCCGCATAACTCTTTTGACGGCTCTGTGTAGTTTTCAAATGTTGTTGAATTAGTTTTACTTTTTCAGTTGTTTCTTGCACAAGTTTCGGTCCCAACAATGGTCTATCACCTACTTTAGCCCAGCAAATTGGAGATCGGCACTTCCTACCATATAAAGCTTCATAAGAAGCCATTCCAAGACTTGAATGATAGCTGTTGTTATATACAAACTCAGCTAGAGAGAGGTAATTCTCCCAATTCCCCTAGAAATCTAGGGCACATATTCGTAACATATTCTCCAAAGTTTGATTGGTTCATTCAGATTGGTCGTTTGTCTGTAGGTGGTAGGTACTACTTAGTCACAGTTCAGTTCCTAAAGCCTGTTGTAAACTCTGCCAGAATCTTAACGTGAACTTCAAATCTCTGTCAGATACAATGGATACTGGCACACGTGTAATCTTACAATCTCATTATCATAAATGTTACCTAACTTATCTGTATTATAAAAAGTTTTAACAGGCAGAAAATGGGCAGACTTAGTTAAACGATCAACAATGACCTAGATAGAGTCCATACCTTGAGAGAAACGATGCAATCCAACAATGAATTCCATCGTAATGTGCTCCCATTTCCATCCTGGTATTGCAAGTGGTTGAAGTAATCCAGCGGGTCGTTGATATTCAACTTTAACTTGTTGGCAATGCAAACATTTAGCCATAAAATTAGAAATACTTTTCTTCATTCGAGGTCACCAGACATTTTGTTTCAAGTCATGGTATAACTTGGTATTCCCCGGATACATAGCAGATTTAGAGTTGTGAGCGTCAGTTAAACATTTCCTCAAGTCAGAATAATCCAGTATACAAAATCAATTATGAAATTTCAACACATTATTGTTAAACACAAATCTCGATGTGATAACCCTGTTCTGAATTATGCTAATTGGTCCTTATTATAAATGTGATTATGTGTCTAATATGATTTTGTGTGCCATTTATGTGAATATATGTGGTTTTGAATTTGTATCTGTTCATCGTAGGAAAATCTATTTGACTTTCTGCTCTGGAAATTAAATTGAAGGCCTTATCAGCCATAGAAACCAAAATTGACTACGCCATTGTGATTAACGTAATTTTTAGAGCCTACGGTGAAATTTAATTGAAAATTGATTCGGATCAAATTAATCAGATTGAATTTGATGAATTAGTGCTCAATTATTTTATATTAAAATAATGTGACCAAGGGAGCTCTTATTAAGGGCATTATACACTTTATTCTTCTTTTTGTATTCACTTGGCTGAAATCAACTCTCTAGAGGGAGAGAGACCCGAAATTAGAGAGAGAGAGGGGAGACAATCTAAGGTTTGATTAAGAAGCTTGGAATCTTGAAGTTAAACTCAAGAATTAACCATAGATTGGGAAGATTGAGCTTCTAGGTGAGTGATTGATTATGAATTCATGAGTTTAATATTGTAATTTTGTGAATTTAAAGTTGCAGGGTGATCAAGAACAAGAATTGTGTTGTATTTGATGAGTTTGAAGTCATGGAATGCATGCATATGTATAATTGCCATGAATTTGTATAGTTGAGTATGAAAAATATGATCCATGTAGAATTTTGGTTAGAACTCATGCTTGTGATCACCATTTGCACCATTTAAGTTGAAAATGGGAGTTATATCCACATGCACATACAATTTATGAGAAAATGAGTTTGAAATACATGGAATTGTTATCATGAAAGCAAGTTTGGTGTAATTTGAAACATGCATGTAAGTAGTTCATGAAATTGAGCTTCATAATGTGTTGAATTTGGTGTTGGGTCATGTTGGTACATGTTTATGTGAAGTTTGAGCCATAATATACAAGATATGTTGATTTGAATGTTGAATTTGAGCTCAAGAACAGTTCTGGAAAATCCAGAAATTTTGATGTCTGCCCAAGCGGGGAAACCGCCGCTCGAGTGTAAAATACGAGCTCCCAGCATATTTTGCAGACATGATGTCCGCTCGAGCGAGGAAGTTCACGCTCGAGCGGGGAGCTATGTAGACTAAGCTTCAGCTAGAGTGCTTGACTTCACACTCGAGCGTAAATTTGATGTAACCAATACTTTTGCAGACCTCATCGGTCCGCTCGAGGGGGGGAGTCCATGCTCGAGCGGGGACCCCTGTTTCTAAAATTTTGAAAATGCGTTATGTGTTTCGTTTTCTGTTCTCTTTCACTTCTAAGTACTCTTAGGCATGCATGGAGCATTATGAATGAATTAAAGGAATAAGAAAGAAGCCTAAAGAGGAATGTGTGAATTATAGATGGATTGAATTGTTTGTGACCCATTTTGTTCATGTAATGTATAGGGTCAAACTCCAAGGCAAATCAACCAGCCGATCACTGTGAGTAATATCTTAATAAAGATGTCTGAAGTATGTTGTTTGTCCAATTGCTTACTTCTATGTAAGTCCTATAAGTTCGTTAAATTGAATTGTGGACAAAGTTTGACATGAATGGAAGTCTGAATGGGCCAAAGGCCAGTTTGACATGAATGAAAGTCTGAATGGGCCAAAGGCCAGTTTGATATGAACGAAAGTCTGAGTGGGCTAAAGGCCAGATTGACATGAACGAAAGTCTGACTGGGCCAAAGGCCAGTTTGACATGAACAAAAGTCTGAGTGGGCTAAAGGCCAGTTTGACATGAACGAAAGTCTGAATGGGTTAAAGGCCAGTTTGACATGAACGAAAGTCTGAATGGGTTAAAGGCCAGTTTGACATAAATGAAAGTTTGAGTAGGCCAAAGGCCAGTTTGACATGATTGAAAGTCTGAATGGGCCAAAGGCCAGTTTGACATGATTGAAAGCATGAATGGGCCAAAGGCCAGTTTGACATGAATGGATTAGGCCCGAGGCCGTTCGATGTGTTTGGAACCGCAGTCACTTGATCTATATATATACTAGATAGAAATATGAATTGGGCCCAAGGCCGCCTGATGTATGTTGTTCTAATGTATCTACTTTATTTGATATTATTCACTGGGCTTTCGCTTACGCTCATTCGTGTGTTTGTAGGTGAGCCAAGAGAGGTCCAAACCCAGCCTCAGTGAAGTTTGTGTGGAACAACCAAGGTTTTGAAGAGTCAGCCCTTACGCCTCACGCACGAGACTCGTCTTTGCCCCTTTGCTACCCTGTTTTATTTTTTCATGTTGGCGAGGACTTTGGATACGTTTGTATATAGTTTTGATTGGCTGACCTAGACTTGAATGATCCTGTCTGTACAGAACTTTATGTTACTGTATCTTCTGATGTGAGTTATTAATATGTATATGTATGGTTTGTTATGATGTGCTATGTAAGCACAGCTCTATGGACAAAGTTTTAAATTTTGCTTCCGTTTGGCCCCTTTATTCTGATGAGTTATGTCTGGTTTGGTTTGAGGCCTTAGGTAATCTCTTGATTATTGGCCGGTTATGTCCTTAACCCATAGGGGCGGGTTCAGGTCATGATAGAGTGGTATCAGAGCATGAGTTAATAACTCACACACTTGTCCAAAAGAGCAATAAGCGTCTAGAAAAGGTCTAGGATACATTCATGTGATAAGTATGAATTTGGAAGCATCGAGAATATGCTTAAATGTTTTGATATGAACAATTATGTGCTATAAGTTTGTGCTTTGCTTGCATTGTAAATTGTTTGAATGTGTATGCCTTTTAGTAGATGCATACCTGTGAATCTTTTGTATAAAGTATAATGCAAGTTTAATCAGATGGTGAGAACAAGAGGTGATGACATAAAGGAGTCCTCTACTGCCAAAATGGATAGAATGGAAAGATTGATTCAGGAAATAGCAGAAACATTGAGACAACAACAAGAGTGGTAACAACAGTTGCAACAACCACATCCTCCACCTCCACCTCCGGCACCACCCGTGCCAGATAATCAGAATGATGACCGAATAATAGCACTCACCAAAGAGTTTAAGAAAATGAAACCACCACTGTTCCACAAGGGATTAGATCCGTTGAAAGCCGAAGCATGGGTCCTCGGCATCAAAAAGCTATTTGAGGTGTTCCCTTGTTCAGAGACACAGAAGGTGCTTCTAGCTACTTTTATGCTAGAAGATGAAGCAAGAAGATGGTGGATGTTAATGTGTGAAAATTATAAAGATGTTGACTGGGCGAAATTTTTGGAGATTTTCTATGATAAGTACTTTCCGCAATGTGTACGGGACAGGAAAGTGTCAGAGTTTATGGAACTTAGGCAAGACAGTATGACTGTAGCGGAGTATGAAGCCAAATTCACTGAATTGGCCAGGTTTGCACCACATGTGATTGATACTGATTATAAAAAGGTGAGGCATTTTGAAGGTGGGTTTCGAAGCGACATTTTAGAAAGGGTGAATGTCTTGAAGCTGGAAACCTATATTGGGGTGCTAGACAGGGCCATAATATCAGAAGCTAACATAGCTAGACAGACTAAGTCAACAACAGATTGGAAATGCAACAAAAGGTAAGGCTTCTTTTCAAAGAAGAAATTTCTGAAAAAGCAAAACACGAGCTCCTCAAGTATTTCGAATTCTTCCTGAGATACATCTCCCATGTGTAACACTTATAGTAAAAGGCACCGTGGGGTTTGTTACCGTGTGTCGGGAGCCTGTTTTAAATGTGGAAAACAAAGGCATATGGCCCGAGATTGTAATCAGAACAGTGGGAAGATAGCTGCTAGTTCTACTGCATCGATCCCAAAGCCGGGGAATGTTATGAGATCTACTACCACCGGAGACACTGTGAGACAAGGGAGAGTTTTTGCACTTGTTCCGTGCGATACACGGAATGCCAACGCAGTTGTCTCAGGTACTATTTCTATATGTGATCAGGATGCTTTTGTGTTAATTGACTCTGGATCGACACACTCTTTTGTGACATGTGCATTTGCATCTAGGCTGAGTAGACCTCTAGAATTAATAACATACCTGCTATGTGTATCTGCTCCATCCGGGGAATCTGTATTGTGTGAATCTGTATATCGTTTTTGTGACATGCGTATTGGGAATGCCATTCTATATGTGGATTTATTGCCCTTGAACTTTAGGCACTTTGATATAATTCTGGGCATGGATTGGTTAACTAAATATTGTGCCACCATTGATTGTGTGACAAAACGGGTTATGTTTAGACCACCAGAATAGGAAGAAATTGTGTTTGTGGGTAACGGGGTAGTGCCTCCACCTTATTTAATATCTGCAATGAAGGCATGTAAACTGATCAGGAAATGGTGCCAAGGTTATTTGTGTTATGTGTTGTCTGAACAATCTGTAAATGTTGAATTGAATGATATCCCTATTGTTAGAGAATTTCTAGATGTGTTTCCAAATGAATTACCAGGGGAATTGGTGGACAGGGAGATAAAGTTTACAATTGAGACTATACCAGGCACCCAGTCTATTTCCAAAACTCCCTACAGAATGGCTACTGCTGAAATGAAAGAACTGAAAGAATTATTGCAAGACCTGCTTGACAAAGGGTTTATTTGACCTAGTACTTCACCATGGGGCCCACCAATGTTGTTTGTGAAGAAGAAAGATAGAACTTTGCGTTTATGAAGAAGAAAGATGGAACTTTGCGTTTGTGCATCGATTATCGAGAACTGAACAATGTGACAATAAAGAATAAATACCCTTTACCCCGTATTGATGACTTATTTGACTAGTTGCAGGGATCATAGGTGTTTTCCAAAATTGATTTGAGATCCAGGTACCATCAGTTGAAAGTAAAGGCGGAAGATGTGGAGAAAACAGCATTTAGAACGAGGTATGGTCATTTTGAATTTCTGGTTATGCCATTTGGGGTAACTAATGCTCCGGCAACATTTATGGACTTAATGAACCAAATTTTTAAAACCTACCTTGACGAATTTGTTGTGGTTTTTATTGATGACATTTTGATATACTCTAAAGATAGACTTGAACATGAACATCATTTGAGAACTATCCTGCAAATACTTAGGGAAAGGAAATTATTTGCTAAACTAAAGAAATGTAAGTTTTGGTTGGATGAAGTTGTTTTCTTAGGGCATGTTATCAACAAGGAAGGAATTTCAGTAAACCCACAGAAAATAGAGGCAATTGTGAATTGGCCTACACTGACTAATGCGACCAAAGTCCGTAGTTTCATGGGCTTACCTGGGTACTACAGGAGATTTGTGAAGGATTTCTCAAAAATAGCTGTACCTCTTACCCAACTGACACGCAAAGGGCAACCATTTGAATGGAATAATGAAAGAGAATCTGCCTTTCATGAACTGAAAACAAGATTGACCACTGTGCAAGTTTTGACATTGCCCACAGGTATGGAAAATTTTGTGATTTTCAGTGATGCATCTTATAAAGGTTTGGGTTGTGTATTAATGCAGAGTGGAAAGGTTATTGCTTACGCCTCCCGACAGTTGAGACCACACGAGAGGAACTACCCAACACACGATTTAGAATTGGCTGCCGTTATTTTTGCTTTGAAAATCTGGCGGAATTATTTGTATGGGGCAAAGTGTGAAGTCTACACGGATCACAAAAGTTTGAAATACTTTTTTACGCAAAAAGAGTTGAATATGCAACAGAGAAGATGGCTAGAACTGATAAAAGACTATGATCTTGAGATTCAGTATCATCCCGGGAAAGCTAATACAGTTGCTGATGCCTTGAGCAGAAAATCAACGGGGAGTATGGCTTGTTTGCTTACTGAATAGAAAGAGATCTTGCAAGATTTTGAGAAGTCTGAAATTAAAGTGGTATTGTGCGAATAGGGCGGATTGATAGCCACTATTTCAGCCAAACCGGTAATCATTGATGAAATTAAACAGAAACAGAAAGATGATGAATTCCTCAAGAAAGTGATCGATGAATTTGAGACAAATCCGAAGGTAGAGTTCAGCATCGAAGGTGAAGTGTTGAGATTTCGAAACCGAATGTGTATCCAAGATATTCCAGAACTAAAGAAAAGGGTTTTAGATGAAGTCCATAAATCAGTGTTTGCTATGCATCCGGGTAACAATAAAATGTATCGGGATTTGAAACAAAGTTATTGGTGGCCTAAAATGAAGAAGGAAATTGCAGAATATGTGTCCAAATGTCTTTAATGTCAGCAAGTTAAAGTTGAACATCAGAAATCGGGCGATCTATTTCAACCTCTCCCTATTCCTAAATGGAAGTAGAAGCATGTGACTATGGATTTCGTTGTCGGTCTACCTCGGACTCCTCGAGGTATGGATTCTATTTGGGTTGTAGTTGATAGACTGACTAAGTCTGCACATTTTCTACCAGTTAGAACTACATTTAATGCTTATAGATTGGCTACAATATATATTGATGAGATTGTTCGTTTACATGGAGTCCCAGTATCTATTGTGTCGGATAGAGATCCGAAATTTGTATCTAGATTGTGGAAGAGTTTGCAGGAAGCTATGGGAATAGAACTGAGATTTAGTACTGCATTCCATCCGCAGACAGATGGGCAATCAGAATGGACTATACAGACGTTGGAAGATATGCTAAGTATGTGTGCCTTAGATTTTCAGGGGAGTTGGGAAGACTATTTGCCACTTGCAGAATTTGCATACAATAACAGCTTCCACTCTAGCATCGGCATGGCACCATACGAGGCTTTGTATGGTAGAAGGTGTAGATCACCGATTTGTTGGGCAGAAGTCGGGGATAGAGCTTTGTTTGGGCCCGAAATTGTGCAAGACATTTCTGAGAAGATCAAAATTATTCAACAAAGGTTGAAGACAGCTCAGGACCAACAAAAGAATTATACGGATGTTCGAAGAAGGCCTCTCGAGTACGAGGCCGGTGACCATGTGTTTATTCGTGTGTCCCCAATGAAAGGCCAAGTCAGGTTTGGAAAGAAGGGTAAGTTGTCGCCCCGTTACATAGGACCGTTTCAAATTCTAGAAAGACTTGGTCCAGTTGCCTATAGAGTTGCTTTGCCACCGGGGTTTGAGCAAATCCACAATTTGTTTCACGTGTCGATGTTGAGGGGTTACCTTTGAGACCCGTTTCATGTGATTGATTATCACCGAGTAGCTCTTAATGAAAACATGGAGTATACTGAGTGGCCGAAACGAATCGTTAACCGGCAAGTAAAACAATTGAGAAGCAAGTCCATCTCAATGGTGAAAGTGGAATGGAAAGAGCACTATGGGACGGATGCCACGTGGGAAAAAGAGGATGAAATGCGACTACGCTACCCACATTTGTTTCCCGACGAAGGTAAAATAAGTTTGGAGGACCAAACTTTATAAAGGGGGAAGACTGTGATAACCTTGTTCTGAATTATGCTAATTGGTCCTTATTATAAATTTGATTATGTGTCTAATATGATTTTGTGTGCCATTTATGTGAATATATGTGGTTTTGAATTTCTATCTGTTCACCGTAGGAAAATCTGTTTGACTTTCTGCTCTGGAAATTAAATTGAAGGCCTTATCAGCCATAAAAACCGAAATTGACTACGCCATTGCGATGAACGTAATTTTTAGTGCTCAATTATTTTATATTAAAATAATGTGACCAAGGGAGCTCTTATTAAGGGCATTATACACTTTATTCTTCTTTTTGTATTCACTTGGCTGAAATCAACTCTCTAGAGGGAGAGAGACCCGAAATTAGAGAAAGAGAGGGGAGACAATCTAAGGTTTGATCAAGAGGCTTGGAATCTTGAAGTTAAACTCAAGAATTAACCATAGATTGGGAAGATTGAGCTTCTAGGTGAGTGATTGATTATGAATTCATGAGTTTAATATTGTAATTTTGTGAATTTAAAGTTGTATGGTGATCAAGAACAAGAATTGTGTTGTATTTGATGAGTTTGAAGTCATGGAATGCATGCATGTGTATAATTGCCATGAATTTGTATAGTTGAGTATGAAAAATATGATCCGTGTAGAATTTTGGTAAGAACTCATGCTTGTGATCACCATTTGCACCATTTAAGTTGAAAATGGGAGTTATATTCCACATGCACGTACAATTTATGAGAAAATGAGTTTGAAATACATGGAATTGTTATCATGAAAGCAAGTTTGGTGTAATTTGAAACATGCATGTAAGTAGTTCATGAAATTGAGCTTCATAATGTGTTGAATTTGGTGTTGGGTCATGTTGGTACATGTTTATGTGAAGTTTGAGCCATAATATACAAGATTTGTTAATTTGAATGTTGAATTTGAGCTCAAGAACAGTTCTGGAAAATCTAGAAATTTTGATGTCCGCTCGAGCGGGAGAACCGCCGCTGGAGTGTAAAATACGAGCTCCCAGCATATTTTGCAGACATGATGTCCGCTTGAGCGGGGAGCTATGTAGACTGAGCTTCAACTCGAGCGCTCGACTTCACGCTCGAGCGTAAATTTGATGTAACCAGTACTTTTGCAGACCTCGTGGGTCCACTCGAGCGAGGGAGTCAACGCTCGAACGGGGACCCCTGTTTCTGAAATTTTGAAAATGCGTTATGTATTTCGTTTTTCGTTCTCTTTCACTTCTAAGTACTCTTAGGCATGCATTGAGCATTATGAATGAATTAAAGGAATAAGAAAAAAGCTTAAAGAGGAATGTGTGAATTATAAACGGATTGAATTGTTTGTGACCTATTTTGTTCATGTAATGTGTAGGGTCAAACTCTAAGGCAAATCAACCAGTCGATCACTGTGAGTAATATCTTAATAAAGATATCTGAAGTATGTTGTTTGTCCAATTGCTTACTTCTATGTAAGTCCTATAAGTTCGTTAAATTGAATTGTGGACAAAGTTTGACATGAATGAAAGTCTGAATGGGCCAAAGGCCAGTTTGACATGAATGAAAGTCTGAATAGGCCAAAGGCCAGTTTGACATGAACAAAAATCTGATTGGGCCAAATGCCAGTTTGACATGAATGAAAATTTGAATGGGCCAAAGGCCAGTTTGACATGAATGAAAGTCTGAATGAGCCAAAGACTAGTTTGACATGATTGAAAGCATGAATGGGCCAAAGACCAGTTTGACATGAATGGATTGGGCCCGAGGCCATTCGATGTGTTTGGAACCGCAGTCACTTGATCTATATATATACACTAGATAGAAATATGAATTGGGCCCAAGGCCGTCTGATGTATGTTGTTCTAATGTATCTACTTTATTTGATATTATTCACTGGGCTTTTGCTCACGCTCATTCGTGTGTTTGTAGGTGAGCCAAGAGAGGTCCCAACCCAGCCTCAGTGAAGTTTGTGTGGAACAACCAAGGTTTTGAAGAGTCAGCCCCTTTGCTACCCTGTTTTATTTTGTCATGTTGGCGATGACTTTGGATATATTTGTATATAGTTTTGATTGGCTGACCTAGACTTGAATGATCCTGTCTGTACAGAACTTTATGTTACTGTATCTTCTGATGTGAGTTATTAATATGTATATGTATGGTTTGTTATGATGTGCCATATAAGCACAGCTCTATGGACAAAGTGTTAAAATTTGCTTCTGTTTGGCCCCTTTATTCTGATGAGTTATGTTTGGTTTGGTTTGAGGCCGTAGGTAATCTCTTGATTACTGGCCGATTATATCCTTAACCCATAGGGGCGGGTTCGGGTCATGACACCCTACCTCGGTTTTGAGTCAATTTCATCCATAATTTTCTTCAAAAATTCATCTTACAGTTTTTTTCTCTCTAATTTCTTCGATAATTGCAGACTGGGCATAAATGGCGGTTATGATCTCGCCCTGTTCACGCAACACAATTCCAATCTCATTCTTCCCCAAGTCACATAACAACTCTTTTTAACCGGTGAGCAAATATGACAAATTCCTAATCGACTTTCTACTCAATGCATCTGCAATGGAATTTGCCTTCCCTGGATGATACAGAATTTGCAAGTCATAGTCTTTTATCAACTCAAGCCATCGCCTCTGTCTCATGTTTAACTCCTTTTGAGTAAAGAAATATTTGACGCTTTTATGATTAGTGTACACTTCACAAGTTACACTGTACAAATAGTGTCGCCAAATTTTCAAAACAAACACCACAATTGCTAATTCAAGGTCATGAGTTGGATAGTTCTTTTCATAAGGGCAGAGTTACCGAGAAGCATAGGTAATTACCTTTCCGTTTTGCATTAGCACACATCCCAAGCCTTTATACAAAGCGTCACTGTAAATCTGAAATCCATCTGTACCATTAAACAGAGTCAGAATTGGTGTAGTCACTAATCTAGTCTTCAACACTTGGAAAGTAGATTCTTTTTGGTCATTTCAATTAAATGACATATTTTTCTATGTCAACTGTGTTAATGGTATAACAAGTTTTGAAAAATCTTTCACAAATCTGCGATAGTAACCTGCTAGCCCTAGAAAGCTTCTGATTTCTGACACATTGGTTGGTCTTGGCCAATCTATAATAGCTTCAATTTTCGACGGTCCATTGAGATGCCATCCTTGTTGATCACATGTCCTAGAAATGACACACAATCAAGCCAAAATTCACATTTAGACAATTTCGCATACAATTTTTTTCTCTCAAGATTTGTAAGGTAGTTCTCAAATGACGTTCATATTCTTCCCTGCTTTTTGAATATATCAGAATATCATCAATAAAAACAACTATAAATTCATCAAGAAATTATTTGAACACCCTATTCATTAAATCCATGAACGCCGTAGGTGTATTAGTTACCCCAAATGGCATTACCAAAAATTCATAATGCCCGTATCTAGTTCTGAATTTAGTTTTCTGTATGTTTTTTGCCTTAACCTTTAATTGGTGATACCTAGATCTAAGGTCTATCTTAGAGAACACTTGTGCTCTCTAAAGTTATTCAAACAGAACATCTATTCGAGGTAGTGGGTATTTTTTCTTCACAGTTACTTTGTTCAATTTACGATAGTCTATACATAACCTCAAAGACCCATCCTTTTTCTTAACAAACAAAACTGGAGCACCCCAAGGTGAAGTACTCGGATGGATAAATTTTTTATCTAGCAAGTCTTGTAATTGAGTTTTCCATTCTTTCAGTTCAGAGGTTGACATTCGATATGGGGTTTTTGAAATTGGTTGTGTTCTGGGTATGACATCAATAGTAAATTCAATTTCTCTATCAATCAGATCTTCAGGTAGTTCATTAGCAAACACATCAGGAAACTCGTTAACTACAGGGATATTCTTGACATTAGCATTATCAACATTCATATTCAGAACGCAACATAAATAATCTCTACAACCTTTTCACAACAATTTACTAACTTTCATAAAAGAGATCAAATATGGTGACAGAACTATCCCATTGCTAGCAAATGCAAATTTAGGTAACCTTGGAGGTTGGAATACAACAGATTTATTCACACAATCAATAGGAGCATAATACTTGGTCAACCAATCCATGCCCAATGTACAATCAAAATGATCTATACTCGAAGGCAGCAAATCAACCTACAATGTCATATCACCAATCATTATATCACATGTTGGATAAACGTAAGCACATACCATAGAGCCTCCAGATGGTGTAGATACAGATAGTAAACAGTTCATAAGTTCTAAAGGCATAGTTAATTTTTGAGAAAAAAGCATGCGATACAAAGGATTGCGTGGAACCAGAATCAATCAACACATAGGCATTTTGATCTCAAATTAAGATTATACCTGACACCACTGATTTAGTATTCTGTACATCGCCAAGCACAAGTGCAAAAACTCTACCTTTTTTCAAAGGTTCTCTCCTCTCATTGGTTCTTACATTTGTTCTTGATCCAGAAGCAGATCCTGCTGAACTTGCTACAGGACGGTTGGCATTTTCTAACCCAATTGGACAATCTCTTATCAAGTGACCTGTCTTGCCACACCGGAAGCAAGCACCAGATACCCGATGGCAAACCCCTCTATGTCTTTTTTCGCATTCAGCACAAACAGGCGCGGATCTACTACTTTGACTTGAACTGCTAGTAGATCTCGTAGTTTTTTTTTTATTCGTAGCAAATGAACGACCCTTTTTAAAACTAAATCCAGATCTTTTACCTCTCCATTCAATTGTTGAAGCTTTAGTCTGTTTCTTTGCAGCTAAGTTGGCTTTAGCTATGAGAGCTATATCAAGTACATCCATATATGTGGGCAGCTTTAAGACACCTATCCGATCAAATACGTCTAAATCCAATCCTCCTTCAAATTTTTGATCTTTCTTATAGTCCGTATCCACCATGTGAGGAGCAAATCAGGCTAATTCAATGAATTTAGCCTCATACTCGACTACAGACATGTTGCCTTGCTTGAGTTCTTAGAATTCAGAGACTTTTCAGTCTCAAAAGCTTTGAGGAAAGTACTTGTCGTGGAAGATATTGTTGAATTGAACCCATGTCATGTTCCCATTGTTATTTCAGATTAGCAACCACTATCTTCGGGCTTCATTTTTTAAAGTATAGGTGGCCAAAAGAACCTTTTTGAGTCTCAGAGTAGAGAAATACTGGAAATAATTTCTCCATTTCAAGTAACCATGTCTTTGCCTTTAATGGTTCAATACCACCCAAGAAAGTTAGCGGTTTTATCTTCATGAACTTCTAAGTTAGGTTGATGATATCATTGTTATTTGGTTCAACTTACGCTGGCGGAGATGGAGGGGGCAAAGGTTGTTTCCTCAAAGATTCTGTTAATGCTTTAAGCATTTGTTCCATTCAACTCATTCGAGCTTTAGAAGATTCACTTGTATCATTACTTCTTGCATTTTCCATGTTGCTATAGGTAAACAAGGTAATAATAAAGATAGGAATAATCTTGTTCACAGTGTTCAAAGTAAGTTCATCTTTTTCAATTTCATGTGTTCATATTCAGATTCAGTTCTCGCATTTACAAAAATTAGCACACACTCACACATGCAGATGAAATGTCTCTACTTATTTTCTACGACATCTTATAGCTCATATGGAATCGTGTGTGCGGTATAATACGTGCTCTGATACCACTCTGTCACGACCTAAACTCGCCCTTATAGGTTTAGCATCGTAACCAGCCAGTAATCCTAGGATTACCAAAGGCCTCTGAATAGATTATCATGTAATACGGGGTTGCGGAAGCAAATATATAAAATATACATAGTCCACTGAGCTATGCAAACATACATGGGATAGATAATTTAAAACTTTATATATAGACATGTGACGTCAGAATTACATTAGTTGTATGTCACCTTCATAAACAGATAAAACAAAAGCGAGACTTAGCCCAATGTACAGATACACAGAAACTTGTTCATATTCCAAAAAGAAAAACAAAGTCTTAAACTTGGTTCACAAAACTGGACCACTTGACTCATTCTGAAACCTCCTAGGGAGGCACCAAAGTTGGCTGACAAAATAGAAGTCCAGACAATCATCATTGAGCCTGGTCACACACCTGATTACCTACATACATAAATAATAGAATGAGCTGGAGACTAGTGAATAATAATAGAGTAAAGGATTTAATGAATGTTGTCCTTAACAAATGCAGAAAACAGAATTCAGTTCATATCAGAAGTGGATGGATTCATATTCTTGTTCAGAAATTAGAGTTTATAATAGAAATAGAGTCTGAATCACACTCATAATTAAAACTAATAGTTAATCATACGTGGTACATCTATTAGTACTAGCAGAAACAGTTGACCTATAAAGGGACGACTATAAAGGCATACAGTTGACTCACGTGCACGGAGACGGTACAGTTGGCTCATGAGACATATAGTTGGCCCATAAATGGGACGTATACAGAAGGATCAATAATAGTTGTGTCATGACCCAAACCCGCCCCTATAGGTTTAGCATCGTAACCGGCCAGTAATCATGAAATTACTGAAGGCCTCTGAGACAAATTAACATAATATTACGGGCTAGCAGAAGCAAATAACAAATATATAATGTCCATTGAACTATGCAGACTTATATGAGACAGAAAAATTTTAAAACTTTTTATATACATATCTGCACATCATCTTTACATCATCATATATATATAGATTAGTCAAAAAGGAACATAGCCCTATTTACAAAATAAACAAAGACTTGTTTAACCAAACAAGAAAACAAAACTTAAACTTTAATCACATAGCCAAAAACCACTTGACATATCTGAAACCTCCACATGAGGCATATAGGTAGGCTGACCAAAACAGATTCCAAGTACACACCTCTAAGCCTGGTCACGCGCCTGATCACCTATATACATAAATAGTATAGTGAGCTAGAGCCTAGTGAATAATAACAGAGTAAAAGGGTTTAAATGAATGATGTCCCATATCAGATTTGGAAAACATATTCATATTTATTTTAGAAACAGGAGCAAATCCATATTCATATTCTTATTCAAATCATATACAGAAATCAGAGTTCATGCTTAATCATACGTGGTACATCCATTAGCGCTAACAGAACATATACAGAACATAACAGATTGTGGTTATGAGTAACTAGTTCCATAAAGGAACCTCGAAATTCGGGTAACAAATAATAGATATGTTGAGCTCCATGATGTAGCCTCCGGTACGGGTAACAAATAACAGACATACTAAATTCCACAATGGAACCTCCGATACCGGGTAACAACTAACATATATGCTAAGGATGCCACGAATACTTGTCAGAAATTAGACAATCATTCATTATACATAACATAATATTTCAGAAAACAGATCTTATTTCATCATACAAAAAATAAATAAAGTCGAACATAACTTTACTAAGTTATTACTCACAGATAGCTACAGAAGCAGATCAGACAGATTAGATAGATCAGATAGATCAAGTAGACAATAGCTCATGACCTATACAAACACATAATATTACTTTCTTAATCAAACTTAACTTTTCTTGTCTTTTTTTTGTCTAAGTAGTCCGAAATTCTACTACGCTTATTATTTCTTATGCAAATGAATGGGGTTCTTATTTCACATATTCTTTCATTACCAAATCTCTCTTTTCCAAATAAACCGATTTCTTACTTGGCTTCTTAATCAATTATTACTAAATCAACGATTTATTCCTTAACCAATTAATTTATGTTGATTGTTGGTTTATTAATCTTGTTGAGGCCTAATTCTTGCCTAAGAATGTTTGGAAAGAAATGAGATGAAAATATGAACTAAATGTCATTTTTCCAAAATATACTGAAAAAGAGTTGTTCGCTCGAGCGAACTTCTTATTGTTTGAGCGGGCTATAAAGACTGCAAAAGTATTGGAAGCTTTCAATGTGCGCTCGAGCGATAATTATACCGCTCGAGTGGTCTTTAAATTTCATAATTCCGAATTTCTCAAAAACGGCTTCCAATGCATTTTTAATCTTTAAATCCATATATATCTTGATCAAAACCATGAAAATACCTTAGAAAACATAAATACTTATTTATTTATAAATTATTTGCTCAAAATTTCAAAACTTTACTTAATTTCAAAATCAAAACCCATGAATTCATGGTTTCCAAAATTCTTCTTCAAAATCATATGCACATTAAGATTGCATGTAATTCGTGGAGGTTAATTTAATTATAACTTTCAAAATCAAACCCAAAATAATTAATTTCTAATTTAACTCTCATAAACTTGATCTTAGTACCAATTCATCATTTTCTTGTCAATTTCTTTTCAATCATATAAAATTGATTTCAACCGCTTTTCTATTTTCCTTCAAAACATGAAATTAAAGTTATATATTTCTTAGAAAATATTTGCATGTGTGAAATTAGGATCCAAATCATACCATTTACATCAAAACTTCTTTAATATAAAAATTAAGCTCATTCTTCATAAACCCATACTTTTTAACCCAAAACTTAATTACAGATATTTCAAAATATGTTTAATTTGAATAAAACTTTTTAAATTAAATTACATGCATGGATTCAAAATCAAAATTAAACCAATTTCTATCTTTCATAATAAAATCCAAACCTTGTCTAACTTTAGAAATAACCCCAAATTTCCATAAACTTGATTTTCATAAAACATTTCCTTTTTCTCTTCAAAATATGAACTTGAAGGGCTCAATTTTTTCAAAATCCATGATGCATGTAAATATAGACTCAAATACTCATGTAATTCCCTCATGCATGTAACAATGGAACTTAATTTCATGCAAGATTATACAAATCAAACTCTCAAATTTCATGAAGTCATGATTTTCAAAACTTTTCTTCAAAGTCATTTATATACTCCATTGCATGGACCAAATCTTCAAACAATTCTTGTTGTATGTAATTTATAGAACTTAATTCAAGAATCATTCTCAAAATTGAACTCAAACTTAGCAAATTTAAAGAATCATAACTCATACTCTTCAACCTAACTTGATTTAACATGCAAAACCCAATTCCTATCAATTTATATAATTAATCTTCAAATCTTTATTTTTAATCCTATTAAAATACACATTGAATCAATTTTTTTCTAGATTATTTAAACAATACTAGAAAGAGGATGAAATTTCTTACCTTAAAATGAATTTTTCATAATTTTTAACTTGAATTTTGATATCCCACAAAACCCTCTTCTTCTTTTATTCTTCATCTCTTCTTGAATTCCCTCCCTCTTTTCCTTTCTATCCCTCTCGGCATTCTCTCTCTCTTGGCTGTTTCAATACTTCCAGCACAAAGTTTGATTATAATAACTTCTCTTCTCATACATACAATAGCTAGAACCAATAAGGCTCTCCAACTTTCTAGAATTCTCTTAGGCGTACACTAATAATTTAATTAATTTTTAGTAGGATTAGATTAGTTTGCTAATTACATATTAACTTAATTAATCATCACCTAGTCTTAATTAATCTTGATTAATCATAAATTTCACATAATTTAATTAGTCTAATTGACTTCAATTAAGATCCAATTAATTATATTTAAATTTATCAATCTGAATCAGATTTTTAATCAAGCTCCCAAGAGGCTCCAAATATCGAATTAAACTTATTTTCATATTCAATTTTGGTTTCTCGCATCATTAAGGCCTTCAATTTCATATCAAACTCAAAATCTTCGTCAATAAATGACATACTCAATTGAATACCTCATAAATAAATTTAATTCATAATGATCTTAATTCCCAATTTTCATAGCTTAATTAACTCCAATTTAGACCCAATTAATCAAATCTCAATTTTAAAAATCTGAATCGAATATTTAATTAAACTCCCATATGGTCCGATACTTGAAATTAAACTAATTCAACTCATCGATGTCACCTTCTTGAGCCATTTAAGCTTTCAATTTCTAATTCCAAAATAACTTGTCAATAAAATTATATACAAATCGGTCTCCATAATTTTCATAAATCCCAAATTAAATCAAAATACTGGGCAATTAAAATTCAAATCTCCTTAATTAATTAAATACTAATTATTATACGTGGTGGGGTCATCACAAGTTGACTCATGAGACGTATAGTTGGCCCATAATTAGGACGTAACAGAACAGATAACAGATGTCATCTGAAGCTAATGATATCACGAGTAAATTTCAGAAACATTAGACAACTATTCATTCATACAAAAAATAATATTTCAGAAAACAGATCATCTTATATCATTCAGAAAATACTTATAAATTGAACATAACTTTACAGAGTTATTACTTACAGATGACTTCACTTGCAGAACAGATTAGGCAGATACACTAGACCATCTATGGCATGTGACCTACACAAACACAGAACGGATATACATTGAAATATACATTTGGAATTCATTTAATTTATATCTTTCTTGCCTGGGTGTGTTTCTAATCTTTATCCTCATTACTACGTCTTATTTAGGGCTTAAGAATGCTTAGGATGCAGAGAGGATGCCAAAATATGCCTTAGAACACCTAGTCAAATTTTCAAAAATAGGGCACCTCATTCGAGCGTCACTTCCTACGCTCAAGCGAGCCCCTAGGTCTGCAAAAGTACTGGTTATGTGAATTTTCCACTCAACGATCGCTCGAGTGTAAGACTGAGTGAACAGGGTCTCCGCTCGAGTGCAACTTTGGTTGCTCGAGCGGTCTGCAAAATTTTGTAAACTTCTAGGAGCATGAATTTTATGCTCGAGCCAACTTCTTACGCTCGAGCGGAAGATCAAAAATAAAGGTGGTCGGTCGCTCGAACGGAGATGTAGAATTCTAGAATTTTCAAATTGATGTTCAAGCTTCAAAACTCAAATTCAAACCAACAAATGCATTCTCTTGGGCACAAAACTTGAGGAAACACATGTAAACTTATAAAACATTGTGAATTCAAAATCATTTTGCAAAAGCATGCTAATTGTGCAAAATCAAACTTAGAATTTAAAGAACAAAACATATATGAATTATCTTGGCTTCAACACTTTCAAAACATGATCAAATGAGGTGTTTAACTCAAAAACATATTGAATTCTTAGAACGAATGTAACGCCCCTAAAAATAATTACAAGAATCCAAATCCAAACACTAGTACAAAGTAATACAAATAAGATAAGAAGCTTTTATTAATCAGAGTTAATATATAAAATGTGACACATGCGATATACATTCATAAATCATTCATCCTGAATCTACAGCATGTGTTACAAGATGAAATAAGAAATGAAAGCCAAACATATATTCTTATGCCCTAATGGCTTACATCTTTCTAAGACCGTGCTTGGTTACAACAAAAGGAGTCATCAGCACAATACAAATAAAACCCTAGGCTTGAAAAGCAAATAAATACAAAATAAACAAAAGTGAGCATTCGGCTCCACAATCCTCTTAAGCTAAGTCCTTGGCGGAGACAAATCACCAGCACTTGAAAATGTTTTTCCCAAGTACGGTGAGCCAAAGCCTAATAGAAACAATCTAGTACAATATATAAATCTTAACAAATATGTAAGTATGATATGCATATACAATGCTCATGATAACATTATTCATATTTGCACAAAATTATAATATGCTGTAGACACCCCATTTTTGGCTGCCCTTACGACTTGGACGTCACCACTTGTACACCCAATGATGATTGTATATGCATGTTGAGTGCTGGAAGTCCTCAACGGAATCCTATAGCTTTGAGCCTTCAAACCCTATACACCTGTTGCCTTCTTTTTGGACCAAAACCAGAGTTTTTTAAGCCTGCAACCTCTTGTAGCCTACCGGACCCTTCTATTGGCTGTCGGCCACTGCTTCTGGTTGTCGACCACTGATGTGGCCTACCGACCACAAGTGTGTTTTGCAAATATTTTTCTGCCAGTTGTTGGCACAGATGCATGCACCTTCTTACACGTGTATGTATTGATATTTTTGAGGGATTTGCATGGTTTTATATATATAGGAGGCCTCCCTTTCCATTTTCAAGGTTACAATTTTTAGAGTAAAAATTCTCTCTCTCTCTCTCTCTCTCTCTCTCTCTTGCAATTTCTTAGCTTTTTTCAAGCTTTTGCCTATACACTCTAAACCAAACCTCACCATCTTTGAGCTGAGGTACTTTTGAGCCTAGTTTGAGCTCTTGAGGGTGTGTTTGCCTTGATTTGTTGCCTAGAATTGATTCTCCTCTTCAAGAGGTATATAGCTTTGTTTCTCTTTTTGCTTTATTTATTCTTTTCTATAATGTTTTTCCTTTGTTTTTGGGTTGTATAAACTCTGTATTTTTGGGCTAAAACTTATGGTTTAAGGCCTCAAAAGGGTGGAGGGTTGGTTCACCCTTCTTTCCACTTTCTTCTTCTAACCTTTGCCCTTGTGTTTCCCATCTTTACACCATCTCTTTTTGAGCTTTTAAACATTGATTTTCAGAGCTTTTTTAGTGGCTAAAATGTTGTTTTGAAGTCCCAAAAATGGAGGGGTTAGCCTCCCTTCCTTGTGTTTGTTTTTCTAGCCTAGCATGCTCCATGTTTTAGCTTAATTCCAGCATGTTTTAGGACTAATTTAGTACTGTTTTAGGACTTTTCTTAACTTCTTGTTGCGTTTGAGCTTTATATTGCATGCTTGTAGTGCAATTGTCCTCATAGGTCATAGGTTTGGTGGTTTAGGCCTTAGCCACCATCCTATTAGAGTTGATAGCATTTATGTCATGCTTTTCTTACTTGTGATCACCTTTAATTACCCCTGCAACCTCCCTCATTTCTTGGCTTTTGCTTTGCTTTGAGAGTTGTTTCAAACCTATTGTGACAACCCTAACCTCCAAACTAGTACATTATATAATCTGTGGGGGCCGAGTATTGGGAGTCGTAGAGATTCCGGATAGTCGAACCTGGGAAAGTCAAAATACGTGGTACTCGGCGTATGCTCACACGCTCGAACGCAACTCTACTCGACCAAATAGCCGATTAAGCAAGGGGTCGAGTAAAGAGCGGACTACTACAAAATATGCCGAATATAGAATTGGAAATGGACCTAATCCCGAGGCCCAAGAAAGAAAAGATATAAATAAAAGAACATCAGCCAGAAAGAGGTATGTGAGAACTATTACACTTTACTTAAAGTATAAGCAATTCAGAGATTAAAGAATGACTTGCCCGTCGGAGTGCTAATTCCGGCACCCCCGACCGGAGTGTTTATTTCTTTTCAGGTGACTAGAAGAGGATCACTAGTGTCCCCCCGAATCAGAAGACTATTTCCAAACTCACTTCTCCACATAATTTTAATGAGTTTAGTTGTATGATTATGTGCTTGATTGTGTGATTACATGTTTAATTCTATAATTATCTGTTGATATATGGAATATCTATTTAAATCTACAACTTAGAGTCGGCAATTGGGAGCCTAAACGGCTTTAAGAACCAGAATTAACTAGCCCAATAGGCTAATTGGAATATTTAGAATTTTATGGAAACTTTAATTGAAATTTGATTTGGACCAAAATAGTTCGAATAAACTGATTGAATTAGTTAGAATTAAGCCTAGATAATTAATCCTAACCATATTTGATTAGGCTAACTTAACCACCTCCTATATAAGACCCAAATTGAGCCCATTTTTATATACACACTCAGATGAGAATTGAGAGAGAGGAGAGGAGAGTTCAACATTTAGAGAGAGGAAGAGGAGAATTGTAGAGAATTTGAGGGAGATTCAAAGATTGGAGCCACAATACACTTGAATTCAATACTAGGTATGGCATTCATCACTAATTCATGTAGTTATGGCATATAGTAGTTAAATTCCTCTTATTTTTGAACTCATTGGCATGTTATTGAAGAAGAGAAGCTATGAATATCATAAAAATGGAAGAATGGAGTTGAATTGCTTACATGCATGCATATTTTGAGTTAAGCTCCATGAAATTCATACATGCATGGCACAATTATACCTCATTTTGGAGAATCCTTCGTGTTTTCATGCTTCTCATGTCACTTGATCATATTTTGAACATGTTTTGGAGAAATATACACTCAAATTGAGTTAAACTTATTTTATAAATTGAGGTTGGAGTCATTGGTTGGGAAATTACCATGATTTTGAATAAATAGGTTCAAATTGGAAGTGTTTTCATGTTATATAGTGACTCTCCATATTTTTATACCAAAAACACAAGATTTGAAGCTTTGAGTACCATGTTTGAACTTCAAACATAGTTCTAGAAATTCCATAATTCGTGCTATCCGCTCGAGCGACAGAGTCCATGCTCGAGCGTGGAATTCGGGCTCCCAGAAGTTTATGAAATTTTCTAGTCCACTCGAGTGACCAAAGTGGCTCGAGCGAGGACCCTTTTTCTCAAACTTCCGCTCGAGCGACCATCGAGCGGGAATTTCATATATCTAGTACTTTTACAGACCGCTCGAGCGATAGAAGTTATGCTCGAGCGACCACCTTTGTTTTCGTAACCCCGCTCGAGCATAGGGAGTTGCGCTCGAGCAGAGACCTTGTTTTCAGCAAAATTTTACCAACTCTTTTAAGTGCATATTTGCATCCTCATGCCACTCCAAGCATTCTTAGGCACCATTTGGACTCCGTTAATCATACAATAAGTTAGAGACGCATAAAGAGAATTGAATTACAATGAAATGGAGTTTCATTTGTACTTTGTTATGTGCTTCGTTCAGGTGGACGTCCGAGGCTTAGTATCACCGCAAACCACTGTGAGTAATAACCTTATAAAGTTATGTTCAAATTATCTTTACTTTTGAAAATGTTATTGCTATCAAAAATAGATATGTGATTGATTGAATGAATTCTTAAAATGATTTGATAATTGATAGCACGACTTATTGAAATGTTATGTCCTCTAGTGAATGGAGTTCTACTTTGAAACGATATTGTGGCATCCATTGAATATAGGCCCTTGCCTGGGGGTAATAGTACCATGGCTAGGCCCTTGCCTGAGGGTAATACTACCATGGCTAGGCCCTTACCTGGGGGTAACAATACCATGGCTAGGCCCTTGCCTGGGTTTAACAATACCATGGCTAGTATGATACGTTATCATTGGAATAATATTTGTCACTTCATGGATGTACCACATATAATGTTACGAATGGCTTTTGTCACTGCAAAGAGATGCTATTATTGCCAATCAAAATGTCTTGTTGTGAATTTGATCTAATGTGGTGAATATCTTCCTTTGAAAATGATTTAAGATTCATTTCAAAATTGTAAGACACGTTTTTGTACTATTGTCAAACTTCATTCATTTAACCTCTTTATTCTGTTATTACTCATTGGGCTCTAGCTCACTATTTATTTATATATGTAATTGTAGGTGGGCAAACTGAACATCAGAGTTAGATAGCCTCGAGTCTACCCAGGTCAGCCTTTTGTGGAGCTTCCAAGTGAAGTAATCAGGCTCGGGCGGAGCCATGCTTGTCGAACCCCTTTTGTGTGGTTTAATGGTTTTGTATTTTGTACATAGTTCGGGTTGCGTTTTTGTATGATATGAATTTGTACTTATGTTGGGTGCAACTTGAAATAGAACCTTACTTAACATATTTGCTCTCCTCATATATGCACGGCTCAATGGATGAATTCTATAACATTTTAGACTTCCACTAAGCCCTGTACTTTATATTATTTGTTTATTTGTATGGAGGCCATAGGTAATCTATGATTACTGGCCGGTCATGACGCTAAACCTATAGGGGTGGGTTTGGGTCGTGACACCTATTGTTCTTGTAAGCTGGAGATTGAGGTTGTCATGCTTAATGGTTTAATCCCTTTTAGGGGTTCATTATCAACGGCATGACATCTCTCTCATGCCTTAAGCCAACTCTTGGTTTGATACTTCTCTCCTTTAGAGAACTTAAACTCACTTTTGGACTTCATTGATTAAAGAATTGAAAGATAACTAAAATGGAGTAATAAAATTGGTGACTAAAAAAGGGCAAGTTAATAATTTGGTTTGGGTTCAATCGGACGTTAATTGAACCCTTGAGTCTTGAGTCGTTTCATACTCATTAGTGATCAAAACGGCTCAAGATTTATTGTCAATTACTTCCCTTGATCATTAATGATAATGAGGTGGTTTTGAGAGTCTAGTTTTGTTGCATTCATTGAACTTGCACATTTTTGGTTCATAAGCCATCATGAAATTGCATCCGTTGATGGTTTGTGAGTCAAATTTTGCCACTCATTTGAGCTGTTTAATGATAATGAGGGATGATTTGTGCAAGCAACCCTTGAGAATACCCTACTCTTGCTCTGTTTACTCTCTGTTGCAACAAGAAGAACCAGGAAACAGTGGCTGACAGGCCACCTTTTGTAGCTGGCAGGCCACCATTAGTGGACGACAGGCCATCACTTATAGCTTGTCGGCCACCTGTGCAAAATCCAACAGTGTACTTTTGAAGCAAAACATAATTGATCTTGAGGTAGAAAATAGTGTAAGTGTTCTCCTGTGCAACAGAGGCATTTGGCAATAGAAACAGTGGCTTTTTTGAGTGGAAAGTCCATGCATGCATGAGCATTCCTCGTTTCCCGATGAGGAGTAATTAGAGTAGTTAATTTAGTTACTTCATGTTGTAATTAATTAGTTAGTTAAACTAGTTATTTAATTTTGTCTTGTAATAATTAGTTAATTAGCTAGAATAGTTTATTAATTTGTTGTTGTAATACTTAGTTAAATAGTTTAGCTAATTTATTCATTTGGATTTGTAATAGTTAATTAGCTTTGCTTTAATTAGTTAATTAGTTAGCTAGTTCATTCGGACCCTCCCCTTTGTGAGGGCGCAATGTTGTAATAATGTGTATGTTTTCCAACCTTACGCTTTTCTCCCTTTTATTTTCTAGTTTATGGTGGTTAGTTTAGGACATCATATTTCGTGTAACATCTCTCATATTTGCATCCACTTGTATTGCATGCATCGAGGCTCGGTGCATCATTTTAACTTGCATTGTAGTTAAACACTTCTTTGAATACGTGCTTAGACCGCATGCTATCAAATTGATTCATATGCCATATTAGGAGCCAAGCCTAGTAATTGCATATCACATGCGTTGCATTAGTTAGGATCATGCATTTTTTCTAACTCTTTTCTTTTGGCTTGCCTTGGAGTACTAGGTGAGCATTTTCGCTTTAGCATATTGCATTTGTATGTTAGTGTTGCCATGTTAAAGCATGTTCACCATGAGGCTAAGTGCTTAATTGATAAATTGCTTGAATGCCTATGGATGAAGGCTAATTGCTTGAATTGGAATAGTTTGAGTAATGTTCATATGCGATCACTTTTTCAGATGGTACATGTTCGAAACAAATTTTCAAAAACAAACATGAACCAAATATTCTAATTCTTGCAAAATAGTCTATACTTGTGTGTGTGCACATCACATAGTAAGTTAGCTAATAATCGGCACAAAGGCATATAATGTAAATAAAATTCATATCATGATTAGTAGAGGCTAATCTTTGATCGGGCGAGCAAGGGTGCTCAATTCATGACCTTCTCCTCTCGTACCTAAGTTCCCGAGCCGAGACAATCTTTGTGATGATGGACACGTGGCCTTTGGCACGAGTCATGGGTTTCCTAAATTTTCCAAAAATATTTAGGTGGTGACTTTATATCTGGCAAAGCAGTCCATTTTTGGCATTTTGGATTCAAAATCAAATTTTCAAAACATTTGCCGAATTTGGACTTTTTGGTGTTTATCTATTTCAAATTGCACTTGTGGAATCAGATTCAGAACCGCGGAAGTCCGATACTGTAAGGCTTATTCGTCTACCGAAAGGGGGCACGAAAAGTCGAGCCACAGTTTCTGGCGACTCTGCTAGGGATTTAGGGAACTTGACTTGAACTTCATGATATAAAATTTTATCTACACTTATATGTTTCTTTGCATTGGTACGCTTAAGTCACTGTATTTGCCATCTACTATTCCTGGATGGTTTGCCGGAGGCTTGCATAAAAGCTTGCTAAAAGGCTGACCGGTTGTGGGCTCTGCCATGATGGGAACACACCCTTGGATCTAGACTACCGTTGTACTATTTGATCCTCTTTTCACTTCTCAATGTTGGGTGTAAGAGGTATATTACGTAGTCTTGCTGAGGTATCCTTTTGACCATTCGGTCTAGTTGCATATCGAAAAGCCGTAGAGATTGTTTCAAACTAGAACAAGATGCTCACCTGAAATGCAGGATTGTGTGAAACCGCTTTGTTTGAACAGTGAACCCCAGTTCTTGACGAAACTAGGACAGGGTAACCCTACCTCCACATATGGGTGTTTTGGCTCTCACTTAACTGATATGTGCTTTACAGTGAAACTATACAAGAATGTGCATAGCAGTTGCAAGTTTGGTATCTATTTTGGTATATGTTTTAGGGACAGAATTCAGTATTAAGTGTAGTCCTACAGCTTTGATTACATCTGTTTTGGTAACATCTTAGCTGAGGTGCTGTGTGGTTTCTAATTACTGTTTTCTTTTTGCTTTATTTCTTTTTGCTAGGTAGTTTAACACCATAGCTTAAAAAGTTCAAATATCCCCCAAGTACTCTAGACCTGAGTTAGAAGGCTTTGTAAAGCTGGGGATCTTGTTCGGGGATAACCCGTGTTTACCTCACTCCCACTGGTTACAAGACGGAGGAGAATTAAGCAAAATTGACCGGTTTAGTTTTTACAGCAGTCACTCCTCAAATCACCTGTATTCAATCAGGTTCAAGAACAATCTTCTACTTCTAGTCTAGCACAAGATCATTCGCTTTTTTCGATGACACAGTATCTCCCAGTCAGTATGGAAGAATTGATTCATCATCTACAGCAAAAAGTTGAAACCTTACAGCAAGATGCTGCCCGTCAGGCTGAGGTAATAAATAGGCTACAACAACAGTAACCACAGCCGATAGTGGCCTCTGCATCCCATGCACCTCCCACGGGTATCTCAGCACTTGAAGCCACTGCCCATACTGCTAATGTCCAAGAAAATCAGGGCAATCCGGCAGAGCAGATCCCAGCACAAGCCCCCAAAGCACTTGTGTATCAAACCGAGGCTCCGTTTGAGTTTGAGGTTGACCCAACTATACTCAAGGCCAATAAACCGGATAAGCTATTTAAGAGAGCACAAGGTGTTAACTCCATCCCGGACATAGAGAACGAGTATACCGATTCTGCAGTGACATTGCCAGATCGGTTCAAAATGCCACACATCGATCGATTCAATGGCTCCGGAGATCCCATGGTTTATCTACGACTGTTTTCAGACATCTTGTGGCCGATAGGCCTGACTAGATTACAGAAGCTGTCTCTCTTTGGCTGTACCATGTCTGGTATAGCAACTATCTGGTATGCGAAGTTAGAAGATTCTATCAAGTAGAAGTGGGAGGAGATGGCCAAAGCCTTCATCGCACAGTATTCGTACAATTCTCAGATCGAGGTCACAACTCGTGATCTCGAAGCAACATGCCAAGAGCCGAAGGAGGCTTCTCAGAATTTGTGATGAGATGAAGAGCTAAGGCCTCAATAATAACCACAAGGCCTTCTGAGAAGGATCAGATCAAGATGGTTGTTTGGAATTTACACGGCAAACTCTTGCAAAAGATGATCGTCCTACCTCTGTTCACATTTACAGAACTCCATGAGATAGGGGTGCAATTCGAAAGGAGCTGGCAAAAAGGTCGTTTGTACGCAGTTCCAATGCTACTGTAGTAGCACAACTGCAAGACCGTTAGATGTAAGCGTTGTCACCACAACCAAGACTGCTGACCCCTTTGCCAACACGAGCTCACAAACACCCTCCAATCCTAACCGATCCCAGAGGACCTTCAATCAACTGTACATGACCCTATCTCAAGCCATGAAGGTGCTGGTCAAAAAAGGGCACCTCAAACCATTAGAACCTCGCCCATTGCCTAATCCCCTTCCACCTAAACACAACCCCACAAAATACTACGCGTTTCACCAACAGCACGGTCATGATACCGACCAGTGCTTTCGATTGCGTCATGAGATTCAGGATCTCATTGACAACAAGGAGATTGCTCCACTTCAAAAACCCAATGTGACCACAAATCTACTCCCGACCCATTATCAAGTCCCTCCACCTCAAAATCTCAACCTGATCCATACACTAACCATCCCTTACGATCCCAGCATATATATTACCCACTCCCACCTACCAAAATCAACGTTGTTCATTCCAGAAGGTGCAGATTTGTGCATGATGGACACGTCTGACCCCCAACCCAAACCTGTGGTGATGCTTACGGTGGAAGGGAAGTTAATCTTTAAGGAAGGTATTAGCCCGTTGCCAAAGTGTTTTGAGGACTTAACTGATGAGATGTATGACCCGAGCTGCTACATTGTGCCAACCGGTCAAATCAAACCTGAACTAGTGCTACCGACCTAGGTAGACATCAGTGTGGTTAGGGAAGATGGCCTGAGTTAGAGATTGGATGATTTAGTGGAACTCGAGGAGGATTTAGATAACTTGCAGTTCTTTGACGAGCAGGATCAAGATGATTTGCAGATTGGCTGGTTTGACTTGAACGAATCAACTGATAACTCTAGGTGGTTGAGTGATGAGCCGAATAAGGAGGAAGGAACTGAAATGAAACTAGAGGAAAATAAAGCATGGATCGCTATAACAGCTGGAAGGGCCGATAAGAAAGGAAAGCTATAGGAGAACGTTGGCATGGAAAATTCAGCTTAGGAACTGGGAGTTGCAAGCACTGCGGACATAGAGTAGGAAGCTACACTGAAGTAGTTTGAACAAGAGAGGATTGAAGACAACCAAAAAGCAGTAATTGCCCAACACCCTGTGGGAGATACCTGTGATGTGAAGGTAATACAAATGAAGCCAACGAAGGTGTATGGTGGGATGATGACGATCTGTATTTGGCCCACATCGACGAAGACTGGGGTGAGTGTCTTCCAAACAACACGTGGTATGCTGAAGAAATAGATCACATGACAAGAAGTGGGCGGTATTTTAAGCCACTGCACTTAGATCAACCTGAGGCATCTGGAAAAGACAAAGAGGTCGAGAAACAAAAAGAAAAACAGCTAGAAGAAGAGGCAAGTTGAAACAGCTTAAGAAAATCCAAGCTGACATCTCAATCTGGGGTTTTTTCATGGCCTCCCAGGTACATCGACAGGCAGTACTGTCAGCAATGGATAAGGCTAAATTGTCCATTGACACTACCCCCGAAAAGCTTGTGGGATTGGTCTTTCCAGGTGGTGCTAGGCCAACCCTAACCTTCTCTGACAAAGAACTGCCACCGGAGGGCTCAGCTCACAACAAATCCTTGTACATATATGTGGAGTGTAAGGAGAAATGGGTACCGGTGGTGTTGATAGATACCAGTTTGGCCATCAATGTCTGTCCTTCTCGTAGAACCTATGCAATTGGCCTTAAACCAGCGGACTTTGTTCCCATAGCCCAAGTAATTCAGGTATATGATAATACGAGCAGAGAGGTTATGTGCACGGTGCAAGTTCGAGTTCAGGTGGGCCCAGCTTAGCAGGACGTTGAGTTTCATGTCTTAGATGTGCCGGCTACCTTCAATTTGCTATTAGGGAGGCCCTAGTTGCATATGTGAAAACTGTCTCTTCCACTCTCCATCAAATGTTGAAATACCCTTATGAGGGAGGAGTGGCGATTGTTTTTGGGAATTCATCAATTCACCCACTGCTGGAGGTAACTACGCCGGTGCTGGAGATCACCCATGGCGAGGAGGATGTATTCCTTTTGGGGCTTCACTCTGGCTGAAGCCCGGTAGTACAAATCATTTTGGTCACAGATGAAGGCATGTATGTCAGTGCCCAGTCTATCTATTTCATAAACAAACTGCTGCATGTGCCAGGAATGGGGCTCGGAAGAAGTGGCCAGAAAGGTGTTGTAACACTGACAGATGTGCCGCACAACCCACATGTCTTTGGTCTGGGCTATGTACCCACTAAAGAGGATTGGATCAGGAAATGAGAAGAAATCAAAGGCAGAGCCAAGGCCAAACAAGCCAGGAAACACTATAAGCTCATCCACAGGCCAATCCAGGGAACACTGAATGGCCGCTTTGTTCGGAAATGAGAAGATTTCCCCTTTTACGGTTTTCCCGAGCCTTGGGTGAATTCAACGAAGTAGCGTGTCCCTGGGTTCGAGATCTTTTTTGACCAACAGCTGCAGGATAGAGATGATGAGGAAAGGGGTGAATCAAACATCAAAGATGAACAGAGCATAAAAAGTGACTCAGACAACAGCGAACTTGGAATAGGGGCAGCACTGGCTAGTCTCCTGACAGATCTTGCGGCTGACCTAGAGGACTTTGGGGATAACCTTACTATCTCCGTGATCGGGGAAGAACCAGATATGAACCCAACCAGCAGCATTTTGGATGCATCAAAGACACCATCTCTTATCTCGTAGCTGGAGAAAGGCTATCTGTCCAGTTTTAAGTCAAGTGATAAGCTAGAATCTGATTCCCCTGAGTTTGTGGGGTCAAGATCAGATTCCAGTTCTTCTGAGTCTGAGTCTAGTATTTCTGGAGGCAGTAACCCGGATACCAAAGTCCTGTCTAGGTCTTCATTCAGGTTTTCTTTTGAGTCTATAACCGAAGATCTAGACCTTTTGAATGAGAACTCTGCGAATTCTGTGTACTTCTCTGTGCCGTTGTTTTATTCTATTGACCAAGATTTTTAGAATTTTAATGCAAACGAATGGGAAAGAATTCCTCTGGTTTTGAAAAACTTGATTAATTGAGAGGACGAAAGGTTTACTATACCCTGTGCTGATGAAATCATTGCCATTATGTGGGTACCGAGAAAGATCCGCGACTGGTCCAGATCGGGTCCACATTGTCTTCGGAGGAGCGCGAGCGCTTAGTCATTTTGTTAAAAGATTTCAAAGATGTTTTCGCGTGGTCCTACGAAGACATGCTAGGAATCGATCCTAAAATTGTACAGCATTGGATCCCTCTTGACCTTGAGGCCCGACCGATCAAACAGAAGTTGCGTAGAATCCGTCCGGATTGGGCGCTGAAAATCAAAGAAGAGGTCACCCAGCACATCAAGGCAAGTTTCTTGTTAGTACCTAAGTATCCGACTTCGTTGGCCAACATCGTTCCAGTGCCGAAAAAGGATGGTAGAATCCGGGTGTGTGTGGACTTCCGGGACTTAAACAAAGCGAGTCTGAAAGATGACTATCCTCTGTTGCACATTGATAAATTAGTGGACTTCACTGCGGGCCATGCATTGTTATCCTTTATGGATGGGTTTTCTAGATACAACCAGATTCTGATGGCTCCCGAAGACAGAGAGAAAATCGTATTCACTACGCCGTGGGATACCTACTGTTACCGGGTTATGCCGTTTGTGTTGAAAAATGCTAGAGCAACCTATCAGAGGGCTGCGGCCACCATTTTGCATGACATGATCCACAAAGAGGTCGAGGTGTACGTGGACGACATGATTGTCAAGTCCAAAGAACGAGAGGCCCACTATACCGCCTTGAAGAAATTCTTTCAACAGATCAAAGAATACAGGTTGAGATTAAACCCGCAGAAATGTACCTTCGATGTAACGGCAGGAAAAATGCTAGTATTTTTTATCACACATAGGGGCATTGAAGTAGATCCTTCCAAAATCAAGGCCATCCTAGAAATGCCACCACCAAGAACTGAAAAGAAGGTGCGAGGCTTTTTGGGTAAAGTGCAATTCATAAGACGATTCTTTTCCAAATTAACCTTGACTTATGAACCATTATTTGGTCTCCTGAAAAAAGGGAAGAAATTCTGATGGGATGATCAATGTCAATTCGCCTTTAAGTAGGTTAAGCAGTACCTCCAGAATCCGCCTGTGTTGTTACTGCCAGAGCCAATAAAGCCTTTGATTCTATACTTGTCAATAACAGACACGACCATGGGATGCATGTTCGCTCAGGAATCTAAAGATAGGGTGGAGAAAGCCATCTACTACTTCAGCAAAAAAATACTGGATTATGAGACTCGCTATACTCCATTGGAGAAAGCTTGCCTAGCCTTGGTATGGGCACCAGGAAGTTCAGGCACTACTTGTTAGCTCACTCTGTAATCCTGGTTTCAAGATTAGATCCCATCAAATATCTCTTTGAGAAACCAGTGCTTACAGGTAGACTATTTCGTTAGTTGCTTCTTCTCTCCAAATTTGATCTCAAATATGTCACCCACAAGTCGGTCAAGGGAAGAGTTGTAGCGGAGTTCCTGGCAAACCACCCGTTAGAAGGTGATGAGGCAGTGGAATACTTGTTCCCGGATAAAGCCATTCTGCAAGTTGAAGAGAAGACTTGGACGATGTACTTTGACGGAGACACCAATCAGTACAGTTATGGGATCGGTGTGTTGCTGATAGCACCCGATGAGTCATATATGCCCTTAGCCTTCAAACTCTGGTTCAAGGTGTCCAATAATGAAGCAGAATATGAAGCATGTATTGCTGGTTTAGAAGCCGCCAAACTAGGGACAAAAAGGTTGGACATCATCGGGGACTCGAACTTAGTTGTTTCTCAAGCGAATGGAGACTGGAAAATCAAAGAAGAAAAGATGAAGGTTTACTACCAGACCCTAGATGTTGTGATTTCTAGGTTTGAAAAGTTGACTTTCACACATCTACTGAGAGAGAACAACAGGTTCGCTGATGCTTTAGCAACACTATCTTCTGTGGTAGACATCCTATTTGGAGTCCGAATGCATCCAATTATCATTGAGCAAAAATACACACTGGCTTATGAAACTATTGCTGCGATAGATGAAATGCAAGACAAAAATCCTTGGTACTACGATATTTGGAACTTCTTGGAAAAGGAGATTTATCCACCAGGGACAAATGCCAAGGCAAAAGGAGAATACGACGAATGGCCATCCAATTTATCATCTACGGAGGTAAACTGTATAAAAGAGGTCATTTGGGAATGCACAAGTTGTGTGTTGAAGAAGAGGATCAAAGCGCCTGATGGAGGCCATCCACGGCGAGGAATACAAGATGCATATGATGATGTAATGCTAGCCCAAAAGATTCTCAGACAAGGTTACTACTGGTCCACCATGGAGGAGGATTGTATTAGTTTTGTTCGGCGATGCCACAAATGCCAAATTCATGCCAATCGCATGAATATCCTACAGTCAAACCTGTACAACATAACTTCGCCATGGCCTTTTTCAGTTTGGGGAATCGACATTATAGGTGCAGTTACTCCAAAAGGATTGAATGAGCATGAATATATCTTGGTGGCGATTGATTATTTTACAAAGTGGGTGAAAGCTCAGTCTTATACAGTGCTGAAGGCATCGCATGTGGCTAAGTTTATTAGAAACAATATCATTTGCCGGTACGGAGTCCCAAACGAGATGGTTGAGACCTATAGGGACTGGCCAGATAAATTGCCGTTTGCACTCTTGGGCTACAGAACTTTGATCCGGACGTCTACAGGGGCAACTCCTTATTCTCTCGTCTACGGGATAGAAGCCATTTTGCCAATTGAAATTGAAGTCCCGTCATTGCTAGTTATGGCTAAGTGTTAGATAGTAGAGGCGGACTGACAACAGAGCAGATTTAAAGAGTTAATGTTATTTGATCGAAGAAGGCAGAAAGCATTGTATCATGTTTAGGGCTACCAGCAAAGAATTGCTAGGGCTTTTAACAAGAAAGTTAAGTCTTGGAATCTCAAAGAATGAGACATGGTGCAAAAAGACAACCAAGCTCCCATTCATGACCATAGGGGCAAGTTTAGACCCAATTGGACTGGTCCTTACATCATCAAAGTTGTCTAGTCAGGTGGAGCGGTTATTCTCATAGACTTGGATGGCTTGGAATTTTCACAACCGATCAACATGGACAAGTTGAAGAAATACTATCCTTGAGAGGCTCGCTAGGCTGAAAACCCGAAAGAACGACCTAGGCAAAAGTTAAAGCATGGAAAATTAGAAATAAAGAAAAACTGAGCTCGCAAGGTTGAAAACCCTAAAGGGCGACTTTGGCAAAAGTTAGAGCACAATAAGAGACAGTTAATACTCGAGTGAACCTGAACCAAACTACATAAGGCCTGATTCCCATCTTAGGGATAAGTAGATAACTTCATACTGAAGTTCGGCCATAATCATCTCCAATTCAACTGTCCTGTCCATGTGTCTAATCAAGTCATCTTTGTCTGTTCTTATCTAAGAATTCGGTTGTGATCTTTGTTCTGAGAAGAAGAGTTGGTTACAATGCAGAGCAGTGGTGTTCAAGCAGGGGCATTTATGATCTTTTGATTCGGGGCTGTACATCTTGAGGATTGATTCTGTGTGTGTCAGGTGGTGATCCTTTTCGAAAATGGTTTTAAAAAGTTTTAATAAAAGTTGATTTTGTTCAAAATTTTACTTTTTACAACTTAAACCTTTTTTGGACCAAAAGGAAAATGTTTAGTGCTCACAACTTTAATTCCATCGATTTCAACATAAAGTTCTCCAACTCTCCGATATAAATCAAAGTTACTTTTATTACATCATAAAACTTGAAAAGAAAGGTCAATGCAATAAACTAGGGGCATAGGTGAGTCAGGTGCTCTTGCAACCTTTACTCGTGCTTGCGAAAGCTTCTGAAGCCAAAGTAGGCCTGGCTTATACCTCATCCTCGAGCCGAGCCAAGCCAAGCAATCACCAGAAAGGGCATAATTGAAACTACGGGCAGGGGCCAGAAGTTCCCTTGTCCTCCAGGCAGTGAGGTACCTAGCCAAGTGTGAAGCACGGATTGGGAATGAAGCTAAGTATTATACTCCCTCCTCTGAGCGGGTTTGATCATGCCCGAATTGGCGTTTAAACCAAAAAGAAAAGTAGAACACACAATGTGTGAGGCCGATCAACTGTATGCCGGGCTGTCGAGCCATGCTGTAACTCATCTCGGTCAGATTAAGCCAAGGGCAACTCCAAGCTATGTTGATTGCAGACCTGCTGCATATCCAGTTGCACCACCATCTCTCGTTGGGAAAATCCACTAGCCGGTGGTGGAAGAAATAAGCTCAAGCTGAGTACTCAAGGCAAGGGTCCACTACCTTCAGCTTATCCATAACCCATACCTGGGAAGGGATGAAAAATAAAAGAGATTAAAGAATAGAGGGATGTATGTTGAGAGAAAAGTAAGAAAAGGGCTTTGAGAGAAAAATAAAGCATGGGTGTCGAGTAATGTGAGAAATACATATGAGAAAGGGTGGGAAACAATACCTGAAAAAGTACTGGACTCCCCGCAAATCTGGTAGTCTCTCGCCGATGAAAAGCATCTAAGCCCATCAGAGTCTCGGCTAGTGCCAAACCAATGCAACTCTTACCTTCTTTCAGACCTTGGGCTACTTCGATTAACCGAATACTAGATCTGCCAAAAATAAGGGCAAGAAGAAAATGTGCAAGCATGCATAAGCAGAGGGCATATTGCCAAAAACCTCACCAGAGAAGGTCGCTTCTATCACCGATATTAGAAAATCGATGAATCAAGTTGAGTATATCTTGCTCTTCATTATGGGCCAAAGATCGAGTCTCATGCAAAGTGAGCCCACACATATGTCCCAAAGCTTAGGTGTGGACAAAACGGGACTGAGGCATGATTTCCTTATCGCATCGGGTTTCCATCAATGCCTGAAATTCTTCAACAGTCGGGCACATTTCCTGTGTTACCAAGCGAAATATATGCGTAATCGGATCCCAGCATCGAGCTGCAACATGGAGGAACGGAAAACAAAGTAGAGTGTGGCTCAATGGAAAAAGTGCATTTATGTTGAAACCCTAGAAATTTACCTTTTCCATGCCATCTAAAGTAGCTATCCAATCCGTGAGCTTCTCGGCAAGGAATATCTCCATTTGTGGAAGAAATAGCAGCTAAAATGAGGTTCTAGAGAAGAAATCATGAAGTAGAACCTTTTGTTGAAGATAAGGCTATAGTGGAGGCCAAGTGTCAACAATTTGGAGGTTCCTCACGCATGTGGTTGGCAGGCAGCCACCTCTTGTGGTTAGCATGCCACCTCCTCTGGCCAGTAACTCCTATCTATGGCTAACAGCTCTCCTTTCTAGCCTACCATCCACTTGTGTGCTAGGCCGTGTTGGCAGCATGTGTTTTGTCTTGATCTTTGTGTTTTAAGGTGTGTTTTAAGGTTTTGTTTCGAGTCTTTTAGGTTTAGTAAGTGTTTATATGTATTTGAGTTGTTGTTTTTTGCTTTGTTTATCGAGTTGTATTTTGTATTTTGTATTTTGGCTGTAGGTCGGCTCATTACCCGATTAAGAACATCGTGCCAATATAAGTGTTCAGTATTCATTTTCAAATTCGATTCCATGTCCATTTCATGCAAATATGGCGCTCATGATGCAAAAATAACAACACTTTTCATAAAAACTGCGAGGTTTTATTCCGATCATGGTTTTTACAAAAGAGGAGTATAAGTTTCAAAAGTAAAAAAGTATAACCTATCTGAAGCTAGACATGTGCTAATGTTACCAAACAAAAAAGAAACTAAGCAAAAAGTACAAAAACATCGGCGCCAGTCGCCTTAGGCTTGAGAGGCCCTCTTCGTCCTCTTCCTCGGAGGGGACTCAAGAGCACTATCTCCATCGGTGCCGTTGTCAGAATCAGACTCTGAACCGAAGCCGGTATCATCTTCGCTCCTTACCTCAGAGCCCGTCTCGGCATCACCTTCGTTTTAGAACCCCGAGCCATATCATCATCTCTACTCTCAAATGACTCAGCATGTCGACTAACTACCTCCTCGGAGTCACTAGTCTCAGTATCATTGTCACTTAAAATGGGCTCTAAGGGACTGCTCTGGCCTAGGGTGCCCTTATCCCTGCCTCGATCGCGACTCACATCTCGACTACGAGTTGGGGCCTGTCTCTCTTTCCTCCTTGTTGCTGGAGGAGGTACTATCGGTACTGGTGTTGCTGCTACCACTGGTGCCCTCGGTATAGATGGAATCTGAAAAAGAACAGTTGTCAACATATCAGCTACAGTGTGTGTATCAGATATAGGCATAGTATGCAGAATAAGTGTCATGCAAAAATCAATTACAGTATGAGTACAGGGTATGAGTACAGTGTGTAGTGTATCAATGTAGTTTGGGGAAGACTACAGTTGAAATGCCGACGTATCATTGGAAATATGATAGCGTGATGCACAACAGAGTTAGTAATGAAATGCATGCTGAACTGAAAGAAATTACTTGGATACCGTGGAAACCAAGCAGCATCTCCCTCCTTTACACCATACCTATCAGAGAAGCGACCAGCTTGAGGAGGCTCCATGTATACTCTATAGGTGTCTGCAAGTGCATTTGGATGATCAATGTCTATAATAAACATATCTGAAATGAAAGTATGGGGTGCAATACCTAAGACGTGCCTCGAACTCCGACACACTTGTGCCCTGCCTCTGCTGGCTCGATCAGAATCTGGTAAGCAGTCCCAGTCGGCCGTCAACATGTGAGTGCAGTGGGAAGCTTCGGCCAACGGGTAGTCTGCTCAACAGGGGGAGCCCCTCTAGTATGGGCCCTGGTATCCTGAGTCGCCTCGCCCGCCACAGGAGCCCCTGCTTGCTCGCTTGTGTGAGCGCCCCTTAGAGGAGACATAAGGTGAGTCTGAATGAATGTCGTGTAGTCGCCCTCTCATTTGAAGAAGTCAGCATCTACGCCTACCATGAACTATATGACTGCGTCAATTGGTAGGAAATCAGCTATCCTCATAAACGCCGGGGGTGGCATCGGAACTACTAGATCAGGCGAGCCCACAGTTTGGCGTACAAATCTCTCGCTCAGAAACTAAGCCCAGCAAGCTAGGCCCTCCAACAGAATCTGGAAGCAAGATGTGCCCCAAGCTCCCACATACTGGTCTCTCACCCTGGCTGGCATCGTCGCTCAGGGTTGCCACGTGATCTACAAACAAAGAATGTATAGATTGTCAGTTGCTGTCAGTGGCCAAAGTGTTAAAGCAAAAATGGCTGTGAGTTTTGAGTTACCTTGTCAATGACCATTGTATCGAAGTAACGGCGGAAGAAGAAGAAGGTCTCACGACCTCGGCATTATCACCAACCATCATACCGTTGTGAGTAAGGGATGATATGGGGGATCTCCTCCATAGGCTCTGGAGCGAGAGTTAGAAATATGCATAAACCCACAACTGCAAGGAAAGGACAACGATGTTATCAACAGAGCATCAATAGATATAGAAAGTACAAAGCAAAAAACGCAACATCAATAGATATAGAAAGCGTAAAGCAGAAAGCACACAGTGTCAAAAGATATAGAAAGTGCAAAGCAGAAAGCACAGAGCATCAACAAATATAGAAAGTGCAAAGTAGAAAGCACAGGTGTTAAACAGATATAAAGCAGAAAATGTGAAGTAGAAAGTATAAGTGCAAAGAGGGAAGTGAAGAGCATACCTCCCAAGCTCGCCGATAGCCTCTAACCCGCTCCCCCCTCACGCGGGAGGTAAAGCTCATGTAACCATAAAGGGTGGCGAGGCCAGCTCTGCCCTAGTTATAAAACCGAACCCAGGGCAGGGTCACCAGGGTGCTCAGCAAGTATAAACCCACGGTGTTCCACTTGTTCAAAAACAAGGTGGTACTGATGACAAACATCAATAAGCCCCGGACATACTGCTCTATCTCCTTTGGTGTCTCAGGCTCGCTCCCGCGGAATTGCTCGGTGAACTAACTATATCTTACCATTATCGGTCGGTATAGTGGTGGGCGTGCCCCAAGTAGATGGATCCAAGCGGCCTCCCACTCGCCCATATCCATATCGAAGGAGATCAGATCACCCTCTACTCCTATGCTTGTGATCATGGCGAAGTCATAGGGAGTCATCATCATCTCCCCAGTAATAGAGAGGTAGAAAAAGTTGGTGGTATCCCACAAACGCTCCAAGAAAAGGGCGGCTCGCTATGACACGAATAAATCAAAGCAGAAAAGGTCAAACCGCCTCATCGACAATATCACGGACTCGGCAGGAGCTCATCGCATCGATCCCTTGCCGTTGCCGCCTGCACTTCAGAGGCATTGGAGCCTCCCTGTGGCAGAGAAAAAGAGTGAATCAAGCAGTGATAAAAGAGCAATCAAATGAAAAACAGTGCAAGAAATGCAGTTAAAGGAAAGGTAAGAATGCATGAAAACAGAGTTCATACCTTAGTGGCGCTGGAAGAAAGATGGGAGTCTGACTCCCTCAGTAGGAGGTCCTTTGGTACACCACGAGCGAAGTCACTGAAACGCCTGATCCCTCTAGGCAGTAATATGTGTGTGGGGGGATGATATGTCACCGGATCGAAGGGACGCACTCTCAGTGGTAACGACTCTGGCTCAAACTCTGGCGCGAACTCCGCCTCAAAGTCAGCCTCAATGTCCTCTGCCGCCCCGCTGGCCTCAGTAACTGCTGGCTCCTCTACCTCAGCTATAGTTGGAAACATAGGTGGAACCTCGGGAGGAGCTTCGTCGTGAGGCATATTGTCTGCCATCTGGAAAATAGGTGAAACGTAGGTGCAAAGTGAAGAAAAATGGAGAAAAGAGGGTAAACTTGGAAAAAGTCAAAACTCGAAAAAATTCACAAAACCCGAGAAAAACTCGAGGGGAACAGGCCTAAAGTGTTGAAAATCCAAGAAAAATAAACGAAATCAAAATTTGATCGGTTCAAAATGTAGAGAATCAAGAGGGTTTTATGAAAAAAAATTTGCGTGAGGCATTGGAAAACACGTTTAAAGCACAAATCTAGAGAGAAGAAGCACCTACAGAGAGAGGGAGAGCTATTTTAGATGTTTGGGTGTAAGGAAATGAAGTGTCTTGATGTGTATTTAAAGACCCATGAGCAAAAAGTCCAAATTGTCCGAACTGCCACAGGTGGCTGGCAGGCCACCATTGGTGGCCGGCAAGGTTTTCTGGTGGCCAATAGGTGGCCGGCGGTTTCTCCTAGTGACCGGTAGGTGGCCGGTGGCTCTCAGTTGGGTCCTAATGCTGTTTTGTGCTTTTGATTCTCCAGAAAAGTTTGGGAGGTTCATTGTTAGATCCGAATTGATTCTAGCGGATCTCAAAACTACGTTTCGGCATGCAAATGTTTCCCACTTGCCACTATGAATGAGGTGTATCCTTCTAAGCATGTTGCAATGCCTCCAAGAGGTAAATCAAAAGTTGCCACCGAATATCGTTTTTATTTGTTTTGTTAAATTACATCTTTGTTCTCTTCTGTTGCATAGAACATGCATTTTCATATACATTTATATCACATCCATGCCCTGCATCGCTCATGATTCATGCATAGAATGTGTACTCATATATGCTTTCTAGTATTGCATAGAATATGCTTTCAGTAGCCACATCTGTTGGTTTTCTATCACTATGGTGATTTGTAATCTTGTTCACTTTGTGCATCTATCGCACATGTTCACTTTGTGCATCTATTGCGCTTGTTCATTTTGTGCATCTATCACGCACATTTAGTCCTTTGTGTTTTGTCTCGAAACGCATGAAGTGTGAGCCCAAGTGGTTTCTCTTGTATCTCAGGACTCGTGAAGCGCAGCCCTGGGCAGGTTTTATCTCGGGACGCGTAAAGCGCGAGCCTGAACGGTTTCTTTTGTTTCTCAAGACGTGTGAAGCACGGCCCTAGGTAGGTTTTATCTTGGGACGCGTGAAGCATGAGTCTAAATGGTTTTTTTTGTTTCTCAGGACGCATGAAACGCGACCCTGGGCGTGTCTTATCTCAGGAAGCGTAAAGCGCGAGCCTAAGCAATTTTTCTTGTATCTCAGGACGTGTAAAGCGCGGGCCTGTGTGGGTTTTATCTTGGGACGCGTGAAGTTCGGGCCCGAGCAGTTTCTCTTGTATCTCAGGACACATGAAGCGCGGCCCTAGACGTGTTTTATCTCGGGATGCGTGAAACACGAGCCCAAGTGATTCTCCTTTTATCTCGGGACACGTGAAACGCGAGCTCGAGCAGTTTCTATTGTTTCTTATGACGTATGAAGTGCGGTCCTGGGTGGGTTTTATCTCAGGACGCGTGAAACGCGGCCTTGAGCGGTTTTACTTTTATCTTGGGACGTGTGAAATACGACTCTAAGCAAATTTCGTTTCTCAATTTCTCAAGATGCATGAAACGCAACCTTAAGCTGTGTTTTCTTTCCTCGTCTCACGTTTTGGCATGGTTAGACTGTGTTTTAGATCTTTTTGCATGGAACATGTGTTGGTTTTAAGCTTGAAGCTGCTCATTTATATGTTGTTATCTTGCTTATTACATCATCTTGCATGATCAAGAGTTTTCAAAAGAGCCGGCTTCGCGAAGCGTGTGAGTCCAGCTTTCAAAGTTTTCTTTGTGAATATTATTTGAATCATGCCCCATAACTATGCTGGTTTGATTTCTTGCAAAGGGATACGTAGGCAGCCTACGGGCATAACCATTTATTTCTGTCGTGATTGTTTGTCCAAGTCTTACGGCCTTGTCAAAATGGGTTGTCTTCAAGCTTTAACATTTACTCATGTCATCTCATGACTCCGAGTTCTGTCAAATATGGACAACTGTAAACACCCCATTTTTGACCACCCTTACGACTTGGACGTCACCACTTGCACACCAAATGATGAGTGCATATGCTTGTCGAGTGCTTAGAGTCCTCAGCGGAATGCCACAGCTTTGAACCTTCAAACCCTACACACCTGTTGCCTTATTTTTGGACCAAAACTAGAGTTTTTCAAGCCTGCAACCTCTTGTAGCCTACCGGGCACTACTTCTGGCTGTCGGCCACAAATGTGATTTGCAGATATTTTTCTGCCAGCAATGCTAGCTGTTGGCACAGATGCATGCACCTTCTTACAAGTGTATGTATTGATATTTCTGAGGGAGTTGCATGGTTTTCTATATATAGGAGGCCTTCCCTTTCATTTTTAAGGTTGGAATTTTTAGAGCAAAAATTCTCTCTCTCTCTCTCTCTCTTGCAATTTTTTAGCTTTTTGCAAGCTTTTGCCTATACACTCTAAACCAAACCTCACCATCTTTAAGCTGAGGTACCTTTGAGCCTAGTTTGAGCTCTTGAGGGTATGTTTGCCTTGATTTGTTGCCTAGAATTGGTTCTCCTTTTCAAGAGATATACAGCTTTGCTTCTTTTCTTGCTTTATTTATTCTTTTTCCTACTTTTTTTTTTTGTGGGTTGTATAAACTCTGTATTTTTAGGCTGAAACTTGTGGTTTAAGGCCTCAAAAGGGTGGAGGGGTGGTTCACCCTTCTTTCCACTTTGCTCTTCTAGCCTTTGCCCATGTGTTTCCCATCATTACACCATCTCTTTTTGAGCTTTTCAATACTGATTTTCAAAGCTTTTTCAGTGGCTAAAATGTTGTTTTGAAGTCCCAAAAATGAATGGGTTAGCCTCCCCTCTTTGTGTTTGTTTACTGGCCTAGCATGCTCCATGTTTAAGCTTATTGTTCTAGCTATGTTTAGCTTAATTCCAGCATGTTTTAGGACTAATTTAGCATTGTTTTAGGACTGCTTTTAGCTTCTTGTTGCATTTGAGCTTTGTATTACATGCTTGTAGTGCAATTGTCCTCATAGGTTTAGTGGTTTAGGCCTTAGCCACCATCCTATTGGAGTTGATAGCATTTATTTCATGCTTTCCTTACTTGCGATCACCTTTAATCACCTCTACAACCTCCCTCCTTTCTTGGCTTTTGCTTTGTTTTGAGAGTTGTTTCAAACCTATTGTTATTTTAAGCTTAAGATTGAGGTTGTCATGCTTGATGGTTTAATCCCTTTTAGGGGTTCATTATTAATGGCATGACATCTCTCTCATGCCTTAAGCAAACTTTTGGTTTGACACTTCTCTCCTTTAGAGAACTTAAACTCACTTTTAGAGTTAATTGATTAAAGAATTAAAAGGTAACTAAAATGGAATAATAAAATTGGTGAGTAAAAAAGGGCAAGATAATAATTTGGTTTGGGTTCAATCAAACGTTAATTGAACCCTTGAGTCTTAAATCGTTTCATACTCATTAGTGATGAAAACGACTCAAGATTTATTGTCAACTACTTCCCTTGATCATTCATGATAAGGAGGTGGTTTTGAGAGTCTTGTTTTGTTGCATTCATTGAACTTGCACATTTTTTGTTCACAAGCCTGCAATGAAATTGCATCCGTTGATGGTTTGTGAATCAAATTTTGCCACTCTTTTGAGTTGTTTAATGATAAGGAGGGGTGAGTTGTGCAAACAACCCTTGAGAATACCCTGCTCTTGCTCTATTTGCTCTCTGTTGCAGTAAGAAGAACCAGGCAATGGTGGCCGGCAGGCCACCATTGGTAAACGGCAGGCCATCACTTCTAGCCTGCCGACCACCTGTGCAAAATCTAGCAGTGTACTTTTGAAGCAGAACATAATTGATCTTGAGGTGAAAAACAGTATAAGTGTTCTCCTATGCAACAAAGGCATTTGGCAACAGAAATAGTGCCTTTTTCGGGTGGAAAGTCCGCACATGCATGAGCATACCTCATTTCTCGAGGATGAGTAATTAGAGTAGTTAATTTAGTTACTTCATGTTGTAATTAATTAGTTAGCTACACTAGTTATTTAATTTTGTCTTGTAATAATTAGTTAATTAGCTAGAATAGTTTATTAATTTTTTGTTATAATAGTTAGTTAAATAATTTAGCTAATTTATTCATTTGGGTTTGTAATAGTTGATTAGCTTAGCTTTAATTAGTTAATTAGTTAGCTAGTTCATTAGGACCCTCCCCTTTGTGAGGGCGCAATGCTATAATAATGTGTATATTTTCCAACCCCATATCTTTCTTCCTTTTTTTTACTAGCTTATGATGGCTAGTTTAGGACATCATGTTTCGTTTAGCATCTCTCATATTTGCATCCACTTGTATTGCATGCATCGAGGCTCGACGCATCATTTTAACTTGCATTGTAGTTAAAAACTTCTTTGAATACGTGCTTAGACCGCATACTATCAAATTGATTCATATGCCATATTAGGAGCTGAGCCTAGTGTCACGACCCAAACCCGCCCCTATAGGTTTAGCATCGTAACCGGCCAGTAATCCTTGGATTACCGAAGGCCTCTGAACAGATTAACATATAATAAGGGGCTAGCGGAAGCAATATACAAAAATTATAATTGTCTAATGAGCTGTGTTGACTTACATGAAACAGAAAAATTTTAAAACTTTAATTATATAACCATGAGTCAACCATACATTATATTATACCCACACACTTACACAAATGTACAACCAACATAATTAACATAAGTCTCATGCATAACAGCCTAAACAAAACTTGATCCCAAGACACTTCAGGAACCTCCACGTGAGGCACAATGGCTGGCTGACAACAGAACACACTCCCCCACAAAGCCTTCGGGCTTGCACTCCAGAATGCTCACCTATAATATATATATACAAACAGTGAGCTAAAGCCCAGCGAATAACATTAAGGTAAAGGGGTTAGTGAACGAAATCCGAACATTTCATACGTATAAAACAGATCATAGCATAATCATAGTCATCTCATATCAGAACATAATAATGGCATATCCCATAGAACATATCACATATCACATATCACATAACGTCTTCCGACTAGAGTAACCGGTCCCGGACACCGATTAAACACATATCACCACAATGAAGTGGCTAACGAGATCTCGTAAATGTCATGGACCCGTATTTTCATGCCGTCCCCCATGACTTGGGACTATCTATGGATGCCATAATAGATTTCAAACTTGGAATGTTCGTTCACAGAAACATATATCATTTCAGAAAGCATAGCTTATCACATTTGGAACATAATTTCATATAAACGTATCTTTACGATAACGTTACTCACAGTGGTTCCGTAGATGGTCAATCACTTCTCAGACGTTGACCTACAATCACAAAAGCACATAACACAACGTATCTCATCATTACACATTCATGTGGCCATTAAGGCTTAGCTTACATTACGTTGGTTTATGTGCATTCTTATCATATGGCTTAGAACACACACACCCTTGCAATCTCTTAGTGTGATTCATATTTATCTCATTGCTCAACTCACACACACACACTTGTCAGTCAATAGCTTGTTACATTCTTTTCTTAGTGTGTGTTTCTAGCCCATAACCTCATTACTATGACTTAATTAAGGCTTACGAATGCCTAAGATGCAATGAGGATGTCAAAACATGCCTTGGAACACTTAGGCAAAATTTCAGAATTTTAGATCCTCGCTCGAGCGAAGCTTTCCTCGCTTGAGCGGACATGCAGAAATGACTCTCCGCTCGAGTGTATACTTTCTCGCTCGAGCGGACATGCAAAAGTGTGAGTGGTCGCTCGAGCGCACATTCCTTCGCTCGAGCGATCTGTAAATGATGCAAAACTTCTGGGAGCTTGAAATTTACGCTCGAGCGGACTTTTGGTCGCTCGAGCGGAGAGCACGATCTCAAAGTGGTCGCTCGAGCGAGAAAACCTTCGCTCGAGCGGAGATGAATTTTCTAGAATTTCCAGATTGCAACCCCAAGTTCAAAATCGACATTTAACTAACCAAAACTCATCACTTGGGCCCTAAAACTTGAGATGACCCAGAAAACTTGTAGAATATGAAAGTTCAAAGGTCAATTTATAAAAATCATGGCCCAAGGTTTGTCAAAACTCACATTTTCAACTTAAAACATGATGAACGTTCAAGAACACCACATGCATGGACTTTTCTTGTTTCAAATCTCTTAAAGCATAATCAAACACCATGAAATAACTAGAAACTTGCTGATTTGATGGAAAAACAAGATGAACTCATGGATTAAATCAATATTGTGGACATGCATGCTAGAATTCTTTATGAAAACACTTGAAACCCAAAATCAATTCATGAACATGACATGCAAGAACTTCTACCACACTAAACCTTCCAAAACATGATCAAACTTGGTGATTTGATGGAAAACAAGTTGAATGGCCAAAATGTAGAAGATGTTAACACATGCATGGAAGAAACCTTTGAAATCAAACCCAAAACTTGGAAATTTATGCATGCATGCATGATTTAGCTCACTATTCAACTTCTCCAACTCAAATCTTGACTTTAACCATCAAATCTCCATGAACCATGCATAATAACACTGAAATTCATAAACCAAAGGAGGAATAATCTACCTTAGGCCTTGTTCTTGCTAAAATCTTGCTTAATCTTGAAGAGTGCATGCAAAACCTTAAATTTCTTCTTCAATTTCTCCCTCTCTCTCTCTAGAATTGCTCTCCCTCTCTCTCTAAAATGTTTTCTCCAGATTTTCCTCTCACTCTCCCTCTCACACGGTTTGTTCTAAAAAATGTGGCTGAAGAAATGATTTCAAATGAAGTCTTAACATATTAGAAGAGATGGTCCACTAGTGGTGGCCAAATTGTAATTAAGATTAACTCTTTAATTAGCTTACTTTATCTAATTTAATCATACCAAATCACATTTTAATTAAGTATGCCATAAGGTTCTAAAAATTCCTAATAACACGATGGTATAATCAATTTCGGGTTTGGGTGCCGATAAGGCTTTCAATTTACAGTTCAAACCATTAAGCACGGACAGGTGATTTAACGGTCAACTGATAGGCGACCAATTATGTTACAAATTACCCATTAATCCCATCATCAATCTTAATCACTTAATTAACACCCTTAATTACTGGTTAGTAGCTAATTACGGGTCGGGGTTATTACACCTAGTAATTGCTTATTGCATGCGTTGCATTAGTTAGGATCATACATTTTTTCTAACTCTTTTCTTTTGGCTTGCCTTGGAGTACTAGGTGAGCATTTTTCCTTTAGCATATTGCATTTGTATGTTAGTGTTGCCATGTCAAAGCATGTTCACCATGAGGCTAAGTGCTTAATTGATAAATTGCTTGAATGCCTATGAATGAAGGCTAATTGCTTCAATTGAAATAGTTTAAGTAATGTTCATATGCAATCACTTTTTCAAGTGGTACATATTCGAAACAAATTTTCAAAAACAAACATGAACCAAATATTCAAATTCTTGCAAATTAGTCTATATTTGTGTGTGTGCGCATCACATAGTAAGTTAGCTAATAATCAAAACAAGGGCATGTAATGTAAATCAAATTCATATCGTGATTAGTAGAGGCCGATTTTTGATCAAGCGAGTGGGGGTGCTCAATTCATGACCTTCCCCTCTTGTACCTAAGTTCCTGAGCCAAGACAATCTTGGTGATGACGAACACATGGCCTTTGGCACGAGTCATAGGTTTCCTAAATTTTTCAAAAATATTTAGGTGGCGACTCTGTATCTGGCAAAGCAGTTCATTTTTGGCATTTTTTATTCAAAATTGATTTTCAAAAGATTTACCGAATTTGGACTCTTTGGTGTTTATCTATTTCATATTGCACTTATGGAATCAGATTCAGAACCATGGGAGTCCAATACTATAGGGCTTATTCATCTTCCGAAATGAGGCACGAAACGTTGAGCCACATATGCCAAGTTTTATATCCTAATCCATTTCACCTTAATTCATTTCATGATAATTTATTTCACCTCAATCCGTGAGTCTAGTCCATTGTTATCCAGACAACCCAACTGAGGCCATAACTTAGTGGTTTTCTAACCAATATAAACAATACACAAACACTTCAATTTGCCATTTTACAAAAAATTTCATCTGCAGGATTGGTACCCATGTATACGCGTGGTTTTCGGGGACTTTCACCGTAGACATACAAGCTAACTTAATTCAATGGAGTCCATTCTCTTTTTTCCCCCAAACATGGAGTACATCCCCTTTCTTTTCCCAAACATCATACATATACAATGTATTAACACACAGTCATATTCAATGACAACAAATAAGAGATTAGTTGTAGTTCACCTAATCCTCATTCAATTTCTATAACAATCATAGATATCCTCCATCAATAGCCCAAAACAAATATCTCTAAACAAATAAACTATCCAAATTTCGATAGATGAGAGATAACGAGTATCCAACTCCACCATTTATATAAACATCCATCTAATTTCAGATTCCCAATACCAATTTCTTTATTTATAAAAAATAATTCTTTTAAACATTTTAAAGCAGAACTCTATTTTCTTCCAAATCCAACCCCATGTGTCAAAATCAACATATTTAACACAATACAACCTCATATCTACACCCATAACCATTTTCAATACCTTCATTTGAAAACCTCTTTTTTTATTTTAAACCAAAATCCTAGGTTTGCCTAAAATCCTCCAAATTCCAACCTTAGTTACACAATCAACAAATAACTAAGTTAAAAATCATAAAAGAGTGTAAAAAAATCCCCACATCAAGTTTAGAAGACCAAAGGAAGAGATGGAGAGACTTCAAAGACACCGAAACCAAGTTCTGATCAGATCAAAATGGAGCTCTTGAGATGCATTACCTTTTTAACAAAGGAACCCGGGTAGAGAACCCAATGGATCTAGATGAAAAAGTAAAGAAAATGTGAGTTCTAAAGAGAGAAACTCAAGATCTAGGGTTTTGAAATGTTTTAGAGAGAGGAAAAGATGAAAAAGTAATGTAGAATGTCGTTGTTACAAACTGATATATGCATAGTCCTCTCGAGTGCAAGAGTTGACACTAGAGCGTTAGACACAATGTGGGTGTTTGGGAAGTGGATTTTTTTTATAGGTTTTTTAGTTGTAGGATATTATTGGAGAAATTTTTTTTTTTTTTGGGAAAATAGTTGATTTTTTTGTGGTTGGATGTGATATTTGTGAGAGAAAAAGTGACATGATTATGGGGTTTGATGTGATATTTTGTTTGGATTTGTTTTTTTTTTTATGTTGCAAAACATTTGTCTTGTAGTGAAAAAAAACTCAAAAACCAAGTTCCCAAACACCCTTATTAATAAGTTGTTCTGCTCCAGTGCAAGAAGTGACGCTTAAGCGCAAAATGCACACTCCCAGTAATTTTGCAGACAACAGACCAATGCTCGAACACAAGAAAGGCCACTTGAACTGAGCCCGCTTGAGCACAGAAAAATCTGCTCGAGTGTGGAATACACTCTCCCAGTATTTTTGCATACCTACAAAAATATTGAGAGTTCACAAAGCCCGCTTGAGTATAAAAAGTGCCGCTCGAGCAGATGAGCAAAATTCTGGGCAACAAGAGTTTAGAAACTAAGCAACCAACTTGTCCAAAACGCAACCACAACAATCAAATAACCAAATTTAAGGAGATACAAGGAAAGTAGAAGGTGAACAACAATATAAAACCATGAAACCCTAGTCCGGGATACAACAAGGGTCGGGTCAAAACCGTAATTGCTATAACAAAGCCAAAATGAGGACATGCAAGAGGAAATTCTTTGAATTCAACTTCAAAATCATGAGAATTATGCATGCATGCATGATACACTCCCATATTCATATATCCAAGCTCAATTCTTGTCTTAATGTAGAATTTCTTTTGAACTCATATATTAGCTAACTTAATTACATCATCAAAGGTTTGAATTCTCACCTAGACTTCCCAATTGAGCTTCAAGTAGTCAAATTCTTGAGTGACCAAGCTAATTCTACTTAGTTCCCCTCAATTCCCCTTCTTCTAGTTGTTGAACTTAAATCTCACCTTTCAGTCTCTCTCTCTCTCTCTCTCTCTCTCTCTCTCTCTCTACTTTTTTTCTCATAAAAAAATGAAAGTGAAATGTTTAAGTCACTAATAGCCTTATATAGGCCTAATTAGTAAGCTCTAATTAATGACTAGTTAATTGGAATTATTTATTCTAATTATTCAGTCCCGAATCAAATTTCAATTAAACCTACCATAAAATTCTAAAAATATAAATAACACGTAAACGAAGTCAATTTCATGATCGGATGCCTATAAAGCCTTCAATTTGCAGAACAAAACAGAAATACAAACAGATTTTCCTATAGCTGACATATATAAACACAAATAATGCATTATAATTGCAATTAATTCAGAATTTCTTCTTAATTATTGATTAGGTACTCTTAATCATAGATTAGTGGCTAATCATAGTTCGGGGTTGTTACACCCTCTACCTCTTGTGGTCCCGGGTCTCCCCTAAACCTCCTGACTCCTCCTGGAACCCCTCATCCGCTCCTTTTCGGTCTAAACCACGGTCTCCAGATGAGCAGCTGCCTCCACAAGACGCTCGTAGTCCCTAATCATTGACCTGGCTACCTTGAACAAAAGCCCAGTCCTCAACCTTTTCTCGAACTTTATATAATGGTGTTCCTTAGTCGCCACAAGTTCAGGAGCAAACCTCGACAAGTTGGTAAAGGCAGCCTCAAACTCGGCCACTGGTATGTTAAGCTACTTGAGCTTCAAGAATTGGTCCTTCAACTTCTCCTTAGCAGTGGGAGGTAAAAACTTGTCCTGGAAAGCATTGACAAAAGCCTCCCAAGTCACTCCAATGTGCCCACGCGTATACTTGCACCATTGACCCGCATCTCCCTTCAACTGGAAGAATGTCAAGGTCACCCTCAAACCATCATCTTCAATGCGAAGCATCTTGAATGTCTTCACCATCTGCTCGAGCCATTCATCCACTTTCAATGGCTCCTTCAGATCCCCCAAAAACTCATCCAAATTAGACCGAAAGAATTCCCTTTTCAAGAAAGACAGCCCTGCCTCAGCAACCTGGGCCTAGACTTGATTTTCAGCCCTGAGAATGTTCATGGATTCCCACAAAGCTCCAGCCATTTCAACGGCCAAAGCGCCCGTGGCCTGACGACCTACTGGTTTGGCCATATTGGCCTAACCAACCCCTTCTTCCTGTGTCGAAATTTTATCCGGTAACGGCACTTTATGCCTTTTAAGCCTACGACACCTACCAACACCACGTGCTCATCCTGACATCCTAATAAAGGTAACACCAGAGTTTAACACATTTGCAAATGTACCGAAGATAACTCACTCGCGTCCTAATGCGATGGACAACATTTAATTCATCCACATAAGCACATAAAAACATACGAACTTCCTTTCCAGATAAGGATCGTCCCGCGGCGTTGCCCAAGTTCTACTTAAAAACAACAGTGATCAAGTGCTCTTCTAACAAGACTTCTAGAAACCCGTAGACTCAATCAATATCTTAGAAATTAAATTTCTTACCCATATAGTCACATAAGCATACTATACACACAAATATCTCTATCAAGCGAGATAAACCCATCGTGGTAAAAATCACTTCCCACGTACCCAAAGTATTCAAATCCAGAACGTTCTGATACCAAGTTGTAATGCCCCGAAATAAATACAACAACCCATCCACAATATTAATTAAATGATAAGATGAAATAATTAACTTTCATTAATTTCAATTTCTTATACAAAAAAACAATACATACAGATATACATTCATAAATCTATAGCATGTGTTACATGGTAAGAAAACAAAATGAAAGATAAATAATGTAACGCCTCAACCCTTCACATGCCATCGATATTGTCCACTTTGCCCGCATAGATTTGTTCTTTCTAGTAGGTCACCTATCCCAGAACTACTCCAGTCTAACCACGCTTAACTAGGGAGTTCTACTAGGGATATCACCACCCGGGAAAAGGCCTCGATTTTATATAAGGGTCCAGCTTTTTACTTTTATAGCCCAGGAACTCCCCCTCCATTCTCGATGTGGGACACCAAGACCTTACAATCCACCCCTCTTAGGGCTGCATGTCCTTGTGCAGTAGCCTGCCAGCTCACAAGCCCGTCCACATACACCGAGAGACGCCAATGGCCCATACTCAGTACTTCGGAAAGTCGGCTCAGATACCATTTGTAACGCCCTAACCCTTCATATGTCATAAATATTGTCCGCTTTGGGCCATGCCTGCACAAATTTATTTTTCCAAGTAGGTCACCCATGCCAAAACTACTCCGGCCTAAGTATGCTTAACTGGGTAGTTCTGCTAGGGATTTCACCGCCCGAGAAAAGGCCTCGATACTATGTAAGGGTCCAGGTTTTTACTTTTATAGCCCAGGAACTCCCCCTTCACTCCCGAGTGGGCTTGTGAGCTGGCAGGCTATTACATAGTGACATGCAGCCCTAAGGGGGTGATTGTAAGGTCCCGGTGTCCCACCTCAGGAATGGAGGGAGAGTTTCTGAGCTATAAAAGTAAAAATCTGGACTCTTATATAATATCGAGGCCTTTTTCCAGGTGGTAAAATCCCTAGCAGAACTCCCTAGTTAAGCGTGCTTAAGCTGGAGTAGTTTTGGGATGGGTGACCTAATAGGAAAAACAAATTCGTGCAGGCGTGGCCTAAAGTGGACAATATCGATGACATGTGGAGGATTGGGCCGTTACAAATGGTATCAGAGCCGACTCTTCGGAGTACTGAATGTAGGCCCAGCGTCTTCGCTGCATGTGGGCTTGGTGTGCAACTACGGGGACATCGGACATGCAATTTTGGATTGTAAGGTCCCGGTGTCCCACATCGGGAATGGAGAGGGAGTTCCTGGGCTATGAAAGTAAAAACCTAAACCCTTATAGCATCAAGGCCTTTTTCTGAGTGGTAAAATCCCTAGCAAAACTCCCCAATTAAGCGTGCTTAGGCTGGAGTAGTTTTGGGATAGGTGACCCACTGGAAAGAACAAATCCGTGCGGGCGTGGCCTAAAGCGGACAATATCGATGACATGTGAAGGGTTAGGGCGTTACAAATGGTATCAGAGCCGACTCTCAGATCTTGAATGTAGGGCCTAAGCGTCTCTTGGTACATGTAAGGGCTTGTAAGCTAGCGAGACTATCTTCGAACGTGCCCCAAAGGGGCTGGATTATAAGGTCCCGGTGTCCCACATAGGGAATGGAGGTGGTGTTCCTAAGCTATAAAAGTAAAAACTTAAACTCTTATATAGCATCGAGGCCTTTTCCCAGGTGGTGAGATCCCTAGCAGAACTCCCCAGTTAAGCGTGCTTAGGTTGGAGTAGTTTTTGGATGGGTGACTTGCTGGGAAAAACAAATCTGTGCGGGCGTAACCCAAAGCGGACAATATCAACTACAAGTGAAGGTTTGGGGCATTATAAATGGTATCAGAGCTGACTCTCCAGAGTACCGAGTGTAGGCCCCTGGCGTCTCTCGGTGCATGTGGGAGGGCTTGTGAGCTGGCAGGCTACTGCATGGAGACGTACAGCCCTAAAAGGGGCTGATTGTAATGTCTCGGTGTCCTAGATCGGGAATGGAGGGGGAGTTCTTAAGCTATAAAAGTAAAAACCTAGACCCTTATATAACATCGATGCTTTTTCCTGGATGGTGAAATCCCTAGCAGAACTCCCCAGTTAAACGTGCTTAGCCTGGAGTAATTCTAGGATGGGTGACCCATTGGGAAGAAAAAATCCAAGCGAGCGTGGCCTAAAGCGGACAATATCGATGACATGTGAAGGCTTGGAGCGTTACAAATAGTATCAGTTCCGACTCTCCGAAGTATCGAGTGTGAGCCCCTGGCGTCTCTCGGTGAATGTGGGCAGGCTTGTGAGCTAGCAGGTTACTGCACGAGGACGTGCAGCCCTAAGGGGGGTAGATTGTAAGGTCACGGTGTCTCACATCGGGAGTGGAGGGGGAGTTCCTGGGCTATAAAAATAAAAACCTGGACCCTTACATTGTATCGAGGCCTTTTCCCGGTTGGTGAAATCCCTAACAGAACTGCCCAGTTATGCATGCTTAGGCTGGAATAGTTCTGGGATGGGTTACCCACTGGGAAAAACAAATCCGTACAGGTATGGCCCAAAGCGGACAATATTGATGACATATGAAAGGTTAGGGCATTACAAACCCGCCCACATGCACCGAGAGATGGCAGAGGCCCACACTCGTACTCTGAAGAGTCGACTCTGATACCATTTGTAACGCCTTAACCCTCCACATGTCATTGATATTGTCCACTTTGGGCCACGCTCACACGGATTTGTTCTTCCCAATAGGTCACCCGTCCCAAAACTACTCCAGCTTAAGCACACTTAACTGGGTAGTTCTGCTAGGGATCTCATCACTTGGGAAAAGGCCTTGATATTATATAAGGGTCCAAGTTTTTACTTTTATAGTCTAGGAACTCCCCCTCCATTCCTGTTGTAGAACACCAGGACCTTACAATCTGGCCCCCTTAAGGCTGCATGTCCCCGTGCAGTAGCCTGCCTGTTCACAAGCCCGCCCACATACACCATAAGACGCCAGAGGCCCACACTCAGTACTCCGAAGAGTCGACCTTGATGCCATTTATAACTTCCTAACCCTTCATATGTCATCGATATTGTCCACTTTGGGCCACGCCCGCACGGATTTCTTTTTTCCAATAGGTCACCTATCCTAGAACTACTCTAGCCTAAGCACGCTTAACTGGGGAGTTCTGCTAGAGATTTCACCATTTGGGAAAAGGCCTGAATGCTATATAAGGGTCCAAGTTTTTACTTTTATAGCTCAGAAACTCCCCATCCATTTCGGATATGAGACACCAAGACATTACAATCCACCTCCCTTAAGGCTACACGTCCCCGTGCAGTAGCCTGCCACCTCACAAGCCCGCTCACGTATACTGAGAGACGGCAGGGGCCCACACTCGGTGCTCCGAAGAGTCGGCTTTGATACCATCTGTAATGCCTTATCCCTTCACACGCCATCGATATTGTCCGCTTTGGGCCACGCCCGTATGGATTTGTTCTTCCAAGTGGGTCACCCATCCCAGAACTACTCCAGCCTAAGAACGTTTAACTGGGGAGTTCTGCTAGGGATTTCACCACCCGAGAAAAGGCCTCGATATTATTTATAACGCCCAATCCCTTTATATGTCATCAATATTGTCCGCTTTGGGCCACGCCCACACAAATTTGTTTTTCCCAATAGTTCACACATCTCAAAACGACTCTAGCCTAAGCACACTTAACTGGGGAGTTCTGCTATGGATTTCATTACCTGGGAAAAGGCCTTGATATTATATAAGGGTCCAGGTTTTTACTTTTATAGCCCAGGAACTCCTCCTCCATTCCCGATATGGGACATCGAGACCTTACAATCCACCCTTCTTAAGGTTTCACGTCCCCGTATAGTAGCCTGCCAGCTCACAAACCTGCCCACATACACCAATAAATGCCAGGGGCCCATACTCGGTACTCCGGAGTCGGCTCTATTACCATTTGTAACACCCTAACCCTTCACATGTCATCGATATTGTCTGCTTTGGGCCACGCCTACACGGATTTGTTCTTCCCAGTGGCTCACCCATCCCAAAACTAATCCAACCTAAGCACGCTTAACTGCAGAGTTCTATTGGGAATTGTACCACCCAGGAAAAGGCCTCAATGCTATATAAGAGTTTAGGTTTTTACTTTTATAGCTCAGGAATTCCCCCTCCATTCCCGATGTCGGATACTGGGACCTTACAAACAATTAAGAGAATGCCCTAAAGGCTTACAACTTTCCAAGTTAGTACTTGGTTACAACAAAAATGGATTTAAATCCCAATATATATAAAAGCCCTTGGCTTGTACAAAACAATTACACAATTAAACAAAATGAAACTCTTGCTCTAAGTCCTTCCAAGCTAGTGCCTTGGCAGAGGCATATCATCGGCACTTGAAATGTTTTTCCCACATAAGGTGAGCTAAAGCCTGGTAGAAATAATCCAACACAACATATGAATCTTAACAAAGATATAAGGGTGAAATGCACATGCAATGCTCATGACAAAACATTTTATATCTCTTTCAAATCATGCCATACCAAGTTTATGTTACCATTCATGAAACATTTTCCTTTTTATAGAAAACCGAATTGTGAATACAACTCTGTGAATCTCTAAGTACGTGTCTGCTAGTAAACTATACAAGCACTACTCTTTTGTCATTTTTATCGGTATTAACCAAAAGGCTCGACACTTAGCCGCGCGAGTTTCTGGTCTTTCACTAAGGACACATAGGCCAACTTATCATAGTAACCACATCCCTACCCAAATTTACCAAGTATTCACCATTTCTCAAAACAATATACATATTTCAAATGTGTAAACATATAACCATGCTCGATGCGGATGAATGAGGAATAGTTTTTATTCCCCTAGTTCTCGTGTAATTTCTACAACAATCATAGCTATCCTCCACCTATAGCCCAAAACAGATATCTCTAAATAGATAAAAACAAAATAATTTCCATAAAGGTAAACCTTCCAAATTTCTAAGATGTGAGTGGTAATACATACCCAACTCCACCATCTTCATCAATAACAATTAGATTCTATGTTTCTAACATCAATACCATTGTTTATACAAAATCAACATTTAGGGCAAAACCCACATTTTTCTTCCAAAACCCATTTCTCAAATAACAAAATCAACCATTTTGTTACTTCTACACCTCATTTCCAATCCCACAATCATTTCTATGAAACCATTTAAAAGTCCCTCCTTTTAATTTCGAACCAAAAACCCAAGATTATTCAAAAGTCCATTTCTTTCACAAAGTGGTTTTATAAAACAAATAGCTAAATTAAAACCCATAAGGAGGTGCAAATAATCCCTACCTCAAGCTTAGAAGGATGAAAGAGAAGAAATCAAAAAAACTCAACGTCAACGGAACCACGAACCACTCAGATCAAAAAGAAGCTCTTGACACGATCTACAAGTCATCTCAAAGGACCAAGATGAGGTGGTACCTCTAGGTAAGTAGATCTGAAAATCTCAAGTGAGAAAAGTGAGTTTAGAGAGAAAGAGAGAAAGTCACGGGTGAAAGAGAGAAAAAGATAAACAACTAATGAGAGAAAGTGGTTTTGGGTCTATTTATAGTGACTAGGTATTGATAGAATAGTAGCTCCAAGGTCAAATGAAAAGAACAAGTCAAAAATTCCTAAAAAGTAGGGCCCAAGCCAAACAAAATCTGAAAAAAGAGTCACAAAAGTCGACCCTTAAGTCGGTGGTATCAACCCTTTAAGAAGAAATGACAGAAATTGACCATGCTGGCAGTAGACAAGGCGTCGACCCTCGGACCAAAGGTGTCGACACTAAATTTCAGTAGATAAATCCCAGATTCTGTAATAGGCAAGGGTCGACACCTCTCAGACTGGTGTCAACCCCAAAGGCCAACAGGAAAAGCAAGTGTCGACACCACCAAGAGCTGGTGTCGACACTAAATTTTAGTAGCGATCTAGAAACGCAGCAGCAAGATGGTGTCAACACCTCTAAGGCTGGTATCGACCCTTGGAGCAGAAGAAGGCAAGGAAAGGAAGACAGTGTCGACACCAACAAGGATGGTGTCGACCCCTGAAGCCAAAACCAAACATAAAGAGAAAGGAACGACCATCACGAATATGGTTTCCTGGATTCAAGAGTAATAAATGGGTCGGGTCTAAATCGGGATCGTTATAAAGTGATTTTGTGATGAAATGTGCAAGTGTGAATTGCACCCAGCTATGTTTGTGTAAAAAAAAATAAAAATTATCCCACTAAAATGTAATTCCTTCATTTTATTTTTTTATGTTAGATGTAGGTCAAAATTGAACAACTAATAAAAATTAAAAAATTAAAAAAATATACAATAGTGTAAACAAAATTGTACTCAATGTTGTGCCTAGGAGTCAGAAAATAATCACACAAATACACAAGCAAGAACACACAAAGATTTATGTGGTTCAGTAAATCGCCTACGTCCATGAGTAGCGAAATTCACTAAATTTGGAACAAAGAATTACACACTCTCTTGTTCTCTCTCTCTCTCTCTCTGCTCTCTGTACTCTCTCTTCAACTCACCACACCGAGCTCCCTCAAATCTCTCCCTATTTATACACAATAGAGGGAAAGGAAAGTCATAGACAAAGGAGATAAATTTCCCTTTCTTTTGGCTCTCTTTTGGTGGAAGGTCTTGGATAGCACATGGTGGGATCTCATTTTCCTCATTTCTATATCTACTCCTTGACTTGGAGTATTTCGGTGCCTACTCCTTGACCTAAGCATCTAAGCCAATCTTCAACAAATCTCCACATTGGCAAGGATTCTCTATCCAATATAGTGACCATTGCATTATACCTGAAGGTACTCATTGTTGAGAGATGTTGATCAAGTCCAAGCAGTGTTTGAACTTGATCCTAGATACCACCTTAGTGAGCATGTCGGTAGGATTATCTGCATTACTAATCTTCTGAAGCAAAACATCCCCTTCATTCACTATTTCTCGAGCGAAGTGGAATCAGACATCGATATGCTTAGTGAGGGTATGATGGACCCAGTTTTTTGCCAAATAAATGGCACTCTGACTGTCGCAATGTGGCTCAACGTGCTTATAAACAATACCCAAGTCTTTAATCAACCCACGTAACCAAATAGCTTTCTTAAAGGCTTCCGTCACTGCCATGTACTTTGTCTCTACAGTAGACAAAGCCACGGTTGACTGAAGCATTGACCTCCAACTCACCTACCCTTTAGCAAGCGTAAATAAATACCCTGTTGTTGATCGGCATTTGTCCAAGTCACCAGTATAATCTGAGCCCACATATCCAACCAAATTTTGTCCGAGTTAACCGTGCCATGTATGTACCTTAGGATCCATTTCACTGCCAACCAGTGACCTTTCCCTAGATCATGCATATTCTTACTCACCATACTTATAGCATATGAGATGTCAGGCCTTGTACAAGCCATAGTATACATCAATGCACCAACTGCATTGGCATATGGGTTATATGCTTGCACTCTTCTTCTATGCACGAAGACATCGAATTACTTAGCTTGAAATGAAGGGCCAATGGCGTACTCATAGCTTTTGTTTCCCCATCAATCCAAACCTTTCTAACACCTTCTTCAAGTATTGAGTTTGTGTCAAATGAACCATGCCCTTCTTCCTGTCTCTTTTGATCTTTATGCCAAGAATTTTCTTTGCTTTGCCAAGATCCTTCATTTCGAACTCTCCTGTCAATTGTGCCTTGAGTTTGTCAATCTCTACCTTGCTCTTAGATGCAATCAACATATCATCTACATATAAGAGCAAATAAATGAAGGAACCATTGAGAAGCTTTCGAAAATATACACAATGATCAAATTGACTTCTTGTGTATTCTTTTTCTATCACGAACCAATCAAATCGCTTGTACTATTGTCTCGGGGATTGTTTTAACCTGTACAATAATTTGTTCAGCTTACAAGCCTAATTCTCTTTTCCAGCAACTTTGAAACCATCTAGTTGGGATATGTATATCTCCTCTTCAAGATCTCTATATAAGAAGGAAGTTTTAACATCGAGTTGAGCGTGCTTGAGATCAAACTATGCAACCAAAGCTAGCAAAATACGAATAGACGTGCGCTTCACAATGTAACGACCCCATCATGTATAATGATTAGTACTTGATTAATTAAGGAGATTTGGAATTTAATTGCCGAGTATTATAATTTAATTTGGGATTTATGAGAATTGTGGGATCTGATTCATATATGATTCTATTAAAGAATTATTTCGAAATTAGAAATTAAGGGTCCAAATGGCTTAAGGAAGTAAGATTGAGAAGTTGAATCAATTTAATTTTAATTACGGACCCATTTGAGAGTTTAATTAAATATTCAATTCAGTTTAATAAAATTGAGATTCGATTAATTAGATCCGAATTGGAGAAAATTAAGTTAATTAAATTATGAGGATTGAGAATTGTGACTATTATGAATTAAATTCATTTGTGGGAGGTCCAATTTGAATATGTAATTTATTGACGAAGATTTGGTGTCTGATCAAAAATTGAAGGCCTAAATGATTTGGGAAATCAAAATTGAGGATGAAAATAAGTTTAATTTAATAGTTGGAACCTTTTAGGAGTTCGATTAGAAACCTGATTCAGAATGATAGAAATTAAATATAATTAATTGGGCCTTAATTGAAGCTAATTTGACTAATTAAATTCTGTGGAACTTGTGATTAGATATGATTAATTAAATTATGATCAAGATTATCTCAAATGATGTGGTGATTAATTAAGTTAATGGATAATCAGTGTAATGGTCTAATCAGTGTAATGGTCTAATCAAGTTAATTAAATAGGATGAGAGAATTGGAGTATTCTAGAAATATAAGAAATGAGAAAGAGAGCTTATTACCTATATATGTAATGTAGTCACCTCTGCTGGAGCAAAACCGTGGGCCTAAACAAAACAAAAAAAAAAGTGAGAAAAGAAAGTGGAATAAAGGAAATGAGTGTAAGCTATACATCATCTATGTTTATGCTTTTGGCTGTAACAAGAACAGCAGAGTGAGGGGGAGAGAAAACCGTGAGTGAGAGAGAGGAAGGAGAGCTCAACTTTTAAAGAAGGAAATCCAAAGTTGTGCTGGAAATTGTAAAGAAAGAAGAAGACTCAAGGGGAAATCATCAATAATCTTTGAAATTAGAGCTTGAAGTATGGATTCATGCTTAATTTTTATAGAATCTTTATATTATACTTGAAATTAAGGATGAAATTGGGATCAATAGCAAGAAGATGAAGAAAAATTAGCTTAAGAATAAGATTATGGAAATTAATTTGAAATGGGTTACATGCATGTGGATGGTTATTGGGGGTTTGATGTTGTGATTTTACATGAAACTAAGCTTCATTGTTACATGCATGAATAAATTTTACAAGTTTAATGCTCTAATGATACATACATCATGAATTTTGAAGGAATTAAAAATAAAGCTTTGAAGATCAATTATGAATTGTTAAGATTTGGGTTTGCATGTAAAATCAAGTTAGGATCAAGAGTATGAATTATGATTTTTTAAATTTGTTAACTTGAGTTCAATTTCATGTAAATAGAAGAAGTTAGCAAAATAATGAATAAATGGAGTTATGTTCAATTTATGGAAAATTAGACATTGATTCGATTTTGATCCCCAACCCATGCATGCAATATAATGATAGAGTTTTATTCAAAATTTAAATTTATGTTATGGAACCTCTATGATTATGAATTAAATTGAAGTTAAAATAAATTGAGTTAAGCTTGAAATTAAGGAAATGAGTTTGGAAAAATTTATCAAGTAGCTTTAATTGGTGTTATTCCTCATGAATTTGGACTTCATCTTTACATGCATCAATGAATCTTTAAGAAAGTTATGGAATTAGTCTCATGGATTTTGTAAGAAATAAGGTTTTAAGTAAGAAATTAAGTAGACTCATAGTTGTGGAAATTAATTTGGAAAATTAATTGTTTTGATTTGATTTTGTAGTATTTTCTTGTAATACATGAGTTTTAAGGGAATTGAGCCATTCAAGTTCCTATTTTGAAGAGACAAAGGAAATGTTTTAAGAAAACCAAGTTTATGGAAATTTGGAATTTATCCTAAAGTTTTGATTTTATAATTAGATTTTTATTTAATCCATGCATGTGATGTAATTTAAGAATCTTATTCAATTTAGATACATTTTAGAACACCCATGATTATAAATTAAGTTTTTGGTTAGAAATTGGGTTAAGTTGAATTTCTGAGAAATTGATTTGTGTAATTCATAGTTAAGATGATTTTGTTATTAATAATAAAATTGGATCTATTTGTATTACATACATCATGGAATTTCAAGAGGTTGGGAAGTCTAATTTATATTTTAGAATTATGGGTTGATGTAAAGAAGATGAGACAATTGGAACATGATTTTGAATGAATGATTTCTAATTGAAAGTGTTTACCAAATTATCTAATGGTTCTCCGTTTTTGTGTACCAAAAGTACATGTTTTGAGGCTTTGAATACCAAATTTGAACTTCAATTGCAATTTTGGAATTTCAGAATTTACGTTGTCCGCTCGAGCGAGGAAAGTCTCGCTCGAGCGTAAAAATCGAGCTCCCAGAAGTTTTTCAAATTTTACAGTCTGCTCGAGCGACCAAAGTGGCGCTCAAACGGAGACCCATTTTCAGCATATTTTGGAAAATTACATTTAATTCACATTTTTATTCTCATCTCTTTCCAAGGCATTCTAGACATGATTTATGACTCAATAAAGATTAATAAGCTACCAATCAACATAGATTAGTTAGTTGAAGAATAAATCATTGATCTAGTAGTAATTGTTTAATAAGCCAAGTAAAAGATCAATCTATTTGGAAGAGAATGGCTTAGTAATGAAAGAATATGTGAAATAAGAACCTGGCTTATTTGAATGAGAAAGAATCAGCGTAGTAGAACTTCGGACTATTTAGACAGAAAAAGACTAGAAAAGTCAAGTTTGATCAAGGAAGGTATTTCAATGTGTTTATGTTATGTGCTTGTGTAGGTCACGCGCGATTGTCTGCCTGGTTTATCTAATATGTCCAGTCTATCTAATTTGCTTCTGCAGCTATCTGTGAGTAATAACTTAGTAAAGTTATGTTCAGTTGTACTTATTTTCTGTGTGACAAAATGAGATCTGTTTTCTGAAATGATATGTTCTGTACAATGAATGATTCTCCAATTTTTGATATCTATTCGTGACATCCTTAGCATCATGTGATATCTGTTAGCTGTTACCCGGCATTGGAGGTTCCTTTATGGAACTTAATCTGTTAGCACTCTGTTACCCATACCAGAGGCCCCGTCATGGGGGCTCAGCTTCTGTTTTGTTACCCGGATCCAGAGGTTCCTTTATGGAACTGGTTATTCGTAACCCTCACGTGTCTGTATCTGTTTTGTATCTGCTCCGTTAATGCTAATGGATGTATCACGTATATTTAAGCATACTTCATGATTTCTGTATATGATCTGGACATATTATGAATTTGATATGAAACTGAATTATGATTTCTGAATCTGTACGGACTCATTCATTGAAACCCCTTTACTCTGTTATTGTTCACTGAGCTTTCGCTCACAGTTTATATTATGTATGTAGGTGAGCCGGCGCGTGATCAGGGCCAGAGTTGACGGCCTTCATTTCTGTTTTTGTCAACCAACCGTTGTGCCTCCCGTGGAGGTTCCGGATATGTCAAGTGATTGTTGTTATGTGATTTAAAGTTTTAGTTCTATTTTCTTGTTTGGTTAAACAAGTCTTGTATATTTTGTAAAAGAGGCTTTTTGTCTAATCTGTATATATATTATGACGTAGAGACGATGTGTATATATGTATATAAAAAGTTTAAAATTTTTCTGTCTCATATAAATCTGCACAACTCAATGGACGTTGTATATTTGTTATTTGCTTCCACTAGCCCCTAATATTATGTTAATCTGTCTCAGAAGCCTTCGGTAATCCCAGGATTATTGACCGATTACAATGCTAAACCTATAGGAGCGGGTTCGGGTCGTGACACACAACAAGTGAGAATACCTCATTTTAGTCTATTCCTTTCTTCTGGGCATAGCCTTGAGCTACTAATCTAGCTTTGAATTTGATGTTGTCTCTGCCTGGGATGTCTTCCTTTTTGGTGTAAACCCATTTACACCCAATTGCTTTCTTGTCTTTTGGAAGTTGCACCAACTCCTAAGTCTGGTTCTTATGAAGTGACCCGATTTCTTCATCCATAGCCTCCTTCCACTTGAAACTTTCTGCATTTTACACGGCGTCTTTGAAAGTGCAAGGAACATTGTCTTCAATGATTGGAAGTGCACATGCCACTATATCGGCCATCCAACCAGGTTGTTTAGTAACATTTTTTTCTTTTTCTAGTTGCAATGGGTTCTAATTGTTATGGGGCCTCTTGAACTGGATCTTTATTCTCACCTGAACTCTCTTTTGGATCTTCTTCAAAGCTATCAATTGAAACTTCTTCAGGATTGTTGACTGTCTAAACAGTCTTTGTTGGAGTCTCAAACTCCACCTACTCTGATTTCTTCAATGCTTCCTTATTCTCTTGAAGATTTGGCTGCTTCAGCATTGTAGACTCATCAAAAGTAACATCTCATCTAGTGACAAGTTTTTTTTATTCAGGGCACCAGAGACCGTATCCCTTGACACCATCACTAAAGCCCAAGAAGACAGCTTTCTTGGCTCTAGGATCCAACTTACATTCTATAACATGAAAATAAGCTGGACATCCAAAGATACACAACTGATCATAATCAGTAGCTAATGCTTCTAACCATACCTCCATAGGAGTCTTGCCATCTAGTGCTGCAGTAGGTAATTTGTTGACAAGATGACGAGCATAGTTCAATGCCTCACCCCAAAATGCCTTGCTCAATCCTGAATATGACAGCATACATCGAACTTTCTCCACTAAAGTGCGGTTCATGCATTTTACAACTCCATTTTGCTGCGGCGTTTCACGTTCTGTGAAATGCCTTACTATTCCTTCGCTTTGGGAAACCTCAAAGAAAGAATCTGATGTGTATTCGCTGCAACTAACGGATCTGAGCTTCTTGATTTTCTTATTTGTCTGAGTTTCAATCATTTTCTTCCATATAAGAAAGATGTCTAATACCTCATCTTTGTACTTCATTGTGTAAACCTAGAGTCTCTTTGAGAAATCATCAATGAATGACACAAAGTAGGGTTTACCTCCTAAAGAAGCGTTCTTAGAAGGAACCCATGCATTAGTGTGAACGTAGTCTAGAATCCCTTTGGTACGATGAATAGCAATACCAAACTTGATTCATGTTTGCTTCCCAGTACAGAATGCTCGTAGAACTTAAGCTTCCCTGTTTTGGTGCCTTTCAACAGGCCTTGTTTTACTAACCCTTGTAAAGCCTTCTCACCGACATGCCCTAGGCGCATGGGCTAAAGTCTTGAAGTGTCTGATGCATCATCTTCTAAGCTGGTAGAGACAACCACTCTTTCTATGATTGTAGAGCCATCTAGGAAATATATAAATATAAATTTCTCTTCCTAGTACCCTTCATTACAACAAATGCTTCTCAAACAGCTTTGAGGACTCCATATTCCACAGTTATTCTGTAACCTTTGGAGTTTAAAACTCCCACTAAAATGAGATTCTCTGTCCAATCCAGTACATATCGAACATCTTCGAGAATTCTGATTGTTCCATCATGCATCTTCAGTCGAATTGTTCCAATCCCGTTTATCTGGCAAGCTTGGTCATTGCCTATCAGCACAACTTCTCCATTGAACTCTCGTAAGCTCGAGAACCACTGCTTGTTAAGACACATGTAGTAGAAACATTCGGAATCTAGAATCCTTTCATTTGAATGGCCAAGTGATGAAACTGTGAAGGTTGATCCTTCACCGTTATCTCCATCTCATGTAGTGTTTACCTTTTCTTCTTTCTTGTCTTTACTGGGACAATCTTTTGCCCCATGCCCTTTTTGGCGACAAGCAACACACTCATCTTTTGCAAGACGTCTTCCGTCTGATAATCTCCCTTTTGATTTTGAGTAAGACTTTCCCCACCCTGTATATCTTTTGTTATTTGTCCAGTCTCTGATAATCAATGCCTCTGATATTAAATCCCTGTTGACAAACTTATCTTTCTTTCTGAACTCATTTTTTACCAATGCATTTGAAACATTAACATAATTGATCTTTTCTTTACCATATAGTAAAGTAGTGGTGAGGTGATCATATGTGTCAGGCAAGGAGTTTAATAATAACAATGCTTTGTCTTCATCATTGATTTGAACATCCAGATTCTTCAAATCGGTAAGCATTTTATTAAAAGCATTTAGGTGTTCGCTCATCGAAGTACATTTTTTGTAGTCGAAATGAAACAGCCTTTTCTTCAGATAGAACTGGTTCTCAATGCTCTTTGTCATAAATTTTTTTTCCAATAGTTTCCATAAATCCTTCGCAATATCATATTTTGTGAAGGTGTATTTCTCCTCTTTTGCAAGGCAAAGTCGGATGGAACTGTAGGCTAGGAGATTCACTTTCTCCTATTTTATCTTGTCCAAATCATTTGGTTTGTTTCCCAGAGTGAAGTACAGATTCATCTACACAAGCATATCTTTAACTTCACAGCTCCACATACTGAAATTGTTGCTACCATCAAACTTCTCTACCTCGAACTTAGCGTAAGACACAAGGGTCCAACACTCAAAACTGTTTGCAGCCACGAGGCTACTTGTGGACTCAACTGATTTCCTTTCTGTAGATTTTACCATTGAGACTTCTCAAAAACTCTCCACCACAAACAATAACGGATGCTTGAAATGTCCAGAAGACGACAACTTCTAAGCTCCCAAAAACTTCACTGAAAATTTGAGTCTAAATCTCAAAAAACGGAATTTGCGGTTGTGTTCGGAAAAGTCGATTTAGTTACGAAAGCACTTTTCCTATCTCTCCAAGGACCTCAATGAAATTTCTCCAAATTCAAGGATCAAATTATAATTTCCCAAAACTCTAGGGACCTTACTGCAATTTATAAGTTTCAAGGGCTAAATTGTAATTTTAGAAAGATTTGGGCCTGAAATGTAATTTTCTAAATTTTCAGGGACCTTCCCGTAATTTCAAAAATTTCGACTGACTATGATGATGACGTATTAGATGTGTTGTCGATGACGTAGCTCGACATGTGGCGATGAGTTGGCAGCCATGTGGTACAGACATGGCAGTGTTGCAAATATAATTTGCAAGATTGTTGCCCCAAGGATATGAACACTTGACATTCGAAAGAAACCAAAGTTCTAACCACTCTGCCAAGTATGTACTTGTGTTATTTCACAAGTAAATATTTAAAGCCTTCAAGTTTGGTGACAAATTGTCCTCTCCAACCTTTGCTTCTTCATCGAACTAAACTTTCAAGCAAGTCTCCTGCGGAACCCCGGGAAAACATGTAAGGGCGCGTGAAACGTCCTATTGGGTTGATCTTTCTAGGTCTAGACTCCTCTTGTCGAGGCAGTTCTTTTGTTGTATTCAGATGTTGATTTCGACAAATTCGAATTTTGGCAGCTTCAGAAAAAACGCTCTATTTTTCGCACAACAATGCTCTGATACTAGTTTGTTGTGCCTAGGAGTTAGAAAATAATCACACACAAGCAAGAACACATGACAAATCGCTTACGTCCACGAGCAACGGAATTCACTAAATTTGCAACAAAGAATTACACACTCTATTGTTCTATCTCTTTGCTCTCTGTACTCTTTCTTCAATTCACCACACTGAGCTCCCTCTTATCTCTCCCTATTTATACACAATAGAGGGAAAGGAAAGTCACAGACAAGGGAGACAAATTTCCCTCTCTTTTGGCGGAAGGTCTTAAAGAGCATATAGTGGGATCTCATTTTCCTCATTTCTATTCCTACTCTTTGACTTGGAGTATTTCGGTGCCTACTCCTTGACTTGAGCATCCAAGACAATCTTCAATACTCAACATCAATAGAGGTTGAGAAATAACGCTCTAGAGAAAAACTAGGAAGACTGAAGCGCTCTCTGTCAGTGAGTGTTTACAAGTTTCCACAATGGGAAAAGATAGTAACCCTCAATTATAATCAGAGAAATTACCAAAAAGTATATAGATAGTGGAGATGTAAATTTGATGTCTATAGGTTCTATCTTTAATAAATTTGATCTAACATATATTTTTAAATATCGTTTTTGAATTTTTTTTTCGATGTGTAGAAAAAATTATTCACACAAATTAAGATTGTATTTGGTTACATTTTCAAATTAATTTTTGAAATGAAAAATCTAAAATACTTATTTGGTTTACAATTTTTGAAAAATTATTTTCTCTTTTCTCTCTCTTTCTCTCACATCTTACACATTAATCAATTCTCTCTCTCTCTCTCTTTCTCTCTCTCTCCCTCACCCCTCTTTTTCTCTCATATTCTACGCATCAATTAATCAATTTTCCTCTTACACCCATCTATTCAACTATAAAAAAAAAAAATTATAAATCATCCTAACATTATTTTCAAAATATACAACTAAACAAATTTTAAAATTCTACAAACTCTTTTCAAAAACTATCTTTACATTAATGCTATAGTTCCAAATTTTTGGTTATAGATTTTTTTGCAAAAAGTGTATTATAAATTTTTATAGAGGAGGACTCGCTCCTGTCCAAAATCTATACTATGGGACTGTTTCAGTCCATGGGGCCCATTATGGGTTCCGTTTCGATGATTCGAACCGTTTATTTTATTGGGTACTTCATGTAATTCATCCACAAAAAAGTTATGTCAGTCCGACAACTATAACTTGTTCGATTTATTATTTTTGTCATCAAAAAAATGTATGATTCATTTTTAAACAATACAATTGTCACCTATTTTTTTAGTGAAAAATATAATAAATTGAACAAATTATATTATTATATTTTTTGGATTGACCTTTTTTTTTTGTGAATAAAATACACAAAGTGTCCAACAAAATGAACAGCTCGGATCATCGAAACGGGACCTATGGTGGGCCTGACGGGCCGAAATAGTTATTTTCAGTCTAGATTTTGAACTAGAGAGAATCCTCCTCCAATTTTAATTATTTTTTTGAGAATTTTTATTGGGTCGTCCAATCAAGTCCACTTTGACAAACATTTTTAGTAATATTTCTAAAATTTTATTGCTCAAAGTCCATTTGTTTTTTTACGACAACAGGAATTTATTCTCAAATAATTTTTTGCATCAAAATCCCTTTGCTGATAAAAAAAAATTTTGTAATAAAAATTTCACTTTTGTTTAGTCCTAAAATTCTTATAATGTGCTCTAATGAAACACTTTTTAGTTGTGCATTTCTTTCTTTTTTTTTTTATGTAAAAAGTTATTTGATAAATTATTTCTGTATATTGCTTTAGGAAAGTTTAAAAAATAAGTAGTTTTTATTTTCAGAATTGAAACAAATTTTTTTTTTTTCATTTTTTAATAAAATACAACCTCATAGACTCAATAATATTACTCATTTTACATGTCATTACTAAAAAATGTGTGAGACTCTTACTAACTTTTACATCATGTGAGATATAAATGGACTGATTTGCAAAGTGGCTATTTCAATTGATTTTTTAATTTTTTAATTATTTTATCTTAACTAGAAAAAGTTATGTTTGGAAATATAGTTAGTTTTTTAATTTTTTTGTAATTGATTTGATGATTGTGAAAAAAAGAAATTATAATTTAAATGTAATATTTTATTTTATTAATTATTTTAATTTATTTTATCTTTATTAAATATTTTAACAAAGAAAAAAGCCACTAAACCCACTTCCCAAATACTCCTGTGGGACCACACATCTTTGCAACCAGGAATTATTAACAGGGTTATATGCTTGTATAATTCCAAAATAAAAATATAATAATAATCAACAAATCAAAAAAATGAATAAAAATTATTTAGGCCTCGTTTGGGAAGAGACTTTTTTAGTAATTTTTTAGCTTTTTGACTAAAATGTGATGTAAAACAACTAGTATGTTTGGGATGACTTTTTGACTTTTTACGAAAATATGTGTAAAAAGTAGAGACAAAAATGAATCTTTGACTTTTTGATATGGGTTGTTGGTTTTTAATTTTTTTTAGTGATTTTTTAACTTTTTGACTAAAAAAGTCACTTGCCAAACGAGACCTTAGTAACAAATAAAATGGAATGATTCTTTACAGTGGCATTTTTTATTTTTTACACGTATTTTAGATTAAAAAAATTTAGATTTGAACATGATATTGTTTTGTCATATTAAAATCACCACCAAAAAAAAAAAAAAAATGCAAAAAGATGTGACATTCAATTAGGACCATGACTTTCCTTTCATTATCATTTTACTAGCTTAAGAAAAACTTTAAGCTTGGCTGAGAATATGAAAAAATATCCACCGTGACTTGAATCAATCACGCTTTCGAGATAATTCAAAAGCATTACGCATAAAAGAACTTATTTAAAAATATATTATGATAAATTTAGAACTAATATGTTAATGTTTGTAAGACTTTTTAAATTCTAAAATTTTATGTATATAGATATTAATTGATGAAATTTATAATTTCTATAAAAAAAAAAAAATTTAAATTACATTGACTTTCTTGAAGTTTGGAAAAATTATAATAAAGCCAAAATTTTGACATAATTACATTGGACTCCCTTAGGGTGCGTTTGATTGGTGGAATTAGTGTGAGATTATTTACTGTTCGAAATGTAATCTATTGAAAGCCTTTTATCTGGCATTTATTTATTTTTTAGTCCGCCAGACATGAAGTCCGATCGGACTTCTTATCCTCCATATGTGGGATTATACTGTCCTGGAGGGAGGGTGTGGGACAATTTTCATGGGATAACAATCCCATGAGATTAGATGGTGAAATGACCATTTTAACCCTCTATTATTTAATTATGTATTATATTTAGTAAAATTCAATAAAATTTAAATGTCTCATTTTAAAAATAAAATAATTTTATTTAACTTTTTATTGATGTTTTATTTATTTAATTTTTTAAAATAATTTTTTATAGATATTTTATTGATGTTTTATTTTAAAATTTTGTTTATATTTTATTTAATTTCATTATTTAAATTTTAATAGATGTTTTATTTAATTTCATTATTTAATTATTATTATTTTTTAAAATAAATTTATTTAAAATTTTAATTAAAAAATAACATATATTTTTATTGATATTTTATTTATTTAATTTTTTAAAAATAAATTTATTTAATTGTGTAAAAAATAAAATAAAATAAATTTTTATTTAATCTAGCTAAAAATAATTAAAATATTAAAGATATGTTTAATATTTAGTAGAAAATTGAAAAATAGTAAAATAGTTTTTTGCTCATTTATTTTTATCCAGTCCGTCCAACCAAATATTGAATTTACTAAAAATAGTCATTTTTAGACATCTAATCTCATGAGAAAATAAACACGGGATACACATCCAATCCAATTAAATGGTCCAGAGGATTCACAGTGTCAAGATTCAAGTTCGATGGATTCTAATCCCCCCTTATCCAGTTCATCTAATCAAAAACACCCTTAATGTGTTAATTCATATATGGCATGTTTGTTTGCCTCCATGACTAGGATGATTGGACTATGAATGAGGTGAACCCCCCTCATAATATGTTTGGTTAGAAAAGTTGTAATGTGCTTGTTTGGAGGGATTTGAAAGGGGATTGGACACCATGTCCATTGGATCATGGAATCTATTGTTTGGTTGCAAATTCGTAGGCCGGATTAGGAGTGTGGTTGGCCTATCAATCCACATATGTGGAATAACTGTATCCTAAGGGGATTTGGACTGCCTTAATATGTTAATTTATATATGGCATGTTTGTTTGCCTTCATGGCTAGGAGGATTGGACTATGAGTGAGGTGAATCCCACTCATAAGATGTTTGATTAGAAAAGTTGCGAGGGTATGTTTGTTTAGAGGGATTTGAAGGAGGGATTGCACACCATGTCCATTAGATCATAGAATCTATTGTTTGGTTGCAAATTCGTAGGCCGGATTAAGAGTCCGATTGGACTATCAATCTCACATATGTGGGACTATTGTATCCTGGAGGGGTGTAGGATAGAATTGGTAGAACAACTATCTCATGGGATTAAATGGTAAAATGACATATTTGCCCTTCAAGTATTTGATTTAATTATGTATTATATTTAATAAAATTTAAATATCTCAATTTAAAAATAAAATTATTTTATTTAATTTTGGAAAATTTATTAGAAAATAATTTTTCAAGTGTTTGTATCCCAATTAATCCATAAGATATTATTGTATTCCAATAAGTCCTATTATTTGAACATTCCTATTATTTGAACATTTGATCTATCAAATCCTAATTCTCATATTTAAAATATTTTATAAACATTTTTACCTTTATAAATATTTTTTGAATAGTTAGCAATTTGGTGATGTGAACATTCATATTTTACAATGCGAATATTCACATTGACTTATTAACATTCACATTAATGGTGTGAACGTTTACATTGACGATGTGAATATTCACATCATGAAACACTCACACTGTAAATGTGAATATTATTAGGGGTATTTTGGTAACTATATCACTCATAGGATTTATTGGAATATAAGAAAATAATATTGATTAAATGGAACACAAGTAGATAAAAAGGGATTTATGAAAAAGTGCTCCTTTAATTTTTATTGATATTTTATTCATTTAATTTTTTAAAATAAATTTTTATAGATGTTTTATTTTAAAATTGTATTGATGTTTTATTTAATAATTATTAATTTTTAAAATAAATTTATTTAAAATTTCATTTTAAAAATAACACAAATTTTTATTGATATTTTAATTATTTAATTTTTAAAAAATAAATTTTTTTAATTTTTTTTTAAAATAAATAAAATTTTATTTAACCTAGCCCAAAAAATTAAAATATTAAAGACATGTTTAATATTGATATTATTTAGTAAACAATTTAAAAGGGCAAATTTGTCTTTTGAACATTTATCCTCCTTCATAATATCTCAAACAAACATAAGATTCAACGGAATAGTCATTTTTTTACATCTAATCTCATGACTAAATAAATTTACTCTTTGTTGTCTTATTCCCGTTTCTGTCATTTACTCTTTATATTTGATGTCTTAGGTTGTGTTGAGCAGGTTTGAAACTGGTTAGTTGTGTTTGGAAACCAATGGTTGATGCCCAAATTTCGGCCTTCACGCTCGAGCGGGGATTTTGACGCTCGAGCGGGCCAATTGCGTTTGTTTCTTCGCTTGAACGGGGAGTTTGACGCTCGAACGAGATTTTTCATCTCTCAGTATTTTGTTCTGCAGGCCATCGGATACTCGAGCGTCCACTTTCACACTCGAGCGGGGACCTTCGTTTGCAAAACTTCTGGAAGTGTGCATTTGACGCTCGAGCGGCGTTTTTCACGCTCAAGCGTGAGTCTGTATCTGACGCTCGAGTGGGGAGTTCCACGCTCGAGCGGACCTGTTTGTATATCAGTCTGAAAAACAGCTTTTTGGATCACTTTTTCGGGCCATTCTTTCTCTCTAACTTTTCAAAACCCAAACTTGAGAGCTTCTCACTCTAGACTACTTCTCTCTAAGAAATCATCTAGTTTAAGTGATCTTCTACCATAGTTCCTTTGCATAAAGTGTAGAGCTTGGTGTGGGCTACATTTCAATCCGAAAATCTTTGGGTTTGGAACATTTCGAGTTTTATCATCTTCTCCATTTGGTCTCTCCATTTGAGGTAGGGATAACTACTCATTTTTATGAGCTTTAACATAGATGTTGGGCACTTTGTATGAATGGTTTGATTTGGGGAGATTAGGGTTTGAGATTTGAAATATTGAAAAGAGGGGTTTTATTTTTTTGATCAATACATGTGTGTTTTGGGTCTTAAAGGAGGTTATTGATGTTTATTGTTAATATTTGAACCTTTGGGGTCAATGTTGAGAAATGAGGAGAAAAGCCCTAATTTATTTTTATTATGAATTAATTTGTATAATTAATTTGGGAAAGTTATGGAAATAAGGAATTGGGGTGGAAATAATGAAATTGGCTTATTATGAGATTGAATGGTGGAGATAGATTTATTAATCACTCACTTTTGAAAAATATTGATAATTTATCTGTTGGATGTAATTATTATCTATTTAAAAATAATTGCTTTGGGCTATCGGTGGAGGGTTGTCTTGATTGTTGTAGACATTGTATGATGATTAGGGAAAACTGAAACTAATCACATTGAATATGACGGTTGGAATAATACAGCAAATGTGTGTATTGATTGATCATGGTATATGATAAGTGTTTAAATACATTGTATATGTATATTGTTTGGGAGGAGATAGGAGATGTACTCCATGGTTTGGGAGGAGATAGGGGATGGACTCTCAAACCTGTTTGGGAGGAGATAGGCGATGGACTACACTGATACAGCAAATATGTGTATCATTTGAATTATGGAAGTGTTGAAGTATGGAAGTGTTCTAATTTGAGTTATATTCTTATGTGAATTGTAAAGTATGGAAGTGTTTTAATATGTGTTATAGCCTCATTCAATTGTTTGGCCATGTTCTGAGCCATAATTGTGAATCGAAACTGTATATGTGAAGGAAACTGAAATGAAAAATGGATGTGCATGATGTTGAATTGAAAAGTGTTGTAAGTTGGTTTATAAGTGTCAACCATATATCAAATGCTAATGTTTTAGTTATTGTTCATATTATGTTTAGCATGTCTCTACTGGGCGTTGGCTCACCCTATATGGGACATCATTTTCAGGTTCAGGTGACATGCCACCTCCAAGGACGTAGCTTGGAAGGTTTAGAGGCTGAGAGATCTTTTTGGTGATTACCTTTCTGTATTACATGTATATCAAACCAAGGGCTTATTTTTGTGTAAAGAGAGTTAGGACTCTACTTTTGTTAAACCCAGGTGTTGACTTGGAAAGTTATAAGCCTATAGGGCATTTACTTTTGTTGTCAACATGTAATATCTCTTGTAAGAATACTCTGATGTTGGTAATATGATATCTCTTTTTGTATCATGAATGTATGATTACGGGTTTATTTTGAGGGCGTTACAACTTGGTATCAGAGCGTACCGGGTTTGAATACTTTGGGTACGTGGGTAGTGGTTAGTACCACAATGGGTTTGTCTCGCTTGTTAGAAACTTGGATTTAATGTTATGTGCTTATGTGATAACATGTTTATGTGACTATATGGGTATGGGATTTAGTTTCTAGGATGTTGACTGGATCCTTGGGTTTCTGGGAGTCCTATTGGAAAAGTACTTGATCTATGCTGTTTCTAACTGGAACTCTAGCAACGCCTCGGGACTGTCATTATCCGGAAATGAAATTCGTAAGTGCTTATGTGATTATGTGCTTACGTGGAATGAATTACTGTTGTCCAATGTATTAGGACGCGAGTGAAATAGCTTCGGCACATTTGTGAATGTGCTAATGTTCTTTGTTACCTTTATTAAGATGTCAGGACGACGACGTGGTGGTAGGCGAGGTAGGCCTAGGAGGCAGGAGATGCCCATACCGGATGAGATTCCGGCGCAGCAGGAGGGTGTTGGTCAGGCCAATGTGGCCGAGCCAGTAGGTCAACAGGCCATAGACGCCTTAGCCCGCGAGATGGCAGGAGCATTGAGGGAATCCATGGACATTCTCAGAGCTGAGAATCAAGTCAAGGCCCATGTTACTGAGGCAGGGCCTTCTTTTATGAAGATGGAGTTTTTTCGGTCTAATTCGGATGAGTTTGTGGGAGATCCTAAAGAGCCACTTAAGGCTGATGAGTGGCTTGAGCAGATGACGAAGACGTTTGAGATGCTTGGCATCGAAGACGGGGCTTTGAAGGTGACCTTGGCGTCTTTCCAGCTGAAGGGAGACGCGGGTCAATGGTGGAAGTTTGTTCGGGGACGTGTTGATGGAACTTGGGAGGCTTTCGTCGGTGCCTTCCAGGAGAAATTCTTATCTTCTGCTGTTAGGGAGAAGTTGAAGGATCAGTTTTGTCAGCTCAAACAGCTTAGTATGCCAGTGGCCGAGTTTGAGGCCGCATTTACCAATTTATCTAGGTTTGCACCTGAGCTAGTGGCGTCTGAGGAGTATTGTTGCCTTGAGTTCAAAAAGAAGTTAAGACACGGACTCCAGACTAGGGTTGTTGGGTCCATGACTTGAGAGTATGGGTGCCTTGTGGATGTTGCGGCGCATCTTGAGATTATTATGCAGGAGGAGGAGGAGAGGATAAGGGGCTCCAAGAGGAGTCAGGATGGCCAGGGGGATGGTCGGAGGCAGAGGGGTTCTAACCCTCAGCAGTCCCAGGGTGCTTTTGCGAGATCTATCTTTCTAGTGCCGAGTGCAGGTTCTGAGAGAGGCAGTCAGGGAGACATTACTTGTTACAAATGTGGTCAGCTGGGCCACAAGTCTCCAGTTTGCCCGTAGAGGGAAGGAGGGCAGAGAACAGCTTTAACTTCGGCTCGACCTCAGAGCCAGAGTCAGGGCAGAGGCCAGCCGCTCTCTTGTTACCAGTGTGGTCAGGCAGGGTACGTGAAGAGGTATTTCCCGCAGTTGAGTGGCACATCTGGTGCGTCTGGTTCGAGGCAGACGCAGAGTTTTCAGCCCGCACAGTCAGTTCAGGCCTCGAGGGTCAATCAGGAAGCCTCATCATCACAGTCTATGCAACAATCTTTTGCTCCGAGAGAGGAGCAGATAGACCAGAGACCTTCAGGGCGCATGTATGCTGTCACCGCTTAGGATCTTGTACCGGCCCCATTTGTTGTGAGAGGTACCTTTTTGTTTTGCAACTCGGTTGCTAATGTGTTGATTGATACGGGTGCATCTCATTCCTTTATATCTGCTGCATTTGCATCTGTTTTGGGGTTGGAGTTGGCACAGTTAGCTTCTCTTATTTGTGTTGTATCACCTATTGGGGGTGAGTTGATTTTGAAACAAGGGTGTCAGGGCTGTGATATTGAGGTCGCCGACCACTGGCTTCCATTTTCTTTTGTAGTTATGGCTATGTCGGGTTTCGATGTGATTTTGGGTATGGACTAGTTGTCGTCTTACTGAGCTGTTATTGATTGTTACCGCCAGAGGGTCACTATATGTACCTTGAGCGGGGATTGTTTCCATTTCTTAGGGGATCGGGTTGGTAGTGTCTTGCCACCAGTGTATGATCCACGAGGGCAGAGTGAGCTTAGTGGTCTTCTCGCTAGCTTTATGAGTAGTGAGTGTGATGAGATCCAAATTGAGTTGCCCAGAGTGGTTTGTGAGTACTCGGACGTCTTTCCCCGAGAACCTTGTTAGTTTGCCACCACACCAAGAGGTGGAGTTTTCTATTAATTTAGTGCTCGGCACGACGCCGATTTCCATGGCACCTTATCGTTTTGCCCCAGCCGAGTTGAGTAAGCTGAAGATTCAACTCCAAAAGTTGTTAGATAAGGGCTTTATCCGCCCTAGTACTTCGCCGTGGGGAGCACCGACCCTCTTTGCTAAAAAGCAAGATGGTGCCTTAAGACTTTGTATTGATTACCAGAAATTGAATCGGGCTATGGTTAAGAATAAATACCCTATGCCCTGTATAGATGATCTGTTTGATCAGTTGAAGGGGTCTCGTTGTTTCTCTAAGATAGACTTGAGATCGGGTTACCACCAGTTGAGGGTCAGAGATGAGGATATCTCGAAGACAGCATTCCGTACACGGTATGGCCATTATGAGTTTCTGGTGATGCCTTTTGGGCTCACCAATGCACCGGCAATGTTTATGGACTTGATGAATCGGATCTTCCGGGAGTTCTTAGATCGCTATGTGGTCGTTTTTGTAGATGACATACTGATTTATTCACCTTCTGAGGAGGAGCACGAGGAACACTTGAGAGTGGTGCTTGAGTTGCTTAGAACCCATAAGCTATATGTTAAGTTTGGGAAGTGTGAGTTCTGGCTAAGAGAGGTTAAGTTCTTAGGCCATGTGGTTTCCGGGAAAGGGGTGTCTGTTGATACATCCAAGATAGAGGCAGTGTAGGATTGAGCACAGCCTAAGAGTGTTTTTGAGATCCGTAGTTTTTTGGGATTAGCTGAGTATTACCGCCGGTTTGTGAAAGATTTCTCCAGGCTAGCTTGGCCATTGACTAGATTGACGCGGAAAAGGGGTCAAGTTTGTGTGGAGTGAGACTTGTGAAAAGTCGTTCCAAGAACTTAAGGTTAGACTTACTACCGCTCCAGTGTTGGTCATTCCGGAGAGAGGTTTGGGTTATGCGGTTTATTGTGATACCTCACGAGAGGGTTTGGGTTGTGTGTTGATGCAAGAGAGGAAAGTGGTAGCCTATGGCTCGCGACAGTTGAAAATACACAAGAGAAATTACCCTGCACACGACCTAGAGTTAGCAGCAGTGATCTTTGCCTTGAAGATTTGGAGGCACTACCTGTATGGTGAGAGATTCGAGGTGTTCTCGGATCATAAGAGTCTGAAATATCTGTTTACACAGAGAGACTTGAACTTGAGGCAGAAGAGGTGGATGGAATTTATTGAGGATTACGACTTCGAGTTGCATTATCATCCGGGGAAGGCTAATGTTGTGGCCGATGCCTTTAGTAGGAAATCCATTAGTGATGTAGCTTGTATAGCCATCCGGGAGTGGGAGATGTTGGGTGCACTTGGCGAGTTTGATTTACTTTTGGGTGAATCTGTTGAGGCTGCGGCCTTGTTTTCTATACTTGCGCAGCCAACACTTGTGAATCTAGTGTTAGAGGCACAGAGAGGTGACTTTGAGGTAGAATCCCTCCGGGGGAAGATCTCCAGTAGGAAGGCTGAGAAGGATTTGACTGTGTATCCCGACCTGAGTGTGAGATACCGAGACCGTTTGTTTGTGCCGGAGTCTTGCCGAGAGGAGGTACGCTGAGAGTTTTACCATTCGCGCCTTGCGGTGCATCCGGGAGGCACTAAGATGTATCGTGATTTGGGTCGCCAGTTTTGGTAGCGGGGTATGAAGAGAAATGTGGCAGTTTTTGTATCGAAGTGCCTTACTTGTCTGCAAGTGAAGGCTGAGCATCAGAGCCCCGCGGGTTTGTTGCAACCCTTGCCTATAGCAGAGTGGAAATGGGAGCATGTCATGATGGACTTCGTTGTAGGTCTTCCGAGGACTCAGCGGGGTAGCGATGCTATTTGGGTGGTTGTAGACCGGTTGACTAAGTCGGCGCACTTCATTCCTATGCACGTGAGAGATTCGGTAAATCACCTTGCCGACTTGTATCTTCGAGACCTAGTGAGGTTGCACGAGGTCCCAATGTCGATCGTCTCAGATAGAGATCCACGTTTTACTGCTAGGTTGTGACAGAGTTTGCAGAGTGCCTTGGGCACTAGGTTGACCTTTAGCACGGCTTATCATCCTTAGACTAACGGGCAGTCCGAGTGTACTATTCAGATCCTTGAGGATATGCTCCGGGGTTGTGTCCTTGACTTTAGTGGGTCGTGGGAGAGGCATTTGCCTTTAGTGGAGTTTGCCTACAACAACAGTTTCCAATCGAGTATTGGTATGACACCGTTTGAGGCCTTGTATGGCCGACGGTGTAAGTCTCCAGTTTGTTGGGCTGAGGTGGGTGATGCACCTTTGTTGGGCCCGGAGTTGGTGCGGAAAACAACGGAGAAAGTTGAGCTTATCCGTAGGAGGCTTGTTACAACCCAAATTCGCCAAAAGAGTTATGCTGATCATAGAAGGAGGCCTTTGGCATTTGAGACGGGTGATCACGTCTTTCTGAAAATATCACCTAGGCGGGGTTTGATGAGGTTTGGGAAGAGTGGGAAGTTATCCCCTCGGTTTATTGGTTCCTTTGAGATCCTTAAGAGGATTGGGGAGGTTGCATAGCGTTTAGCTTTACCGCCACAGTTGTCCGCGGTGCATGACGTATTTAATGTTAGTATGCTTCAGAAGTACGAGCCGGATCCGTCGCATGCATTGGATTAGACCGACTTAGAGGTAGATGAGGATGCCTCGTATAAGGAGAGACCGGTACGGGTCTTGGATAGGCGAGATCAGGTCTTGCGAGACAAGACGATACCTTTGGTGAAGGTTTTGTGGAAGCATCACGAAGTGGAAGAAGCCACTTGGGAACGTGAGTTAGAGGTTCGTGGGAAATACCCGGACTTGTTTGTTAATGTTTAACCTTGTATTAGGAATTTTGTTTGTGAATAGATTCTGGAAATATTTTATATGTTTTAGATTGTGGAAATGTTATAGCTATTGAATATGGTTCAGAAATAGAGGTTTATTTTAACATTGCATATGTTAATTCTGTTTTAGAAATGCAAATACATTGTTGGCATTGAATATGTAATTGAACTGTGGAAAACTTATATTGAAATTTGTGAATTTCAAGGGAATGCATGTTGATGATGCATGTTGTAACATATGTTGTAATTTGCCACTCGAAAAGAAATGGAATGACCGGTAATGAGTCAAGTCGATGAATAGTGAATTGTAATATTGTTGAGATTTGAGAAATCATATTTTTGAAACTTATTTATCTAATTTCGGGAACGAATTTGTTTAAGGGATGGAGGTTATAGCGATCTCGGTTTTCCCTTCCTTGTTTATTGTATTCCGGACTCGGTCCCGTGGATGTGTTGTTGTCTTATTCCCGTTTCCGTCTTTTACTCTTTGTATTTGATGTCTTGGGTTGTGTTGAGCAGGTTTGAAACTGGTTAGTTATGTTTGGAAACCAAGGGTTGATGCTGGCCTTCATGCTCGAACGGGGATTTTGACACTCGAGCGGGCCAATTACTTTTGTTTCTCCGTTCAAGCGTCAAAGCGGGGAGTTTGATGCTTGAGCGAGATTTTTCATCTCTCAGTATTTTGTTCTGCAGGTCATCGGACGCTCGAGTGTCCACTTTCACGCTCGAGCGGGGACCTTCGTCTGCAAAACTTTTGGAAGTGTGCATTTGACGCTCGAGCGGCGTTTTTCACGCTTGAGTGTGAGTCTGTCTCTGACGCTCGAGCGAGGAGTTCCACGCTCGAGTGGACCTGTTTGTATATCAGTCCGAAAAATAGCTTTTTGGATCCTTTTTCGGGCCATTCTCTCTCTCTAACTTTTCAAAACCCAAACTTGAGAGCTTCTCACTCTAGACTACAACTTCTCTCTAAGAAATCATCTAGTTTGAGTGATCTTCTACCATAGTTCATTTGCATAAAGTGTAGAGCTTGGTGTGAGCTACATTTCAATCCGAAAATCTTTGGGTTTGGAGCATTTCGAGTTTCATCATCTTCTCCATTTGGTCTCTCCATTTGAGGTAGGGATAACTACTCATTTTTATGAGTTTTAACATAAATGTTGGGCACTTTGTATGAATGGTTTGATTTGGAGAGGTTAGGGTTTGAGATTTGAAATATTGAAAAGAGGGGTTTTATTCTTTTGACCAATACATCTGTGTTTTGGGTCTTAAAGGAGGTTATTAATGTTTATTGTTAATATTTGAACCTTTGGGGTCAATGTTGAGAAAGAAGGAGAAAAACTCTAATTTATTATTATTATGAATTAATTTGGGAAAGTTATGGAAATAAGGAATTGGGGTGGAACTAATGAAATTGGCTTATTATGAGATTGAATGGTGGAGTTAGATTTATTAATCACTCATTTTTGAAAAATATTGATAATTTATTTATTGGATGTAATTATTATCTGTTTAAAAATAATTGATTTGGGCTATCGGTGGAGGGTAGTCTTGATTGTTGTAGACATTGTATGATGATTAGGGAAAACTGAAACTAATCACATTGAATATGACGGTTGGAATAATACAGCAAATGTGTGTATTGATTGATCATGGTATATGATAAGTGTTTAAATACATTGTATAAGTATATTGTTTGGGAGAAGATAGGGGATGTACTCCATGGTTTGAGAGGAGATAGGGGATGGACTCCACTGATACAGCAAATCTATGTATCATTTGAATTATGGAAGTGTTCTAATTTGAGTTATATTCTCATGTGAATTGTGAAGTATGGAAGTGTTTTAATATGTGTTATAGCCTCATTCAATTGTTTGGCCAGGTTCTGAACCATAATTATGAATCGAAACTGTATATGTGAAGGAAACTGAAATGAAAAATGGATGTACATGATGTTGAATTGAAAAGTGTTATAAGTTGGTTTATAAGTGTCAACCATATATCAAATGCTAATATTTTAGTTATTATTCATATTATGTTTAGCATGTCTCTACTAGGCGTTGGCTCACCCTATATGGGACACCATTTTCAGGTTCAGGTGACATGCCACCTCTAAGGACGTAGCTTGGGAGGTTTAGAGGCTAAGAGATCTTTTTGGTGATTACCTTTCTATATAACATGTATATCAAGCCAAGGGCTTATTTTTGTGTAAAGAGAGTTAGAACTCTACTTTTGTTGAACCCAGGTATTGACTTGGAAAGTTGTAAGCCTATAGGGCATTTACTTTTGTTGTCAATATGTAATATCTCTTGTAAGAATACTCTGATGTTGGTAATATAATATCTCTTTTTTTATCATGAATGTATGATTACGGGTCTATTTTGAGGGCGTTACACATGGGATATACATCTCATCCAACTAAATAGTCTAGAGATTATGTATTCCAAGATTAACAGTCCAATAAATTATAATCCTCCCTAATCCAATCAATCCAAATAAACATGATCATTAACACTCCAATGAGAGTCGTACTCCACCACTATGGGTGGATTAGCAAAGATGGGTGAGAGGTGACATTGGGAATCAATCCCATGTGATTGATGGTAAAAAATCATTTTGGCCCTTAGTTTCAAGGATTCTTCAATGAAAGAAGGGTAATTATGTAATTTTACATGTTTAATCTTAATCAATTAATACCACCACTACCACATTACTATTACTATTACTATTACTATACAAATAAACACACTTTAGCATATATTTTCAACTTGAAACCATTAAATTACTAATTTTCTTACTCAATTACGCCATACTTATAATCTCATCCAACTTATTCTGCCAAACAAACATGACCATAGGATTTAGCTCTAATTTCTATAATAATTCGTTATTCATATGCATAGAAAAGTAATGTTGATATCTCATTTTCGTTGATATATATATATACACACACATATACTTCTTATTTATTCTTGGTTTTTCATATACTTATTAGTTTCGATATGTATAGTTTTAATATTAAGAGATTGGTGTAATTAATTTAAAAATGTAACAATTATTATATTTTTTTTTTAATACTCATTAAAGTGGACAGCATAATTTATTTATATAAAAAAATTTACTAATTTGATAATAAATTATTATTATTATTATTTATTTATTTATTATGTTTTCTTGGAAAAAGATATTCACTTCTTTATAAAACAACGGAGGGATCTTTTGGGAAGCCAAAAAAAAGCAACTTTTAACTTTTTATCTATTTTGGGTTATATTATCTTTTACATTTTTTACCCACAAAAAGATAAAATAAACTAAAAAATTTAAAAAGTTAACTTTTTACCAACTTTCTAAAACACCACAAAATAATCGTACAGACTACGAGGCAATGATTAGTCACTAGTTTTGGTTTATCCATGTAGGATGAGGGGATGCAGTTGTTGCCTCAATTTGAGATTTATTATGAGTTTATTTTTATGATATGAATTTTTTATTTTGTAGGACTCATCGAATATTACAAGTATGTCATAAATTATATTAATCGGATGTAGATAATTATATGATTGAATTACATTTATCATAACAAATTAAATAATAAATTTTTCTTCTAAGAAATAATATTAAAAATATATAATCCAATTACGTAACTATCAATATCCGATCAATATAATTTTTGATATACATAAAATACTTAATGAATCCTAATTTTATAAAATAAATAATTTAAATTATAAAAATAAACGTATAATAAATCTCAAATTAAAACACAACCATTACTACTGTGATATTGACACAACAACAACCATATACCCATGCAGACGGATAGGAGAACTTTAGTTAGCTGTTACGGAGTGTTTTAAAAAGTTTGTTGAAAGTTACTTTTTAATTTTTTTGAGGAAGAAAAAAATTTTAATTCACTTTTCAAAATAGTCTTTAATTAGGTAACTCCGAAGACCGAATCTCTGACACGCAGATCGTAGTACAGTGACCACCTCGTTGTTTCATGTGAAGAATGAAAAATGACAGTTGGAAGCAGAGTTGAACCAGAGAAAACTTTTCTCCTCCGTTTCCTTTCTTGTCCCTCTCCACACTGACACGCACATGCTAACGTAGTACAACACACTCTAATCCCTCAATGCGTCTAATGCATAACCTGTACATGCTCATGAATTTCTCTTCTATAATGTAATTTATTGATTTTTCCTTTCTTTTTTTATTCACTATGATAGAGAGTTAAGAAGTAATATGTAAGGGATGTGCAAGAGTTATTGTAAGTAGCTATTCTTTAAAAAAAATTGAAATTTTGTTAGAATAATACTATTATATCAATTGATATACTAACTAGTGTACCAATTGATAATGTGACATAATTTAAGAAGTTTTTGAAATTTATAATGTGATTAATAAGCGAAGTCAACAATAATATCATAACTAGTGTTGATACACTAGTTAATATATTAATTGATGCATGTAGCACCATCAAATTTGTTATACTAGGAGGCAAATGTCGACTTTTGGCTATTCAAAATGCACTAAGCATTTAAAACAACTCAACTCAAACCACTCATGTAATAAATGGAATAAGCGGGTCGGGCTGAATTGGATATGTATTAAGACAAATGAAATTGATCAACCTATTTATTTTATGATTTTTTTCTCCAGCAAGTGTGGTGGTGGTGGAAAATGAGGGGTAAAATTCCATGAACACCATATTGGGATCCTTCTATTACTAACAAAACGCTTCTACTTACTTCAAGGTGTTAGCTTTAATTTTTTGGGAAGATTTTTGCTTAGATATTTTCCTTCAAAGCAAACACAAATAGGATTTACCTTCAAAGAAATATATGACTTAGATTTATATATACATGACAATCTTATCTAAACTCTAAGAGAGATCATGAGTTGGAGAATAGAAATTAGGAAAACATATATTTTGAAGGTGGGTGGTGGTGGTATTGGCAGTAACCATTTAAATGGGCATTCATGTCTGATTGATTTAACTCAATTTTAATTGGGTTCACAAAATGTAACCCATTTATATGGGTTTATACGAGTTTATGTATTTGGGTAAGTTACTTGAAATGGATGTTATTGGGTGGGTTTATGGTTTTAGGTTGACTTTGCCAGCTCTATATTACATCATCATTTTTCTTTTTTTTTCCTGGTTTAGATAATTTGTTTTAATTAAGTGCTGACTCATAATTTATACCACAAAAGCCCATGTCAAAATCTCCACATTAATAGAGTTACACTTGTAAATTTATTCATGTAAACAAAAATTGGATAAGGAGCACTTACATACACAGTATTATAGTATTGCTTGGACCTTTGGGTGACATTGCATACCTAAATGCTATGTTAGGCAGTAACTCCTGAAATACAATTACGTTTGTTAGAAATAAAAATAAATAAATAAAAGTTGTAGTAGGACACATGTGATTGACACTTAGGCCAAGTTTAGCTACTACAAAATAATTTATATTTTTATCTTTTTATTTTTTTTATCACATCACCTCTCTACTTTTCTACACATCTTTTCGTAAAAAGACAAAAAATATATTTATTTAGGTCGTCCCAAACAACCCCTTAAAAAAAATGTCTCTCAAAAATTCACAAACAACTTTCCTGTACATTTGAACTATCTCATAAAACTTGAGTTATCTGACACACCACTTTTCATATTAGTGGCAAGGGATAGTCAATAAGAAAAATCTTTTACATGTAAAATGAATATGATATTTTAATTAGATAATTATTTTTTTTCTTAATTGTTAGTTGTACTTTGACAATATATCATGAGATTCTATTCATTTTGTTTGGTTTTAATTTTTTGAATACACTTTTTAAAAAATTATACATTCTTGTTTTTCATATTTTTTTGTTTTTACTAAATTTTTTAAATATTTTACGTAATTTTTTAAATTTTTAGACACACCTAACATAAATATACTTAAAAAGTATAATTTTTGTGAATTTAAAAAAAATTCACTAAATATCAAAAATACAAAAAAAATAAAAATTCAATATATTTTTCGTATTTTTGTGTATTTATTACTTTTTAAAATTATTTTTTCACAAATATTTTACTTTTAAGGTACATATAAAAAAAATTTAAAAAATACTTAAAATTTTAAAAATATTCACTAAAAAAAAAATACTCAAAAATAAAAAAACTTAATTTTTAAAAAACTTAATTGAAAAAACTAAAACCAATATGGCTCTTAAATTATGACTTCTGCTGCCAGTGTATATATATAATTTATGAGGGCTTTTTAATTGTGCATAACATCACTTTTGATGTAGTTTTTTTTCTTATTAATCTACGTCTATGTTCAGAGTTATTTTGTTTTCTATTTGATGTTATTTGGTATAATGATTGAATGTGATGATTTGTATCTCAAGATATAATTTTTGAGAAATTTTTTTAAAATTTTGTTTAGTTCAAATTTTTTGATAAAAATTTTCAAAATCACTTTTTTTTCTGCTACAGATCAATCAATCAATTTTTCTTTCTCCTCTCTCCTTCTTAATCACTTTTTATTTCACAGATATATACTTAACTACAACAAAATATTAAATCATCACAAACTCCTAAACTTCAAAACTATTTTAAAAATATACAACCAAACAAATAAAAAAAATTTCTAAACTCCCCCTCAAAATTTTTTATGAAAATTTATCTGAAAACATAAACTAAACACACCCACAGATGTTATTTATTTTTAAGATAATGATTGGGTAAGATACGATTGTTGCATTGCATGGAGCAAACATGTTCCAGTTTCTGTCTCGGAGGTTTGAAGGTTAGGATGCATTAATTAACTTTAAAATCACTTGCTGCTTATATAATTTGTAAATAAGGGACAGAGGGCTCTCTCTCTCTCTCTCTCTCTCATACGTGCACAAATATATAGTTATAATAAAAAATTTAAAAATTTTGTTTTAATTTTTTTTTCATTTTATTTAATTCAAATATATACAACGGTTAATCTATAAATTTAATTTTATAAAACTAGTAAAAATATGAACGATATTCTTAAAACAAGAATAATATTAAGTATGATTATAAAAAATTAAAGTAAATAAAACGTACAAAGTACTCCATCCAACGACTTCTTTGAAAAAAAATTCAATCACTCTGTTTAGTCATATGCAACTCTATTTTCTTAAGAAAAATGTTTGAGGGCCCTAATTTTTGTGACTTAAAATTGTCAAAACGACCGTTTTGACAATTTTAATGTTGTTTTGTACTCAAAACGACGTCATTTTGATAAATTCAAGCCATTTGAGTCACAAAAATTAGGACCCTCTACCATTGTTGTTCCTTAATCCAAAGAATTTGGTTTGATGGATGGGACTTGAGACTTTGGGATTTGAAAAAAACTTCAATCTCTGCTTAGGAGTTGTTTAGAAGGAATTATATAAGCGCACTTTTTGATTTTTTAAATAAAAAAGTAGAGGAAAAAAAATAATTGTTTGGAATAACTTTTTGACTTTTTATGAAAAAAATATGTATTAAAATATTATATAAAATAACAAATTACTTTTTTACCCATATGCATACTGACATGCAATCTGTGCATGTCAGTACAGTTGTGGCAGAGCTGTGTGCATTGGTTTTGTTGGAAATTTATTTATTTATTTATTTATTTTTTATTATTATTTTTGTGTGTGTGTGTGTGTTTTTTTTTTTTTTGGTATGGAAGTGGTGAACATCTCCTTCAGTCATATAAAAAATTATTTTTTAATTTCTTTTTTCTTTTGTAGTCGTGATGTGCACTGTTATTGGATACATTGATTTGAACAAAACCATATGGTGCTATAGCCGCACCTCTCCCTCAGTCAAATAATTTATTTATTTTTTCTTTTTTCTGTTACACCCGTCAACTATGCACCGTTGGTTCATACATACATTCTTGTGTTCAATTACCGTAATGGTGCCAGCCAAGTTGTATATGAAAACCAATAGTCTTTGGAAAATAAATAAATAAATAAAAATAATCCAAACAAATTAAAAAGCAACAAATTTTTTTAAAATGAGTGATGGTATACTGTTGGTCAGCAAAAGTGCAATTGTTGTGCTTGCACTACACTAAGATGTTTTCAACATTTCATACATGAATGGTTTTTTGAAAGTTGTTGATTTGAACATTATCATTTTCGCTTGTTGATAATTTTATACAACAAATTATGTCCATGTAAGCGATGATGACATAATACAAATTTTTGGGTACAACATACATAAAGTTTATATAACATAAAGCGAAGATAACACAAGGCACACTAACAAATGCTTCGGCCTTACACGTGCACTTGTTATCGTAGGGCGTACGTAATATTCGCTTTGACAGTAGCCATTTCGGGATCTGAGTCCCCTGGCTCCATGATATCAGTAACTTGGGTGTATTCGGGTGGTCGGGCATTTGCGGCGCCACGTACTCGTCGTCGTCTGGGATATAAAATGTGACCGTGTCATTTTCACTGTTGCGGCGTATGAAGTTTTGCAACACTATTGATGCACATACAAAGGGCACCTGATCAGAAAATTTTAACTTCAGCATATTCCGCAAAGCCCTTCTTCTCGACTTCCAAGCATCGAATGTCCGCTTGATACAACTACGTAAGGACGAATGTGCCTTGTTGAATCGTTCGAAGTTCTTCTGTTGTTTTCGGTTTCGATGGACATTTTGGTGATATCTATACCCCTTGTACGGGGCTAGATATACTGTCGTCGAGCTGTAGCCTCTATCGGTCAAATAGTATTTTCCTGCACATGGTAAAAATATAACTTATTAATATGAGGCTGATATTTTCTTGAAACCATATAATGACAGTGTTGTTATCTAGTTTTGGCCTTCATATTTGAAAATTTTACTCTTACTATAAAAAATTTAAAAAAAAAATTAATAGTAACATATGAAATTTTGTGCAATACTATAATGTTGTTCGAATAATTTTCAAAATCGACATAATCTATTTTTTATTGTAATTTGTTAACCTCTCTAAATTGTTTATAGATTTGCCAAAAAACATTGTCAAATATTACGACTTTAGAAAAGGGTCAACACCTACATTGCTTTTCGTAGATGGGAACCATTTTGTATGAATTTTCAAATTACATGTTACATATGGTTATAACAATTATTACATAATTTTCCTAATAAAGTTAAGACAAATTATACTTTGCAAATTACAAATGTATATATATATATATATATATTTATGGTGGTGCTATGTATTTTTTTTTGCAGATTATTCACAAATAATCTGCACAAAATAAACACAGTGGTCCACGTAAACAAGTTGGACAATAGAGAATTTGTTACCGGGCGCGAGGTATGGGAACCAATGTTTAGGCTCGGTTCTGACATTGTGCAACACCCTAATGTCGTGGCGGACACGAACGTGAAGCACAAATCAAAGTCACAAATGGCAATAATATTTTGTGTTAGCACGCCTTTCCGGCCATAATATGAACTGGCGTATTCTTGGGAGACACGGGGCATCACGTGCGTGTTGTCTAGTGCACCGATGCAGTCGTACGCGACCTAAGCATTTTACAAAATGTAAATTAAAAAAAATAAGTTTGTAATTAAAACATTAGGCAACGAAATTGATACACGCCGTCACCTTGAATGGCCGGTACTCTCGCTTCGACCGTAAATGTGGATGGCCCCCTTGCTGGATTTGCTCCGGCGCAAGACTCCTACTATGAATCGATGTAAATGGTATCATTGCTCGCAAAACCTCGTGAAAATGTCGTGCCAATGTCTCCTTTGAGTGTTGGAACCGTTCTTGCAAATTTCTCTACGAAATTCCATGCAACACAGAAATGAAAAATCGTGACCTTCTCTTCGAGCAGCACTCCATGCTCTTGCTGCGGCACTGTCAACCCAAAATCGTAAAGCGCGTCGCACAACTTCAAGAAGACTGGTCGGGTCATACTGATGGCATCTATAAACCAGCTCGGGTGGCCATTAAACAACTCGTACATACATAACCGTCTCGACAATATTGATGTATTTCTCTGGACTTTGTAGTAATGGTTGTAATAATGCGTTGCCGCACTGTTGCACGCTTCTAGCAAGTTGTGATCAGGTTGTAAAACCATTTCTCTCGCGATTTCATCGATTGCTTCTTGTAACCCTGCATTTCCGTAGATGTTAATAGGATTGGTTTGATCCGCCATGTTACCTATACGAAGCACACGGAAATGGAGAAACATAATAATTTATTATGCATGTGAAACTATTAATCTTACAAAATAACCACCATTTGTTGTGTTATGTATTTCGTTTAAACATTTTTGTGTGTCATTAACCTTGTTTTAAACCTTAATTTTTTTAAAGTCTATGAAGTGTAAAAGTGTGAACAACTACGTAAACAAAAAAAAATTCCCTGGAAGTCATTGGTGAAATATGAAAAGTGTAAAATATAAAATGTCCCTACAACAAAAATGTCAGTGGTGAACTGCAAAAAATTCCCTACAACAAAAATGTCATTGTTGAATTATGAAAAGTGTATGCAATGGTTCAAAAAAAATAAATTAGCAGGAGTAGATGGATAAACCAAATCGAAATGCATTAACCAAACGGAAGTAGATAGACAAATGTCGCATTATTTACGAAGGCGAAAAAAACAAATTAAAAACAATTCCATCACAGTCAGGAGCATATGAAAGTGTTTGTTTAAATTGAAACGTCAGTAATATGAGGTCAAACATGTCCTCAAAACTAGCCCTCCATTTCAAATCCATGAGATGGCGTAGATGGGCCACCAGAATTTTGGGACTTCTTGATACGCAGCCAACTAATGACGACCTCGTCCGTTGGAAGCTGCAACAATATGGCTTGATTTGCCCAGTTGTCAATGAGCGAAACAACAAAAGGTATTAGCGGGTCTTTCGAGTCAACACCATGCAGAGAGTACAACCATGCGAGACACTTGCCAATCACCTTTTATGTGGAATTGCTATAATCATGATGCACTCGGACCTCGTGATGTTGTGATTTCACTAAGGACGTAAGGTTCTCCACGCTACTGGCCAACAATAAAGCTCCCTTGCTCTGCCTTTTTTTTCGCTTCTTATTTTTAGTGGCTAGAAATTTTCATTTCGTCGCACCATTCGTAGGTGTGTCATCAACGTTAATTGCCAGCGACATAGCGTGTATTGTTTCTGTTGTCTGTTCTACATGCTCGTAAAAGTCCTCCACTGTGTGCTCACTGTGCTGTGCAGTGCAGGTTGGAAATGAGACAGCCCGCTACTGTCCTTTCAATCTTCCTCATCCATAGGCACTGGCACATCATCCATTCCAATTGGTTCGAAATCTGCACCAGGTGTCCATGCATATTTTCCTATTGCCGCGGCACCTTCATACACCTTTCGCATAATTCCATGTGCTCTAATGGTTTTTCGTTTTGAACTTCAAAGCATTCTTGTCAATCTGAAACCAAAAAAAAAAAAAAAAAAATAGCCAGTAACCAGAAAATAAAGACATCAAACAAATATCGCGTAATGAAATTACTGTGCAGGCTTAACAAGCATAGAATTACTTTCAAACAGTCTTCATACATCTGAACAAGTACTGTACTACCTTGTGTGAACTGTGCCGGCTTAATAAGCACTTGCCCTGTGATGAAATTATTTTGAAACAGTCTTCATACATGATGGCAGCACAGAATTTTAGATGACAACACAGAATTGTAGATGACGTCATAGAATTTTAGATGAAGATAAGTATTCATACATGATTTCAAATTTAGATGTGATAATGACATATTCAAATTTATAAAACAAGGTGTACACTTTATGATTTTCAATAACTCCATATAAACAAACATACCACCTGCCTTTTGAAGAGAACAAATTTCTTGCAAACTATCAATGTTCCTTAATAGCTGCCATGGATAGAGTAAGCAGCAAAGGACCATGAGAGAAAGACTTGAAATAAATAATTTTACATCATACATACCATGAGCTACATATGACGAAAAGGTATATAAAAGATTATAATCCTAATCAAACTGCTGCTGGAGTTGTACAAGATAAGAACACAAACAATATGATTTATTAAAAACTTCCTCAACAATACTGGGGGTGTTTGGGAACCATTGAGAGAGGCTATTTTAGCCTCAAATGGCAAAAAAGCCTTTTAGCCTCACCTACCATTGATTTTCAAAAAAAAAAAAAAAAATTGAAAAGCAGCGACTGCAGCAGCACAGCAGCCTACATTGTTACCAACAGTGTAGGCTTCAGACAGGTTAAATAACGATATTACCCCTATAGATCAATTTTGAAAAAAATAAGGTTATGGGCAAATTTGTCATTTCAACTTTAAACATCATTTCAAATACATTTTTCAATACAACAATCAACCCAAAAATTTAACCCAACTTCCCAAACACAAAAACTAAAATAGCCTACTAAAATAGCCAAAAAACCTAAAAAGCCGCTTCCCAAACACCCACACTATTGTCTTATTAGACAACCAAAAAAGCCAAACAAAAGCAATTATGTGTTGAAACTTCCTTAACTCCCAGAATGATTAAACCAACATAATCTCATAATACAAATAATAATGGTATGAAGAATTTGCCTCTACTATGATTATATTGAATGATTCAACCTTAATAGTATAGGTGTAGACATGGATTCGTACTACTAGTAAAACACCAAGACATGGAAATGTTACCTTCTTATATTTGGCCCACCATTCCTTGGATGCTTGTATCAAACCGGTTTGTTCGTTGTAACTTATGCCGGTTGGGCCATGCCTTCTGTCCATAAGGCGTGACCATAACTCCCAATCCTTTTTCAGCAAGCTGTACTTAATTTGCAGTTGCTTCACCTCGTGGAACCTATTCGTACACTCTTAGAAGGCCTTGGACACAGCCCTGTATCCGTGCATTGTCATCGTATGGAAGCTGCATTTGTAACCAGCTTCCAACTCCTTCACATCAAGTTCCAAGAAAAGCAGGACTGCGTCAGAGTCCCAGATTGCCTTGTGCACATATGCGGACTGTGGCTCTGGTTAAGTTTGATGCTGAGGCTAATGCTGACTACTACCCTGCTTACACAAATTTTTTGAAGACGTAGGCTACGTTCGGGACTGATCCATGTCGCTACTACAATGTAGCAGTAATTGTGGTATTCGTGCAAAAAATCATGTCAAATGTAAAATGCAAATAACATAAAACTGAACAATAGAATATTACATAATCGTAGAACATAGCATAATAAACATTGTCGTCAGTTCAAAAAAAAATATATATATATATATATATACCACCTGCCAACTACTACATACATACAACCTACCAAAGCAAATCAACTATAAAACAACAACATTACAACAACTGCACACAAGATGAACGTCACAATTTGAAGGACATGCAAAAAGTGTTGCAGGTTGCGGATGTCAGCTTTTAACTGGAAGGCCATGTCCATAAGTGAGTTTTGAGTGTTAGGCACGGGTGTTTGGCCATATTCGTCACACCAGCCAATCCAAGAATGATATGGTTGAATAGGCACACATATTAGTAGAGGTCAAAACTATGTAAAAGCAATTTCATGTGAATACTCACCACTGCACGAGGACATTGGTAGTAAGCATGACTCGGATTTCTAGAAGATTTTGAAATCTTCACAATACACAGGCCAAAGCCACAACCACAGAAGGGTGTTGTACGCACAGAAGTGGCAGAGGACACAAACGAAGCCATCGTCTGTTTTGGGAACAACCATAGATGAAAGCAATGAAATGATAACATGGACATGGCTTACAAGTTCTCTTATATATTATTTTTGCCTTGTGTGGACGTAGTGTATGTGTGCAATAATTTGGGAAAACATGCATAAATGCATCCCCTCATACTTACCTTGTTGTTGCATCACATTTCATTAACCTGACAAATGCATTATCATATGTTTGGTTATTTTTATGTCCAATTTGCATGCATTTAGAAGAAAATGACAATGGTTTTCCCCATTTGTGAGATGCTATATGAATTAATGATTATGTAATGTAATACACTGCATTAAATACAGTGCATCAACAAAATGGGACAAAACTGGGAGTTGGATGAATGATTTTGCAAGCACATAGTAGCATCTCATTCCTCAACACCAAGAAGAAGTAAGACCGTATCACTATATCAAAAAAGCAATAAAGTTTAGCGACGATAGCAAGACCGTATTCTGTAAATAGTATTTTACCTTGACCATGCTTTCTATTCTACATTGGCTAAAGCAAAATACATTGGTAATGTTTTCTGTTTCTAGTTTTCAACAACCACTATCGAAAGCAATTCTTTATTTTCTCCTTCATTGTATTTGTAATTTTAGGGAATTGTTTTCATTTTTGTTACTTAATTTATTTATAAAGTGTGTGCGTAAGATTAATTTCACAGGTAATAAAATGTTATTTTTTTTAGTAGCCAACAGTTTTGATTTCTTAAATTCCTATAGTTTTCTATTACTACCAAAAAAAACAAAAAAAGCACCCTTAATAAATCATGTAAATATTTTGAGATACAAAAATGTTAAAATATAATCTAATAATTCTTAAAGATAAATGATAACAAGTGTTTTTGGGTATTATTTAGGGTGAAAAGTGTTTTGAAAAACATGAAAACATACCCCAAAAAAAATAATAATAAAAAGTCTGTCAAATTTTGAACTTTCTTTTTTGTCTTATTTTTTTCTTTTTTTCTTTTACAAGTGTCTGGATATACTTGTTCACAAAATTTATTGTCGATTTCAAAACAAATATCTCATGCCGTTATTTAATAGGTGAGGCAGTTGTGAGATTTTAAAGTTTGTACTTCAAAGTATAGCTAATTTCATACTTCATAGAACGTGAATTGCTTTAGGGGGTGTTTGGCAAAGGCTTTTTTTGGCTTTTTGGGCTAAAATCTACAAAATGACAAAATAAGTTAAAATAGTCAATAAGACAAAATGTCACTCAAACTCATAATCATTTTACTTTTTCTCTCACAAACATCACACTTAACTACAAAAAAACCTAACTATCTTCCCAAACACAAAAATTTTAGCCTACTAAAATAGTCAAAAACTAAAATAGCCTACTAAAATAACAACTTCCCAGACACCCACTTAATAGCTGAGGAGTAAAACAATTTTGTGTTTGAATTATAAATTTAAGTTAAATTTTTTTTTTAAAAAAAGTGACAAAAATAAAGTCACAAGGTAACTTATGTTTCATTTCATATTTATGTGTTAACTTTATTTTGTTTTGAAACATAGACAAGATGAAGGGAAAGCGAAGACGAATAAAGTAACAATTTATAAAGTAACAATATGCTAATCCGAACAAACAGGGGGAAAGATGAGATAAATAAAAATAGAGGAGAGAAAATTCATCACAGAAACAAACAAACCGGGGGAAAGAGGACAAAAATGAAAATAGAGACAATACCAACTTTGCCAAATTGTTGGCAAACCTAGAAAAGTGCAAACACAACTTCATATGCCAATCCGAAGTATGTAAGGAAAAAAAAGGTAAACAATTTGTGCAAAAGGGGAAAACGAACGGATTTTGTACATGGGCAAAAATATTGGACTACAGGATATGTTACTTTCTACTTTGAGACGAGCTAAAATGGTAAAGATTAGTTCAGCGGCAGTGCAGATCTGGACGCTGGCTGGTCCTTTCCTTCCCGTACTAATGATCTTGTAAGGGAGAGGTAGTGGCGGAGCTTTAGTGTGAGCGTGACAGACAGTCGCGTGTTGGGACGGCTTTGGTGATACTGTAAGAGGGAGGTTGTGGCGGAGCTCCGGCAATCGACGATGTGAGCGTCACGAACTGTCGCGGCTTCAATGAGGAGTGTGTACACCTGTGTATGGAGAAGAATATGAGATGCTAAGGTGAGAAATTATGTGAGGTGCGAAGTTATATGCCCTAGCTGTCCTTTATTTGTGTATTCTACGAGGACCGGACAAAATAAGGGCAATTCGGTCTTTTTGCCTCTAACTAATGAACCTATTTTTCCCGTCATTTGGCTTTTGTGAATAGTGTTGACTTTTTTGCTTTTTTAGTAACTTTTTAACTTTTTGTCTTTTATAGGGTATCCCAAACAAGCACTTAGTCATATGCAACTATAATATGCAACTCTATTTCCTTAACCCAAAGGATTTTGTTTGATTGATGGGACTTGGGACTTTGGGATTTGTTTTTTTTAAGGTTTTAGGTTGGACTTTCCTCATTGGTAAAATTCTTATGGCCACGATCCGGAGGGAATGAATCTCTTTCAAAAGATTTGTTCGGACTGTACAGATTTAATCTGGTGTGTGAATAATACTTGACATATAAAAAAAAAAAGATGTTTCCTTCACTTATTTATTTGTTATTATTGATAAAATATTTAAATAAAGGGCATTCGATCCATAAATCTAAATTTGGATTTTGTTTGTCGAAAAATCCACATGCTAAAATAGTTTGTCTATAAGGATATATTTGGGTAAAATGACCAAACTACTTATATATATTCTTATCGTTCACATATTCTCTCTTCAACTCTCATTTTTCCAAACCTAATCTCTCTCTCTCTCTCTCTCTCTCTCTCTCTCTCCTCTCATCTCCTCTATCTCATAAGCGACATTGGTTCTGTGATAACCCAACCCGTATTATGCTTAATTATGCATATGATTATGTGATTGATATGAATTTGCTTATTAATTGTTTGAATTATGTGCTTTTGAAATTATATTTGTTACTTGTAGGAAAATCTATTGCAATTGGAAATTTGAACTAAAAATTGAAAGCCTTAGAGGCGCGATAAACCAAAACCGACTTTATATATGTATTTAGCATGATTTTTAGAGCCTTCTGTGAAATTTTGAAAAATTATGATTCGTAATGAATTAATTGAGTTTAATTAGTTTAAACCTTAGTTTTAGTTATCATGAGCTATATTAGTCAAGCCTAATTGGTTATTAGCTTAAGTTATATATATATATGTATATGAGAACCTTAGTCTTTTGGGCTCAAATAAAATATCTTCTGAGAGAAAGAGGGAAACAAGAGAGAGAGAGAGAGAGAGAGAGAGAGAGAGAGAACAAGAGAGTTCTAGAATTGAAGAAGAAAGGCTTGGAGATTGAAGGATTCAAGGGGAAATTCAAGGATTTAAGCTAAGGTATGTGAATTCAACTATTATCTTTGTAGATGACTCATCTATTACATGAAATTAAGAAGGGATGTGTAGATCAAACACTTAAATAAGCTAGGGTTTTGAGTTATGTAATTGTTTGAGCTAAATTCAAGAAATTGGACCGTAATCTCTTCAACTTTATTTGATTTGAGTTTGAGCTTGTGATTAATGCATGAAATAAACCCTAAATTGTCCATACAACAAGCATTTGTGTAAGGATCATCCATGTGTATATATATATTTTGAACTTGATCATGAGGTTTTGTATATATATAGAAAAAAATGAGATTTTGATTTTGACATTGAAGCAAGATTGATGTGTTTGAATTGAAATTATACTTGAATCATGTTAGTATATCAAGTTTTGAGTTAGTTTTGCATGAATTTGGGCTTGAAATTGAGTTTGGGAACTTGGCTTCAAAACTTCATTTTCGGATTATGCAGGCTGGCGAGACCGTTAAATGTTGCGAACTACTGCGCGGCAGTATGGACCAAATCAAGGGGCACCATTCTGGCAGCAAGCGGTGTAACAACCCTAAATCCTTTGTTCGATTACTCGATTCTTTTTCTTGAGACTGAACATGATTGATAATTGAATTGATTAAAGTACCGAACTGACTGACTGAGATCCGAAACTGAATCAATTGACTGTAACTGTTTAAATGCATAATCTATCTGTTTGACTGCCAAATTATCTGTTCTCATCTTATGCATTAAACTGCAAATTAAAGGCATTATCGGCGGCCGAAGACAAAATTGATTAATGTTCTGTGGTCATCATAATTAATGTGATTTTATGGCACATTTATCTGAAAACTGATTAGGTATGATTAAACTAGATTGATTTAAGCCAAATTAATAGAGTGGCCTTATTTACAATTATGCCATCTAGTGGGGCCTTTGTTTATTATTATCCTTGAGCCTTATACACCCAAACAAAACAACTCTTCAGCCATTTCTTGGCCCAAAACCGACCAAAGAAGAGAATTTAAGAGAGAGTGAGAGAATTAAACTCAACTTGGGGAAGTAGCTTGAATCTTGAAGAATTGAAGTGTAAATTGGCATAATTGAGCTCCTAAACTTTGAATACAAGACTAAGGTAGGAAACTCATCTTCTTATTGTTGTCATTGAGCTAGTTCTTGCATGATTCATGCTTCATTATAGAACTAAGTCATGTTGTAGCTCATACATGGTGAATTATACTAGAATTCATGCATGCATGTTTGAATTGATGAGTTTTGAGTTGAGTTCATGGTAAATTGCACATGCATGTTCATCTTTTGATCATAATCCATGATTTCACCATGTTCTTGAAGAAATGAGCTCATTTGAGCAAGCTTTGGAGCTTCAATTTGGTTTAAAATTCATGCATGTCATGTTTGAAGATTGTTCTTGAAAATGGATTTGAAACTTGGATTTAATTGACTCACTCTTGGGCTTTAAATCCACAAATTGAGCTTTGAAACTTGTTATACATTGAATTTAGATGTTTTTTCCAGAATTTGGGCCCAAGAGGTCGAGTTTTGAGTGAAAGGATGCTTGGTTTGAGCTTAGGAGACAAATCTGGAAATTCCAGAATTTGGCTTCTTCGCTCGAGCGAAGGATTCTTCGCTCGAGCGACCAACCTTTGTTCGAAGCTACGCTCGAGCGAAGAATTGGTGGCTCGAGCGTAAAATTGCAACATCCAGTACTTTTACTGTTTCGACAGACCGCTCGAGCGAAGGATTTCTCGCTCGAGCGAAGCCCTTGATTTTGGAAGCTCGCTCGAGCGAAGGAAGGCTCGCTCGAGCGAGGCTCCTATTTTCAGTAAACTTTACAAAATATTTTCTAAGTGTATTTTTGCATCCTCATCCCATTCTAGGCATTCTTTGGCCTAGTTTAAGGCATCTTAATGAGGATATAGATGTAAAACACACCAAGGCAAATTAGGGATTAAGTTATGATATTTCCCAACTGTGTAGCTTAGTGTGTGTTCAACCTGTGAACTGTGTAGGGTTGGCTCACCGAGGGGACGCTCTAGCTTACTGTAGCCCAGAACTCTGTGAGTAACAACTGTGTAAAGATATGTTCCAAAAATGATTATCTTCTGAACTGTTTACTTTATTGAATTGTTTACCTTATTGAGCTTTTCTTTGAAGCAGTTCTTGAACTAAAATGATTGAGCATTTTTCTGGCCCTTCTTGATCTTGGTATTTCTTGGTAGGCTGTTTCTTGAATTGACACCGTTTATTGAATCGAATCGCCATTTCTTGAATTACTTGTTCTTATCGAATCGACATCTTTCTGAAATTGAACTGTTCATTGAACTGATACTGTGAACTGAATGAACGTATGTCTTATATTCAAGCTGTCTTGTGGCATCCTTAGCACCTCATCATTTCTTATTCTTGTGAGAGATCTCTGTCGGTTCCCAAGTTTGGAACCACTCATTTCTTGTTATGATGGCCATTCTCAGATTTACGATATGGAACAAAGTGTTGTATCTGGAACTAAGTGCTGCTAATGAGCCACCTCTAGAATCTCTGAACTAAGTGCTACTGATGTGAGCCACCTCTAGAATCATGCGAGACACCTCTTGAATCCACATCTTGTCTTGTTCTCGAAATAGTACTATTCTTTATTCTTTATTCTTTATTCTTGTCTGGAAAGAAATACACCTTCTCGTATAATCCTGTTGATCAAGTCTGCGTTCCTCTATACGTCGTCGTTCTACCACCTGAAAACACAATCGTGAGCTGGCCGGCGGGGGTGTGCCGGAAACCTCTCCGATGCCTAAGTCAGTAAACAAGACAAGAAGGCAAAAGCTCAATGTAGTTAGGGAGCAAAATTGTGTTACCTCTCCAAAGGTGATATTGGTGAGCTTATATAAGTTTCGCGTGGCACAATCCTGGTAGGACTCTTACTCCTCCAAGTGTAGAGTCCTTCTAGGATTACTCCTCCTATCATAGAGTCCCTCTAGGATTCAAACTCTTGGAAGATAATGCTTATCCTCCAACACCCTCCTCACTGCTCAAACCAAGTGAGATGGTCTTTCTACAGCCGAACTCCAAATGACCGGAGTAACCATTAATCCGGTCCTTACTTCTCTCCCTTACCTCGGCATTCCCATGCTTAGGCCGAGCTAGACATAAGGGAGTTAAACCGAACTACATTCAGAGTCATAGATTACCTCGGTTTCCCACATGCCACAACCGAAGTAATCAATGACGTCCGGACTACCCACTGCTGTACTAATCTGGCAAACACAGCTGAACTAATTTTTAGTTCAGCTCTCCATTACCTCACTCCTACTCCGGTTTCGTATGCCAAGACCGGACTGAATAGAAACCGGGCTACACTATGTAAGTCTGACAACCGAACTACCGCAACACTCCCCTGACCGGTGTACAAGCTACCTTTCTCATTTGGGCTTACCTCGGCCCAATTATCAGCTCGGCCCAATTTAGTATAAATTACCCTCTCAATTGCCCCTTAATTCCATCTGCAAAGCATGATTGGGATTACCTGTCCACCAACCGAGCTAGTCTTAACCTCTCCAGCCGAGCTAAAACCCTTTAGTTTATCCAACCGAGCTAAACGTGGGTCGTACTGTGCACGTCCGGTCAAAACGTCTCTTCACTCTTCAGTAACTAAATCGTTCAGTATTCCATGACACGTGGCAGGCTCTGATTGGCTTTTCACAGCTGTAGCGCCGCCCTCGTACTCCGCAAAAATCAAACAGTTCCCGCCCAATTTGCCTTTACACCAAACAACCCTTTCATTTGTCCATTCACTCTATTCTCTGTTCATCTCTTCTCTCTCTTACCTCTGAGTTTTTTCTGTTCTTCCTGCTCCTGAGCTCGTGCCCTTGCTGTTTTTGAGGCTTCCATCTTCTCTTCATCCTCTTCATCTGGTAAGTAACTCCAATCTACTTCTCTTGTTTTCTGTTTTCACTTCAATTCATGGTAGTCTATGTTGTGTGTTTTTGCAAAACACTTTGTTTTTCTTCCTCCATATCTGTACTTTCTAAAGAACTTCTCAAGAACACTGTGAACACACTGACTCAGTCAGTAGAACACCTTTTTGATCTTTATACACGCTTCAACCGAACCAGAATACTGTCTTTATCATATGAGAACCTAGGCAAACCGAAACCGAACTAGAACTTGTTCGTGCCTCAATAGTTTTGATAGGTTTCCCGCTGACATACCTCAGCCGAAATAACATCACACTTCGAACTAGGAATTCTGGCACTTGACCGAGCTAAGCCTTGAGGGCTAAACCAGCTTTCTAAGTTCCTAAACCGAATCAAAATCGCCTTTAGGCCTAACCGGAATGAGAAATACCGCAGATGAAACCGAAATAGGAACCACTTTGAGAGCCGAAATAGAGAGAACCTTACAGAAACCGAAGTACTTTCCATAACACCCTGTCGAACCGAAATAAGACCAGACTTTTTCTTGCTTTGTTTTGGTAGCACGGTCTTTGATCAGTGCTTAACTTGTTTTCTCACTTTGCAGACTTAGGTTGCCAGGCACTTCCCTGCGTCCTGCCGAGCTACTGAGTACACTTTTTCAACCGAAGTAACTTATTTATAACTTATACAATAAAATGGGGAAGTATAGGTGTCTAGTAGAAACCCCAGGTGGCCTAGCCGAATTCAGGAAGGACTACCAAATCCCAGCCGACGTAAACCTGGTTCTAGCCGAACAAGACATAGAGCCATGGGACAACGAAGGCTTTGTCCCTTTCACCATTCAATCCATAGTAGAGACCGGACTCAGATTCCCAGTCCAGCCCCTTATATGTGAATTTTTAAGACAAACCAGACTATGCCCCACCCAACTGTCCACCAATACATACAGAATAATAATGGGTATAGCCGCTTTAAACCAACAAACCGGTCTCAACCTCGGTTTAGCCGAAATACTACACCAATACTCCATAGGGTCAAAGAACGAAGGCTGGTGTTATTACTTAAGAATACGCCGTGGCCGAGAAAAAATAATAAAACACACACCGGATAAGGACTTAAACGATGATGACTTCTTTTGGGTTTCGGGAAATTTTGAAGACTTCCAGGCCCAGATCCCTGGCCGAAGAATAAACTGGAAGAAAGGAGAGCCCGGTATCCATACTTCGATTGCATTCCTTAATTTTGTTTAACTCGGTTTTCCTTCCTATAACCGAACTAACACTTGTTCTATTTTTTGCAGATTCAGCTTTCCTCCATTCCCAGTACGGCCACCCTAACTTAGGTGTTCTCCGCGCCGCACTGCGAGTTCGAGAGAGAAGTTGGGCTAAACTCCTCGACTTCGAACCGACCTATCGCTACTCCGGTCGCCGCAAAGCAAGGGTGACGGACTTCCTCCTAGAAGAACAACCAGAACCGGACCCAACCTTGCCAAAGATCGTCCTTGTTCCTCTAACAGCCGAACAAGAGATGGCAAAGAAGAACCGGATGAAGGCCATGCTCACCGCCACCACAAGGGCCGAAGTACCACCAACTCACCCAACCACAGAAGCCGTGGTAGCACTTCCCTCACAACAGCCATCCTCCTCACGCCGAGCTAAGCGCGCCCGGACTACTGAGACCGAGCAGCGTTTGGTTGATGAGGTTGACCCCATCCTCCCACCGAGCCCCGAACTTAACCTGCAACCGGAATCCTCTGACCAAGCTGCGCCGAAAAAACAATGGGCTCCACCCTTCGTCTTCAACAACCGAGATATCGACGAAGATGACTCCGTTGTTGCTGACAAGGATCACCTACTGGCCTTCAACCTGGCCAGGGGTGTTTGTCTTCCCAAAGACATGGAGCACCACAGTAAGCAGCTAAACACCGAGCTGAAGGCCATCCGGTCATCCACCAAGTCGATGATTCTGGTAAGCAGCACTGTTTTTTCTATGACCAATCTAGTTTTTTCAAACTCAGAGCTCGGCCTCACAAGGAACCCTCCTTTTGCAGGCCATTCAGAAGAACACCATTGCCCACAGGCAAATAATGGAACTCCACAAAACCACGAGGCACGCAATAAGGGACGCCGAAACCAGGGCGGCCGAGCTGGCGCTGTCCAAACAAAGGTCGGTCGAACTAGAGGCCGAGGTAACACGTCTGACCGGACTGGTTGACTCGGCTGATAGTGACAAACAGCGCGCCGTGACCGAGACGAAAGATAAATATTTATGGGAGATAGCAGAGCTCGAAAACAAGAAGAACACCGAAATATCTGAGCTTAAGCAGAAGGCTGAGGACGCTTTCAAAGAAGGGTTCAAAGAAGCCGAAGCTGGCTACTCTTTGCAGTGCGAAGCCGCGAAACAACTGTTCTTCAAGTGCGGTTGGAGAGGTGCAGTGGAGAAGGTCGGTTGTGGACCTGAAACCGAGGTCTACAACGCACCTGAGCACTTTATTCCGGCTTCACTGCAAGAGTATGCAGACGAGCTCCAAAAACAATTCCTTGGTTCGTCGGATGATGAAGATGATGACGAAGAGGCAGCGGGGACTTCGGCTATTGAAGAGCAAGCCGGCGATCAGACAGCTCGGTCAGAGCCCATAATCGAAAATGCCGCGCCCGAGCTCCCTACCGATCTAGATGCTGAGATAGACGATCTTTTTTTATTGAACTTGAACTTTTTTCTTTTGTTTTGATCTTTCTTGTAACCGGGCTGTAGCCTCCCAGTTGTACTCCCTTACTTGTTCAATGAAAAATTATCAACTCTTATTCCGGTTCTTCATTTGCATGCTTGAGTTTGTAGTGAATTTTTTTATGAACTTATTTGTGCAACTGTGATCTCGGTTAGCTGTCTAACTTACTAGCCAACCACTCTTCAGCCGATATAACTTACTTCGGCTGAAGAGTACAAAGAATTGGTTTAATCCAGCCAACCACTCTTCAGCCATGCCCATACTTCGGCTGAAGAGTTCAAAGTGTTGGTTTAATCGATAACCACTCTTGACCATGCCCATACTTGGGGTGAAGAGTACAAAGTGTTGGTTTAAACCAGCCAACCACTCTTCAGCCATGCGCATACTACGGCTGAAGAGTTCAAAGTGTTGGTTTAATCCAGCCAACCACTCTTCAGCCATGCCCATACTTCGCGTGAAGAGTACAAAGTGTTGGTTTAATCGACCAACCACTCTTGACGATACAACTTACTTGGTGAGGAGTACAAGAGTTAGTTTAATCCACCAACCACTCTTGACCATACACTTACTTTGGTGAAGAGTACAAAGAGTTGGTTTAATCGACCAACCACTCTTGACCATACACTTACTTGGTGAAGAGTACAAGAGTTGGTTTAATCGATAACCACTCTACAACCATAAACTTACTTCGGCTGAAGAGTACCAAGAGTTGGTTTAATCCAGCCAACCTCTATGTAGCCATTCCCATACTTTGGCTAAGTGTTGGTTTAATCCAGCCAACCTCTAAGTTGGTTTTTCCAGCCAGCTTAGAATAGAATGATCGGTTATTGACCAAGCGTCCTGCGACTGGATCCCGATCCTGGGCTTAGGAGGGTTAATAGTTGGTTATTCAGGCCAACTATGTTTACAATGCTACTAACTTGCTAAAACTACTTTCTATGGAAAACAAATATACTGAAAAGAATCGACTTGTTTTATTGAGAAAGTAGAAAATTACACATACTCAAAAAAAGAAAAAAGCTAAAAGTAAAATATCTTGACATTGGCAGTGTTCCATGGCCTAGGAATTGCTTTGACGTCCTTATCTTCCAAGTGGTATGCCCCTTTGCCCGCTAATCCGACCACTTTGTAAGGACCTTCCCAGTTGGGCCCTAACTTGCCATCTCCTGGGACCAATGTGTTGCCCATAACTTTGCGAAGTACCCAATCGCCGATCTTGAATTGTCTTAGATGTACTGTTTTGTTGTATTTCCTGGATAATTCTTGTTGGTAGGCGGCGATGTGAACCAATGCCTTTTCTCTTCTTTCTTCCGCGAGGTCAAGTTCTAATGCAATGGCTTCCGCATTTAGGTCTGGATCAAAGTTTTCGCTCCGAATTGTGGGGAGCCCGACTTCTAATGGGATTACTGCTTCCATGCCATAAGCTAAAGAGAATGGAGTTTCGCCCGTTGATCCGTGGTGTGGTGCGATAAGCCCATAAAACATGAGGAGCTCCTCCGCCCACTTGCCTTTGGTTTTCCAACCTTTTCTTCAATCCGTCCAAGACTACCTTGTTTGGCGCCTGCTGACCATTTGCTTGGGGATATGCCGGTGTGGAGTTGTAGAACTCTATCTTATACTCTTCACAAAAGCTTCTAAAAATTCTGCCATCAAACTGAGTGTCGTTGTCTGAAATCAGTGCTTTTGGTATGCCAAAGCGAGTAATGATGTTACGCGGACAAACTTCTTCATATCTTTTTCCTTGATTGGCCAAGGCTTCGCTTCCACCCACTTTGTGAAGTAGTCTGCTGTCAAGAAAGAACTTCCTGTTACTGGTCGTTGGGAGTGGTCCCACTATGTCTAAGCCCCACATTGCGAAAGGCCATGGACTAGTGAGAGGTAGGAGTTCTCTGGCAGGTTGATGTATTTGATGTGCAAACTTCTGACACTTTTCGCATTTTTTGACATACTTCTCTGAATCCGCTTGCATGTATGGCCACCAATACCCTTGTGAGATAGCTCGGTATGCCAATGATCTTCCTCCTTGATGGCTGCCACAAACCCCTTCGTGTATTTCAAACAAGAATGCTTCTACCTTGCTGGGGTGGACACACTTTAAGTAAGGTCCTGAGAACGACTTCTTGTATAATGCCAAGGATGGAGAGAGCCAAAATCGTTGCGACTTGGCTCTTATTCTGTTGGCTTCTTTCTTATCTTCTGGTAGAGTGCCGTCTTTCAGGAACAGTATGATGGGATCCATCCAAGAAGGACCTAACTCCGCACAACATACCTCTTCAGCTTCTGGGTCTTCAATACTTGGTCTGGGCAGATAGTCGATCAATAGAGGATGTGGGATGGAGGTATCTGCCATTGAGGCGAAGCCTGCTAGTTCGTCTGCTCTACTATTCTCCTCCCTGCCAATCTGTTCTATCCTCACCACTTCGAACTTCTTGATCTCGGATCTGACTAGCTCTTGGTACTTAGCCATTCTGTCGTCCTTTGCTTCATAGTCGCCAGAAATTTGATTCACCACCAACTGTGAGTCACTGTAGACCATGAGTTCGGTGGCCTTCATGTAGGCCGCTGACTTGAGTCCTGCAAGAAGCGCTTCGTACTCTGCTTCATTGTTCGATGCTGGGAAGCCAAGGTTGATCGCCTGTTCCACTATTAGGCCGTCTGGAGAGATGAGGACTATGCCAAGTCCTGCTCCATGTCGGTTGGATGCCCCATCCACAAAAAGCTTCCACATCTCCCCAACAAACAACTTCCAGCATGTGGAGAGATCAGATGATGTTGTGGGGTCTGGAATGTCGCTGGGGCTTTCTTCATGATCCATGGTTGCAGTCTGCCCTTTGTCTTCCGATGAGACCAAATCATTGGTTGTAGGCGAGTTCTGACTTGGTGTAGCAAGGTCTGCTTTCTCCTTGCCTTCTCTACTATGGTCTGCCTCGGGCTCCGGCTGAGTAACCTGGACTAGGGGTTGCGCTATTCCGGCGTCAATCTCCATCCCTAGTTCGGTTGTGTCAGTCAGATCGATTGGGCAGACTTGGTGGCTTCCAGGAGTGAACTCTGCGACGAAGTCTGCCAAAGATTGGGCCTTTACTGCGGTTCTGGGTTGGAACTTCACATCATATTGTCCCAACTCCACTGCCCACTTCAAAATCCGCCCAGAAAAGTTTGCCCTCTCAAACAAAGCTTTTAGTGGAAAGGCTGTGAGGACGACAATGGTGTGGGCGTAAAAGTAGTGTGCCAATTTCCTGGAGGCCATCATTAAGGCCAGTGCTAGCTTCTCTAGAGGCAAGTACCTTGTTTCGGCTCCCAGCAATGTCTTGCTGACATAGAAGATAGGTAGATGTTGGATTCCTTCTGCTCGAACCAACAATGCACTTACCGCGTGCTGAGAGACTGCTAAGTAGAGGAAGAGTTCTTCTCCAGGTACTGGGGTGACAAGTAGTGGTGGAGAAGACATGTACTCCTTCAAACTCTCCAGAGCTCGGTCGCATTCTTCGTCCCACTCAAACTTAGCTTTTAATGACTGAAAGAATGGGCCAATGGTCTCAAGACCGGTGATGAATCGGTTAAGTCTTTGCGCCATGCGGTGAGGTCTTTGACTTCTTTTAACCGAGTTAGGTCTCTCTAACTCTTGAATTGCTTTGATTTGGGAGGGTGCGCCTCGATACCGATTGGTCACCAGAAACCCGAAACTTGCGGACCTACACAATGCGCCTTAGAAGCGTTAAAGCGCCTTGTGTTGCTTCAGACTGGAACATCTCATCTAGGTCCCTTAGATGGTCATCCGCATCTTTGCTTTTGACCACCATGTAAATCGTCGATAAGCCTCCATTGTTCTGCCTAACAATGGCTCAAACATCTTGGTGACCATTCTCTGAAACGTCGCCCCTGCATTCTTTAGGCCAAAGGGCATGACCTTGTAACAATATAGTCCTCTTGGAGTGGTGAAGGACGTTACTTCCTGATCTGGTTCGTGCATGGCTATCTGATGGTAGCCTCTGTATGCGTCAAGGAAGCTAAGCCTGCTGTGTCCCGCTGTTAGGTCCACCAATTGATCTATCCTGGGTAGGGGGAAACTGTCCTTTGGGCACGCTTTGTTGACCGTCTTGTAGTCGACGCAGACGCGCCACTTGCCATTCTTCTTTGGCACGACGACGGTGTTGGAGATCCATCTTGGGTAATGAACCTCTCTGATTGCCCCTGCTTCTAACAAGTTCCCCACCTCTTCTGCCACTATCTCGGCGTGGTGGATTGCCGATCTGCGTGTGCGTTGAATGACCGGTCTAGCAGTTGGGTGGACATTGAGTTGATGGCAGATGAAGTTGGGATCAATGCCTGGCATGTCGTATGGGGTCCAGGCGAACACTTCGATGTTGGAGGTCAGAAATTCCAAGACTTCCAATCTCTCAGTGCTGGACAACGACGATCCAAGTAAGAAGAACTTTTCCGGGTTCTTCTCATCTATTCTGACTTCTACCAGGTCCTCCACTGCTTTTGATCGTACCGCTTTGCCAACATCCGCGAATAGTTCATTACTCTCCGGTTCTTCAACCGAATGAACATATCCTTTGGCAGCGCGACTACCATTCGTTCTTGACGAAGCCTTTGTTTGGACATAATCTGTCCCCATATACTTCTTCAATTACTCCGGTATCGTTGGAGAACCGCATCACTTGGTGGTAGGAGGATGCCACCGCGCATGGCGTCTTGACCATGTTCTGCCCAAGATGATGTAGTAGGTGGACGGGACCTTCAGCACCCAGAACTCCACTTGCTTCGTCACACTTCCCGCCCTGACTGGAAGAATGATTTTGCCGACTGGCCACTCCGGCATAGAATTGAATCCAATCAAAGGGGATACGGCAGGGGCTAAGTCCTTGTCTTGCAACTTGAGTTGCTTGAAAGTTTCGTAGTACATGATTTCGCAGGAACTACCTTGGTCAATCAGAATCCGCAGCGTCAAAATCCTTGACTCGGAGAGTGCGACCAAGGCATCATTGTGTGGGCAATATATTACATCCAAGTCTTTATCCGAAAAGGACATGATGTTTGTGGCTTCGTCCTCCCCTTTGACGTTGGTTGGGCACTTAGCACCTCTCTCAAGTGCTCTGCCTTTTTGATTGAACCTCTGAGCTCGCATACTCACTCTGGTTCAAAGACTCCATGGATTACGTTGATGGTGCCTTGTGGCGGGGCGTCGTTCGGCATTCCATTGGGAGGTTGTGGTCTTGGGGGGCTGGCTGCGCCCCTCCTTCTATGTATTTATCCAGGTGGCCCGCTGCCACCAACTCTTCCAGATGCTGCCTCAACGGCGTGCAGTTCTCAGTTCGGTGCCCCTTTTCCTTGTGGAAGGTGCATCTGGATCTGTCATCATAATCCTTCTGGGCCTCGCCTAACTTGGCAGGCCACTTGACGAAAGGCTCGTCTCGAATCTCACTAAGTATACGGTAGATCGGTTTCTTGAACACCGTGGTTATGGCAGTTCGGACTCTCAACCACCTCTTGTCCTGGTCTTCATCATTGTCTCGCCTGCCCCGTCCGTTTTGGTTTCGGCGACCTACCGTATTGACCTTTGCTGAGGTCTTCTTCTCTGGTGTCGAGGTTGTGCCCATTTTTGCCTTGGCACGAGCGCCATCCTCTTCTACCCTGATGTGCTGATGCACTCTCTCCATCAGGGCCTCCATGGTGAGGGGTGGCGCCATGGTAATAGAGTCCCTCAGTCTGTTCCCGACTGGAAGACCTCTTTTGTATTGCGCAATGGCGAGGTTGGTTGGGCAGTCCCCAATCTGGTTGAATGTCTCCCAGTAGCGACTGTTGTATGACCTCAGAGTCTCCTTATCGCCCATGTCGATGGAGAGTAGCTGGTCGATCTCCACCGGGGTCTTTGTGTTCGTTCTGAACCGCGTTACAAACGCCTCTGCCAATTGCGCCCAGGAGGCTATGCTGCCCTCCGGAAGCTTCTCAAACCAAGTTAAGCCTAGGTCGCCGAGGCTTGAAGGGAATAGGATACACATCAACGCCTCATTCCGCCGGTATACAGCCATAACCTGGCGAAAGTGGCTCAAGTGGGTGTAAGGGTCTGTCTTTCCTTCATACGTCGTGAATTTGGGTTGTAGGAAGCCTGACGGAAGGGGCGCGTTCTCAATCTCTGGGACAAATGGTGAGGTCTGCAGCCTCGCCAATGCCTTATCCGCCGGTTCGTATGCCAAGTGCGCCCTTGGCATTCCAACCTCGACGCTTCCATGCGTCCGAGGAGCCAATCGCTGCAAGGCAGGAACCCTGTGGGGATCGCGCGCCCTGGCGTCCTCCTTCCATCGCGCCTTTTCTTCTAACATGGACCTTAGGTCGGACGACCTAGGTAATTCCGTCTGTCTGGACCTCGTATGGTGTGTATGTGAAGGCCAATAGGTACTCCCCTCAGTGTATGACCTCTCAGGCCTCGTCCTCTCAGACCTGGAGTGACGAGTCCTGGAAGATACGGATCGCGTGTCGCCTGTCCTGAGACTTCTGTCCTCTGGTTGAGAGGGTGTAGAATTCCTACCCACGAATGGCGAGGCGTCTTCTTGTTGCGCCTCTCCTGTCGCCACTTCTTTTCCTTTCACTGGCGCTTGGTGACTCCATGTCGCCGCCATCTTACGGATCAATTGCCTTGCTCTCTAACGCGATCCTCCGAATTTGAGGATCAACTCTGCGCCTTTGTCTTTCCGGGCTTTTGCGAGCGAGAGGATGAGGCTGCTATTCCTCCTTCGTCCCTCGCATCCCTCACGGAATTACGCCTTTGTGGTTCCGGGCTTGCCATGGGAGGAACCAAAGGTAGGCTCGCGCTTGCACCTCCTTCGAGTTTGTCCGTCAATGGCGATCGAGGCGATTCTTCGTTGTTCGCCATTGATGTTCAAAAGAAACTTGATCAAGAGGTTGTTCTTATTATTCCCACGAGCGCGCCAATTGTGCGGAAAGAAATACACCTTCTCGTATAATCCTGTTGATCAAGTCTGCGTTCCTCTATACGTCGTCGTTCCACCACCTGAAAACACAATCGTGAGCTGGCCGGCGGGGGTGTGCCGGAAACCTCTCCGATGCCTAAGTCAGTAAACAAGACAAGAAGGCAAAAGCTCAATGTAGTCAGGGAGCAAAATTGTGTTACCTCTCCAAAGGTGATATTGGTGAGCTTATATAAGTTTCGCGTGGCACAATCCTGGTAGGACTCTTACTCCTCCAAGTGTAGAGTCCTTCTAGGATTACTCTTCCTATCATAGAGTCCCTCTAGGATTCAAACTCTTGGAAGATAATGCTTATCCTCCAACACCCTCCTCACTGCTCAAACCAAGTGAGATGGTCTTTCTACAGCCGAACTCCAAATGACCGGAGTAACCATTAATCCGGTCCTTACTTCTCTCCCTTACCTCGACATTCCCATGCTTAGGCCGAGCTAGACATAAGGGAGTTAAACCGAACTACATTCAGAGTCATAGATTACCTCGGTTTCCCATACCTGGCACAAGTAATCAATGACGTCAGGACTACCCATCTTTGTACTAATCTGAAACACAAATTTGAACTAATTTTAGTTCACTCTCCATTCTCCTCTCACTCCTAGGGTTTCGTATGCCAAGACCGGATTGAATAGAAACCGGGCTACACCATGTAAGTCTGACAACCGAACTACCGCAACACTCCCCTGATCGGTGTATAAGCTACCTTTCTCATTTGGGCTTACCTCGGCCCAATTATCAGCTCGGCCCAATTTAGTATAAATTACCCTCTCGATTCTTTATTCTTATTCTTGTCTTTCGCTCTTGATGGCCATAATTCTTGTTTGGTGCTGTTAAGACCCTCTTTTAAGACCCTCTTTTTCTTATCTTGTTATGCCAATGGATGTACCACATATCCTTGCTTTAACTAAATGACCGTTATGACTGAAATATGTGCCACAAATGAATGATCGATAAACCGATCGAAATGATCGCTTTCATCTGAAAGGACATTTATTCTTAACCCTTTACTCATTGTGTTATTCATCGGGCTTTAGCTCACTACTCATATATATGTAGGTGTACAGCACCGCATCGCATGACTAGGAGCGTCCAAAGCGAGCTTTAATTTTGTCAAGCCAACCACTGTGCCTCACTGCGAGGTTCCGAGCCTATCAAGCTATGGCTTAAGGGCTTAGGGGTGTTTTATTTCCCCGTTTGTCTCATGTTTTTTGTTTCTTGTGTGGTGATAGCACCGTCTTGTCTTTGTTTGATTAGGGATTAAGTCCCAGTTTTGACTGATTGTACATCTTGTGCATACTATTCTGTACTGAAAGTATAAAGGTATGAAAAATCTTTTTTTACTATTCTGTACTGAAAGTATAAAGGTATGAAAAATCTTTTTTTTGCATACAGATTGTCAGCTCATTGGACATTATCTATTTACTGTATTGGCTTCCGCCAAGCCCCTATACTCTGTATTACTATATCACTGTTAAGCAGGCCTTCGGTAATCTCGGATTACTGGCCGGTTACGGTGCTAAACCCATAGGGGCGGGTTTGGGTCGTGACAAGCGGCCACCTCTGTCTGGCGAACTGACCGCTCGGCCGAAAGGCCATTGACCTGGCGGCGATGGGGAGAAAAAATTTGTTTTCTCGTGTTGACCTCCCCGACCTCCCGAACGCATTCCCGACCTTATGTAAACCCTCCGGTGTATGAAATGATAGTTAGAAACCATTAAAAAAGGTTGTGATCACTAAAAGAAAAGTGTACGAAATGAACAAACTATTTATCGAATATGTGTGTGACATGTTTTGTGTAGGTCGTGTGCCGAAGGCAACGCCGCAAGACCAAACGCATCGTGAATAATATCTTTGTAACGGTATTTTCATATGAAGTACTTTGAAATTAGCGTTCCTTTGTGATGATTTATGAAACTTATGCTGGTATAAGTCATGTGCTTGACAAGAGTTCTCTGAAATGGCTAAGTATGTTTTGAATCTTCAAAATGAATATGATATGACAAGTTTTTGAATGGAATGAATACAATATGGCAGGAGTTTGAAGGATTGTGTTGATAAGAATGAATGAGTTTTCTTTTTAAACAATGAATGAGTTTTCTTTTTAAACAACGATTATGATAAATTGGAAAATGCACATTGACTCTCGGTAACTGTTGTTTGTCTATGACCCGTCTTGGACGTTCTGTACAAACTAATGATTCGTTATAAACATTTTGTATGATGTCAATCTTTAATGATTGTTTTGTATAACTTCAATAATAATCGTTATGTATAAACCATCAATACGAGGTTCTGTGTGAGCCATCAGTATGATGTTCTATATAAGCCATCAAATGCGATGTTCTCTATAAGTCATCCAAGTGATGTTCAGCATTCTGTATAAGCCATCAATATGATGTTCTAAATGAGCCATCAATGTGATGTTCTGTAAAAGCCATCTAAATGATGTTCTGCACTAATATGGGTGTTTCAAATGAAGCCATTCTATATGAATGTTCTGTTAAATTCAGCAAATTAAATAAGGCCTTCAGGTACTTCAGTACGACTTGGAGTTATAAAAGGTTTGATAAGCAATATTTGATACTATGTGATTTGAAACAAGCTTTAATGTGATTTGGAACCAGACTTACATGTATCAATAAGTTATATTGTTTTGATTAAGTTATGAAACTCATTCATTTAACCCCTTACATTGAGACTACTCATTGGGCTTCCAGCTCACTCCGTTTATTTATATGTATGTAAGTGAACATCAGGAAGTTCAGTACGAAGCTTTTGGAATGTCAGGCTTTTGTGAAGCCACCCAAGATACGCCTCCGTGTCAAGGCCTTAGCTTTTATCATGACAAGCTCGAGAAGCTTTGGTTTTATATAGTCTATTATGTTATAAGTTTTACTCTTGGGTTATGTATATAATAAATGTTATTAAATGTTGTGATATATGACATGAAGTGTGATGTGGGATATAACATGTATGTTCCTGTTCATGGCACGTATGCACAGCTCAATGGACACATTTCATAATTTTCTTCCGCTACAGGTTCCATATGTTAACTATATTTTGAAATTCTGTCTGAGGCCATAGGTAATCCCACGATTATTGGCCAGTTACATCCTAAATCTTTAGGGGCGGATTTAGGTCATGACAGGTTCACAATCGTTCTCTTCATCGTCTCCGACAATGGCGATCACGACTCAATTGGAGAAATCCTCACCATTGTCTAAGCCCCCTCTCTCACCCTTTCTTTTTCTTCTATTTGTTTCTTTCTGTCATCCCCTCCATTTTCTCTCTCTATAACTTATTATAGTTCTGATGTTAATGAAAGATGTGGATCAAATCAAGTGTTGGACTCTCGAAGAGAGAACGAGAAGGAGGATGGTTGTTGAATCTGACAGTAATAGGCTGAGATCTGAGTAAGATTCGACACAGATCCATATAGGTCCACATAGATCCATTGCCTTCGCTACCCATCAACCAACAACTTCAAACCAAACCCTTATTTTGCCCCCTAACCTCCACTACTCCTATTTCTACCTCCAAGATCGATGAGCCACACAGAGATTGAGACCTATGAACATACCAAGATCGAGATCAAACCACCACCTCTGATCTGTGTGTGTGTGTGTGTGTGTGTGTGTGTGTGCGCTTTCGACATTATCACCTTATTCTCTCTTTCATTGTCGTGGATTTGGTGGATTTGGTGGGTGCGATCTCTTTCTTTTTTTCTTTTTTTTTAAAATTTTAATTTTGTTTTTTGAATTTGACTTTGATTGTGGGCGGTTGATTGTCGTGGGGTTTTGATCTTGTTTTTAATTGTTTACTGAAACCAGTTCGAAATCAAAAGCTGTATCAAATCTAGGGAGAGGGAATTTGATAATACTCTTTATTTATTTATTTTTGAACAGAACATATAGGGGTATAGTTGGTATTAAGGTAAGGATTCAAAGAGAAAAGGGAGAAACTCATTTTTCTGGGTAGGAGTTCAAAGAAATGGGAGGCCAATGTAAAAAAGTCAGGGCAAATAACAGTCCTCTTATAAAGGGACGAACAACAATATTAGTTCACTTTAAATGGCACCTTATGTTCAATTATAATTTTACCCTTACACATTTTAAATATGAATACTATAACGAGTGCACACATACTACATGGTATAATAACATAATTTGAGGATGAGTTGCTCTTTTAATTCACTAATTTGAATCTCTTATTTTCACATTTTGTATTCCATTTTTCATAGCATTCAATAATCTCATTCCATTAGAATGTGTAATATACTTCTTTCAAGAAGTATGTATCATAAAAATTTTACAATAATGGTTATTCCCGTCCCACTTTCTTATAAATGCATTTGAAAGAAAAAAAAAAAAAAAAACACATTATCTTTACTGTTTGAAAGTATACCTAACCTAATTTTCAATGCATATTACAAAATAATAATAATAAAAAAAAATAATTTAGAGTGTATTCAAAGATAGACTCACGATTTTAATTGGCAACTAATATATTAACAAAAATTTAAAAAGAAAGTATAACGAAGGGGTCAAAAGGCCTAAATCAAAAGGACCATTTAAGTTTAAGTAAAAGGATCGTGAAGGTCTATCAAAGGGACCATAAAAGTGTAACAAAAGGACCACACGGGTCTAACATTAGAGATCTTTGTAAATTTAATAATCGAAAGGTCATGGTATTATATCTTTCAAACAGGGTCTCACTAAAGGATGCCACAAATACTTTTAACAAGAAGAATCTTCATTCATTCATATAAAATAACATTTCATAAATATCATTCTTACAATAATTTTTAAAATACATATTGAACATATCTTTATAGAAATATTACTCAGTGAGTTTGAACAAATGCTAGATTTTGGGGTGTCTGACCTACAAAAAACACATAACAAAAACACATTGAAACATACCATTCATACAATTTCCCAATACGTAATCCAATTTCTTAGGTGGGTTTCTAACTTCTTAATTTACTTAATAAGACTTAAACAATGTCTAAAAATGTCTAAAAGAATATGAGAGCAAAATTATGTACATGAGAATGTTCTTCGAAAGTTGTTAAAAATAGAGTGTCTGCTCGAGCAAACATTTTTTTATCAACATAAAAAGAAAAAAATAAAATAAACAAATTTATATTTTTTGTATTTATGTTTGAGTTACAAAATATAGTAACTGCAAAATAATAGTGATTCGTCATTTTCAATTGTATTTGACACTCTTTCATATAAAATATTTTTGATAGAATCAACACTAAACTTCAAAAAAAGAATTTTCTTAATAAATGTTTTATGACAAAGATGTTAATAAGCATCAAAACAAATAATCTATAACAATAACATAACAAAATAATTTTGTAACCCAAATAATCTGACAACATAACAAATATTATTATAGGAATGTGAAAAATTATTAGTTGGTCTTAAGGCTCTATGTGGTCATGTCTCACACTAATCATAATTCAGCATGTTCCTTTCTATTTTTCAATCATTTAACACAAATTCGTTAAATTTATCCTCTCCATTAATCACAATACCATTAGGGTGCCACTTTTGAGAAATTGGTTAAAAATTGATTTTTTGGTTTTTTTGTATTGTTAGAACGGTTGATAGAAAAAGAAAAACTGTGTATCTGTATTATATTGAATTGAATGAATGGATATAATAGGAGAAGCCTATATATATAGGTTGAAAAGAAATCTAGATAAGTATAGAAAAAGATAGAGATACAAGAAGATGGAGATAGAGATAGAGATACAAGGAGATAGAGATAGAGATACAAAGAGATAAAGATAGAGATAGAGATAAGTATAATATAATAATATACATTAACAGTCCCTCTTAAACTCAAGGTGGGTAGGCATCAACCAACTTAAGTTTGGAAACTAGATCACTAAAACGATCAGGAGGATGAGCCTTGGTGAAGATGTCGGCTGTCTGATTGGCAGAGATAACAAAGATAAGACGAACAGTGCCACTAGTAACATGTTGTCGTATGAAATGACAATCAATCTCAATATGCTTTGTGCGATCATGGAAGACATCATTATGGGCAATCTGAATAGCACTCTGACTATTGTAATAGAGGTTAATCGTAGTAAAATGAGAAACCTCCATATCAGAAAGAAGCCAGCGAAGCCACACAAGCTCTTGAGTAGTGTCAGCAAGAGCACGATGCTCAGCCTCAGTACTAGATAGAGCAACAAGAGTTTGCTTCTTGCTACGCCAGGCAATGAGAGAGTCATTAAAGAAGAAGAAGAATCCTGTAGTAGAACGGCGATCAGTAGGGTCCCCTGCCCAATTAGCATTAGAAAATGTATGTAACTGTAGGGAAAAGTAAGCGGAGTAGTGAAGACCATGAAACATAGTGCCTTTGAGATATTGTAAAATGTGAACTAGAGCATCATAATGACGAGAGCGAAGAGCAGACATGAACTGACTAACAATATGAACAACATAAGTAATGTCTGGATGAGTAACCGTGAGATAGACAAGACTGCCAACTAGTTGACGATATAAAGTAGCATCAGACAACAAGTGACTGTCAAGAGGTGTGAGACGAGTCTGAGGATCAACGGGCGTAGAGGCAGTCTTGTAATCGGTGAGACCAGCATGAGCCAAAAGATCAGAAGTATACTTGGCTTGGGAGAGAAAGTAACCAGACGGATCATAAGAGATTTCCAAGCTAAGAAAATAGCTAAGAAGACCCAAATCCTTCATCTTAAACTGGCGACTGAGAAATTGTTTGAGACTAGAGATACCCACTGTGTCATCGCCAGTGATGATCATATCATCCACATAGAGAAGAAGAAGAATAGTACCACGCTCTGTCTTACGAATAAAAATGGCAGAATCATAGGCACTGAAAGAGAATCCAAAATCATGAATGGTGGAGCTAAACTTGGCGAACCAGGCACAAGGAGCTTGTTTCAAACCATACAAAGCACGGCGAAGTTTACAGACTTTGGAGGGTGGCATAGAGGAACCAGGTGGAGGTTGCATATAAACTTCTTCAATGAGATCGCTATTGAGAAATGCATTCTTCACATCCATCTGACAAAGTTTCTAGTGGCGAGCAGTAGCAACGGCAAGTAAGCTACAAACAGAAGTCAGACGGGCAACATGAGCAAAGGTTTCTTCATAGTCAATTCCATATTCTTGAGTAAACCCCGGGCAACAAGACGAGCTTTGTAACGCTCAATAGAATTATCAGAATGAGTCTTGAGCTTGTAAACCCATTTGCAACTAACAATATTTTGGCCAGGAGGAAGAGCAACTACATCCCAAGTATGAGTTTTATCAAAAGCCTATAATTCATCAGTTATAGCTTGCTGCTAAAGAGAGTTAGAACAAGCCTCTCGATAGGAAGTAGGTTCATGAGAGGAAAATGCAGTAGAACCAACAATGAAATCACGAAGAAGGACAGAAGGTTGTGTTACTCGAGTAGAATGACGAAGAGGTACCTTAGAAGCAGAACTAGGAGGTGGAGTAGGAGCTTCAGGCTGGGCTGGAGGTAGCATGGCAGGACTAGGAGCAGGATTAGGGAGTGGAGCATCAGCAGAACCAGTAAACGAAGCAGGATCCTCAGGATAGGCCGGAGGCAACATGGCAGAAGTAGTGTCTGTATCAAGCTCATCAAACAAGAGAGAGGGATTTGTGAAGAATGATGTCGTGGGAGGAGTGGATAGATGAAACTTAGATGTAGAAGAGAACATCTTGTCTTCCCAAAATACCACATGACGAGAGACACGGAGACGTTGAGAAATAGGATCCTAATAACGATAGCCTTTATGTTCAATCCTATACCCCAAGAAGTAACACAGATGGGTTCAAGGTTCTAATTTGGAATGTTCATATAGCGGTCCCGGGTTTACCCCTTGTTGTATAGTGGTCCGGACATGTGTCCGTGGATGTTGGTAATTGAGTATTGTCTTATTTACGTCCTTTCTTGCTTTGTTTTTGAGTTACTGAGATGTGTTGGCGGTGTTTGTCACAGTTGGTTAAGCTTAAGAACCAAGTCTAGTTGCCTGTGTTTGATCGTCCGCCGGCGACATGTTTATCTTCGAGCGGATGGATTGTTGTTGCTTACGCCGAGCGGAGGTTTTGGCGCCGAGCGGAGAATGCACCCTTTCAAGATTTCGCACCGCAAAACTTCGCAAGTGTGGTTTATGCGCCGAGCGGGTCTTTGTGCGCCGAGCGTCTGATGTTTTTTAGTGAGAGTTCGAGGGAGACTGCGCCGAGCGGCCGATCTACGCCGAGCGATTTAACTTTGTGTTCGTGTCTTGGAGCTCGAGGACAATGTTGCGCCGAGCGAACTCGCTTTATGTGTCTTTACGCCGAGCGAGTGTCTTACGCCGAGCGGACTGTCAGATAACCGAGTGGACCGGGCATTTTAAATCACTTTTTGACGTATCTTCTTTCTCCTACTTTACCAAAACGCCATTTTCAGCTTCTCACCAAAAACCATAACTTCTCTAAGTGTTGATCTAGCTAGAGTGTGTTGTTCACCTTTTGTCTTCACAAAAGGGTGTTGATCGTCGAGGCCATTTTGATCCTAATAGTTTGGTGTTTGGAGCATTTTGGTTTTGGGTCCTTCTCCTTGGAGCTCATCTTTTGAGGTAGGGATATCCTACTCCTTCTTATGGTCTTTGTCTTTAAATTTTAGCATTTGGATATGTTGGGGTTGTTGCGTAATTTTGAGAAACTTTGGGGCCTTTGTGCAATTTTACAAAAGTTGGGGTTTTGTTTAGAAATGAGCCTGTATGCATGTTTGGCATAGGAAAGAGTAAATGACGGATTGTAAATGAAAATGGAGCCTTAGGGTTGTTTTGTGAATTATGGTAATTTGCCTAATTGGTTTAATTAATTAATGTATATAATTAATTAAAGAGAATGAGAATTGGATTGAATATGTGGAAATTGAGAATGTACGGGGTTAAAGGGTGTAGTTGAATCGTGTATTACTCACCTGATTGAAATATGGTTATATTATCCATTTGTGCATTTATTTCCTGTTTAGAAATAACTGCTTTGGCTACCGGTGAAGAGTAGTGTTGATTGTTGTAGACAATGCATGCTGATTAGGCAAATTAAACCTAATCGAGTGGAAATGTCATAGAGTATGACGAGTGATCGAATACATTAACTTTATGTATTGATTGAATGCGTATGTGGTTATGTGTTTATATGCATTGTTTGTGTTTGTGTATGGGAGGAGATAGGATGTACTCCACGGTTAAGGGGAAGATGGGGGATGTACCTCTAAACCGGTTAATCTGATGGCTAGGGGAAGATGGGGGATGTACCTCTAGGCCATTGGAAAATATTGGATGTAGCTTATATGCTTGTCCATGGAAAATATTGGATGTAGCTTATATGCTTGTCCATGGAAAATATTGGATGTAGCTTATATGCTTGTCCATGGAAAATATTGGAAATTTCATATGCTTTTCCATGGAGATGTGTTGAAGTGTTGTTTGTTGGTATGATATAGCACTAAAATGTATATCGTTATCAATTGTGAAGTATAGAAAATGTTTCTATGTTAAGTTGATACAACACCAACATGTGTGTCATAAGTAAAGAATGAAAGTGGTTTATGTGTTAGTGATATAACGCGAAAAGGTGTTGGCCAGATATCGAGCCAAAGTTTTCAAACTCTTGTTGAAAAGAAATGGAAAGTGAATTGGTACTTAAGTCGGGTTGTCTTGAAATGGTAAAAGAATGTAAGTGTTGTCTCAGAATGTATAAGTGTAGGCCATCTGTTGATTGCTAATGTTTTAGGCATTGTTCATAGTTGGTTTAGTGTATTTCTACTGGGCTGTGGCTCACCCTATATGGGACACCATTTTCAGGTACAGGGAGCATGCCACCTCCAAGGATATCGCTTGAGAGACTAGAGGCAGGCAGATGATTGTGGTTCTGACTGTATTTTGTTTTAATTACATGTAATTTCAAGCCAAGGGCTTTTCATGTATTTGAGTTAGTACTCTTCTGTTTGTAACCAAGTGTTAGCTTGGAAAGATGTAAGCCCATGGGGCGTTTAATTCTGTTGATTAACATGTAAAGATGTTTATCCCTTGTAGCAATGTATGTATGAATGGATGGGTTTTCTGTTATTATTTTTGGGGCGTCACAGTTCATGTGGTGGAAGGAGGACAAAACAAGCACATCCAAATACACGGAGACGAGAATAGACAGGAGGTTGGCCATATAAGCGCTTATATGGGGTATGATTGTTGATGGTAGGAGAAGGAACACGGTTGATAATATAGGCAACTGTGAGAGCGGCTTCCCCCCAAAAGCACTTAGGACAAGAAAAGGAAATTAAAAGAGCACGGACAGTAGCTAAAAGATAACGATGTTTACGCTCAGAACGACCATTTTGTTGGGACCTACCAGGAAAAGAATAGTGAGAAAGTGTGCCATTTTGATGAAGAAATCTCAAAAAATTTGTTTCTTTGTATTCTTGGGCATTATCAGTACGGAAAACTTTGATGGTGGAAGAAAACTGAGTTTTGACCATTTGTGAGAAATCATAGTATATTTGTGGTAACTCAGAGAGAGACTTCATAAAAAATAACCAGATAAAACGAGTGAAATCATCTATAAAAATGACAAAGGATTTAGATCCCCCCATAGTGGTATTAAGTACCGGTCCCTAAACATTAGACTGTATGAGATCAAAAGGTGCATGAGACATAGAGGTACTGGATGGAAATGGTAAAGCAGATTGTTTTGTGTGTTGACAAGATAGATAATTTACTTTATCATTTGGAACAGGACCTAACTGACCACTGGAAACTAGAGATCGTAAACGACCAAAGGAAACATGACCTAATCGAGAATGCCATAAAGCAAGAGGCGAACTAGGAGTAGTAGGAGCAGCGTGATGCACTGGAAGAATGGAGGAATCACGAAGGTGGATGAGCTCATACAGACGGCCATGTCTACGACCGATCCTAAGTGTCTGTCCTGTCTTCGAATCTTGCACAACACAACCAGTTGGAGAAAAGAGAACAGTGAGACCAAGATCACAGTTGACCAATTGAAATAAGATTAGGTGTAAGATTGGGGATCAGATAAGTGTAGGGTAGAGAAACAGTAAATGTGGAAATATGACCTATATGACTAACATGCATTGGAGAGCCATTAGCAGTGTGAATAACAGGTAACGTAAAAGAAGATGTAATAGAGGAGAAAAGTGTAGGGTCAGAGGTCATATGGTTGCAACAAGCGGAATCAAAATACCAAGAAGAAGTACCTGGAGTAACTAAGAGGACAGTAGAGGGTGTACTAGAGATAGAAATAACCTTTTTGACAATAGCTTCAATGTCCTGAAAAATGTAGGGTGATGACGGGGTAACAGCGAATGATGAACCAGAGACAATTGTAGTAGATGCAAGATGTGCTGAAGGCTGATCTCGGCTGTATATTGTAGAGGGTCCAGAATAACGACCATGCTGAGGATAACTATCTGAACGAGCCATAAGGTGATTAAATAATGAATCACAAAGGAGAACTAGTGACTGTGGAGTAGAACTGGATCAAATAGAGTGCACCAGTGAATCCGGAACGTAGAAAATAAGTAGAAACCAGGCCAAAATGATCAGAAAATGTGCAAAAAATAAGCGAAACAAGCCAAAAATTAAATTTTGGCCAAATAGGGTGTAGGGCTGACGTCAGCAAAAGGGAAACTGATGTCAGCAGAGGCGCGACTTACGTTAGCATGGCTGAGGCGTAGCGCACAATAGCAGAAAGGGCATACGGCCGCGACAAGACAAGAGAATAGCGACGCGGCGCACAATAGCGACGTTAGATGATGACGTGAACAAACAACTGAATGGCGCGTGAGCCACGGAAGACGGAGACGCGCCGATCACAAAAGTTGCGCGTGAGGGCGCGTGTAGGAGTGGCGGCGGAAGGCGGACATGTGCCGATCATAAAAGCGGCGCGTAAGGGCGCGTGGCTAATTTTCTGGTGACATGGTTGGTGTCATTGGAACCGTGAGAAGATTCCGATCAATTTGGTGGTAAGGGAAAAATATTTGGGTGAAAATAATGATGAAGCAATGCTGGAACAGAGATAATAAAGTGTATGGGTGATGTAATGAATGCTGTAGTGCCACTGTGTACGGGACTAAGCACAAAGAGAAAAGAAAAATGCTATAAGTGTAGAACTTAGAGTTTTGATACCATGTTAGAATGGTTGATAGAAAAAGGAAAACTGTGTATCTGTATTTTATTGAATTGAATGAATGAATACAATAGGAGAAGCCTGTATATATAGGCTGAAAAGAAACCTAAATAAGTATAGAAGAAGATAGAGATACAAGGAGATAGAGATAGAGATACAAAGAGATAGAGATAGAGATAAGTATAAGAGATAATAGACATTAACATGTATAAAATAATAGAGAAGCAATGTGATCCAAAAAAATTAAAATATTTAAAAAAAAATTTAAAAATTAATCTTTCCAAATTACTCAGCGATACTCCAAAACCAATCAATAACTCCTTTCGGAATACATAGAAAGACAGAATATATATATATATACATATAAGTTGATTTAATAGTTTAGATTATTTTAACATATTCAACCATCAATATTTTAATATAATTATATTTAAATATATAATTCCGTTTCAAATTGTTCTCAAGACTTAGGGCTGGTTTGGCAAGTTCAAAAAAAGTCAAAAAGTTATCAAAAAAGTTAAAAAGTTATCACTATTCATAAAAAAAAATATAAAAAAAAATTAATATACAAAAATTAATTTGAATGGTAAATTAATATAAAAGTTCAACTTTTCCCACCTATCAACGTGCTGACGTCAGCCACCTGCAATGAAAGGAAAAAAAATAATAATAACATGGGTATATTCACTAAATTGAATGGTAAAGTTGGGCCTATGGGGCCCACCATGGGTCTCGTTTTGATAATTTGAACCGTTGAATATGTAGAACTCGTCTAGTACTATATGCTTATAAACAATCACGTCTATCGGATATCGCTAACTACATGATCGAATCAGTTTTGTATAAAAATTGGATGATATATGACAAAAAAAACTAGCACGATCAGATAGCTATCGATATCCAATCAACGTGATTTTTTACAAATATATAGTATTCGACGAGTTCTACATAATGAACAGTTCCGATTAGAAAAACGGGACCCTGGTGGGGCTTCCACGGGCCGAACAACACAGTCCAATCAAAGCCCGAAAAGGAGGCAATCTTTTCCCATGTATTCACCAAGCTGACTATAATGTTTTCATCCGTACGGCGTACTACATATATTCTCCTACACACTTATTTATATAATTTTTTAATATAATTTTTTTCATAAAACATTAAAAAGTTAACTCAAACATCCATATTTTGTTCCTCAACTTTTTAGTCTGAAAAGGCAAAAAGTACACTTATTTAGGACACTCCAAACAATCCCTTATGGTGTATCTGCCACGTTATTTAAACTTCCAAATTGCTGCCTATGCCCTCAGCTATTTTAAAATTTCAAAACAAATTTATTTTGAGAAATAGATTAAAAATTAATTTTTTAATTTTTTTTAAAAAAATATATATAATTAAAAAAATGAGTAATGTGATATAAAAAAATTTAAAAATTAACTTTTTAAAATAATTCAAAAATATTAGAAAATTTTCGGTTCAAATTTTTACCTTGGGACCACCAGAGTAATTATTGTATTTGGTTTCAATTTTTGAAATTTAATTTTATGAAAATTAAATTTTTTATTTTATTTTATTTTTTATGGGCGCTCTGGCTAATTATCAAAATCCAAATTTCTTTAATCCAAAAATCTAAGCCCCAAATTATTGTATTCATAAAGATATACTTTTGCATAATAACTAAATGAGTAAATTATAAATACATCTTCAAGATTTAATTAAAATATGAATCGCCTCTATAATTTTAAAAATTATATTTCATTTCGTAAGATTTTTAATTTAATAACAAATCGCTCATTTTATTAATAAATTATCAAGTCAATTAATTATTTTTAATGATGTTAAAAATATATTTCAATTAATAATTTATGTAATTTTATTATTATATAAAAAAATAATTATAAATTTTATTTTTTTAATTAAATAAAAAATTTTAATAAAAAAATATTTATAATCTTTCAAACCATAAGAACAATTTATATTTTAGACAGAGCTTGTGTATTTGTAATTTAGGCCTGATTTGGGGTGTTTCAAAAAAGTTAAAAAGACAAAAAACTATAAAAAAAAGTAAAAAAGTTATTACTATTTACAAATTAAAAATATTAAAAAATTAATATACATAAAATTTTAATTAAATAAACTTTACACAATTTTCGGAGCTGAATTGACCCTTTCATATTGTGAGGGAAAAAAAAGAATTACATACATAAAATCACTAAGTTGGATGGAAATGTTGGGCTCATAGGGCCCATCACGGGTCCCGTTTTGATAATTCGAACCGTGTAATATGTAGAACTCGTCCAGAACTATATGCTTCATGAAAACCACGTTGATCAGAAATTACTAACTACATGATCAAATCTATTTTTTATATAAAAAATGGATGGTGTTATAGTTAACAGTTGACAAGAAAAACTAACACGATTAGATAGCTATCGATATCTAATCAATGTGATTTTTTACAAACATATAGTACTCGACGAGTTCTACATATTATACGGTTCTGATTAGCAAAATGGGACTTGTGGTAGACCTCCACGGACTGAACAACACCGTCCAATTCAAACTCAAAAAATAGACAATCATTTCCCATCTCATACTAACCCACTCGCCTGCCCAATATGTATCGCCGAATCGATAACTTCTTCTACATATTTATTTATATAATTTTTTAATACACATTTTTTCATAAAAAATTTAAAAAATTAATTCAAATATCTATATTTTTTTCTCAATTTTTTAATCTAAAAAGACCAAAAATACTTATTTAAGTTACCACAAACAGTCCCTTACTCTAACTAATACCCATATATTTAAAGAGCTTTGATTTGTAGCTCGAAAAGGGGGGGGGGGGGGGGAATCCCCCGAATTACCTGTTTAAGTATAAAAAAAAAGAAAAGAAAAAGAAAACAAAAATGAAAACAGTTTTCAGAAAAAGAAATTAGGGGATTAGGGGGGGGGGATCCCCCGAATTACCTGTTTAAGTATAAAAAAAAAGAAAAGAAAAAGAAAACAAAAATGAAAACAGTTTTCAGAAAAAGAAATTAGGGGATTAGGGGGAAGAAAATTAGGGGATTTTCATTTTCCATATTTAAAACCACACCTCCTATGTAAACCCGTCTCTCTGTCTCTCTCTGTTGTGTCTCCTCTCCTTCAATCGTGTATCTCTATTCTCTCTCTCATGAGCATCATTGACGACCGGCGCCGGCGGAGCGCGGTGAAGCCGATCTAGGATGCGGTGAACCCGTAGGCCGTTGACAGCAGTGAGGAGGCCAACGAACAGACTGAGATCCAGATCTGAGATCTAAGATCGCGCCGACGAACGGCGGCGAGCTCCGGCCTTCTATGGCACATGATCTCTTCCTCCGCCGTGCGCCACCGCCGAAAAATTCAGCCACGGAGGAGGTGACTGCCCTTCCGTATAGATCGGAAAGGCTTGCCCGACTGCGCCGCCGATTTCATCGTCGGCAACCACTCGGCGGTGAGATTACCGACGTTGACAAAGAGAGCGTCAGGTGAAGTCGGGAATCTCATGAAGCGAGTGTATCACAGCTGGAAATGCGCCGGCGGAGAGAAGAGTGTTGGCCATGAGATCCATGGAGACGAAGTTGGTGATGCATTGGAAGAGGAGTTTACAGTGCGTGCGGTTAGGGAGAGTTTGGTTGGGGCTGGAGTCGGGGCAGAGGAGTCTCGCATGTTTTCTAGGTCAGTGTTGAATGTATCTTGATTTTTTGATTCTCTCTATCTCGGCATATATATATATATATATATTCATATGCATGTGTGTTTGATGTGTTGGTTTGAGTTTCTGAATATGGTGTTGTTTGAAATGTGTAGTTCAAGCTCTCCTCGAGAGGTCTTCCCCGTAAGAAATGGACATATCACACTAGTTAAGGTGAATAATATGGTTAGTGGAGAGGTCTCTGATTTGAAGCTGAATGGACATATCAATGTTTTTTTTTTTTTTTTTTTTTTGTATTTTTGTATTTTTGTATTTTTGTATTTTTGTTGTTGTTGATGTTATTGATGATTGTTGTCTATTATTGTGGTTGTTTTTGTTGTTGTTGTTGTTGTTGGTTATTTCTCTGGTTGTGTGTGTTTGTCTATCTATTGTGTTTTGGACAGAAAATGTTGTGTTTGGTACAAGAGCTGAATAGATAGGTCAAAAAAATGAACAGATAAAAATATAGCATCAAAATTTGAACAGATAGATTAAAATGAAGCTTAGTAAATTTAACAGACAGATTTAAAAAAATTCACCAGATTGAGAGACACAAGAGAGAGAAACAGGTAGAAAGAGAAAGACAGGTGGAGAGAGAAAGTTTGAAAATAGTGTGAATTTGAATAGATAGAAAAAATAAATTATAAAAATTCAATAGATAGGTTAAAAAAGTCAACATATGGACAAAATTTTGAACAGATAGAATTTTTTTTTGAACAAATTGATATAAATTTGAATAGATAGTCAACGAAAAGTCAAATAGATAAAAACAAGTCAAGGGGTAAAATTGAAAATAAAATGTTATCCAGGACCTCTCATCAATAAAAAATATCTCTTGTATCTAATGCCTTAGACAATTGTTAGAGTAGATTTTTCACCAATTTTTTTTTTTTTTTTTTTTTTGAGTTTAATGACTAAAATATTATTTTCTTATTAATTAATAAAAATCGATAAATAATCATGTATAATGGCTAAAATATATATTTTTTAGGGCGCTCAGGCCAAAAATCCAAATTTGGATTTTTTTTTGTCCGTAAGTCCAGGCACTGAAATACTTTGTCTATAAGGACAAGTTAGTGTACAAAGACCAAACTACCTATTATATATATATATTAATACGATCATTCACACCAATTTTTCGGCTCTCTCTTTACTTTCTCTTTCTACGTCACTATTGCAGTAGAGCGCTTTTGTCGCTTGCCTCCTCTCTCTCTCTCTCAGTTACTCCACCACCAACTTCTCCGCTTGCCGCCCCTGACTCTCTTACAACCGATCCACCACCGCCTCTGCCGCTTGCCTCCCTTCCTCCCTATCTCAGAAATGGTTTCTAAGAAATGTTCATCGCGGTTCAGATCTGGAAGGAGCTCTCCATCGCCAATCTCTCTCTAGACTTCACCACTATAGCTTCGTCGCGGTCGACACCACCACCTTTGTCCACTGATCTAGATTCTCTCTCTCTCTCTCTTTCTCTTTCTCTTTCTCTCTCTCTCTCTCTCTTTTCTCCAAACACACCGTTGCCTTTATCCTCGCCATCGTCGATCCGATACCGAAATCTACAGATTTGTAGATCCACCGCCCTTGGTTCGAACTCGTCGACCTATGGGACATAGTGACGATAGTCTTGAAGGCCTCTGTAGTCTCTTTTCTCTCTCTAATCTCTCTCTAATCTCTCTTTCAGATCTTGATTTATTTTCTCTTCTTAAATCTCGATATCTCTTCTCAGACCATGGTTTCCACAAGAAGTGGGTCTCTTAACTCCGGCGGTAATTCCGCTGGAACATGGCTCTATTGATCCTCCGATGGCCAGAGGTGGTGGCGGAGAAGCTCCAAATTCTGAAAAGAGGATTCAAGGTTGCTCAAGGTAGGGAAAAAATAACTTTAACTTTGAGAGGCATAACTGTGTTCGTACGTTTTTTACTTAGTCTTTCTGAGGAGGACATATGATTTGGTGATGGAAGAGGAAAGTGAGATTGGATTTGGTGTGGCTTTGCGTTGGATGCCTCTCAAAGAGATTGCTCTTCTCAAGGTTTTAAAGCGCGCTAATCAAGATACGCATTCATATTCGTTACGGTTTTAGCGATCACCCTCCACCCAACGCCACTTTTGTTTTGAAAAAGCGTTGAGATTCACAGTGTGTCTCGCCAGGCGGTAAATAACAATCGTAACGGTTGTTATCAAATCACATTGTGAACCAAACAAACTTCTTTTTTTCTCTTAAAAACACACAAAAAAAGGCTGAAAATGTGGGAAGAAGGATAGAGAGAAGAGGAAAGATAAAGAGAGAAAATGGAGGAGTAAGAGAGAGAAGAGGGAAGATGAAGAACATGTTATTGATTTGTTGAAACTGTAAGACCTATGCTATTCTATTTAGCTGCTATTACTAAATCATTTTGTTTGTGTGTGTCTATCTATATATTGTTTGAAAATAATAATAATAATAAGTGTGGTCATTATCTATTTGGCTTGGTTAAAATATGTATATATATATATATATATATTTAAGCTTTTATTTATTCTCTTACTTTTGTCATTGTTTATCTTATATATAATAGTTAGTGATTGATTTTTTGTACAATAAAAAGTCATTAATTATTAAAAGAAAATGTAAAAAACTCAGTTTATAGTGATTTAAAAATATGAAATATATTGGATCATACTTAAAAATTTACAAAAATTGATCAATATTTATTTTTAACCCAATAAATATGATCATGGAAAAAAAATATGCGTATTGATAAGTTTTTTTCAAATTGTGCGAAAAATAAAAAAATTCACGATTTGATTTTCACGAAATCGTTACTACTCACCTTTACTATCCCATGACATAAATCGCGCCACCGCACCTCTGGCCGGCGAGTGTTTTTTTTTTTTTTCAGAACCTTACTCATTTTCCTCGTCTTCATGATCTCTAATGATGATGATCATCTCATGGTGATACACATTATTTGTATATGATCATATCATTGTGTTAATTTTTTTTTTTTTTTAGATTGGATATCATTGTGTTATTCAAATTAGTTGTTTGTTGTTGATGATGATGATGATGATGATGATGATGATGATGATGATGATGATGAAACATATTGCAACTGATTAAAAAAACATTTGGGCATATCTGTTCAAGATAGGTTTAAAAGAATTTATATTGGATCTATTCAATTTTGAACAGATAGATTTCAAGAGATAGGGAAAAATAAGATAGGTTTTTAACAAATAGAGAGAGATTCATAGATTTTAAACAGATAGAGAGAGAAATCTACAAATTTTGAACAGACGGGGGAAAAATTGATGTTGATGATTGCAACAGATAAACAAAAAAGTTAATACGGATTTTCAAATGATAGAAAAAAATTGAATAGATAGATAGAATTTAGGAAAAAATTTGAACAGATAGATAGAACTTAGGGGGAAAATTGAATAGATAGTTAAAAATTTTGAACCAATAGATAGAATTTAGGGGACAAAATAGAACAAATAGATATAAAATTGAACAGATAAATAGAACTTAGGAGAAAAATTGAACAGATAGGGGAAACAATTGAACAAATAGTCAAAAAATTTGAACAGATTAGAAAAAAAATTTGAAAGATAATCAATGAAAAGTCAAACAGGGAAAAAAAAAAATCAAGGCGTAAAATTATAAACAAAATGTTTTCTAGGACTTCTCACCAAACTATTTCACAAAGCGTGAACTTTTCACCAACAAAAAATATTCACTGAACCTAATGTCTTATACCCTCTTTAAATTGGATTTATTACCAATTTTCTCTCTCTTTTTTTTAAAAAATATTTTTTATATATAAATTATTATGCTCCTCCGCCAATCCCAAAAGGAATGAGGATCATTTGGTCATGCATAACTTCTCCAACCATATGCACATCTTCTTTCTCTATAGCACTTAGCTATCCTTTTCGTTCTCTCTCTAACAAATGAAAATCACCATCTCCTCCTCAATACATCCAGCTAATTTCTATCCTATACATGCATATATACATACATGCATAAGCCGACTTATGTGTTTATAAAGTGAGAGAGAAGGAAGAGCAATGAGAGAGAAGCAAGTGAGAGAGGAGCTAGAGGGAGGATTGTTGCAAGTAATGGGCTATTTCTCTTAAGGTTACACTTCTCAACTCAACTATTTCTGTTAAGATTTATTCTAGTGAAATGCATGTTTATTTGCAAAATAATATACTCTCTCACTCCAAACCTCAATTCGTGGATTTCTGTTGATGATTCTCTCATTTAATCCTACTCCCACCAAAGTGATAACTTTTGGAGAATTATCTTTAGACGCAAACCCGAATATAGGCCAGCTCAAGGAGTTGGTATCCCCACTCCAATCACAGAAGAACCAATTGATAACACCAAGGAGAAGCCACTATCACCCTTTGAAGGTAAAGGATCAATTTCTTTTTTCATTTAAGATCTATAGTTTCAGCTTGGGTGCTGCTTATACAATCGTTTTTGTTGCTTAAATAATCATGCCTTGTCTGGTTTACTTATTAATATACTATTAGTAGTTTTCAAGTGGTAGCAATGCTATCTCTCTTTATAAACCTCCACCCCGGGCCTCCCTTTTGGCCAGCCGGTCGCCACCAATGGCTATGGCGGTCGGCTGGCCAAGCTTCCTCTTGTGTTTGTGCATTGGTTTTTCCTTTTAATAAACTTGAATCCCCCATTGTTTTCCACCTATATGTGCTTTCTTTGTTGCTGTTGATCTTTAATTTTTGGTGTTTCGGTGAATGCTGATGGGTGTTCATTGGGGTTTACATATCAGATCTACCAATCTCGGGATTTTCGCATTAGATTTATCATTGTATTTGCGATGTTTGCGGTAGTGGGGGTTGATGGATGGTCGATGTAGCAGCGGTGTTTGTTAACCACGTAGCGAAGGAGGTCTTCGATCGGTTTTGGGTCGGCAAAGAGGACGTTCTAGATTTGGTTAGGATCTTCATTCGGGCGTTTCTATGCGAGTGGGAGTTGTGAGGGGGCGGCACTTTGTTTGGGGGAAAACATGGGTGTCGAAAACCATCCAGATTTGTTTAGGTTTTCCTTTGAGCACTCCTATGCGAGTGGGAGTTTGAGGGTGAACTCCATCCAGATGCATGGAGGTGTTTTGGCAATTGCTTCGATTAAGAGAAGGTCGGCATTGGGTCGACAATATAAGGGTGGTGGAGGAGCTTCAGCAGTGGTTGTGTTTGGTGTTTGGGTCGGAAAAGAAGAGGTTTTCCGACCATGGACGTGGAGGTGGCAGTGGGTCTTGTTCGGCTGTGGTAGTGGGGTCTTGATCGTCCATGGGTGTGTCCAGCTTCGGCCAAGGTAGCTTTGGTCAGTACTATTTTGTTCCTAGTTCTTTAGTTCTTTCACACACTTGCTATTATTTATGAAGTAATAATCACACCATTAGTTGATCCATAATTATTACTTAGTACCCCATAATTTCATCACATTCTATTCAAATTACTATGCTTTGAATGTTTATGGGTGATTTCAACATTTGTTGAAAAATTGTATTTAGGTTATTACATTTAAATTTTTTTTTTTTATTCCTATTCCAAAGTCATGTCTGCCTAAATAAAAAACCTATTACAATTTTATTTTAATATGTCAAAGAATTGAAATTAGCCTGAACTGTGGGATCATACTTCTAAACATGGTTTTGATTAATCGAACATTGTGTATCAATAGAGTAAAATTATTAGGTAAATTGTGATAGCAGTCCTTATACTTTGGTCTTTGTGTTATTTTGCTCCCTATAATTTCAATTGGCTTTATTTTGACTTTGGATTTATGATTTTGTTTCAATTTGGTCTAATTGATTACAACTCTTTACATTTTATTATGAAAAATATGTATATAAGTTGCATATGTCATATTTTTTAGAGTAAAATTATAAATTTATTAAACTCAATGGGATAAACTCAATTATTTTTCATCAAAAATATTAACGATATTATCAATTGGACCAAAATGACACAAAATTTGAAATTAAGGGTCAAAATTGGACTAATTGAAAGTGGAAGGACCAAAATGACACAAGGAGCAAAATATAGGAACCACTGGTGTAATTTATCAAAACTATTAGCCATTGACTTTCCTAAGAGCTAAATCTCTAGGGAGAAGTCATGAGTTTAACTCTCCTTAGGGGAGTTGAATTAAGGGGGAAAATACTTAGTGCTTTGCATAGGGTGAGACTAACTCTCATAAATACTAGTCTAACAACTAATAACTGACTTTCACCGATAAAAAAAAAAAAATTATTATAGGTGTTAGTCTTACTACTAACAACTGACTTTAGCCGATAAAATAAAATAAAAAATAAAGAAAAACTATTAAACTTTAGTCAGTATGTCAGTATTCCCTCCGAGTGTTACCCCAAAAAATCCATAAAATACGGGCAAAAAAATTTGAAAAAGCTGCAAACTGGTCGGATCTAGTTTCCGAACCAAATTGCATGGTTTGATTTGATTTTCTTAATGCACGGTTTGGTCCTAGTTCTTGAAAGAAGCGAACCATACTTAATGGTTTGATCTGTAGTTTTATAGTTATGGAACCGTATGGAATTGAATCGGACTATTTAGCTATACGTGTATATATATATAATATTTTATTATTTACTATAAACACTAAAGTACCTAATTTGTATCTTATTTTTATACATAAATTGTCAATCATGTATTCTAGCAACTTGTTCTTGTATAGTAATAGAATTATCTAAACTATTATTAATAATAAAATAATGGCGAATTGCTTGATATTTGAGCAGGTTGTGAGTAATATTTTGTCATCATGTTATAAACAAGAAGGTTTCTGGAAACCATGGCTCCAAACTGAACCAAATCATGTTTTACTGGTTCTTTGGTTTGGTTCCAAATTTTTTATGGTTTTGGTTTGGTTCCAAATTTCTTGGAACTGTAGGTGCTGGTTTGATTTTAGTTTACTTCTAAAACGAACCAAATTGAACCATGCTTACCCCTAATATGGACACAATATCCATCGTATGTCTCTGAATTTCAAGAAAAGGGTATGAGAGACTAATGAATTTCAAGAAAATGGTAGGATATAAAGTGGAGCACCACGGTGAATACGGACTATCAATTCCATCTTCGAGCATCTCCAATGTTAAAATGGATAGTCAAAGTCATATTTTAGCATTGCTAAAGTATGAAAATACTAAGTAGTTGATTGGGATGTATTTTATAAGTGCACTTTTTAACTTTTTGGTTAAAAAGTAGAGAAAAAAAAGATGTATGTTTGGGATAATTTTTTAACTTTTTACGAAAAGATGTATAATAAAATATTGTAGTAAAATCAAAATGATCATTTTATCCTTTTGACTTTTTGACTTCTAACTTTTTGGGTACTTGAATTCAAAGGGCAAAATAATAATTTTGCCCTAGTGACTTCCCCCACAAGCTACCCTTGAATAGTATAGACTTTTTAGTTTTTTTATTAACTTTTTGGCTTTTTGGCTTTTTTAGTTTATCCCAAACAAGGCCTAACAATTTTGCTCTAATGGTACACTAGTCATTTCTTAAATTTTGTACACAAAAAATAAATCGAAATGCTATTTATGGACCCGTTATGTGTGTGTGTGGGGGGTGGGGGGGGGGGGGGGGGAGAGAGAGAGAGAGAGAGAGAGAGAGAGAGAGGAGCTCTAGCCAAAATTTAGTATTTTGCCAAACCTTGCGCCACATTTGACACAAAGTTTGGCATTGTCATGTTTGGACAACCTATGTGGCATATTTTTACTTGTTTTTTTGGATGAAGTTATAATTTAGGGATAGCAACTACTATAACAATTGCATTGGAGTTACTCTTATAATCTTGAGCCAGTCCAACTGATTTGTGTCAAAAAAAAAAAGAAAAAAAAAAGAGGAAACAATTGCAAAAAAGTGGTATAAACTCAAAATAATTATAAAGAGATGAAAGTATAAGACTTAGTTGATGCATAATTTGGTTGTACTTCTATGACATTGTAATTATTTTGTGTTGATGCTGCTTTTTTATAGTTCTCCCAAAGAAAATAATAATTCCTGATTGTTATCATGTATAGTACACCAAAATCAATCTTACATAATGAATTTATCAAAAAAAATATTGATTGGCAACTTTTATTTTTTATCAGGAAAAGAAAATTTATTACTAAATAAAGCGATTGCAATAAGGAAGCCTAGTAGAGATTGATTGCAACTTTGAGATGTTAAAGGGGTTGTTTGGGAATAGGTTATTTTAGTAACTTTTTTATTTTTTTGCTAAAATAGTTGGAATTTTTTTTTTTTTTTTTTTTGTTTGTACTTTTTGATTTTTTAGAAAAAAAACATGATAATTAAATAATATATAATTGTGAAATTACATTTGCCCCTATTGTGAAGTCTTATTCAGTGTGTTTGATTTGAGTTTTTTGGATTAAGTTTTTTGAAAACTAAGTTTTTTTTTTTTTTTTTTTTTTTTTTTTTTTTATATTTTTTTTTTTTTTTTTTTTTTTTTTTTTTTTTTTTTTTAAAAAAAAAAAAAAAAAAAAAAAAAAAAAAAAAAAAAAATAAAAAAAAAAAAAAAAAAAAAAAAAAAATTTTTTTTTTTTTTTTTTTTTTTTTTTTTTTGGTTTTTTTTTTTTTTTTTTTTTTTTTTTTTTTTTTTTTTTTTTTTATTAATATTTATAAAAAAAAAAAAATTAAAAAAAAAAAAAAAAAAAAAAAAAAAAAAAAAAAAAAAAAAAAAAAAAAAAAAAAAAAAAAAAAAAAAAAAAAAAAAGTGTTTTTTACTTTTTTTTTTATTTTTAATTTTATGTTTTTTGTTGTGCAGGTGCGGCAGAGGTAGAGATCAAATCAGTAGTAGGGGCAATTTTGTCTTTTCACAAGAAAGACTTTCCCAGGCATGTTTTCCTTAATTTTAGGAAAAAATTTCTAGCCTTCTGACTTTTTTTTTTGGTGTAACCTTTTGATTTTTTTGTATTAATCTAGATTATGCCAAACAACCCCTTAAAATGTTGATTGGCAACTTTGAGATGTTAAGAATAAAAAAAATATGAAAATAAAATGAACCCTAAAATGATCCTTTCATTACTCAAAGTAAACAATCTAAAACTTTTACATGTTCACTGTTAGTTTGAAAAAGATTGGTAGCCCGAATTAAGAGACTTATATATTATAAGGTGACAATCTATTAGAATATCTAATACAACTCTCTCTCTCTCATATCTTTTTTAATTGTCAACCAATCATATTATTTATATATTATTACTCCTAGGAACTGAGTTTAGAAAATAGACTTACATATTATTTTCCTTCATTTAATATCACTGTTAAAAAATCTGGAGTAACATATGTAAAATTATCTAAAGCACAACATTTTTAATCTTGTGCTTTTATTGGCACTAACAATTCCCTTCCAAAATAAGAAATTATTAAATAATCCGAGATTGGTGATCTCGGCTAGTGAAAATTTTAACTCACATAGTGTGGGTCATCCCTTATCTCCTACTTACCCAACGAAGATTCACCATGTTTTACCCATAAGATTTCCTTTATGCTATTAATTTTGACTACCATACAAGTAAAACCACGTGATACTCCGGAAACACCCAGTAATTACGTGAAACTAAAAGCCCCTTCTTGCTAGATTACCAATAGGAGCAATTTGAGCCTCTACACGTAATCATCCGAACCAAAAAATAATAATTAAGAGACATTTCATCAACATGTGCAATGCAATAACATCAAAATAAAATGGTCAATTTTATGAGCACACCATGAAAGGAAGTTGTATGTTGGGGTCCCTTGTGGATGTGGGTGGATAATCTTTTCTTAAGTACTGCACTCTTGGGTAGGTTCATGGGAAGCAGTTGAGGGTAGGACTCAGCTACTTCTTTGCTAGTCCTTTGCTCTGGGTTCCTTTGGATGTTGCTGCTGTTTGATTGATTTTTGGCTGCTAAATTTGGTTGGATGTATGGCTGATTCAAGCTTTTTCTGCTGTTTTTGCTATCCTTGGGGGGTTCTAGGCTAGAGTTTGGTTGATGTTGTAATTTGAGATGGGCTTGAATGCTGGTTGTTTCTATGGTGTTGTATTGGTTGGTTCCTCACCAACTTTTGTGTTGTGCTTGCAAATGATTGAGTTAGTGTGTCGGTGTCAATCTAGTTAGGATGGATTTACTTTGTTTTATTTTGACAATTTTTGCACTTTTTTTGTTATTATTTTTTAATTTTTTTATTGATGCTGCCTTTGTATTTTGTACACTTTTTTTTTTCTTTCTTCTTTTTGCTGATCCAAAAAATAAAAAATACAGAAAATGAAAGCCTTCACATTTTTGTAACTTAAAATTAACAAACATTGCATATATATATATATAAATAGAAAGTTGAATGGGAAAAAATAATAACGTATATTAGTTATAATTCACTGCAATAGTATTTTTTGAATTTGAAACAACTTAAAATAAAATACCTAATAAGAAGAGGGCTGTGTATGTTTGACAGAGCAATTCAGCTTTGAGTTTTTAGGTTATAATCAGGTGTAGTGAATTGTTTATCATATTTGATGATACAAATTTAAACAGTGGTCTGGGGTGAGACTTAAGAAGGAAAGAAAGATTTGGAGAGCAATTCCCCTGGCTGTACTATGGTCCTTGTGGAAACAAAGGAATGAATGTGTGTTGAAGGCAATTGCTCCTAATCTGGCTGAGCTATGTGAATTGATCAAAATTAGAGTTGCATTATGGATGAAGTCAAGCACTAAGGAATCTCAATTCACAATTCAGGACTTTATTTATAATTTGAGGCAGATTAGAGTTTGCTTAGGAGGAAGAGTGGTGTAGTTGCTGCAGCTAGATATGCAGGGTTGATGTTGGATGGGATGAGGGCCTTAGCTGCTGTGTCTTTGTTTGCTTTCTCCTTTCTGGGTTGTTTTGTTGGTTGGTGCCTCACCAACTAGGTGTTGAGCTAGCAAATGATACGGTCTGGTTTTTGGTGCCAATCCAGTTGTAATCATTTTTATTGATGCATGTCATTTGTATTGAACTTTGATTACAATCAACAATGTTTCTTCTCTTTTGCTGATAAAAAAAATAATAATAATTTTGAAATGGAAAAATATTTCTTCCTTTTAAAAGTCAAAAATTGTGGAAATTGTTAGGATTATAATTAGATTCTAGTGAATTGCTTCTATAATTACTGTCACAAAAATTTAAATTTTGAAATGGTTGAACAACATTCCCATTTTGAAATAAGTTAGATTATTAACACAAGCAGATCAAGGTAGTTAAATTTTGTTAGGAAAATATATTAGTTTTAAATAAGGAAGCCAGGTGGAGATTGATTGGCAACTTTGAGATGTTATATTAAGAATAAATAATAAGAAATAAAATGAACCCTAAAATGATCCTTTCCTTACTCAAAAAAGTAAGCAAACAAAAACTTTTTCATGTTCACTGAAAAAAGATTGGTAGCCTGAATTATTTCCTTCATCAGCAATGTCACTTAGGTCCAAAAATTAGACTTACTTTTCAAATTTAATAATGTGATAGTCTATTAGAATATCCAATGCAACTCTCTCTCTCTTATACTTTTTTAATTATCAACCAATCATCTTATTTATATATTGTTAAGTCTAGAAAGTGAGTTTAGAAAATAGACTTACATATTATTTTCCTTCATTTAATATCACTGTTAAAAAATTTGGAGTAGCATATGTAAAATTATCTAAAGCACAACATTTTTAATCTTGTGCTTTTATTGGCACTAACAATTCCCTCCCAAAATAGAAAATTATTAAATAATCAGAGAGTGGTGATCTCGGCTAGTGGAAATTTCGACTCACATAGTGTGGGTCATCCCTTATCTCCTACTTACCCAACAAAGATTTACCATGCTTTACCCATAAGATTTTCTTTATGCCATTAATTTTGACTACCATACAAGTAATACCACATGATACTCTGGAAACACCCAATAATTACGTGAAACGAAAAGCGCCTTCTAGCTAGATTACCAATAGGAACAATTTCAGCCTTTACACATGATCATCCAAACCAAAAAATAAAAAATAATAATAATTAAGAGACATTTCATCAACATGTGAAATGCAATAACATCAAAATAAAATGGTCAATTTTGTGAGCACAACATGAAAGGAAGTTGTATGTTGGGGTTCTTGTGGATGTGGGTGGGTAATCTTTTCAGAAGTGCCTCACTCTTGGGTAGGTTCATGCGAAGCAGTTGAGGGAAGGACTCAGCTACTTCTTCGTTGGTCCTTTGCTCTGGGTTCCTTTGGATGTTGCTGCAGTTTGATTGATTTTTGGTTGCTAAATTTGGTAGGATGTATTGCTGATTCAAGCTTTTTCTACTGTTTTTGCTAACGTTGGGGGGTCTAGTGCTAGGCTAGGGTTTGGTTGATGTAATTTGAGATGAGCTTGAATGCTGGTTGTTTCTGTGGTGTTGTATTGGTTGGTTCCTCACCAACTTTTGTGTTGTGCTTGCAAATGATTGACTTAGTACATTGGTGCCAATCTAGTTAGGATGGATTTACTTTGTTTTATTTTGATAGTTTTTGCACTTTTATTATTGATGTTGCCTTTGTATTGTGTACACTTTATCTTTTTGCTGATCCGAAAAATAAAAAATAAAAGAAGTGATAGCGTTCACATTTCTGTAACTTAAAATTAACGAACAAAAAGTGGAATAGGAAAAAAAAATAGTGTGTGTATATTAGTTATAATCCACTGCAATAGTATTGTTTGAATTTGAAACAACTTAAAATAAAATCCTAATAAGAAGAGGGCTGTGTATGTTTGACAGAGCAATTCAGCTTTGAGTTTTTAGGTTATAATTAGGTGTAGTGAATTGTTTATCATATTTGATGATACAAATTCAAAACAGTGAGAAGAAGGGAAGAAAGATTTGGAGAGCAATTCTCCTGGCTGTACTATGGTCCTTGTGGAAACATAGGAATGAATGTGTGTTGAAGGCAATTGCTCCTAATCTGGCTGAGCTATGTGAATTGATCAAATTAGAGTTGCATTATGGATGAAGTCAAGCACTAAGGAATCTCAATTATCAATTCAGGACTTTATTTATAATTTGAGGCAGATTAGAGTTTGCTTAGTAGGAAGAGTGGTGTAGTAGTTGCTGCAGCTAGATATGCAGGGTTGATGTTGGATGGGATGAGGGCCTTGGCTGCTGTGTCTTTGTTTTTTTTTTTTTTTTGTCCTTTCTGGGTTGTTTTGTTGGTTGGTTGGTTTTTGGTGCCAACCTAGTTGCAATCATTTTTATTGATGTATGTCATTTGTATTGAATTTTGATTACAATCAATAAAGCTTCTTCTCTTTTGTTGATAAAGGGAAAAAAAAAAAAAAATTGAAATGGAAAAATATGTCTTCCTTTTAAAAGTAAAAAATTGTGGAAATTGTTAGGATTATAATTAGATTCTAGTGATTTGCTTCTATAATTACTGTCGCACAAATTCAAATTTTGAAATGGTTGAACATACCTCCCATTTTGAAATAAGTTAGGTTATTAACAAAAGTAGATCGAGATAAACTAGAAGTAGTTAAATTTTGTTAGGAAAAATAGATTAGTTTACAATAAGGAAGCATGGTGGAGATTGATTGGCAACTTTGAGATGTTATATTAAGAATAAATAATATGAAATAAAATGAACCCTAAAATGATCCTTTCATTACTCAAAAAAGTAAGCAAACAAAAACTTTTTCATGTTCACTGAAAAAGATTGGTAGTCTGAATTATTTCCATCATCGGCCATGCCACTTAGGTCCAAACATTAGTCTTACTTTTCAAATTTAATAATGTGATAGTCTATTAGAATATCCAATGCAACTCTCTCTCTTATACTTTTTTAATTATCAACCAATCATCTTATTTATATATTATTAAGTCTAGAAAGTGAGTTTAGAAAATAGACTTATATATTATTTTCCTTCATTTCATATCACTATTAAAAAATCTGGAGTAGCATATGTAAAATTATCTAAAGCACAACATTTTTAATCTTGTGCTTTTATTGGCACTAACAATTCCCTCCCAAAGTAGAAAATTATTAAATAATTAGAGAGTGGTGATCTCGGCTAGTGGAAATTTCGACTCACATAGTGTGGGTCATCCCTTATCTCCTACTTACCCAACAAAGATTTACCATGCTTTACCCATAAGATTTTTGCTATGCCATTAATTTTGACTACCATGCAAGTAATATCACATGATACTCTGGAAACACCCAATAATTACGTGAAACGAAAAGCGCCTTCTAGCTAGATTACCAATAGGAACAATTTGAGCCTTTACAGATAATCATCCAAACCAAAAAATAAAAAATAATAACAATTAAGAGACATTTCATCAACATGTGAAATGCAATAACATCAAAATAAAATGGTCAATTTTGTGAGCACACCATGAAAGGAAGTTGTATGTTGGGGTTCTTGTGGATGTGGGTGGGTAATCTTTTCTTAAGTACTTCACTCTTGGGTAGGTTCATGGGAAGCAGTTGAGGGAAGGACTCAGCTGCTTCTTCACTGGTCCTTTGCTCTGGGTTCCTTTGGATGTTGCTGCTGTTTGATTGATTTTTGGCTGCTAAATTTGATAGGATGTATGGCTGACTCAAGCTTTTTTTACTGTTTTTGCTGTCGTTGAGGGGTCTAGTGCTAGGCTAGGGTTTGGTTAGCTTGAATGCTGGTTGTTTCTATGGTGTTGTATTGGTTGGTTCCTCACCAACTTTTGTGGTGTGCTTGCAAATGATTGAGTTAGTATATTGGTGGCAATCTAGTTAGGATGGATTTACTTTGTTTTATTTTGATAGTTTTTGCACTTCTTTTATTGGTGTTGCCTTTGTATTGTGTACACTTTTTTTCTTTTTGCTGATCCAAAAAATAAAAAATACAGAAAATGAAAGCCTTCACATTATTGTGACTTAAAATTAACGAACATTACATATATATATAAATAGAAAGTTGAATGGGAAAAAATAATAACGTATATTAGTTATAATTCACTGCAATAGTATTTTTTGAATTTGAAACAACTTAAAATAAAATACCTAATAAGAAGAGGGCTGTGTATGTTTGATAGAGCTATTCAGCTTTGAGTTTTTAGGTTATAATTAGTTGTAGTGAATTGTTTATCATATTTGATGATACAAATTCAAACAGTGGTCTGGAGTGAGACTTAAGAAGGAAAGAAAGATTTGGAGAGCAATTCCCCTGGCTGTACTAGGAATGAATGTGTGTTGAAGGCAATTGCTCCTAATCTGGCTGAGCTATGTGAATTGATCAAAATTAGAGTTGCATTATGTATGAAGTCAAGCACTAAGGAATCTCAATTCACAATTCAGGACTTCATTTATAATTTGAGGCAGATTAGAGTTTGCTTAGGAGGAAGAGTGGTGTAGTTGCTGCAGCTAGATATGCAGGGTTGATGTTGGATGGGATGAGGCCTTGGCTGCTGTGTCTTTGTTTTTTTTGTCCTTTCGGGGTTGTTTTGTTGGTTGGTGCCTCACCAACTTGGTATGTGCTAGCAAATGATAGGGTTTGGTTTCTGGTGCCAACCTAGTTGTAATTATTTTTATTGATATATGTCATTTGTATTGAACTTTGATTACAATCAATAAAGCTTCTTCTCTTTTGTTGATAAAGAAAAAAAGTTTAATTTTGAAATGGGAAATATGTCTTCCTTTTAAAAGTCAAAAATTATGGAATAATTGGGTGTTTTATTGTTAGTATTATGATTAGATTCTAGTGATTTAAATTTCTGTCACACAAATTTAGGCTAAGTTTGGCAAGTGGGAAAAAAGCCAAAAAGTTATCAAAAAAGTTAAAAAGTTATCACTATTCATCAAAAAAATATATAAAAAATTAATATATAAATATTAAATACAAATCCACTTTTTGTTCAATCAATGTAGGTGACGTCAGGCCAGCTTTAGTGAAAGGAAAGGGAAAAAAATTTACATGGGTACATTCAATTTGAATGGTAAAGTTGGGCCCGTGAAGGCTTACCATGGGTCCCGTTTTGATAATCCGAACCGTTCAAGATGTAGAACTCGTCTAGTACTATACGCTTGTAAAAAATCACGTCTATTGGATATCGCTAATTACATGATCAAATCAGTTTTGTATAAAAATTGGATGGTGTTATAGTTAACAGTTGACAAAAAAAACTAACAGGATTAGATAGCTATCGATATCCAATCAAAGTGATTTTTTACAAGCATATAGTACTCGACGAGTTCTACATATTGAACGGTTTCGATTAGAAAAACGGGACCCGTGGTGGGCCCCCATAGGCCGAAAAACACTGTCCAATCAAAGCCTGAAAAGGAAGCAATATTTTCCCATGTAATACCAAGCCGGCTGACTGCCAATTCCGTACCGTGTACTATACCATCTTCTCCTATACACTTCTTTATACAATTTTTTCATAAAAAGTTAAAAAGTTAACCCAAACATCCATATTTTTTTCCTCAACTTTTTAGTCCAAAAAAACAAAAAGTGTACTTATTTAGGACACCCCAAACAACCTCTTAAATTTTGAAATGATTGAACATACCGCCCATTTTGAAATAAGTTAGATTATTAACAAAAGCAGATCGAGATAAACTAAAAGTAGTTAAATTTTGTTAGGAAAAACAAATTAATTATACAATAAGGAAGCCTGGTGGAGATTGATTGGTAACTTTGAGATGTTATATTAAGAATAAATAATATGAAATAAAATGAATCCTAAAATGATCCTTTCATTACTCAATATATGAAATAAAATGAAACCTAAAATGATCCTTTCATTACTCAAAAAAGTAAGAAATCAAAAACTTTTTCATGTTGACTAAAAATTGATTGGTAGCCCGAATTATTTCCTTCATCGGTAATGCCACTTAGATCCAAAAATTAGACTTACTTTTGAAATTTAATAATATGATAGTCTATTAGAATATCCAATGCAACTCTCTCTCTTATACTTTTTTAATTATTAACCAATCATCTTATTTATATATTATTAATCTTGTGCTTTTTTTGGCACTAACAATTCCCTTCCAAATAAGAAATTATTAAATAATTCGAGATTGGTGATCTCGGCTAGTGAAAATTTCAACTCACATAGTGTGGATCATCCCTTATCTCCTACTTACCCAACAAAGATTCACCGTGCTTTACCCATAAGATTTCCGTTATGCTATTAATTTTGACTACCATACAAGTAAAACGACGTGATACTCTGGAAACATCCAATAATTATGTGAAACGAAAACCCCTTCTAGCTAGATTACCAATAGGTGCAATTTGAGCCTTTACACATAATCATCCAAACCAAAAAATAATAATTAAGAGACATTTCATCAACATGTGAAATGCAATAACATCAACATAAAATGGTCAATTTTGTTAGCACACCATGAAAGGAAGTTGTATGCTGGGGTTCTTGTGGATGTGGGTGGGTAATCTTTTTATAAGTACTTCACTCTTGGGTAGGTTCATGGGAAGCACTTGAGAGAAGGACTTAGCTACTTCTTTGCTAGTCATTTGCTCTGGGTTCCTCTGGATGTTGCTTCTGTTTGATTGATTTTTGGTTGCTAAATTTGGTTGGATGTATGGCTGATTCAAGCTTTTTCTGCTGTTTTTGCTTTTGTTGGTGGTTCTAGTGCTAGGCTAGGGTTTGGTTGATGTTGTAATTTGAGATTGGCTTGAATGCTAGTTGTTCTATGGTGTTGTATTGGTTGGTCCCTCACAAACTTTGGTGTAAATGATTTAGTATATCAGTGTCAATCTAGTTAAGATGGATTTACTTCTCTCTTTTTTGATAGTTTTTGCACTTGCCTTTTTTATTGATGTTGCCTTTGTATCATGTACACTTTTTTCTTTTTGCTGATCCAAAAAATAAAATAAAAAAACATGAAAGCCCTCACGTTTCTTTAATTTAAAATTAAGGAACGTTGAATATATATAAGTAGAAAGTTGAATGGGAAAAAAAATAATAATGTGTGTATATTAGTTACAATCTATTGCAATAGTATTTTTTGAATTTGAAACGACTTAAAATAAAATACCTAATAAGAAGAGGGTTGGGTATGCTTGATAGAGCAATTCAGCTTTGAGTTTTTAGGTTATAATTAGATTGTAGTAAATTGTTTACCATATTTAATGATGCATGTTTAAATTTTGAAATTGAAAAATATGTGTTCCTTTTAAAAGTCAGAAATTGTGGAATAATTAGAGTTTTATTTTTAGGATTATATTTAAATTCAAGTGAACTGCTTCTATAATTGCTGTCACACAAATTTAAATTTTGAAATGATTGAGCATACCTTCCATTTTGAAATAAGTTAGATTATTAACAAAAGCAGATCAAATAAACTAAAAGTAGTTAAATTTTGTTAGGAAAAACAAATTAGTTTATTTTGATTGCAATAGTTTTTGTAATTGAAATTGGGTGCTTTGGAAAGTGCTGGGGCTGCTATTGTTTGGATTTTCTTATATTTGAGTTGTGTGCTTGGTTGAGTGTGGGGAGGATGGAGCTTAGCTTTGGATTTTTATGGGATCTGTTGCTGTTTGTTGGTTGCTTTCTCTTTTCTACTTCTATGGCAAGAGATTTGTGTTGGGCTGATTTGAAATCATCATTCTTTGAGTTAGCTCTTGCATGCAGCAGAAGAAGGTACTTGGTTTGCTCAAATGGTGGTTTTTGTTGTGTTTGCATAAGTATTTCTTTGTTAGCAGTAACACCAAATGAATGGTTTGATCATCGAAAAAAGACGTGGTGAGTCCCACAGATCCAAACAACACAACCCAATTGTGCTCTCAATTCGAGAGAAGCCAATCCCTCAAAAAATGTATTGCAATGTATAAAATGTTGAAGAATTAGCATCTTAAAAATCTGACTTAAGTAAATATATATGATAATCTTAATTAAATTATTTATGTATGTGTATGAATACATGTATGCATATAATTTTTTTTTTTTTTAAAATATTCCATAATGTACGTAATGTAAGAGAGTGATTTTTAAGTTAAATGAATTAAAAGGTTTAGGAAAATTTTGTTTACAGGCACTATTTAAAACAAAGGAATAGTTTTGGTCAATAAATAGGCAAATTTTTGTATTAAGTTTCTATTTTGTTTCTTTGCCTTTAGGTAGTGTTTGGTTTACTGGAATGAAACTGAATAGAATGATCATTTTATCAAAATGTTCGTTCTCATGTTTGATTGACTAAAACAATAATGACAGAATGTATTGCAAATAGAGTCATTATTCATCATTCCATATTAGAACTTAAGGAATGATTATTCCATTCCAACTCACTCCAGTGATCCAAATAGATAGGATTTCTAGAACAATGTTACTCTATTTGTTTCTTCATTCATTTTCAAAATTTTCTATATATTTTGTTCCATTGTTTGCATCCTAACAACTTTTTGTATCGGTGATTCACACTTGCATATCTATACTAAATTATTTTTCATTGCAGTGTTGTGACACTAATAAATACATGGGTAATACGTTACCTTTCCCAGACAGCTTGATTAACCAGGGTTGGCTTTGCATATCAAAGCAATCACAGTATATTATTAGTCTAGACAATAATCTTGATGCTTTAAGGAATTCATTGGAACATTTAAAACGATGCTGTAATGATGTGAAAAGAAAAATTGATGTAATTGAAGGGAAGCAAGTTGAAGGACAGCAGATGAAACAATTAGATGAGGTAGAATGGTAGATTTCAAGGGTGGAAGAAGCTATTGAATTGATAAGCGCAGGAAGTGAAGTATTTAAGAGAACATGTTGTGGATGTTTTCCAAAACTTAGCAAGTCTACGTACAAATTGGGGTGAGAAGTGGTGAAAAACCAAGAACTTGTAAATGATTTGATAGATGAAGGACATTTTGAGGTGGTGGCTGAGATATTACCTTCACTTGCAGCTGTTGAAAGACTAATGGAGATAACTGTGGGCATAGATCATAAGGTTGATGAGGTATGGAGCTGTCTTTAAATGGATAATGTGGGGATTATTAGTTTGCACGGATTAGGTGGTGTTGGAAAGACCACTCTTTTAAAGCAAATCAATAATAAGTTTATCAACAATGGTCATGGTTTTGACATTATGATTTGGGTCGAAGTGTCCAAAGATCTAGATATGGATCAAGTTCAGGTAAGCATTGCAGAAAAAGTTGGGATTGATATGGAAACATGGAAGAATAAGAGCGAAGACGAAAAAGTTCAACAAATCTTTAAGAAACTGAGTCAAAAAAGGTTTGTCATATTGTTAGATGATTTATGGATACGGGTTATCAAGGATAGGTATTCCTTTGCCAAACATTCATAATAAGTCAAAGGTAATAATTACAAGTCGTTCAAAGGATGTATGTGGTCGCATGGAAGCTGATGTTCAAATTGAAGTGGATTGTTTGTCACAGTCTGAAGCTTGGGATTTGTTTCAATTGAAGCTTCGAACAAACGTTATTGTAAACGATGCAAAATTATTGGAGTTGGCTAAAAGAATTGTAGAAAGATGATGGGGTTTACCACTTGCTCTGATTACCATAGCCCGAGCCAGGGCTAGCAAGAAGAGCCCAGAAGAATGGAGTTATGTCATGGGGTTGTTGGATAATTTACCTGTTGAATTTCTAGATATAGAGAATGATGTGTTTATGATATTGAAGTTTAGTTTTGATAGTTTACCAGATGATATAGTGAAAGAATGTTTTTTATATTGTTCGTTATTCCCGAAACAATATTCAATTAACAAAAGAGATCTGGTATATTTTTGGGTTGGTGAGGAACTTGTAAACAAATCTGGTGATTTTGATTCAATAATTAAGCATAGGTATTTCGTTATCAGCATTCTTCGAGATGCAGGTTTCTTAGAAGAGATTTCTGGTGAGCAGGTGAAAATGCATGGCTTAATTCGTGAAATGCGTTGTGGATTACTTTTGAAAAGGAGAGGATGAACAAATGTTTGGTCGAAGCAAGAGCCCAATTGACTATAGCCCGTAAAGTTACAAAGTGGAAGGGGGTGAAGAGGATGTCATTGATGGAAAACATCATTGAGGAATTTGCACAGATACCTAAATCCTCTAATCTTTTGACTCTGATATTTTCCATCAATGACATCATTTAGGTATCTGTGCAAATTCCTCAATGATGTTTTCCATCAATGACATCCTCTTCACCAAACACTACCTAAAGGCAAAGAAACAAAATAGAAACTTAATACAAAAATTTGCCTATTTATTGACCAAAACTACTCCTTTGTTTTAAATAGTGCCTCTAAACAAAATTTTTCTTGACCTTTTAATTCATTTAACTTAAAAATTATTCTTTTGCAATGCATATGTTATAGAATATTTTTAAATTTTTTTATATGTATGTATACATACAATAAATAATTTAATTAAGATTATCTTATATATTTATTTAAGTCAGATTTTTATAGCACTAATTCTTCAACATTGCAATATATTTTTTAAGGGATTGGTTTCTCTCGAATTGAGAGCACAATTGGGTTGTGTTGTTTGGATCTGTGGGACTCAGCATTCTCTTTTTGATGATCAAAACTATTCATTTGGTGTTACTGGTACAAAAGAAGTATTTATGCAAACTCAACAAAAAGCCACCATTTGAGCAAACCAGGTACCTTACTCTACTGCATCCATGAGCTAACTCAAAGAGTGATGATTTCAAATTAGCCCAACACAAATCTCCTGTCATAGAAGGAGGAAAGAGAGAGCAACCAACAAGCAGCAAGAGATGCCATAAAAATCCAGAGCTAAGCTCCATCCCCCACACTCAACCAAGCACGCAGCTCAAATATAAGAAAATCCTCTTCTGTTTGAAGCAGCAGCCCCAACGCACCCAATTTCAATTAAAAAACTATTGCAATAAAAAAATAAACTAATTTGTTTTTCCTAACAAAATTTAACTACTTTTAGTTTATCTCGATTTGCTTTTGTTAATAATGTAACTGGTTACAAAATGGAAGGTATGCTCAACCATTTCAAAATTCAAATTTGTGTGATAGTAATTATAGAAGCAATTCAATTGAATCTAATTATAATTCTAAAAATGAAAGTCTAATTATTCCACAGTTTATGACTTTTAAAAGGAACACATTTTTCAATTGCAAAATTTAAATTTCTATTAAATATGGTAAACAATTTATTGCAATCTAATTATAACTTAAGAACTCAAAGCTGAACTGCTCTATCAAACATACACAACCCTCTTCTTTAAGTTATAGTATTAAAATTTAATACTATTAGTTATAAATTTAAATAGTATAACTCATGTTAATACTAGTATTAAAATTTAAATTTAAGTTGTTTCAAATTCAAGAAATTCTATTGCAATGGATTATATACTACAAGAAATTGTAGTTTTAGCGACTACTTTTGGCGGCACTATCAAAATTGCGTAGCTAAAACATCCTTTCCGTGACGCAAAAATCATTTTCATTGCTAAAAAGTTTAACATTAGCGATTTGATCAACAAGTCATTGCTAAAAAGTCAAATATAAATTAGGCATCTAAAAAAAATTATTGTTCCAACATGAGGAAAGTTTTAGCGATGATCAATGAGTTTCAACAGCGAAACAGTCCCTTGCTATTAGTATAAGGGTTACGGTGACATAGATGGCACGTTGGCAAACGTTTAAGTCTTTAGCGACAAACGTGCGTTGGGTCGTTGTAGGTTTCTATCTATACAATATAAAGCATCAATGAGAAGTGAACAGTGTTTTCGGACCTTGGGTGAGTGTTCTCATCATGATAAAAAGTCTTATTTGCCCTTCTTAATCCTTTTGTGTTAGGACTTTGGTGGGGTTAACAATGGAAAATCACTAAAAGAAGAAATGGTTGCTATTCTGCCACCTGTTTCTTTTCCTTATCTTTCTATTTTCCTCTTCTCTTTCCTCTCTTCTCTCCCCCTTAATCGAGCTGCTTTGTTTCCTTAAATAAATAATAATAATAAAAAACTCTTCTTCTCTCTTCTCTGCTGATATATGGCTTCGCCGTGGGTTCACTGCCATCAACTTCTTAGTGGGTTCGCCGCCATTAACTTCAACGTCGGATATTGCTCAGTGAGTTCAACAGGTTAACCGAAAATTTGGAATTTCTGGTTATATTGATTTTGTTCAGTTTGCATTCATAGGGTTTTCTATAGAATTTTGTTGATTTATGTCTGATTTTGTTTTTCCTTTTCTTTTATTTTTTTCTCTGTTTTCAGATCAGATCGATCGTACCTCAGATTCGTTAAGATGGATTTCCGCCTCTGTACACGTTGATGATTTTGTTAGGGTTGATTTTCTTCTCTTATGTTTGTTTTTTCGCCCTTTTTCAGTTGGTTGATTAAGTTTATTCACACGTTTTTGGTTCTTTGGGTAACATTAATAATTTATTGTGATTTTGTTTTCTATTTTATGATAGAAAACTAGGGTTTTGATTTGGGGATTTTCATTGAAAAATTAGGAATTTTATTGAGGAGCTCAAAAATTAGGATACTATTTTTTGTTGTGAAATTGTTTTTTTTGTTTTTTAATTTTATTTTAAATTTCTTAAATGTGAGTTGGGAAGACTATGAATTTGAGTTGGAAAAATTGAAACCTTATTGTCAACATAATAGTCTGTCTATTTCGATCCATTTATATCTTCACGTCTCATCGTGAAGTAATTATCAAGAATTGTTTTTGTTCTTTACCCATAATAATTCTTGCTTTTTTGTTTCTCCATCAGATATTTTTTATTAATTTCTTTCTTTCTATGATGTTTTGGAGTTTTATTTTGAAGTTTGAGCTTATCATAGTTTTTATGGTTTCAATTAATTTTGTTTTAAAAGAAAGCTTATGAGTTTTGGGTTCTCTTATTCTATTAGGCCTAATGGTTTGGTATTGAAAGGGGTTTTGATTTCTCATGATTTAATTCTCATATTGGTTTTTATAGGGTTTAATTCATCGTTTTGGTTGATCATGTTTGTTATTTTTCGAGATTTTTCGTGTTTCGTATTATATTTTTTATTATTCCACTAATTTCCTGGTTTATTATTTATTTCATAGGGATGTTTTGGAATTAATTTCTATAAAAAGCTTATTATCATTCATGTGTGCATTTTCCTTTTTTATTATTTGTTGTAATAATGTCAATAGTGCAGTGTAATAATGCCTCTGTTTAATGTATTAAACAATATATATCATCCATCTCATCATCAAAAAATTTATCAGAAAATTTTTTTTGTTCTTTTACCCGTAATTCTTTTTTTTTTTTTTTTTTTCTTTTTTTTTTTTTTTTTTCTTCTTTTTTTTTTTTTTTTTTTTTATTCTGCAGTATGAGCTTATTTTTTTTTTTTTTTTTAATTTTTTTTTTTTTTTTAAAAGATTTTGTTTTTTTTTTGGGTTCGCTTCTTCCTAATGGTTGGGTATGAAAAAGGTGTTTTTTTTTGGATTTTTTTTTATGATTTTTTTTTTTTGGTTTTTTTAGGTTTTTTTTTTTATTCATGTTGTTATTTATTTTTATTTTTTTTTTTTTTTTTTTTTATTTATTTTTTTTATTATTTTTTTTTTTTTTTTATTTTTTTTTTTTATTTTTTTTAAATAATATTAATAATTAATATATTATTTATTTTTTTGTTTTCCTTTTTATTATTTGTTGTAATGGTGTCAATAGTGCAGTGTAATAATGCCTCTGTTTAATGTATTATCATTATGACGATTATTTTCCATCTCTATCTCTTCTTCCTTCGTTTTTTGGTAGGTTTTTTTTGTTTTCATTGCTTATCTTCTCCATGCTTTCTTCTGTTTTGTGTTTTCCAGCAAATGGCACAACTTGAGTCGGGATTTTTTTTTCCTTCTATGAATTAACGATTTCTCTTCTTCTCTTTTCTTTTGGCTTTTCTTTAATTTCATTGCTTATTTTCTCTATGTTTTTCCTTTCTTCTGTGTTTTCCATTGGAGCTAGAATCAATGAAGTTGATATCCTCTTCTACAGATGTTGGCTATATGGTTTTTTTTTTTTTTAACGATTACTCTGAATACTCTGTTTCTTTCACTTATATTTTCTTCTCCTTTTCGTTTTACTTGATTGCTTACCTTGTCTATCTTTTTTCCTTGTTTGATTTAAGTGGATCAGCTGGACTTGGGAACTTTATAGTTAATCTTTCTTCTACGGATGTTGACTTTCTCCGTTTGGAATTGAAACTCTCTCTCTAGAGGATTGAATACGAAGCAGTTTATCTTCTACAAGGGGTCTATCGAGGTTCGCTGTTTGTGTTTTATAGTACATTTTTTTGGTTTGTATTTTTTTTCTCATGATTTATTTTTTTGGTTTATATTTTTTTTGCTAATGAATTGTTGTGTTACTATTGTGCTTGATGAATTTACTTTTCTTTTTCTTTTTTCCCTTTTGAAGGGTTGTGTGGTTATTGTGTTTTGTCTTCTGGGTTTCCTCATGGATTCGATTTCTTTCTGTTCAAGTAAGAAATGTTTTAGTTTTGGTGTGGAGATGTGTCTTGGATTAGCTAGCTATCCCCAGGAGCATGGTAAGTCATGGATTTTTGGCTTGTTAAGAATAACATATTCTGAAAATTAAATTAAATTACATGTTGACTGACCTGACTTTTTATTATTGTTTATTATTGTGGTGACTTTGCTTGGTGCAGTGTCTGGGTGATGATGAATAAAGAGACACAGAGGTTATCTAAGATTCCAGATGAAGTTCGAGTGGAAATAGGTCCATATTTTCTGGATTCACCTCCTGTTCTGGACAAGAACAACTGATAATTGCCACAGCACAACAGATTATATCTGTACTGGTTTAACTGTAAGTTAAAGACTATTTGATTGTAATGATTATTTACCTCTGTTATGCAGCATATGACTGCTTTTTTCTGCTCGAACTTTGGTTTGGTTATATGATTTGTGCATTTGAATGTCATGATTACACTTTTGTTTTCATTTTTCTTATCTATCGAGTGCATTTCTAATTATGTTTAAAATCATATGTTCTGTTTTGTGTCTACATATTGAGAGGTGGAATGTGATGATTTATTTGTATTTTTTTTCAATTGACTATTGAAATCAATTTTTTTTGTTATCTATATCAAATCAGGTTAGTTTTACAATTTTTTTTATAGCCAGTTCAAATATTAAAAAAATGATGTACAATCACTTTCTTGATCTCTTATTTTTATTTTATTTTTTCTTGTACAAAATGTCTTAAATTATTCTAACCACCACAACTAATCCCACTGTAACAATCCATCTTGATATTGTTACAGTCCTGTGATGCACAAGATTTAACAGGCAAATGCTGAGACTGCACTTGTGTCATGTGCTACACTTGTTCTTTGAGTTGTGCAGTAGATTGTAGCTCAGGCTCTGACTAAGGTTCTAATTTTGCTCGTGTTTAAGATCTCTTCAGATTGCCTATGTGATTTTGCGATAGTTATCCCCGAGGTAAATTCTGTAAGTATTTATTGCTTGGAACTGTTGTTCATGTATATGGCATGATTAGTGCTGAAACTGATTGTTGAGCCACTAGTATATGATTAGAATTTGGTTGATTTTGATTGGTAGTTATTCTAGAATTCCCCAAAGAGGATCTTGATTGATGATATGCTGAGAAGAAAGTAGTTGGGAAATCTCTCAGTAGAGTACTTTAATAGTCAATTTAGTTACATGGTTGGCTTTGGAATGTGCTCCAATGCTACTGTTATACTGATTCAAGATTTTAATACTATCATGAACAAGTAATTTTGGAATGGTGTTTGCTTCTAATCCTACTGTCACGATGGTTATACATCATGAACAATTTATGAAAACAACAGACTACATGTTAGAGGTATTTGCAAAACCACTTAGAATTGAAACTCAACTTCTTTATGTTTTGTGTTTCAGATTATCGTGAAGTAACACATTATATTGAAATGGTTCGGTTGTTCAAAGAAGGAAAAGAAGTTACTAGAAGAAGCATCTCTTGCCTCATTAACCTTAGAAATGCTAATTGCCATGGTGATTCGACGTTGCAGCAACATCTACAGTACACTAAGGCCATTGTAATAAACACATCGTTTTAATTGGTATTGACTTACTCTTGTAAGTATTATTGTGTTTACACTTAAATTTTGAATTGTAAGAACACGTGTGTTTTATTCTTGTTACTTATATAATTAGAGGTTTTTTTATGTCAATGCATGGATGTGTGTGGATGTAATTTATTACTATTGAACAATACATATTTCTTACTGGAAAGTAATTTGTTATTTGTGATGGTAATTTTTGCCATCCCAAATAACATTATTTTTTTAAGAACAATTAAATGTTTTGTCGACGAAGCGTATTTGTTGTCAAAAGCCTACTGTTGCCAACTAATATTGAGTTGCCAAAAGTATTATTTTTGCCGATGCAAATTTGGGTCGATAAAAGTGTCACACAATCATTTTATTTGAGTCAGTTTTGCCAATGCAATGGTAAATTGGCGACAATAAATGAATTGACACCAAAGAACAGCAAAAAAAGCTTGGTTCACCCATACATCCAACCAAATTTAGCAGCCAAAAATAATCAAACAGCAGCAACATACCTAGAGGAACCCAGGGACTAGCAAAGAAGTAGCAGAGCCCTTCTCTCAAATGCTTACCATGAACCCACCCAAGAGTGAAGTACTTAAGATAAGATTACCCACCCATATCCACAAGGAGCCCAACATGCAACTGCCTTTCCTGGTGTGCTCACAAAATTGACCATTTTATTTTGATGTTATTGCATTTCACATGTTGATGAAATGTCTCTTAATTATTAATTCATTTTTTATTTTTTTTATTTTTTGGTTTAGATGATACTGTAAAAAGCTCAAATTGTTCCTATTGGTAATCTAGCTAGAAGGGGCTTTTTGTTTCATGTAATTATTGGGAGTTTCCAGAGTATCATGTGGTATTACTTGTATGATAGTCAAAATTAATGGCATAACGAAAATCTTATGGGTAAAGCATGGTAAATCTTTGTTGGGTAAGTAGGATATAAGGGATGACCAACACTATGTGAGTTGAAATTTTCACTAGCTGAGATCACCAATCTCGGATTATTTAATAATTTTTTTTTTATTTTGGAAGGGAATTGTTAGTGCCAATTAATAAAAGCCCAAGATTAAAAATGTTGTGCTTTAGATAATTTTACATATATTAGTCCAGATTTTTTAACAATGATATTAAATGAAGGAAAATAATATCTACGTCTATTTTCTAAACTCACTTTTTAGACTTAATAATATTTAAATAAGATGATTGGTTGATAATTAAAAAAGTATAAGAGAGAAAGTTGCATTGGACATTCCAATAAACTATCACATGATTAAATTTGAAAAGTAAGTCTAATTTTTAGACCCAAGTGGCATTACCGATGAAGGAAATAATTCGGGCTACTGATCTTTTTAAATGAACATGCAAAATTTTTTGGTTGCTTACTTTTTTTGAGTAATGAAAGGATCATTTTAGGGTTCATTTTATTTCATATTATTTATTCTTAACATAACATCTCAAAGTTGCCAATCTCTACCAGGCTTCCTTATTATAAAACTAATATGTTTTTCCTAACAAAATTTAACTACTTTTAGTTTATCTCGATATAATCTAACTTATTTCAAAATGGGAGGTATGTTCAACCATTTCAAAATTTAAATTTGTATGAGAGTAATTATAAAAGCAATTCACTAGAATCTAATTATAAATCTAACAATAAAACTCTAATTATTCCACAATTTATGACTTTTAAAAGAAAAACATATTTTTCCATTTCAAAATTATTATTATTTTTTTTAATCAGCAAAAAAGAAGAAGCTTCATTGATTGTAATCAAAGTTCAATACAAATGACATACATCAAAAAAACGATTACAACTAGGTTCGCATAAAAAAACAGACCCTATCATTTGCTAGCACAATACCAAGTTGGTGAGGTACCAACCAACAAAACAACTCAGAAAGGACAAAGCAAAAAAAGACACAGCAGCGGAGGCCCTCATCCCATCCAACATCAACCCTGCATATCTAGCTGCAACAACTACACCACTCTTACTCCTAAGGAAACTCTAATCCGCCTCAAATTACAAATAAAGTCATGAACTGTGAATTGAGATTCCTTAGTGTTTGACTTCATCCATAACGCAACTCTAATTTTGATCAATTCACATAGCTTAGCCATATTAGGAGCAATTGCCATCAACACACATTCATTCCTATGTTTCCACAAGGGCCATGGTACAACGAGAGGAATTGCTCTCCAAATCTTTCTTTCCTTCTTCTTAAGTCTCACCCCAACCCACCATTCAAATTTATCATCAAATATGATAAACAATTCACTACAACTAATTATAACCTACAAACTCAAAGCTGAATTGCTCTATCAAACATACACAACCCTCTTCTTATTAGGTATTTTGTTTTAAGTTGTTTCAAATTCAAAAATACTATTGCAGTGGATTATAACTAATATACACAGATTATTATTTTTTCCCATTCAACTTTCTATTTGTATATATGCAAAGTTTGTTAATTTTAAGTTAAGGAAATGTGAGGGTTTTCATTTTATTTTTTATTTTTTATTTTTTATCTGCAAAAAGAAAAAAAAAGTGTACATAATACAAAGGCAACATCAAATAAAAAAAAAAAGTGCAAAAACTATCAAAATAAAACAAAGTAAATCCGTCCTAACTAGATTGGCACCGATATACTAACTCAATCATTTGCAAGCACAACACAAAAGTTGGTGAGGGACCAACCAATACAACACCATAGAAACAACCAACATTCAAGCTCATCTCAAATTACAACATCAACTAAACCCTAGCCTAGCACTAGACCCCCCAAGGATAGCAAAAACAGAAGAAAAAGCTTGAATCACCATACATCCAACCAAATTTAGCAGCCAAAAATCAATCAAACAGCAGCAAGATCTAGAGGAACCCAGAGCAAAGGACTACCAAAGAAGTAGCAGAGTCCTCCTCTCAACTGCTTCCCATGAACCCACCCAAGAGTGAAGTAATTAAGATAAGATTACCCACCCATATCCACAAGGACCCCAACATGCAACTGCCTTTCATGGTGTGCTCACAAAATTGACCATTTTATTTTGATGTTATTGCATTTCACATGTTGATGAAATGTCTCTTAATTATTAATTAATTTTTTATTTTTTTATTTTTTTGGTTTGGATGATTTTGTGGAAAAGCTCAAATTGTTCCTATTGGTAATCTAGCTGGAAAGGACTTTTCATTTCACGTAATTATTGGTAGTCCAAATTAATGGCATAACGGAAATCTTATGGGTAAAGCACGGTGAATCTTTATTGTTGGGTAAGTAGGAGATAAGGGATGATCCACACTATGTGAGTTGAAATTTCCACTAGCCGAGATCACCACTCCTAAATTATTTAATAATTTTCTATTTTAGAAGGGAATTTTTAGTGTCAATAAAAGCATAACATTAAGAATGTTGTGCTTTAGATAATTTTACATATACTACTCCAGATTTTTTAATAGTGATATTAAACGAAGGAAAATAATATATAAGTCTATTTTTTAAATCCATTTTATATTCTTAATTATGTGAAAATAAGATGATCGGTTGACAATTAAAAAATATATGAGAGAGAGTTGCATTAGATATTTCAATAGATTGTGACCTTATTAGATTTGAAAATTAACTCTAATTTTTGGACCTAAGTAGCATTACCCAAACCAACTAAGTCTAGTTTAGTTGGCCATCATAACTCTCCTAAGGCCATGTTTGATTCACAAGCTTAATAGTGAGGTATTAATAATCCTATTAAATTAGTGTAGTATTCACTATCCAATTGGATTAATAGAATAAATTATTCATTGTGTTTGATTGGGTGGATTAGAGCATGGGGATTATTTTATTAATCCAATGGGCCCATGTTTTGTTTTTTTTTTTTTTTTAGTTTATTATTATTAATCCAAATATAATTAAAAAAATTTGTAATTTTTTTTTATTAGGGGTTGGGGTGGGGTGGGATATTAATAATTAAATATATGGATAATAATCATGTTGATGCTTACTATTTTAGTTTTGAATGAGAATCAATTATTTATTATTAATAAGATTATTAATATTATTAATTAGTCTTTATTTTTTTTTTTTTGAATGAAAACAACCTAAGGGTTTAGTTCTAAGGGACAAGTCATAGGTTCAACTCTCTCTAAGGAGAAGTTAAATTAGGAGGCAAGTACTTGGTGTTTTGCAAAGGTGATGAGACTTCTCATAGGTGTTATGCTAACAATTAATAACTAACTTTCACAGATATTAAAAATAAATAAAGTAGCATTACCCATGATGGAAATCATTCGGGCTACCAATCTTTTTTTAAACTAACAGTGAACATGTGAAAGTTTTAGGTTGTTTAGTTTGAGTAATGAAGGGATCATTTTAGGGTTCATCTCATTTTCATATTATTTTTAGTCTTAACATCTTGAAGTTGCCGATCAATACTTTAAAAGGTTGTTTGACATGATCTAAATTAGCACAAAAAGTTAAAAAGTTACAACAACAACAACCAAAAAAAAAAAAAAAGGCCAAAAAGTTAGAATTTTTTCCTAAAATTAAGGGAAGCGTTCGTGGTTCGGTTGCAGCTGGAAAACCTCTAATCCGCCATTCGTCTGCCGAATTGGCAGATTGGATGGAAAGCTCTTTCTTGCAAAAAGACGAAATTACCCTGCTACTGATTTGATCTCTGCTTCTGCCGCACCTGCACAACATAAAACATAAATTAAAAAAAAAAAAATTGAGACTTAATAATAGGGGCAAATATAGTTAATTTTACAATTTTATATTATTAATATCACGTTTTTTCTTAAAAAAATCAAAAAGTGCCATTTTTTTTCTCAAAAAAATTTAAAAAATTACTAAAATAACTTATTCACAAACAACCCTTTAACATCTCAAAGTTGCCAATCAATCTCCACTAGGCTTCCTTATTGCGATCATTTTATTCAGTAATAAATTTATTTTCTTGATAAAAAAACAATAGTTGCCAATCAATATATATATATATATTTTGTGGGAACTTCTAGGATTGATTTTGGTATTATCATGAGTTATTTGGCCCACTTATTTATTTATTTTTGAATTAGAAATTTTATTTTTAAATATTTTTTTATAACAAAAATAGGAAATATGAGCATCCACCTTAATTAGCAATTGTTTAAAATGTTATGTTTTTTTCTTAATTTTTCTTTCCTTCAAATAAAATAAATAAATCCATATTAAATTTTCCCCTATTTTTGAGGTCCTTTTATTCAAGAAGAATCTAAACAATTGAAAAAAAAGAAAGAAAAAAGAATAGAAATAAAAGACAAAAAATTAAATTAAATAAATCTTACTTGAATTTTTCTCAATAACAAAAAATGTAACTTTTTAAAAATTTATCACATGCACCAATTTTTTTCTCCAAAAAGTTCATTCTAAAAATAAAAGGGAGAATTATACTAACAGTCCCCATAGTTTGGAGTTCGTGTCACTTTGATCCTTGACTTTTTAATTGTGACACAATTGATCATAAATTTTGAATCTTGTTACAAATAAGAACAATTGAAGATACCATTACTCAATTTCAAGGGCAAAGTCGTCAATTTGATAAAATATAAACTAATTTGACAAAAATAAATGTTAAAAAAATATTTTTGAATTTTTAAAAATTATTTCTACCCACCAAAGATAATTACGTAAAATTGAAAAATCTTTTACACAGTTATTTATTTATTTATTTTTACCAAATTAATTTTTAGTATGTGATTAGATGATGATCTTGTAATGGTTGGTTATTTTTTTTTATGCTTTTTGATAATTATCATGTAATAGATGACTGTATTTGTTGTTAACAGATATTTTTGGATAATTATCATGTAATGGATGGTTATTAGGCTTAATGTGTAATGGATATATTGAAAATATGAAATGTTTTTAGTTTTGAATTTTTTGATTTAATGGATTGATTTTATAATGATATTAAAGTGGTCGCCATATTTAACTTTGGAATAAATATAAACTAATTTAATGAAAATAAAAACAACTACCCATTACATGATCATCATCCAAATATTTATCAAAAATTAATTTGTTAAAAATAAATAAATAAATATGTAAAAGATTTATCAGTTTGATATAGTTTTATTTTTGGTAGGTATAAATAATTTTTAAAAATTTAAAAATAATTTCTTGATATTTATTTTTGTCAAACTAGTTTATATTTTATCAAATTAACCACTTGCTTTTGAAATTGAGCAATGGATTTTCAATTTTCTTTATTTGAAACAAGATTCAAAATTAAAGGTCAAATGTGTTACAATTAAAAAGTCAGGAACCAAAGTGACACAAGTCTTAAATTATAGAGACCATTAGTGTAATTCGCCCAAAATAAAAATAAAAAACAAAAAAAATACAAAAACTGCATTCAACAAACTATTCATGCAATATAAGTTTGTACAAAAATATTAAATTAGGAATTTCTATGATGACGCTTAAAAAAATCAAATATGAACACTAGATAATATATATATATATATATATGTATGTATGTGTATAAAGTAAAAAATGGAATACTTTATTATATACCTGAATTCACTATTCTTATATTGCAATTCATACAACCTTTACACCAAAAAAATAAAAAATAAAATAAAAATTTTTTTTAGCAAGAAGTTTAAAAATAAATAATAAGAAGTTTAAAAATTGAACGCTTAATTATATACTTCCATTCACTACTCACGGATTAATTTTTTTAGCAACTTTGCACATCATGATTGTTAAAAATAAAAAAATATATAAAACAATAAAAAAAAAAGTGAAACACAATTCATAATGTGGTGAGAGATTGAAAGTTATACCAAAAGAAATCCTAAAATAGAAGAAGATGATGATAATTTCAATAATAATCACCTTTCACAATTTTTCTCTCCAGTGTTTTTTTTTTCCTTCTCTTGTCATGATTTGTTCTTGTCGTGTAGGTTCGAAGCGAGAGATGATAGTAAATAGCTTTTGGAGGAATTGTAATAATGTTTTAGGGATACAATGCATGTATCGAAATTGTAATGTTATAGGGTTTTAAAATTGAACAAAATATGGAATGAGAAAAAGTTAGGTAAGAAAGAGCATAAAGTAGAAAGTTTTCATATTTCCTTTTCAAAAGTTTCAAATTATGGTATAATAATTAATTTTAAGTAATTAATAGCCAATAGTATTTTTTTTTTAAAATAAAAAATTAACAATTTTAGGATGAGAATTTGAGAGTCTTAGAAGCTTCCTAATTAGAAACCCCTTTTTATTTAATATATATATATATATACTAGCATATCATCCGTGCTATGCACGGAATTAAACAATGATTGATAAATTTATTTAAATTAATTAAAAATAATAAACAAATTATATTAAGTAAGTTTTAACTTTTTTAACAAAAAGATTGTTTCAAATTAGCTTTTGAAGTGGCTTTTTGGATTTTTAAGAGATAAAAAAAGAAAGAAAAAAAAAAAAGAAGTTAAATGTATTTATGAATGAATTTTTTAATTGTATTTAAAAATGCAAATATTTTTCTTTGTTACTTAAATTTTCCGTTTTATCCTTCCAAAGGTGTAAATACCTACGCACTCACTCATAAGAATTGTTTGGTCTTTTCAAATTGGTACAAAGATTTTCAAACTTTTTGGTTTTTGATTAATTACCAAAAAAAAAAAACCCAAGGTTTCATGCATTTTTCACTTTAAATCCCAGTGTTTCAATTTCGACAAATTAAACCCTGGAGTTCCATACGTGCTTCAATTTGCCCCCTCCGTCCATCTCCGTTTGTGTAAGGCAACGGAGAGAGTTAAAGTGAAAAATGCGTAAGACTTTAGATTTTTTTTTTGCAATTAACCAGTTTTTTTAAATTAAAATCACTAAAAAAAAAGGTTAATTACAAAATAAATCCCAAGGTTTCACGTGTTTTTCACTTTAAACCCACTCTGTTACCTTACACATAGGCTTAAAGTGAAAAACACATGTGAAACCCTAAGGAATTTGTGTGTGTGTGTAACTAACCCATTTTTTATATATGTCGAACACATTTTAGCACTATTTAGTTTTTTTACTTTTTAATAAAAAAGATAACATCCCAAACATGGCATGAGTTACACAATTTTTATTTTATTTTATTTTTTGTTACTATTAATGTTTTGTCCTAAGTATTACATAACAAATAGATATATAATAATTCAATAGGTAAAATTAAAACAAATGAATTTTCTAAAATTACAAAAATTATACTTTTAGTCAAGTATAATTACATTATCATTGAAATTCGTAATTATAATCATCCTACCATAGTTTGTCAAGTAATATAACAATCTTATCTTTCTTTTTTCTCTTTCTCTCTCTCTTCCTCGCTCCTATTCATCTTCTATCTCTCTTTATTTTTAAGATGATGTGGCAAAAAAATTACAATGAAATATTTAAATTTTTATATTTATTTTAGTAAGTACATTAGAAAAAACATTCTCATATTAGTAAAATTTGGTTTGTCAATTAATAGAGTATGATAAATTTAAAATGACCGTAAAATGTAAGGGTATTTAAAATTTTTTTTTTATAAATTTTATGAGATGATCGAGGTACTTAAACCATGTTAGATTTATATCAATCAACACAAATTGAAAAGTTACTCGACCAATTTGTTTATGTAAATATTTTTTAAGTTGGTAAACATACATCATTAGTAATTTTTTTTTTTCATAATAAAATGTACATATTTATGCATATTTAATAGTTTTGAAAAAATAGATTAAATGTAATATTTTTTTTTTATAGTGTTGTAATTATGGCTATAGCGATCCCGATTTCGATCATTCTTTCATGTTTTGCCACTTCGACTGGCCCGGTCAGGGGTCGAGCTGCTCGGTCAGCTCACGGGGGTCCGGGAGGCAGCGCCCCTTAGCGAGTCCAAGGGCATCACCCTGGCGGGGGTCAAGCTGCCCGGTTAGCTCGCAGGGGTCTAGGGGGCAGCGCTCCTTGGCGGGTCCTAGGGCGGCGCCCTGGCGGGGTTGAGGGGCAGCGCCCCCAAAACAAAAATGCAAAATGCATTAGAAGTTGCTTGTTCACTCAAGTGGAGAATGTTTAATTTCAGAAGTTTGACCTGTCTGCAAAAGTACTGGGATAGTGTATTTGACGCTCGAGCGGGGCTTTCCACGCTCGAGCGGACCATGTATTATATCAATTTGTGAATCTGATATTTCACATTACTTTTGTATATCTCTCTCTAAAAACATTTCGTCTCCGTTCTCTTTACATTTTCTACCAAAAACCTTACAAGATCTTTGATTTCTTCAAATCCTTTGGGATTTAGACCTAAGTTCTTCATCAAAGTTGGTTAGCTCCTTGAAGGCTTCGTTGTGTGCAGTGAAGATCGAGTTTGGACACCATTGATTTTGGGAATTTCATCTCATTTATTCTTCAAAACTTGAGGTAGAGATTTTCTTAAAGTTTATATATATATTTTTGCAAGATCTAGATGATTTTCAAAATCATCCTTCGACAATTTTGAAAATTGATTGTTAATTCAAGAAGTTGAGCGATTTTGAAAGTGGGTTTGTCTCTTATTTTTTTAAAATGATCTTATAGGTTTTGATCTTCGTTAATTGAAGAAAAGATGATTTTGGAAAGTTTTCTTTCAAAAGATTTGAGTTGTATAGTTTTGGTGAAAAAACCTAGAATTTGGAAATTTTTTTCAAGAGACTGAAAATCCGTGAATGATATTGTTTTATTTATTTTGTGTGTTAAAATAAATGGATGTTTGAAAAATTTTCTTATTTATATTTATATAAATGATGAATTTTAGGGAATATGAGAATTGTTGTTCATTTTGAAAATTATTGTTCAAAACGTTGAAATAGTCTTGAAATGACTAATTGTTGAGGATACTTCAAAAGAGGGAATTGTGTTATTCCTTGGATGATGAATTGGAATAAAAATATTTATATTCATCTTGTATTATTGGTATATCAATTCATTTGATTACATTAAACTTTGAAAGTTGATTTGAAGACTTGCATTGACAAAAGAATGTTGAGAAACAAGTTTCTATGAATTGGTTTTGGGGTAAATATGGCGGTAAGTCTTAACAGGTGGTGTAGATGAAATTGAATAGGTGTCGAGTCTTCCAGTTAATACTGGTAAAAATAACAGATTCTAGATGTCGAGCCTTCCAGTCAATGCTGGTAAAAATGACAAATTGATAGTACTTGTATAGTCTACTTGCAGACACTGACCTAGGGATTACCAGAGTTGTATTTACCACCACTTGAATTAAATTGATAAATTTTGAACAATTGAAAATTGCATGACATCATTGAGTATGATAGTTTTCAAAAGATGAAAAATGTGATTCATCTTCAAAAAGGACATAGCATGGCATGTGCATTTCATCTCTTGAGACTTGTATAAAATGTATATACTTTGTTAAGAATTTCCTACTGGGCTTTATGCTCACCCTACGGGATTTTTGTGCAGGAAAGGATGTGGTGATTTTGCCTAACTAAAGGGTAGAAAATGTGTGTATTGAGAGTACAAAACTCTCATTCTGTAGTGACTCTGTCTGTAAGCCAAAGGTTGTATTTGTGTGGGTTTGAATAACTATTTTGTGTAACTAGGCTTAAGTCTTGGAAACTTGTAAACCCTTAGAAGTATTTATTTGTTTAATTACTTGTTGTTGGACTAATGTATTATCGCATGAGGAATTATTTACATTAAGAAATGCAAGTGTGAGATTGTATAATTGGCTTTCCATTAAAAGGGCCATGATTATTGTATTGTCATTTGGGTACGAAAATTGGGGCGTTACAATGGCCATAACTTCACTTTAATTTAAACAATTGTAGATATTTTTATAATATTTTTAAACAAAGTTAAATAAAAATCCATTCAAACAAAATATAATTTCAATTCAAATAAAATTAAACAGATATTTGTTTATGTAGATATTTTTTTAATTGATATTTTTAAACAAAAGCAACTGCAGATAAAAATATTAAAGTGAAATCATAAAAATATTAAGGAAAAAATTATTAGGTGCTTTTGAAGTAATACTCTACACCAATTGTCAATTAACACATATCAGGATGTTACAAAATATTATAAGTAAAAAAATAAAAAATAAAAATAAATAAATAAAAAAAGAGTAGTGATATACAAAAATAAAATCAATATAAAAAAATTATTAATCGTGATTTGGCTAGATTTGGATATATCACTTTACAATAAAGAGTCCATTGACACATTTTTTTTATTATACAAATGACACTATCACATCATTTTAGGATAAAATTTTGCATAAAAATTCTAACAAATAATGGTTAGTAGATAGTAGAGGGACAAATGACACATAAAATATGAAATGCAAAAATAAAAAATAATCAGAAGTAAAAAAAAAAAAAAAAAAAAAGCTTATGTAAAGGATGAAAGAATCTGTTCGAAGAATGTAAGAGACTAAATATTAACTAACTTTCAATAGTTTCATAAAGATAGAGAAAATAATAATGAGTTGCATCATTGTATAAAAATAATAGTTATAGGATAAGGAGGACGTGAATGACTTGCAGAATGTATAAGGGGTTTTTTTTTTTTTTAGGGTCCTTAATATTAAAATTTTATAGTATAAAGGACATTTAATATTTTCATAATGTCTAAGGTCCCTCAATATTGATCCAGAGAAATTCCAGTCCAGAGAAATTCCAGTCTTTCAGCCTAGAGAAATTATATTCAGAGAAATTATGGGCTTCCAAAGATTTTCTCTAGGTTCAAAACTTTGAACATTCAAATTTCTTTGGATCTATGGACTAACATAAAAAAAAAAAAAAAAAAAAAAAAAAAAAAAAAAATTCAATCCAACTCAGAGAATTTCTCTGGTTCAAACCAGAGAAATTCAATCAAAGTCATAGAAAATTCAATCTAAATCAGAGAATTTCTCAAGTTCAAATTAGAGAAAATTCAATCCAACGATGAGAATTTCTCTGGTCCAAACCAGAGAAATTCAATCAAAATCATAGAAAATTTCTCAAGTCTAAACTAGAGAAAATTCAATCCAAATCAAATCAAAGAAATTCGATCAAGTGTACTACGAAAACAAAATAGACAAACAAATTTCACTGAGAGTGCCCATCTGGGTTTCCTTCAAAAACTACATATAACAATACCCATCAATTTCTTCTCATCAAAGAGAAGATCAGCAAGACCAACAACGAAGTGTGAAATCAAAAAGCAACATACACTCATGTGGGTTATCTCCAGAAATTGCCAACTCTAGAAATTAATATGATATTTTCCCAAATTCACAAAATATTATAATCACTATCTCTGTAACACAGTCCAATCATTTCTGTGTGAACTTCAACCCCAATCTCTCTCTATATATATATCACACATGTACTTAGCAGAGAAGCCTTGACCGATCGGTTTCTACAAAGAGGAGGTTGAAGAAGAAGAAGAAGAAGATGAAGATGGCCAAGACTTCCACCTCACCACCATTAAGCGGCCATGCTCGGCAGTGACAACAATAGCGGTGACGGTGGCGATGAAGATAGCCACGACATCAAGGCAACTCGACCGTCAATGCTGATTTCAGCTTAGATCGTAGTGGTCAGACTCAGATCGTGATGGTTCGTGGCTCAGATCGCGGTATTCCGACCATTGCCGACCAGCTCCACACCACTAACTCTAACATTAATGCTGCCGCCACACCTAATAACTTGCTGCCTTCTACCATTTTGTTGTTGCTGTTTTGATAATAATATATAGTTATAGCAGGAGGGAATCGAATCAAATTGAGAGATTTCAAAGGGCCTTCCTCCTCAAAGGGTTGTATTGGTTCTTCCAAAATGGGAGTGGTTGAAGAGAGAGAAGCGATGAGGAGGTCTGGATATGGAAGAGAGGAGGGAGAGAGTTTTAGAGAGAGATGATGTGTAGAGGTCGAGAACGAGAAAAAATAAGAGAGAAGAGAGAGGGCGGGAGTAAGAAACTGTACACATTATAAAATAACATTGTGGACCTCTTCCATTACTGAAAATGGAAGAGGGATCTTAGATTAATTTTTCCAATGTATAATGTATAACGGTTAAGGTTGGGGGTAGGAGAAAGAATTGGTTAGAGAAAGAGTACACAAGAATGATTTTCTTTCTTTTTTTTCTTTCTAAATCATAAATCATGAAATTTTTTTATTTTTAAATAAAAATTTTAAATAAACTGAGACCACTGATTTATAAATAAAAAATTTATAAACTAAGACCACTGATTTATAAATAAAAAATTTACCTAACAAGTTTTTATTTGAATTTTTAAAATTTTTGTAAATATAAACAGAAAACTGAAAACATAAGTGTTACCAAACGGCACCGAATTGATTTTTGTTTAATTTATTTTAAGGAATGAAAGATTTTAGGTAGAGATTTTAGAAGATGGACAAATAAATTGGAAGGTCAACAAAGTGTGTTTCTATAGTTAATTTTAGAAAATGATTATCTTTTAGGCAATGATCTTACAAGATAGACTAGAAATTTTTTTATTTTTTTATCTTTTAATTCAAAAATTTTGTGAGACATATGAATAGTTTATCATTTTTTTAAATTAGAAAAATAAGAAATTGACTTTAGGCATGTGGAGGTCTTAGAGGCTCTCTCACTAAAAATCCCATTTTGTTTATATAATACTGGGGATAACTTGTGTCTAAAGGCATGACTAAGGGTGTAAAAATGGCCTGTGGCCCATGGGCGGCCTGGGGTGGGCCCAGGCCTGAACTCAGTTCAAGGCCCTAGGCCTGGGCCATCATTTTGAAACTTGGCTCGGCATGTGGCCCAGTCCATTGGCCCGCTCAAAACCCACTCAAAGTTCGGCCTAAGACCCAGCTCGCCCGACTAGCCCAGCCCAAGACTCAAGGTCATTTTTAGTGGAAAATAATACAATTTTGATAAAAAAAATTAAAAAAAAACAACATAAAATATTCAGGCATGCCCAGGCTTGACTCAAGCCTGAGGCCCGAATACCCCTGAGCCTAATTTTTTGGCTTGTGAGCTGGTCTGGGCAAGCCCAAATTTTGATGAAAGCCCGCGCGGCCTGAAATAGACCAGGCCGAATTGGACGAAATTTACACCCCTAGGCACAACCAACAATTGTTTTTGGTATCACACCTGCTATGGAACTCGTTGTAATAAATCAATTCAAAATGATAATATCACTTCAATTTATAACTTCACATAAGAAGCTGAAATTATTTCTACACATTAAATTGGCAAAAACATTAATAAATTTCAAATAGAAAACGTCAAAATTAAAGTTCAAATAAGAAATTTTATCTTTCTGTATAGCATAAGTAAAGAATCTAAAAATATTTGCTAAAATTTAAATCCAAATTATATATAGATATAGATGCATTTTTCTAGCAAGGACTAATGTTAGGAAATGGCCTTTGGGTGGTTATACCCCCACATGGTGTGGGTATGACCTTTTATAGCAAATTGTAGAAATTCTTTCGAACTACTTGCACAAACCTAGCAATAGAATTCAGAAGTGAATAAAAGAGAAACACATACTGCTTACTATCCATATCCTACAAAGAGTATTTTGTGAACATAATTCAACCATAATGACCAATGACTATACCAAAATAATTAAAAATTCATCCACGTAGAACATGAGACGGACTTATGTGATAATTTTTTCTGTTTATGTTGATGAATTGAATCAAAAGTGTTACATTCCAAAATGCAAATTCAATATACAAGCAATCGTCATCAAATCTTTACATTTACCTTGAGATATTCACGTACTGTTGTGTCGATCTCGATCGTTTGGTTCATTTTCAAAACAAATTATTTCTACAAATTCGAGAGCTATCTAATTCGAATCTATTAGCGATCTATATTGAATGATACAAGTGCACATCACAATCAAAATTTTCATATGGAAGTAGATTAATTCAAATATGAAAATGATTGAAATTACCCCTAGAAACAAACAAAAGCAACAAAAAAAAGCATAGATCTGCATCATAAGAAAAAAAAAATTACATTAATTTGATGGTTTTAAACAATCAGTAGTAATTACATTAATTTGAGGTTTTAAACAATCGGTATGAAATTACATTAAAAATTACCTCAAAGACGATCACGATCTATGAACACAGAGCTGGTGGTGGCGTTGAAATGGTTTTTACCAATAAATTGAATTACTAATCTATATATATATATATTAAAGAAAATGAAGTTTCCATCTATAATTCTTGTGAGAGTTTCAATATACCACCGCAGCACTGTTGCACCACTACCGCCACTCTTAGGGGGTGTTCACGGGCATTTTTACCTCCACTTTATCACCGTCATTCTACCACCACTAGAATTTTTAGTACATTAACTTAAAAATCACAACTAAATATAAGAAAAGATTTCCTATAATTTTTTTTTTTTTTTTTTTTTTTTTTTTTTTTTTTCTAAAAGAAGTTTTCTATAAAAAGTATTTTCAGAAAAACTTTTTCCAGCAGCTATTTCGCATCGAAACAAACTGAGGGTTAGAAAAAAACAGTAACTACATAACAATCAACTTATAAGTTGGGCTTTTCAGTAGAAAACAAGGCCCATTGTCATGGCCCATTATTTTACAATTAGGTATAATAAAAAAAAGAAAAGGTGTGCAGGCAGTCACTCAAGCAAGTAATCCACAGATACGAGTTCGAGGAATATTGTTCATATCCATTTAGAGGTAATCTATACATATACTAGAATTCCCCTGTATATTGTTTATGATTGCGAAAAAACCCAAGAAAATTATGATAAACCCATATTGTTTGAGAATTTCTAAATTCTGTTTCACTGTAAGTTTCATTCTTGTTGCATAAATTTCTGAATTTTTACCCAGATTTACGTCAATGCAAAAAAGTTATGGAAAATGTCTTGGACTCTAGTGGATGACCCCCACTCTTACTATTTTTTGATTGGCTCAAATTTATTTATTTATTTATTTTTTAAATCTCACAGCCCTGGGGTGCTGGGGTCACCCCACTGGGGTCCCAGCACTGTTGAAAAGTTATATTATGTGATGGGAACAGCTTCTCTATTCGGTGTATATTATTGGGCTCCATTCAGTCGAGTATTTTATATTTGTAAAAAGTTATGTTGATCGGATATTGATAATTAAGTAGTTATAGGTATTCGATCAATGTGATTTTTCACAGGTATTGAACAATTTGGATTATTGTACTCCGTAGTGGGTCCACGGAGGCCCAACAGGCCTGAGCCGTGATGGGATTATTCTCAAATTATTTAGGGATATTAATAAGAAATATTGAAAATGGTATCAATAATTTCGAAAGTTTCTGATGAAAGGGTTAGGGCATTTTCGAAGATCAACTAAACAAGAAGCTAAATCCATCTTCATTGATGAAATCAGTGATGGTTTGAAATGATACATTGTATTTAATAACTTGATTGAACCAATCAATCTTACAATCTAATTCCCAGTAACGAACTATTTGATTGTGAAAATTTCCCAAAATTGTCTTATTTGTCATTCCACTGAATAGTTGTATTGTTTATCTTTGATCTTGCTGTGATCTGATCATTGTAATTGAGAGTATTGTGAAGTGGGTACAAGGAATTCTCACTGGCTTAGTTTTGAATCCATCGCTCTTTATTATGCAGCTGAAAATGTTTTTTTTTTTGGTTGGGAAAAATGTTGTGAAAAATATTTTAGAAAATATGTCTTTCGTAATAAAGTAACTTTTTTTTCTATTAACTGTGGAAGTGGTGGCGTTGGTGGGCCAATGGCAGTGATAATGGCGGTGGCAGTGCGGTGGCAGTGCAGGCCTTGGTAAAATTCTAATCTAGAAAATGTTTTTACTTTTGAAAAACAAAAAAAACATTTTATGTCAAAACAAAGAAACATTAAATTTGTACTTCATCTATCTCTACCACACCCCTTCCAATGGGAATTAAACTGGGCTTGCTTTTTGTTTATTTATTTATTTTTAAATTAGACAAATAATTGTTCACATTTTTTTTTTTCTACTACTATTTTATTAAGGGAAATGCTAGAGAGCTCTAAATCTAGAGCTCTAATTTGAGCTCTAGTGATGTGTCAAAAAAAAAAAAAAAAAAAAAAAAAAAAAAAAAAAAAAAAAAAAGAACAAACATCACCCCACCTACCCACCTCCTGCTTCCCCATTGAGCTTAGCTTATATTTCCCTTTAAGGGAAATGCTAGAGAGCTCTAAATCTAGAGTTCTAATTTGAGCTCTAGTGATGTGTCAAAAAAAAAAAAAAAAAAAAAAAAAAAAAAAAAAAAAAAAAGCAAGGCACAGACATCACATCAGGGTAGGTCCCACCTTCCCATTAGAGCTATTAGAGCTCCTATATTAGAGCTCTAAAGCATTTTTGTTTTATTAATCATGAAAAAAGATTTCACTATTTGTGACTTGCGTGCTGTTCTTGCTTCAAACTTCATTTGAATTGACAAATTTTTAATGATAAAAGAAATAGTGTTGTAATCATACAAGTTTTAAATTATAAATCTTGTTAGATTCCGAGTTCTTGTTTCATTACCAATCTCTGTCACTCAAATCAACTGATATTACATAGAAATGGGAATGGAAAGCCTGGATATGCAATTGATTTTCATACCTTTGGTGGCCCTACTACGCTTTTTTAAAGTTCTCTCTTTTCATCATATAGGTCTACTTTCGTTTTATTCAAGCTTTGGAGTCATTACTGCCTACTAATCTAGAATGTTCAATAAATGAAGTACAAATCTGCCTTTCTATTGATATGGTAGAGATTGTGTGGTGAGATTTGCAATTTTATATGGGCCACTAACATTTCAAGATTTTTTACATAATTAACATTCATATCATTTTTCATAAAAACCATTATTGAATGGCAGATCTTTTGAGAGTGAGCACTGAGATGTGATCTCCAGAGAGCAAGTCCTTTTGGCATCATTACATCAGCTTAAGCAAGAAATTCAATGGCTTCAAAAGACAAACAACAAGGATTGAGTTGGATGGAGTGGCTCAAAGGGTGGTCTCATCTGATTTACGAGGTACTTTTTCAGCGGCTTACATCGAGCCATCTGAAAACCCCATTGCCCTTGCCTCCCCTCAACAATATTACCTGCATCGTCACCGGTTCCACCAGTGGAATTGGGCTTGAAATAGCCAGACAATTGGCCGAATCTGGGGCACATGTCGTTATGGCAGTAAGAAACCCAACTGCAGCCCATTCTCTAATCCAAAAATGGCAGACCTACAAGCCCAGTAACGCTTCCTTGAATGTCGATGTCATGGAGCTTAATCTTCTGTCTCTGGAATCTGTTGTTAGATTCTCAGAATCCTGGAATTCACTTTCAAAACCCTTAAATATTCTTATCAACAACGCTGGAATCTTCTCCATCGGAGAGCCTCAAAAGTTTTCAAGTAATGGGTACGAAACGCATATGCAAGTGAACCATCTTGGACCGGCATTGCTTTCAGTACTACTCTTGCCATCTCTTAAAAGAGGCGCTCCAAGTCGAATCATCAATGTGAATTCTGTCATGCATTTCATTGGTTATGTTGATGCGAATGACATGAATTTCGCTACCAGGAGAAGCGAATTCTCAAGCTTGAAGGGTTACTCGAGTAGTAAGCTAGCACAGGTCAAGTTCAGCAGCATCCTCCAAAAGAACATTCCTGCAGAAGCCGGGATTAGCATAGTTTGTGCAGCCCCTGGAAGTGTTCAAACAAACGTTGCACGTGATCTTCCTAAAATTGTGCAAGTTGCGTTTCATATGGTACCATTTTTTCTGTTCAGTCCTGAAGAAGGATCGAGAAGTGCCCTCCTTGCAGCTACTGATCCTGATATTCTGAAGTGCTGCACAAAGTTGAAGGCTGATGAGAGCCCTGTCTGCGCCTACATTTCCTACAATTGTCGTCCAATGAGCCCTTCCTATGAAGGACACAGGACTGGTACTTCTCAGCTAGTTTGGGAGAAGACGCTCGACATGGTTGGCCTTCCTGCTGATGCTGTGGAGATGCTTCTTGAAGGAAAAGAAATAAAATGCCGGTATGGAGCTCACCCAAATTAACTTTTTTTTTTTTCCTATGTTACCTCACGTCATTTGACTGATTAATGATTTTTTTCCTGGTAGAATGGACTAGACCCATATGATGCATTTTCTGTTTTTCATGCTTTTGTAATGTTTGTTTTCTGTTTTGTGAGATATTAGAGCAAAACTGTTGTGAATAAATGCTAGAAGATTAAATCGCCTTTGCTTGATTCTAACTTCATGGATTGACTTCCTCATACGTTTTGTGAAACAATGAATTAAACATGACGTTGAATTTTTAAATTGCAACCCTGTTAGTAATCCATTCATTGTTTTGTTATTTTTTTTAAGAAAGTTACTATCTTGTGCATATCTTGTGCGTCGTATAGTAAACACATTGAGAAAAGGTCAAACTACATAATCATACACTACCATACGAGAAAAAGAAGAACAATAATATTGACACAGAGCAACTACCGGTAAAATGATAAAACTAACACCATCTTAACATAAGGTAACTCAGTGGAGGTAATTGTCATTTTAGAAAGTTGAAGGGAGGTAAGAAGAACAATAATATTGACACAGAGCAACTACCGGTAAAATGGTAAAACTAATACCATCTTAACATAAGGTAACTCAGTGGAGGTAATTGTCATTTTAAAAAGTTGAAGGGAGGTATGTACGATTATCGTAAACCTCAGTGGACGTCAATATCATTTACTTTTTTTCTTTTCTCTCTTTTTATTTCTCTTTGTATGCTTTATAACTCTTGTCAATTCATGAGTATAGAATCCTAGGAAAAATATTTATCCTGTGTGAGTAAGGGTTAGCCTGTGAAAGTGGAGCATAAGCCAGCTTATGCGTTAAGGCCAGCATGTTTTTCTTTTTTATGGCAAGCCGAGTCAGGTTGTGAGCCAATACCTTTAGTTCAAGCCTTGCCCAATGGACTTGGCCTAGACTAGGTTGCTGACTAGGTCAATACTCGGGCCAACGAGCCAGGCTTGCAAGCCAATCTATGGCCTTAGCGTAATGGGTCAAGATTTAATTTCTATTTTTATTTATTTTTTATTTTTTTCTATATTTTTGGGAAAATTGCATTTCAATGGAACAGTGGATAAAGATGGTTCAAATATCCTATGTGTATGGTGCAAATTGATTCCTATGCTTGGTGCAAGTCTTTTCTGTGTGTCAGAGTTGATGATGGTTCAAGTATCCTATATGCATGGTGCAAACTGATTCATATGCTTGGTGCAAGTTTTTTTGTAAGTCAGAGTTACATCAAAAAATATTCTCATCTATAGTGCAATTATTTTGTGATTGTTTCATCTATTTGCAATTTGCTCCTTATTTCATAATTTTTGACGGGATCACGAGTTGACTCAATGGGTTGGAATCGCTGGCAGTGTAATGGCCAAGCTGATAGATTGCCAAATGTTCAAGTCGGGCTTCAAACCCAAGGCTCAATTCGAGGCGCACTCTCATTTAGGATGGGCTAGCCCACTCGGGCTAAGCAGGCCGCGGGCCTTGTGGCCAAATGATAAAGCTTATTTGTGTGACCAATCTTACAAAACCTATTCATTTGTTTTATTTATCTTTTTTTTTTTTACAAATATCCCTGCCCTCTACAATTTGCTCTCACCTTCTCATATCTCTTTTTTCTCTAACCCTTTCCATTATCCAAAGCCCTTTCTCTCTAAAATTTGATCTCTCATTCCTTCTCCTCTCAAGTCTCACTTCAGTGTTTCTCATCCCTCACACTTAAACGATATTTGAATCATGAATAATCATGAATTTAGGTAGAGTTTTGAAAGGGCAAGGAAAAATGAGCGGGAAATGAAGCGAAAAATTTATTTATATTTCATTTATATTTCACTTATTTTATTATTTATTCTTTTAAATCTCTACTCAAATATATAATTTAAACACAATCCTTGTCCCTTACCCCCTCGTCCAAATTTTTGTGGTTAGAAATGTTGTTTTAATTTTTGCGTTTCTACTTTAACATGGTAGGGTGGTTCGTTTCGGCCCTTAATCAAAACTATTCAACCCGAATATGTCCAGTTTCGAAATTGGTCAAAATCAGTTGTTCTCATCCTTAATCTGAGATGATCGGATTGGGTGATGGGTATAGGATGAACTCAACCCATAGTTGTTTATTTGAATCGGGCAAACTCAATGTATAAATTTTTCAGCCGAGTTTTAGCTTTTAAACCATGGCCCAAAGGTTAACACTGGATCTAGACATCAATGTTTAGTAATCAATATGATGGTAAAGACTTAAGAGTCCAAATGCAGCCCAATAGAAGTTTTTTTAAAAAAAATTTGGATATCAACTATCCAACAAAAATGCATAATTCAAAAAAAAATAAAAAAAATCAATGATTTGAATATCACCTACCAAACAAAAATCTATGGTTCAATACCTTGGTTTGGTATTTGATATTCAAAACATGAGTTTTATTCGATAATTATATGAATCAAGTGTGTTTGGTTTGAGTTTTCTGGATTAAGTTTTTTGAAAATTGACTTTTTTAGTTTTCGATTTTTTTTGTTTTTAGTGAATATTTTTTAAATTTTAAACATTTTTTTTACTTTTCTAAATGCACCTTACTTAGATGTATCTAAAAAGTAAAAAATTTGTGAAAAAATATTTTAAAAAATTAATAAATACATAAAAATATAAAAAATGTACTGAATTCTTGTATTTTTTTTGTATTTTTGGTATTTAGTAAATTTTTAAAAGATTTTTTTTACAATTTTTTTACTTTTTAGGTGTATTTATGTTAGGTGTGTCTAAAAAGTAAAAAAATTGCTTAAAATATTAAAAAAATTCAGTAAAAACAAAAAAATACGAAAAATATGAAAGTAGAATTTTCTGAAAAGTGTTTTTTAAAAAGTGGAAACAAACAATTTGAAATTTATATCCTAATGCAAAAAGTAGTGTGAGTTGATAAGAAGGGAGGCGTGCAAAAAGAAGCTTCCCTTTTGTAATCAAATTTGATTTTACACTGGTTTATAAATTTTGCCCTAGATCTCAAAAAATTTTAATTTTTTCAATAAATAAATAACTTGTAATCTCATCTTGACAAACAAAAGTTAATTGGACAGATAAGAAAAATATCTCGCATAAGATTAAGACATGGCATTTGGGCTGGGTATTAACCAGTTGGCCCATCCAACTCAGCCTTATATTTTTAGGGTTTGTAAAGGATATTTTAGGTTATAGGGCTGCACTAGGCTAATATTTTGTACCGGTTCAATTTTCGATTGGGTTTGAAATTTAAAATTGTAGACTGACCCAGCCCGAAAATATGTTATTTTATGTTTTATATTATGTATTTATATTATGCAAAAATATATAAACCCTTCTAGAGGTTCCATCATTTTAATAGAAGTCTCTCAACTGATCTCTGCACCTTCTATATGCATCATTTGCATGTATATCAGTAATGCTTGGTGACTCGAAAATTCATGACTTGAATGGTTCAAATATGTCAAAACGACATTGTTTTGGAAATAAAATGACGTCATTTTGATACATTCGAGCCATTTAGGCCATACAAATTCGGGTTACCAAACATTTTTCTTATTTTTAACAAAATACTAATGCAATGCTATAGACCCCCAAAAAAACACAACCTCCATTCACCTGTGATTGGTCTAGGAAAGAAAGAAAAAAAACAAAAAAATAAAAATACATGATTAGTCCACATCATTTTAAGGGTAATGGAGGTCCCCAACTTTAAAAGTTCCAACCATTTTTGTTAAACTAAAAAGTTGAGTTCAGTACATTTGATACAATACTAGTCCCTATTCAAAAAACGGGTACAAAAATAAAGGGGAATGGTTATATAAACAAAACTTCTTATAAAAAGGTGATTGCAAAAGTTGCAAGAGTATCAGCCACATGATTACCCTCTCGATAGGTAAAAGCAAAACGGATGTTTGTCATCCATGTTGTATTTGCACTTGAATGGTAAATGGTTAAAACATTTATAAAAAAAAAAATTCTTGCATTTAAAACGACGTCAAATATATGAATTATGTGAACAAGCTTGAAAATTACAGTTGTCCAAAAAAAAAAAAAAAAAATGTAATAACTATAGAAACTTGATGTTCAAGCTAGGTTGGCTTGAGCGCACACATCTCTTAGGTAATGCTAGTCCAAGCCAAATTCTGAAATTGGTCTATGGAATTTTTTTTTTTTTTTTCATTACCGGACTAGTTTTTTTTATTTTTATTTTTTATAACAAAATACTAATGCATTAAATTTAAAAGATAAGTTCAGTACATTTGACACAAAACGAAAGTAAAAGGGACCACACCAGTGCCTATTCAAAAAAGGGTACAAAAATAAAGGGGAATAGTGTATAAACAGAACTTCTTGCAAAAGGGTGGTTGCAAAAGTTGCAACAGTATCAACCACATGATTGCCTGCTCCGTAGGTAAAGTAAAAGGGTTGTTTTTCATCCTTCTTGTTGTTGTATTAATTGTGTTGTATTAATTGTGTGATAACATAAAATAAATAGATTTATAATAGACAATTGAAATTTCAGAATAAGAAATCTATGTTGAAAATTACAATACATCATAAGATAAAACAGCAAGGAAAGCAAACCGAAACTTGCCCTAAATAGTGTACTTAAAACAGATTCGCCACCTCATCGATTGGTTGCTAGAGGTTGTTGTCTCCCAAGATACGACGGTTGGACCAGCTACGGCAATGCACCGACTGAGTAGTTTCGGCGAACAGAACTGTGACAGTACACTCTCACTAGGGAAAATATAAAATGGGAGAAACTTTTGAAGACAAGAACAAATATTCTGTGTCCATAGAATGAAGGAGAATGGTCTTTTTTAATACACATGGAGGGAGAATGCAGAAATCAATTTTGCATTAATGTGCAAAACTGATAGATTAAATCCATCATGAATAGAAGAGTTACCAGCTCTATTATACACATAGGTTTTGTGTATATATTCCTGTAGCCTATAGATTTGGCTTGGTCTAAAAAGATTAAGATGGGTGGACCAAGCTCAACCCCTACACTCAATCTATTCCAGCAAGCCTCAAGCCCCAAGATCCAAAATCCACGACCCACAACCTCATGTACCACGGATCACGGACCACGGCGGTCTAGTCTCATGACGGTGCACGCAAGACACGCTGCATGTGTGGCAATTTTTGTATAACCAACTTGGACCATAGTCTTGGCCCAAGCCCATCCTTGAAGTATCCATAACTCCCTTCCTTTGGAAAATTTGGATGCCTCAAAGAGCTTACACCCTTATGCAAAAAATGGGATTTAAATACCCATCAATGTGGGATACAAGGTTTTACACCTTTCCCAATACCTCTTTCATGAGTCCAACTTAATAAGTCAATTTCTCATTCAAACCTTAATGGTTTTTGGTCATTCTTTTTGTGATGTAAAGATTTCGTTACAAAGAATCTAAACCCACTTTACTCCACCTCAATTGAGGATTGACAACCACTTTAATATTATATTAAAGTCACCAAAAAATCATTATTTTTCCAACAATCCCCCATATGAATAAAAATTGACTGAATGGCAACAAACGGATAACACTTAACGACAAAGACTTGGAGAGAGTGCAACAGAATAACTCCGGCATCGGAAAATGTAGCTTTTGGCTTTGAACCCCTCCTAGTGAAGTCTATCGGATTTATTGGTTGTCTAGTGAACACGAAATCTTGAACTGTTCTGCCGTTTATGTAAACCAAGACAACAGACCTCACATAGGAATTACTCCAACCATCGTTATGTTCTCACTGTTGAGTCCGATTTGGCCCTATGGTAGTCTTAACACCTAGAATTACATTTGCAAGGCCCATATCTTTCATGTCAAACTTAGAGTTTAACAATCTCTTGGTAGTTCGAATCATCTTATTACTACTACCAACAATGAGTATGTTATTTGCGTATAAATAGAAAATGATATAACCTCTGTTAGTGTCTTTGACATACACGCATTTGTCACACTCATTGATTTTGAACCCATTTGACAACATAGCATTGTCAAACTTCTCATGCCATTGCTTAGGAGCTTACTTCAAACCATACAATGATTTGACAAGCTTACAGACTTTCTTATTTTGTCCTGGAGTTGAGGACCCCTCAGGTTGCTCCATGTAGATTTCTTCATCTAAATCTCCATTTAAGAAAGCTGTCTTTACATCCATCTGATGTATCTCCAGACCATGTAAAGCTGCCATCGCAATCACCATGCAAATTGATGTAATCCTTGTCACAAGTGAATACGTATCAAAATAATCTAGGCCTTCGCGCTGCCTATATCCTTTGATAACTAGTATAGCTTTATACTTATCAATTGACCCATCAGCTTTTATCTTTCTTTTAAGGATCCACTTACTCTCCAAGGCCTTACTGCCTAGGAATAGATCAACCAACTCTCAAGTATGGTTCTACAAGATAGAGTTATTCTCACTTTTAATTGCTTCTGTCCACAAAGGATTTTCAGGTAAAGTCATAGCTTCATGGAAAGTTCAAGGTTTTTCCTCCAACATATAAGTCAAGAAGTCTAGACCAAAAGATTTTGCAGTCCTAGCCCTCTTACTCCTTCTTGGCTCATCTACATCTTCAGCTTGATCATCTAAGTGATCATCTGTTTGATCATCTATGTGATCATTGTCACGTTTAACTTCTTTTATGGAACTGTGAATCCCTTCTTGGAGACAACACATAAATACATTTTCAAAGAAAGATGCGTTTCTTGATTCCATGATAGTATTCTTATGTATATTTGGAATAACAGATCTATATACAAGAAATCGATATGCGCTACTATTATGTGCATGTCCAATGAATACACAATTCACTGACTTCAGTCCTATCCGAACCTGTTTGGGTGTAGACACCGCCACTTTTGCAAGACACCCCCACATTCGTAAGAATTTATAAAAAGGTTTGATGCCTTTCCATAACTCATACGGGGTCTTGTCCACCTTCTTCTGTGGTACTTTATTCAGAATGTAATTCGTGGAGAGAATTGTTTTCCCCCACATGTTCTGTGGCAATCCAGAACTTATCAACATTGCATTCATTTAGCATCCTATTCTTCCACTCAGCAATCCCATTTGACTGGAAAGAATAAGGCGCCGTGGTTTGGTGGATAATTTCAGATTGAGCACAAATCTCAATAAACAGTGATTCATACTCACCACCACGATCATTTCTTAAAGCCTTAATCTTGTGGCCTAATTGATTCTTAACTTCATTCTTATAAAGAACAAATTTGTCAATAGCATCATCTTTGCTTTTGAACAAATACACATAACAATACTTAGTGCAATCATCAACAAAAGTGATGAAGTACTTATTGCCACCATGTGATTGTATAATCTTTAAATCACATACATCACTATGCACTAAGTCCAACAACTCTGAACTTCTTTCAATAGACTGAACCGAAGATCTTGTCAACTTCACTTCAACATAAGTTTCACACTTGTATTTCAAGTTAATCTTAAAAGATGGTACGTGATCTAACTTGATTAATCTATGTAAAGATTCAAAGTTCACATGTCTTAGTTTACTATGCTACAAATTGGAAGACTCAAGTATGTAAATAGAAGAAGATGCATCTTTATTCATCTTTAGGATAAGAGTCATTACATTGAGTTTAAACATATCCCTCATCATATATCCCTTACCTACATATACTCCGCTCTTGGTCAGAACAACCTTGTCGAACTCAAAGACCATGCGAAAACCATGTTTGCTGAGAAGAGACCCCGAGACAAGATTCTTATGAATGTCCGGAACATATAGGATTTCGTTAAAGGTTAGCTCATTTCTTAAGGTCAACTTCAAGACCACCTTTCCTTTCCCCTCAACAATTAAGTTAGCAGAATTCCCTATAAACAACTTCTCGCCGTTTGTAACTGACTCGAAAGTTATAAAGAGTTTCTTCTCGGAGCAGATATAGCGTGTATCTCAAGTATCAATCCACCATTCTCTTGGGTTTGAACCCACCATATTCACCTCAGAGACAACGGCAAACAAGTGCAGGTCATCCTCATCATAGGAGTACTCTTGTATATCTGCCATGTGAGCACGGAGTTTGGTTTTGTATGGCTTCCTCTGCTTACGACAGTCATTAGCTCGACGCCCTTCATTGCCACAGTTGTAGCACTTCTCTAAGAACTGATAAACAAGTTCTTGTGGCTTGCGTGCCGACTTCTTAGCAACACCACCCCTTTGGCCCCAACTTTGAGCCCTTGTTCACAGGGGACTTCTTCTTCACCCCAAAAGATTTGCTATGCTCAATGACATTGGCCTTCACAGATGAGGTACTCACTCATTTCTTTCTATTATCCTCCTTATTTCCTTACACTTGTGCTTCATGTAGTTCTTGAAATCTTTCCAACCATTGGGAAGTTTTTCAATGATCACAGCAACTTGGAATGACTGTTCAAAGGCATCCCCTCAGTATGAATTTCATGCAAGATCATTTGGAACTCCTGGACTTAACTTATCATAGTTTTTGAATCTATCATTTTAAAGTCCAAGAACCGGCTAACAAAAAACTTCTTTGCCCCGGCATCCTCAGTCCTGTATTTCTTATCCAGAGAGCTCTTGGTAGAAAACACATTGTAGAGTGAGTTTTCCAAGTTGTTGAACACATAGTTCCGGCAAAGATAATCTATCTGCGTGTCTGGCTCAGTCTCTGCCACGGTTAGAGGATCCTCACTCAAAACCTTTGCAAGGTTCAGTGTAGTCAAGTAGAACAGCATCTTTTGCTGCCATCTCTTGAAATTCACCCCAACAAATTTCTCTAGGCGCTCATGGTGACTGAACGATCCTCCCGGAACAGCTAGATTAACACTAGGGTTAACTACAAAGGTCATAGTTGGGATTGGAAAGCCAGCTACCCTGGGGTTTAGATCCCTACCAATATTAACAGTAACAACATCATCGATGACAGTTGCCATTTCTAAAAAATACAACTGAACTTCACTTTGTGTTTCCAGAAATTAAATTTAACACTTAGAAAATCCCATAATTGGAAATTTAATTCAAAACTAGTCTCACCACTTAACCTAGAATCGAACATGGTCAAGAATGTTTCTAGGAAGACTAGAGGGGTCACATCAATCCCACTTAAAATCTAGTTAACCTTTTAACAAAACTCTCAAGAGCATGTTGACTACTAGTACATAGGAAACAATTTTGAGAATTAAGGTTTTCTAAAGGATGAACTAGGTTAAAACAAACCAAGGTCTAACACTTACAAGTAATTAAAATTGCTAATCAAATTACAAGCAATGTAAAAAATTACTACAACAATACAAGCAAATAAAATGTTTTTACATATTGGTAAAAAACCATAACGAAATCTCAAGCAAAAAATTGCTTAAATATAAACCAATGTAGACCAATCCAAATAGGATTTCAATTAGTCCAAAAAATAATTTCCACGCTTAGGTATTCCTGTAAAAAAAGTTAGCAGAAAAATAAAAACCAAATCAAATAATCTAGGCAAAAAGTAAATATAATAAATTAATTGAAACTATCTAGCAAACGAATTAATAATAAAATTAACCAATCAATTAACATACTAGATGAGTTACAAAAATCAATCTATAACTCTAAAAATTAAGTTAAAAGTTAATAGTCAAGAAAAATTATTACACAAGTTACAAAACCATATAACTCCTAAATAATTAAAATTGTAGCCATGAGTTAGATAGCAATTTAATTCACAATTATAAATAAATTAAATTAATATGCAAGAGTTACATATAAAACTAAAACTCCAAAATTGAATTTATAATTTAATTTATACATTAACCATGTATATAAATATAAATAAGTTACAAACATTTTATAACTCTAAATACATTAAACTAAAATTTTAATAGGCAAGAGTTATATATAATTGTTACAAAACAATAACCATTTAGCAATTAACATGCAAATAATTTTAGAAATTAAATCATGTAATATAGTCTAGAAAATAATAAGCATGTCAAAATTAAAATTTAGAATTCATTGAATTAGCATGTCAAAAATTGCAACACCCATAAATTATATTATAAAAATTAAAAGTCATGCAAATCATGATAGGGAATTATGAACCATACTCATAAAATAAAATCATACTAAAACAATTAAGTATGCAAATTATACTAGAGCATTCTAATTAAATTAAGCAATTAGAGAATAATATTGCATAATTTACAATCATGTATTTCTAGGGAAACCAGTGAACTATATTAGTCAAAAGTAGGTACCAAATTTCGGGATAAAACAATAACAAACAAATGTTGGTTATTTATTTATTTATTCCTCCCAATACGATAAGCCTTATACCGTACAATATAAGAATTCATAGAAACAACACAGTAGCATGCAAGTCAAAATTATTTACAATCATGAGTTTGTTTCGATTGCAAAAGAAATATAGAAAACTATTCATTTAAATAAATAGGACACAACAGCCTAGGCATTGGACTCAACTGAATTTGTACAAATATAGCTAGAAACAGTAGCATGTATATATGAATCAATGTTCTAGCTACGGAAAGCAAGACCAAAACAAAACTGGGCAACACTGTTTTTTATTTCTATTATTATGAAACACAGAGAGCAAATTCAGTGTACCATCCTATTCCAAACGAATCTATTTAACCAATTTCATGAAAAATATATATAGTCTGTTTTGAGACCGTTCCATTAATTGTGTGATAACAAAAAACAAACAGATTCATAATGGACAATTGAAATTTCAGAACAAGCAATCTATGCTGAAAATTACAACACGTCATAAGATAAAATAGCAAGGAAAGCAAACTGAAACTTGCACTAGACAGTGTCCTTAAAATAGATTTGTCGCCATACCGGTTGGATGCTGGAGGTTGTTCGACGCCTGTCTCCCAAGATACGACGGTTGGACCAGCTACAGCAATGCACCGACTGAGTAGCTTTAGCAAACAGAACTATGACAACACACTCTCACTAGGAAGAATATAAAATGGAAGAAACTTTTGAAAACTAGAACAAATATTCTAGGTCCATGAAGGAGAAAGGTCTCCTTTTATACATATAGAGGGAGAAAGGAAAAGGCTCCAGCCATTAGAGCTCCTCACAAATGCAAAAATCAATTTTGCATTAATATGCAAAACTAATGGATTTAATCCATCATGAATAGAAGAGTTACCAGCTCTATTATACACATAGGTTTTGTGTATATATTTTTGCAGCCCACAGATCTGGCTTGGCCCAAAAAGATTATGATGGGTGGGCCAAGCCCAACTCCACACTCAATCCATTCTAGCAAGCCTTGTAACGCCACAAGAAAATACACAATAAAAGTACACCAACCGCTGCTCCTTGTGGTAAACCGAAATAAATCTCCAACACTTGCATACATAAACATGAGAGATTTACAAAATAGTTCCACATGCGAATATACATTCAACGACTTTAGTACATAAATCTATAGCATATAAAACATCCAGTCAAACACAAATAAATGCCCTTAAGGGCTACAAAATCTAAGGCTTTAGCCCGGTTACACAAAATGATTGCTTGAACCCATACAAATACAGCCATTGGCTTGGAAAAAATATATCACAAGAAAACAAAAGCCTTGTGCTCTCAACATACACATTCACGGCCTTAGTTTGGTGAAATCACCATATCTTTTTCTGCACAAAATTCCATAGGGTGAGCATAAAATTCAATAGGAAATTCTTAACAAAGTATATACATTTTATATAAATTTCATAAGATGAAATGCATATGCCATGTCATATTTTTAAAAGAAAGTCGCATTATCATCTTTTTGAAAACCATCATACTTAATGAAAATTTGAAATTTTAACAATTTAATAATTTTAAATTAAGTTCAAGGGGCGATAACTACAACTCAGGCAATTCCTAGGTTGGTGTTTGTAAATAGACATAACTAGCACTACCAAAACCCCACTTTACTAGTAGTGAATCGGAAGGCACGTGGTACCTCCTCCGCGCGTGTTTTCGGTCTTGTTGGAACAATCTTCTGTGTAAATAAAATAAATTGAATTAAACCAAACAAAATAAATAAATTACATACCAGATTTATTTATTGAACCAGAAAAAATAATTCAAGACCAAGTCGAGTGTGTGACACTCTGTCCTTAAGACAGATTCACCCCGCTATGGTGCTTACGGTTGAATGGCGTCTATCTCCCAGGATACAATTGTTAGGACCTTTTGTTGTCAAATTCCATAGATCAAAACCAAAGTTGTAACAAGAGTTCTTTAAGAAGTTGGTTTCCTTCAAAAGCAGGATTACTTTGGAGTTCTGCAAGAAGTTGGTTTTCTACAAGAAGTTGGTTTTCTTTCCCAACTAGGATTGCTTTGGTTTTCTATAAATAGTTGGGTTTCTCCCAAATCTAGACTATTCATTGATTTATTCATTGAATCTCTCCAGATCTTCTTTTTGGTTCTTAAGGGTTATATCTGGAGATATTTTGTTAAGTTTTCTTTGATGTTTTTATTGAGTATTCAACTCATGGTTTAAAGAGAGTACATCAAAGGTTTGTTTGTTATACACAAAAGAGAGAGTTGTTCTTCAGTTGTGGATTCTGAAGAATTCGAGCCTGAAGCTTTGGTGGAATTCGGAGTGGCTCATCAGAAAGACAATTTCGTGGTGAAGATGGGGTTGGAAGAGGCACATAGAGGTTGGTTCAATTAGGCGTTGTGGATTCACTAGATAATTGAGAGTGATACCTGTGTAATTCCTTTAAATCTTCTTAGTGGATTGTCTTGTGGCAGTTGCCTGTGGTTTTTTGATCACAATTGGAAGGTGTCCAATTGTGGTTTTTCCACGTACAATCTTTGTGTCTCTTTCTCTTGATTCTTTGATTGGGATTATTATATTTTACTTAAAATTGATACATAATCACAAATCAACATCTAGGAGGTTTCTAGATTTTTCAACAATGATCTTCACAAATTTAATAAAGCACTTCAAATAAATTTGCTCGGCGAACCAAACCTGTGTTCTAACTCTCTGAAATATTATACTAAAACTAATATGAAGAATAAAAAAAAAAATAGCAGAATTTTTGGACAGAAAAAAAAAACCACAAGCAAACTGAATTTTTCGGATTCCTTTTGACTGCTGGAAGGGGTTAGTATTTATAGGCAACTTGGAAATTGTTATGACCACCCGAACAGGTTCCAAACATAAAGTGAATAGATGCCCTAAGAAATGAACAGGCGCACCATTTATTCAAACTTTGAATTATCCGTTACATGAACATATATTCAAACTTTAAAGGATTTGTTGGTGGTGGTGGTTTACCAACTGTTTTGGAACTTTATAATTAAACTTTTAGAATAGTATATTTAATAAAACCATTCACTTAATGGAATAATTTTATTAAACTATTTAAATAGTTTAATTAATTTTTAGAAAACCACTAAGGTACTAAAAATATAAATTTAGAATTAAATTAAATTCCCACAATAATTTTTATTGAAAAAATTCAAAAGAATTTTATTTAAATAAAAATTAATGTTACATCAACTTCCCATTTACTCATAAATGGTTTTGACGTTCCGTCTTCACCACTTCACCTCCTCGGACCCACCCCAAAACACGTTTGGGGTCCACCCAAATTGGGTTAACAAATATGCCTATATATAAAACCATTTTTTCCAACAATCCCCCACATGAATGGAAGTTGACGGAGAGAAAATGCAACAACATGATCTAATCAGAGAGTTTAGAAATTGGAAATATTCTGCAAAGGATAGGTAGCTTATGGCTTTGAACCTTCCCTTGTGAGACACTATCGGATTTACTAGCTAACCGATGAACATGATGTCTTGAACTGCTCAAATTGCTTGTATAAACCAAGACAATAGAACTCACACAAGATACTCCTGCATACGCTTTAGTTCTCACTATTGTGTTCATTTTGGCCCTGAACAACCTGGTCTTCATGAGTGCTCTAGAAAATTGTAGCCCTTCACAAATCTCACAGAACCGGCCCAGTTCACACTCACATAGGTAATTCTTATGAAGAGTATCCTGCTATACTCCACTAGGTATACCTAGATATAAGAATCATTAAAAGTATTACTTAACCTAAAACGCTGCAGACATCACTATTTCATCATAGAAATGGGTAGGAGTTAGACTCCCCAGTGATCCTTCTGAGTCAATCACAACTCAGTTGTCCCTTTGAACCTAGATCTTGGGATCTCCAGTCAACTAGGTTGGGTTGCCGTTGTGGTAACTCTTATTTAATAGGCTTTAATCCCATTCCCCTCGATGAATTCTCAACTAACTCTCTTGCTAACCCTTTGGTTAGTGGATCTGCTATGTTGTCTTTTGACTTAACATATTCTATAGAAATAATTCCATTAGAAAGTAGTTGTCTTACGGTGTTATGTCGACGACGAATGTGTCGTGACTTACCGTTATACATATGATTACGTGCTACCTATAGTCGATTAACTATCGCAATGTATGCATATAGCGTGCACGGTTTTGGCCATATTGGAATATCTTCAAGGAAGTGGCGAAACCATTCTGCCTCTTCCCCTGCTTTGTCTAACGCTATGAATTCAGATTCCATTGTAGACCTAGCAATACAAGTCTGTTTGGAAGATTTCCAAGATACAGCCGCCCCACCAAGAGTAAAGACATACCCACTGGTGGATTTCGAGTCTCTTGTATCCGATATCTAATTTGCATCACAGTATCCTTCAAAAGTCGTTGGATATCTAGTATAATTAAGCCAACGTTACGAGTAAATCGGAGATATCTAAGAACCCTTACAATTGCTTTCCAAGTGTTCTACTCCTGATTACTCGTATATCTACTTAATTTACTTATCGCATAAGCTATATCCGGGCGAAAGTGCTTCATCAAGTACATTAAGCTTCCAATAATTTGGGCATACTCTAATTGAGAAATACTTTCTGTACATTCTTAGAAAGATACAAATTAACATCTCAGGAGTTCTAGCAAGATGATCATCATCTTTCTTTGAATCTGTCAAGTATTTTCTCAATGTAATGAGATTGTGATAAAGTATATCCTTCTGATGTTTTGGTAATTTTCATACCAAGAATTACATCAGCCATGCCCATGTCCATCATCTCAAAATCATCATTCATCATTTTCTTAGTAGTTTTAATCATATCATTATTACTACCAATGATGAGCATATCATCTACATAAAGGCATACAATGACATAACCTTTGTCTGTGTTTTTAATATAAATACATTTGTCACACTCATTAATTTTAAAACCATTTGACATCATTGCCTTGTCAAATTTCTCATGCCATTGCTTTGGGGCTTGTTTTAAACCATATAATGATTTAACCAATTTACACACTTTCTTTTCTTTCCTCGAATGTAAAAACCCTTCTGGTTGTTCCATGTAAATTTCTTCATTTAACTCACCATTTAAGAAAGCGGTTTTAACATCCATTTGATGAATTTCTAGATTGTATAGAGATGCTATGGCAATTAGCATTCTAATGGATGTTATTCTAGTAACCGGCGAGTATGTGTCAAAGTAATCTAAACCTTCTTTCTGTCTAAAACCTTTGACTACAAGTCTTGCCTTGTATTTGTCGATTGATCCATCTACTTTCAATTTCCTTTTGAAAATCCACTTGTACCCAAGAGGTTTACAACCTGGTGGCAAGTCCACTAATTCCCAAGTGTGATTTTGCAAGATGGATTCAACTTCACTGTTGACAGTTTCTTTCTATAAAGGAGCTTCAGGACTAGACATAGCCTCTTTAAAAGTTAAAGTCTCATTTTCTAACAAATATGTTAGAAAATCTAGACCAAATGATTTTGAGGTTCTAGCACGTTTACTACGCCTAGGTTCCTCTTTCTCATTTTGATCTAACTCTTGTTCTTGATCATGTTCTTGATCCTGACTAGTAATGGCATCATGAGATCTTTTATTGTTACTAGTCTCTTGTCCAGTCTTCTTTGGAAATACATGTTCAAAGAATGATGCATTCCTTGACTCAATAATAGTATTTACATGTATTTCGGTATGTTCTGATTTATGAATCAAAAACCGATATGCACTACTATTCTTAGCATAACCAATGAAAATGCAATCAATGGTCTTAGGACCTATCTTAGTCTTTTTAGGACTAGGAATAGCCACTTTAGCCAAACACCCCCACACTTTTAAGTATTTGTAGGATAGTACTCTTCCATGCCACAATTCATAAGGTGTTTGATTTACTTTCTTTCGGGGTATTTTATTTAAAATATAATTAGCAGAAAGTATTGCTTCCCCCCACAAGTTCTGAGGTAATCCAGAACTTATTAACATGGCATTCATCATTTCTTTTAAAGTCCTATTTTTCCTTTCAGAATTCCATTTTCTTTGAGGTGAGTAAGGAAGCGATGGTTTGATGAATTATTCTATGTTCTTTACAAAATTCACCAAAAGGTGATTCATATTCACCACCTCTATCACTTCTAAGTTTCTTGATTTTCTTACCAAGTTGATTTTCAACTTCATTCTTATATTGAATGAAAGTTTCCAAAGCTTCATCATTGGTTCGAATTAAATAAATATAACTATATCTAGTATAGTCATCTATAAAAGTGATTACATACTTTTTCCACCTCTTGTTTGAATTGATTTAAAATCACAAATGCCACTATGAATTAATTCAAGTACTTCCGTTCTACTTTCAATTGAATGAAAAGGAGTTTTAGATAATTTTGCCTCAACACAAATTTCACATTTATGATTTGAATCAATGTCAAATTTAGGTAAACATTCCATATTAATTAATCTACGCAAAGATCCATAATTAACATGTCCTAGTCTACCATGCCATAAATTTGAAGACTCAAGCAAGTAAGAAGAAGATGTAGTATTATTAATAACAGAGGGTACAACAGTCATTACATTTAACTTGAAAAGGCCATCAGACATGTAACCTTTTCCTACATATATCCCATTCTTAGTAAGTACAAATTTATCACTCTCAAATACAAGCTTAAACCCATTCTTACTCAACAAAGATCCGGAAACAAGATTCTTGCGAATGTCCGGTACATTCAGCACATTGTTGAGAGTGAGTTCCTTTCCTGATGTCATCTTGAATACAATCTTTCCTTGTCCTTCAACTTTGGAAGTTGAGGAGTTGCCCATAAACAGTTGTTCACCATTGTCCACTGTAGAATAAGATGTGAACATTTTTTTGTCGGCACAAATATGGCGTGTAGCACCAGTGTCCACCCACCATTCTTTAGGATTTCCGACAAGATATGCCTCGGAAACAACCGTAGAAAGATTGATGTCATCTACACCATTGGAAATATTGTCCACTTCAGTCATATGGGCTTGAGCAGGCTTCTTGCTTGTTCTTTTCTTGCTTTTGCCTTTGCTACGGCAATCTTTGGCCCGATGTCCCTCTTTGTCACAGATGTAACATTTGCCATTAAACTTGTACTTTTTATTATCCCCCCCTTTAAAGCCTTGTGATGAACTTTCTCCAGAAGACTTACGTTTCTTGGTTTTTGAAGCATGTTCCACCACATTTGCCTTAGACTCCATAGGATTCTTACCAGCCCGCTTTTAATGCGGTTGTCCTCCTCAATCCTTAAACGCACAATTAACTCATCCATAGAAATTTCTTTGCGCTTGTGTTTAAGGTAGTTCTTGAATTCCTTCCAAATTTTTAGGTAATTTTTCAATTAAGTGCAACTTGAAAGGATTCATCGAGAGACATACCTTCTGCGTGAATGTCATGCGAATGAGTTGGAAATCTTGAGCTTGGGCGATCACGCTTTTGAATCAACCATTACAAAATCCAGGAATCTGCCAACCACAAATTTCTTTGAGCCGGCATCTTCTGTTTTGTACTTTTTCTCCAACGATTCCCAAAGTTCCTTTGCTGTCTTGATTGGACTATAGACGTTGTATAATATGTTGTCAAGTCCGTTCAAGACGTAATTCCGGCAAAGGAAATCGGCATGTTTCCAAGCATCAACCGCAGCAACCACTTGCCGGTCGGTTTCATCCTCTTCAGATAGGAGCATCTTTACGGAGAAAACGAGCCAGTTGAGTTGTAAGATAAAACAACATTTTCTGCCATCTTTTAAAGTCAGCCTCGAGAACTTCTCGGCTTTTCACCGTGATTTACTGCATCTTGTCATCACAGAGAGGGGTTGGTGCAATTGCGACCACCACAGTAGTACTTGTTTGGGCATTTGTTTCAAAGAGCCATCAATTCTAATTTATAAAACAAAATTATAATTAGAATTTACACTACGTAAAATTAAACCAAATGCATAGAATTAAATTTCAGAAAATAAAAGAAACAAGAATGTAACTTTTATTTTCCAATTAATTTGAAAATAAAATAAGATTTTATTTAAACAAATTAATTCCACATAGAAATAAAAGAAATAAAAACTATAACTTTTATTTTTCAATAATTTGGAAATAAAATAAAATTTTATTTAACCAAAATAATTCCACACAGAAAATAAAATTCTGTAAAATAAAAGAAATAAGAATATAACTTTTATTTTTCAATTAATTTGGAAATAAAATAAAATTTTATTTAACCAAATTAATTCCACACAGAAAATTAATTTCAGTAGCACTTCAAAAATTAAAATACTAAAACAGAATTTTTATTAATGAAAACTCAGAAAATAATTTCTAAAATCCAAAATTAATTTCTGAAAAAAATTCCACAAAAATATATTCTGAATAGTTAATGACACCAGTATCATACTACTAGTTGTTGTTAAAGAAAAAAGACAGTATATTACTACTATCTGTCAAATAGCATGTAATCACTATTTGTTTTTCCAACCAGAATATTATTTTGTAAATTCACAGAAAATAATTTCCTTTCGAAATTATTTACGAAGAATGGAAAAAGGAAACAAATGAAAAATTCTGTAAACAGAATAATTCGAATCTGTCTTAAGATTGTTGGAACAATCTTCTGTGTAAATAAAATAAACTGAATTAAACCAAACAAAATAAATAAATTACATACCAGATTTATTTATTGAACCAGAAAAAATAATTCAAGACCAAGTCGAATGTGTGACACTCTGTCCTTAAGACAGATTCGCCCCGCTATGGTGCTTACGGTTGAATGGCGTCTATCTCCCAGGATACAATGATCTTCACAAATTTAATAAAGCACTTCAAATAAATTTGCTCGGCGAACCAAACCTGTGTTCTAACTCTCTGAAATATTATACTAAAACTAATATGAAGAATAAAAAAAAATAGCAGAATTTTTGGACAGAAAAAAAAAACCACAAGCAAACTGAATTTTTCGGATTCCTTTTGACTGCTGGAATGGGTTAGTATTTATAGGCAACTTGGAAATTGTTATGACCACCCGAACAGGTTCCAAACATAAAGTGAATAGATGCCCTAAGAAATGAACAGGCGCACCATTTATTCAAACTTTGAATTTATCCGTTACATGAACATATATTCAAACTTTAAAGGATCCGTTGGTGGTGGTGGTTTACCAACTGTTTTGGAACTTTATAATTAAACTTTTAGAATAGTATATTTAATAAAACCATTCACTTAATGGAATAATTTTATTAAACTATTTAAATAGTTTAATTAATTTTTAGAAAACCACTAAGGTACTAAAAATATAAATTTAGAATTAAATTAAATTCCCACAATAATTTTTATTGAAAAAATTCAAAAGAATTTTATTTAAATAAAAATTAATGTTACATCAACTTCCCATTTACTCATAAATGGTTTTGACGTTCCGTCTTCACCACTTCACCTCCTCGGACCCACCCCAAAACACGTTTGGGGTCCACCCAAATTGGGTTAACAAATATGCCTATATATAAAACCATTTTTTCCAACAGGTCTTTCACCCTAGAAACTCAGGCTAACTTAATCAATTCCATCTACACCCCTTATCTGGACTTAGCAACATATTTATCCCAAAACAATTCAATGAGATCTTGTTCTATAAACATTTCCTTTTTTCAATGCAAAAGTTTTCAAATCTCAATTCAAAATTCATAATAACCAAATGAATTGAAATATCAATGCAACATATAACAATACATCATAATATTCTTCCATTTTCAATTCCTTCCACACAAATTTTCTATTGTGATCAAGATTTCCATTTCTCTTTCCAATACAATTTCATAAGATAAGCATATACTCATTTATATCTATCGAGGAGTAGCAACATTTTCACATTTCATGCATTTTCATCAACTTAGTCATTTCATGACTATATCAACATTTTGAACAACAACCTTCCAAAACCAACTAATTCTCATATACCATGAAATTCCTTATTTCAACATTGTCATAATATTGGTCAAATATCAACTTCATAACATCACCACATTTTTTCAAAATTTCCCAAATTTCTAGGGTTTCCACAGACTGGGTTTCCTCCTCATTTTGAAAGAAATTATTTTAAGCTAACACTTCTCTACAACAATATAACTCAAAATCTCAAGGATTTTTAGAAAAACATTATGGAAACCCACTTTTAAAATTATTCACAACACATGAGGCAAAACCCAAGTTTCAATCACCACAAAAAGTCCCAATAACAACAAAATTTGCAAAAATGTATATATGACTCAAAAAAAAATCCCTACCTCAAATTTTAGAAGGGAAGAGAGAAGAATGCCCCAAAATCAATAGTGTCTAAACTCGATCTCCACCACACAAGACGTAGCCCTCAAAGAGCTTTCCAACTTTGATGAAGGAACTACAGTCAAAACTCTAATAGATTTGAAGAAATCAAAGATTTGATCTAGCTTGGTGTAGGTAAATGTAGAGCGAAGGAAGAGAAATGGGTTTTTAGAGAGAGAGAGGTATACAAAAAATGAGATACACTCATCCATAAGTGAAGAAAAAGTAGAATTTTTTAGACTCAACATTTTCCCGCACTTACGGCACGTACTTTCCGCACATACAACACTCACCCTCGCGCGTGTGGCACTCTCTCCCGCACCTCCTTCCGCACGTGCAATTAAAGCAGTCTCTACTTATCACCAGCCTCACCTCACCGCACATGCGACCTCACTTCTCGCACGTGCGATCCATTCCCGCGCATGCCCCGCACGTGCAATTTTGCCTTTTCGCCCCAAAACTGCTCCAGTGAGTCTTAGACACCCTAGATCAAATTTCATACCTCCGAAACAAGTAAAACTCAACCCCGGGAAAAAATAGGACCAAGAAAAAACCAAGGAAGGTTTTCAAGAATGATGAACCCAAACGGTTGACGAGACATTAGATTAATTCCCGACACTCCTACTACGAGCAAGATAAACACAATTAGAGGAGAAAGAGACGAGTTAAATAACCGAGCATCACAAGCCTCAAGATCCACGGATCATGGACCCAGCCCAACAGGGCGGGCTGGCGATGCGCGCATGTGGCCATTTTTGCATAATCAACTTGGACCATAGTCTTGGCTCAAGTCCATCCTTGAAGCACCCATAACTCTCTTCTTTCCGAAAATTTAGATGCCCCAAAGGGCTTATACCCTTATGCAAAAAATGGAATTTAAATATCCATTGATGCTCTCCTCTACAATCAATGTAAGATACAAGGTTTTACACATTTCCCAATACCTCTTTTATAAGACCAATTTAATGAGTCAATTTCTCATTCAAATCATAATAGTTTTTTGTCATTCTTTTTGTGGTGTAATGATTTTATTATAAAGAATCTAAACCCACTTTACTTCACTTCAATTGCTGATTGGCACCCACTTGAATATTGCATTAAAGTCACCAAAAAACTATTATTTTTCCAACAGTTGTATTGTCACTTGAATGGTTAAAACGTTTATAAAAAAAAAAAATCCCTTGTATTTAAAACAACGACAAATATATAAGTTATGTGAACAAGCTTAAAAATTACAATTGTCAATAAAAAAATAAAATAAAATTATGATAACTATATAAGTTTGATGTTCGAGTCAAATTGGTTTGAGTGCACACATCTCTTAGGTAATGTAAGTCTAAGCCAAATTTGATCCAACTCAATCTAAACTCGGTTGGGGTCTGGCTGGTCTAATGCCTACCTCTACATAGCAAGTTATATCGGGTACTTTGGTCCCCTTTGGAGACTCGAGTTTGTAGTCAAAAAATTAAAAAGTCATTATAAATTATTAAAATATTCTCTTTATTTTTTGTACATCGTTTTTAAGAAGTTAAAAAATTAATTAAAATAGTCAATTTTTAAATGAAATCTTATATCCAAATATGTGATGGGCCCATTTGCTGATGTGGCAAGTTAGTGATGGATGGATTGTATTAATGAAAATAAATTTGTTCACGCCCTTTTTTATTATAAACAAAATACAAAATATGATTGATTAAAAAATGTAAGCCTTATACTATTCAAAAAGTATATTAATCCTATTTTTTTTAATAAGACAAATATTATATTATCAAATAGACTATTAGCAACAAAATGGTAGAAATAAATCTATCACAAAGAGACTACTAACAACAAAGGGAGATAAATAAATCAATACAAAGGATTAAGAGTTTGATACTCGCAACCTCATACCATAAAAGAGATTACACAAACACTAAACCAAATGCGCAGGTTATGTTAACACTCACTTAAAATACAGATTCTAATAGCTAATACCAAACAAAAAATATGTATCATTTTGAGCTTCTCTACCCAAACCTTCAAATTTTGGTATGTTAAATTTTTTTGAAAACTTGGGTGACAAATTGGCAATTTGACATTTCTTATAAGAAATCTTTCCACCCGATATGCCATATTTATTATTCTATTATTTTTACATTAATAATTTCTAAAATGTTTTATTTTACTAATTAAAATGAATTTCTCTTTTAAAGATGTTTAAGCCCATTTAAATAGTGTTTTATTTCTAAATAAGTGCCACAATTATAAAATAATTTTTTAAACAAAATTCAAAATTTTATTCATTCCCACTTAAAACACTTATTTTATTTAGTGAAAAAATAAAATTAGAGCATAATATATTTTACAAAAAATAATAATACATAAATATTTGGGGAAATTATCAGAAAGTCCTATGTACCAAACTGTTACTCTTTATGGTCCTAAATTGAATCTTTTGGATTGGAAAGTCCTATTTTACACATTTAGTAGACAACAAAGTCCCATTTCAAATTTTGTGAGATGTGGGGAGGCGGTTGCCTTTTTTGTTATGGCATGTGCTTGTATTATGGGATTCATTCAATATTTTGTGGGATATGTTTCTCTGCCAGGTTGGCAAGTTAGATCCTATGTTCTAGGGTGTCTCTCTCTTCCTCTCTCTCTCTCTCTCTCTCTCTCTCTCTCTCTCTCATGTTTTTGTTTTGTTTTTGTTGACCCACGTTTCTCTCATGTTTTTGTTATACGTTTCTCTCACGTTTGCTGACCCATGTTTGATGCCCCACGTTTGCTGATCAACGTTTTGCCTCTCTTTGATATACACACAGATTCGTTGTCGCCGGCAGTGTCGTCGTCGTGGAGGTTGGTGGTGCACCGTGGTGATTCACGTTTGCTGACCCACATCTGCTGACCCACGCTTACGCTTTTGATCCACGTTTGGCGACACGCTTGGCGATCCACGTTTACATTTTTCTTGATCCACGTTTACATTTTCGACCCACGTTTACGTTTTGTCGACCCACGCGTTTACGGAGGTTGGTGATCCACGTTTCTGTTTTCTGACCCACGTTTCTGTTTGCTGATCCACGTTTCTGGAGGTTGGTGGTGCACCGTGGTCATCCACATTTGTGATGATCCAAGCTTCATTTGTTGGTAAGGTTCACGTCGAGTATTCACCCAAAAATGTTCACGTTGGTGCGCTGTGGGTTTCGAACCCACACTGCAAAGTCTAACAACGTAACACCCAATCAGATCCATCCATCACATTACTCAAACCCTCACACAGTTTACACTCAATGGCATTATTGTCATTCAATGTACATGAGGACTTAGTGGTGCATAAGAAAACATTTGGGACTATTCAGATCATAAGTGTAAAAAAGGGGATTTACCAGTCAATTTCCCATAATATTTAGTAAATCACATGCTACGGTTGCCAATTATAAAACCACTTTTGAGACGTGGAAAGATAAATGCAAACTAGCATCAGACGCACGCGCACACATCCCATTTATAAAGAAAAATATTTGAGATATTTAATTTGTTATTTTTAATAATATATTTGATAAATATAAAATTTTAATTTATTAAATATTTTATTATTTGTAATTTAATTTTAATATTATATCTTTAAAAGTGATTTAGAGATTATAAATTAAAAAAATGTAGCATGGTTGATTGGGTTATGCTAGAGACCTGAAATGATTTATCAAATTTTTTATCAAACCTCTTACATGAGTATCCTATACCTATATGAGAAATTTGATAAAAAATTTAATAAATCATTTAAAATTTATAGTATTTTCGTTGTTGATTTATAAAATCACTTTAGGGACTTGAAAAGATAAATGCAAACTAGCATCAGACACTACAACAAGTTGGGTCTTGAATGACGAAATTTTTTTGTCTCCAAAGAGTTAATTTCGTCACTATAGATATTTGTGAGGAAATATTTTCGTCACCAGTTTCGTCATTGAATGTTTGTCACTAAAAACCATCGTGACGAAAAATAGTTTCATCACCAATGAAATTACTTCAGTGACGAAATTTTTTGTCGCCAATAAAACAAGATTTTGTCGCTAAAAATTCTCATTTTCGTCACCAAATAATTATTCAGTACCATATTTATAATTTTAGTTGACGAATAAATTTGTCACACATGTTCATCATTGATGAGGAAATAATTTCGTCACAGTAAGATGTAAAGGTGACGAAATTTTTTGTCTCCAAAAGTCAAATGGGTGACGAAATATATTTCGTAGCAAGAATTTATATACGTGACGAAATTTTTAGTCACCAAACAACAAAATTAATGAAAACTTTCATATATAATTTGCAATAAATTTTGTCACAAAAAATATTTATTAGTGACGAATAATCACTTTGTCATAATAAGAAGTACAAATGACGAAACAAATTCGTCACTAAACTTGTTCCATATTTTATATTTCAATTTAAATTAATATTTCAATTTAAATTATTATTTCACAAATATCCCTGCTCATATCCCAATAGCCTTTTAAATGTGCTAAGAAATCCACTAACTATTATACACCACTCCACAAAAAAATTCACTAAACAGTTGTATTACAAATCAAAATATATCCATCAAACAGCTTTAATAATAATCCATTAAGTACAACAAAAAAATCATCAAAGCAAATTCCAAAATGAACTAATGTGGAGTCCACAAAAAAAAATAAAATAAAATAACATTCAATCTTGATTTGCAACTACAACTAAGTATTAGTTTAGTAAAAAAAATAATTCAACACTTGATCTCGATTTGCAAGTATGCTTCCATACGTCATCAAAAACTAATCTGCAAAGAAAATAAACAAGAAAAACATTAACATATTACCAATTACATTGTATAGACCTCTCTATCCATGTCAATACAAATTGTGTACACAATGAGTCTAACTTAACAACCAGAAGTTCTTTTGTACATAGTAAGCTCCTATTAATCACATCACTAACTTAGAGCAACTTCAACACTGCCTAGCAAAAATACAAGAGAGTAAACACATAATTTTGTCTTTACTTTGAAAAAGTTCATTTCCATGCTATAACTGTATCCTATGTATTAGTGATGGTCAATTTTCTTGTCTTACATATAACAATAAAAATAATAATAGTAATCAATATAGTATTTGTCAAAAAAAGTGTTAATAGTCAAACTGCTTATAGTTAAATTAGACTCTCCATACCATTTAGCAACCCACTATAGTCTTAGCAGCACGGACACAAATAAGCAGTGTCCATGTAGAACACTGCTTCAATACCTACACTGGGACACACCTAGAGACTTGAGATACTTCTTGGGTGTGTACATTATTTAAATATGCTTTGCAACTTTGGAGCCTCGGCTAACACTTACTCAAACACGAGGCGAACAATTGTAGCCATACGAACAGCCAAAAAAGATTGTTTGATAACAAAGATGCAGACACTTGGCACTCATGGTTGTCATCCTATATGTCGTCAGCATCTAAGAGAATTAAGAAATAAGCACCTGAACATGTGACAACCAAAACTCAGAGAGTACAGATTTGGAAAAATAAAATATGCACCTATGAGGTAATCCATCATAGAACATGGTGCCTCACTTGGGTCATATGCTACCTCAGCCATTTGTGCCCTACATAACCTCTTAGGTCATGAGATGCCAGCAGGCCAGCACTACTCAATTATTACATTCTTCAACCTTAATAGAAAGAAACTCAGAGGAGGAGGTAGTTTGGTTCTGTTTACTTTTGTGCTCCTTACAAAGATATGTATTGAACTTCATTATATATCCTTCTATTATGGCTATAATATTGCTTACCCAAAAGAGAGAAAAAAAAATCACAGAGGTTAAGAAAGAAATGGAAAGAGAAGTCAGCTCTTTCAGAGAGGATTAATCTCGAACACCATATTTAACTTTCCAGTTATCTTTGTACATTATAGTCTAGATTTCGAAATTTTCAAGTCATATCCCAAAATGCTCTGAAATTACATATATTTTAACACCATAATTAGCTTATCCATGTAGTCTTCATTATGTTATCCATCCCTTTTCCATTTTTCAATTTTTTTTCCCCAAAAATTACCTTGAAATAACAAAATAGGAACAAAATCCACTAATGAGAAGCTAGAAGCACCACCAGTGTAAGCAAGATGAGGAAAGTTGTCTAGAATGGTGTGGAGATACGAAGAGGACAACAATTGCATAGAAAGCAAGAACAACTTCATTCAAGAGAAATTCACTGCATGACCATGAGAAAGCTGGAGAGATGACATAATTTGATACTAAAGAAACAATTTATCGAATATATGGCCCAAGGTGGAGCTCTTTCGCAATAAAGATTTTCATGTGCAGACCCAAGAAGTTCACCTATAACATTTTGGTGAATTTAGGCCTCGTTTGGTAACCATCTATTTTAGTCTAAAAGTCAAAAAGTCACAAAAAAAAGCCAAAAAGCAAACAAACTATACAAAAAATTTAAAGATTCCCTTTTCTTTTTGCTTTTTGCACATTTTTTCTATAAGAGATGGAGATTACCTGCAAATCCAATATGTTGTAAGCATTACCGGTTTCATCCTGGGCCCATGGCATGTTAGGGGCATACCTCCATTGTCCATCAACGATAAACTTGTATTGGAAAACACCCGATGGAAGCACTTTCATAATGGTGAAATCCTTCCCTGATCTCTGCAAAGGCATTCTGATCAACAGGGTAAACAAGATTACATTAGATTACAGTTCACAATGCAAAAATTAAAATTAGAAATAAAAGAAAAACCAATTTTCAACTCGTCTTCCAATCATCCCACGAGCCCTCAACAGCAACTTCCTTCCCATCATAGCTCCAGCTAGCTTCCCTCAACAGCAATGTTGTATCATCAGAATTTGGCAATTAATTGAATCAATTCAGATTGATTAACTGAACTCTCTAAGCTAGCTTTTTGCAAATTACAAAGAATAAACATATAAATATGTAATATCATTTGTTTTTTAGAGATAGACCTGTATAAATCATCCTTGACAAAATAAATAAACAAATAAAAAAAGTTAACAACCAGAAAGATTTTTGCAAGGTCAAAACCATCAGTGTTCAAATGGTTACTATTGCAACCACCAGAGGAGAAACTTAATAATGTTCTTAATGTGATTAAATTCTTAAGAAAAAAAAAATATAGTACTTACGGCATGTGAAAAAATATATGATTAAATTCTACAGAGGAACTTAATAATGTACTTAAGGAGCTATGGATATAAGAAATGAACGATGCCAATATTGATAGCCACATGTGACAATTCCAATGAATGCTTTAAGACTAAAATGTAGTACTTATGACATGTTACTGCAGTTCGTACTCTGTTTGATTTTCTCTTTACTCAACCATATATGAAGTCCAGAGAAGTTAAAGCAAGATACGCTAATTTAAGGCTGTACTATTCCAATTTTCATTAAATATATATATCCAACTGCCAAAAAGAGTGTTTCATCTCTTATCAAATGCAGTGATAATTATAATTTATAATTCTCTATTATAAGTAGTAATGGACAGATATAGGGTCCTGATTACCAATTTATTGTGTGGGTTGTCCAAGTTTGAGGATGTTTGTGATGGTAAATTCTGCTAAACATTTGTATTATACCCACATTGATGCAGAGAATAAAGGATGTTGTGGGGGATCCAAGAACAAAAGTGGGTATATAAACATAGGGATGGACATGTTATGAACACTGTGCTCTCTTGGTTGTGTGTGGATCAATCAACATTGCATGTCGTGTAAACTCTTAATTGATGGGTTCAATACTTTGTACCACATCAAAGTCTATGTTAGCATCCTTAATTCATGGTACTTATATTGTAAAATAATTTTATAAATTCCAAAAATCACGGTCCTTGATCATGATCTACAAGGACTTTAATGAACAATTCCTAGTTTGTGTCAGGAAAACTTAATATACACAATCTTTTCTCAGGTTCATAACCATATGTGCCAGAAACAATGTGATTATAGAATTACAGTGATTGTTTCTTTATAGTGTGGTTACATGTTCAGGAGATCCTTTGCTGGCCCGATACCAATTGCCATCAGAATCAATGCACTAGATTGAAAGGAAGGCATTGCACTTCTGTGATGTTTGCACATGCCTGTAGACAAAAAGATTTTTCCCTTCTTGAATAACCTACAAGTGAAAAGAAAAGAAAGAAAAAAACTAGAAACTTAAGAGCAATATATTTTTCCTCTAACCTCCTTTGGATCAGCAAGCATGTTAACAATGGTTGTATCAATGGCATCCTGATTCTCCAGTCTTGATGCTCTGGCAGAAAGTAGGACAATCATGTCTTTGTCCATATCTTTGTTTAAAATGTACAGAAGAAATTTTTCATCAAGTATATATTAGCTTAGGGAAATTGAGACTTGATGAAGTCAGCTTTCCATATCTCAACAAGGTTTCGATCGACAGTGAGGCGATTCAGGGTAAGAGTTCTAGTTTTATCACTACAAAGGACATCCATTCCAGCCATTTCTTCAATTGCTATCATCCTCTTCGTAATGGCACCCTTTAGGTCACAGAAGGAAACAAGGGAAAAATTAAAAAAATAACGAGTTGTTATGTAGTCAGCATTGAAATTTGAGTTTAGGATTCTTCTGTTATGGCTCTTACATGAATTATTTTGAGTTTGTATTAATTATTTGTGTGTGACAAACAATGGTGACAGCAAGTGATTCTCCAGTAAGAGCCCACTGCACAGAAAAATAAAAAATAAAAAAATTAGATAGTAATACCACTTAACTAATCGTATAAAATTTATTTAGAATAGACAAATAAATGTGAAAGGCTACATTGGTTACATTGGTTTAGTTCCAATAAAATGTGAAAGGCTTGTATATGTGAGATAAAAATCGATTCTCATAGGATCCATGATCATGCTGAAAAGTTTACAGCTTAGCATCTACATCACATGGTGAAAAAGAGGATCCTCATAGCATTGGTGATCATGATGAACAGTTTGCAGCTGCATCATATGGTCATGGTATAAAACACAACTATAGTTGTTACCATCGCAACTCTTCAATCATGTATGCGCTACCAAGATAATAAAGATTACAAAGAACACAATTGATGAAAAAGGAAAATGAATGAACACGTCCACCAAGTTCTTCAAATAGTTTATAGCAAATCTAGCTCACTCCAAACTTGGGAAAAGCCTCAAATTCCCAAGTTCAAAAGCAACTAAAGATCCTTCATATCTTCTAGCTGACAAGAGCTTGCATAAGGAAACAAAATTGCAGTTTCTGCACCAAAACATAATAAAATTAAGTCCGAACTATAGCATTACTGATTAAAAAGGGAAAAAAGCATCACATAGTTAACTTCAATACAAGTAACCACTGGCAAATGACAGTAAAGTAAGAAATTCGAGTTCCCTATTATCTCATTAACTAGCTGAATCCAAAAATAGAATAAATTCTAGAAAGCAAAATGATGTTTCACCCTATATGCAAAACAACTATGCCACGTAAACCAAGATTATGCTAGGCACAAAATTCTACTAAAGCTATAAAGGTTAGGATCAATTGATACCAAAAAATTAAAATAATCCTGTGTAAGGGAGAGATATTCTGACATGATAGAATGGTGGCGAACTGTTCAGTCCCCCTCCTTTAGAACAGTAGTAGCAACAGCCTCCCATTTCTATTCAGTTATCTCTATTGTCCACCAGAAGCTATCAGTAATTTAGTCATCATGTTCCCTCTGTTTGGCATAAGAAAAGGAATTCTATTAGATGAAAAATGCTTGGCATAACACAAGGACATTCTATAGATCAAAGGTAAACAATGTCATACTTAAAGCCCAAAAGAAAACTGCTTTTAAAATTAGGACTGACTCAAAAATCATCAATAAATATCAAATAGCATGTGAAAGGGCATCTGAGACAAGTATAAGATTGAATCAGCACAGATATACACACAAACAACTGAAGTACATCAGTAATAAGACACTAACTTGATGGGTGAGTGAATGCTTAATTGTGTGGTGTACACCCATTTCAATTCAGTGGATATGGGTTCTGATACACAGTTCTTGTACCAAAAATTTGTTCTCTTTGTTGGCATTTTTTGCTTCTTTGTCTCCACCTACTTTTTTCCTCTTTTCGATTTCTTCAAGAGATACCTTATCAGGTATTTCAAAACTCTTGTCTTCAATTTTCTTTTTCAATTTTTATGGTAATTAAAAAAATCTTACTTGTTTTAAAATCTTATGTTGTTTCTGATTATTTTTGCTTGTTGCAGATTCAAAAGAAATGACAGGTCATCAGAGGACAATTCAAACCAATCGGAGGTTTCTTCTACAGAAAACAGTCTTAAAGATTCGATTCCTATTGAGCCAAAAACAGAGTTACAACCGTGGATATACAGGGGTCAAATCCAAACAAGAAGACAAACGAATTTTCGGATGGGTTTGACCAAAAACAGACACCCGAGTTCTCTTTAAAATTCAAGTTTCCAACTTTTGAAGAATTTAATCAGAACAGGAAAGAAAATGGGAAAGAAAGTGGGTTCATACCTGTTGTCAAGTGTTCTAGTATATATATATATATAACAACAGCAACAGCAGCCTCTCACAGTGAAAGGAAGAGAAGACAGATGAGATGAGTGCCTTACCATCGAACTAGTCTCGCCGCCGAAGATATGAGTGCACCGTTCGCCTCTCACAGCAATTGATTTTGATCCTCTCTCTATTTTGAGTGCATCGTTCGGCTGTGATCCTCTCTCTATTTTGGGACACTGCCGTAAAGCTTTGAAGAACCTCAAAAGCGCTTTAGGACCGCCGTGTTCTCCTTCGATCACCAATCAATCAGAACAAGGTTTGAAGAACCCCTTCCCCCTTCCAAAGAATTTTGGAACCCTATTTCTTGTCCCTCTCTTTCTTCTATGTTACTTTATCATAATAACCCACTAGAAATTGAAGCACCAAAAAAAAAAAAAAAGAGGGGTAATTAACAGGGTTTTTTTTTTCATTACCAATATCAGAAAGTTCTCCCTTCAAAATTAATGATAAAATAATTTTCTCTTCAAAAATTTTAAAATGTTAAAATTATTGACAAAAAAAATATATTCTTTATCAAATAATTTCAAAATATTTAAAATCAATTTTTTTTAAAAAAATATTTAAAATTATTAGTGACAAAAATATATTTCTCACTAATAATTTTATAATTAGTGACAAATTTTGTTCTCACCAAAAGTTTCAAAATTTTGGCGTCACCCAAAAAAATTAGAGGAAAAATCTTTGGTGATTTAAATTTAAATTTCCCTTACCTAAAAAGAAGTATTTATTGACGAAAATAAATTTCGTAACCTATTATTTTTATTTTTTTATTATATGTGACAAAATTTTATAATTCGTCACGGATTATTCTTATTTAGTGACGAAATTTATTTTCTTTACTACTTTCGTCATCATAGGTTACTTAGAGAACTAATTAACTTGTGTTTTGTTTTGAGAGTGAGAGAGAAAGGGGAAAGGAAAATTGATAAACAATAAAAGGAGAAGAGAGAGAAAAAGTTAGTGGTCTATTTTTTTCATTACTGCACAATATGTCAAAATTTTCCTTCCAAAATTATTGACAAAATAATTTCCTCACTAAAAAACCTCAAAATATTAAAAATTATTAGTGATAAAAATATATTTCTCACCAAATGGTCTTAAAATATTTAAAATCAAGTTTCTCAAAAAATATATATATAAAAATTATTGGTGACGAAAATATATTCCTCACTAATAATTTTATAATTGACAAATTTTTTCTCACCAAAAGTCTCAAAATTTTAGGCCAAAAAAAAAAATTAACAGAAAATCTTCGGTGACGAAACTTAATTTTTTCTCACTTAAAAAGAAGTATTTGTTGACGAAAATAAATTTCGTCACCTATTATTTTTATTTTTTTATTATATGTGACAAAATTTTGTAATTCGTCACGAATTATTCTTATTTAATGACGAAATTTATTTTCTTCACTACTTTTCGTCACCATAGGTTACTTTTGTTATAGTGAGAGTCCGCAAACTAGGTGCTGCTGCTGGTTAAGCTAACTAGGTGCTGCCATCACCACCCCCAACAAAAATAATGAAGGAGACACAGACACAGTCCCACACTGCTCACATTTTCATCAGCCATGTGAGATTTAGCTCAATAATTTGCTGAATGAACCCAATCCCAATTGCCAATGACGAGAGACAGAGAGAGAGAGAGAGTGCTAGTTAGTTGGTTGGGCCTTTGGGGTTCAACTGAAACTGACAACTAAATTCTTTATAGTTTTTAACTTCTCGGTTGTGATTCATCCCCTAAACAAAGCAAAGCCCCACCGATTCCCTTTCCTGACGCAGTCAATTGCACATAAATAGGATAGGAAGAGAAAGATCTGGGCGCTACGAGCAGGCATGCCATGCATAGTAAACTAAGAGAATAGGACGCATAACAAGAAGTGAGGGAAGCTAGAGCAAGCTTAAGCACAGAAGGAGCTGTTCTGCTCTTTCTTTCCCGAATCTCCCGAAATGTCATTTCAAGTAAAAAAAAAAAAAAAAAAAAACAGTTTTTAAAATAGAAATTAGGGGGATTAGGAGGATTATTTTTAAGAGAATTTTTTATTTTCCTCTCTTTAATTGTTGTCTCAATAAAATATTTGAATTTAATAGGTTTATTTTGATATTTAAGCTTAATAAATTTATTTTAAAATTAATTTTGATAATTAAAATCGTTCACTTATTAGAATTCGTTAAGTAGAATATTTATACAAAAAAATAAAATGATTATATATTAATAGTTATATATTTAAATCATATTTACTTTTAAAAATAAATGATAAATATAATTTTAAAAATAATTATTCATATTTTGTAATATAAATTTAAATCACTAAATATAAATGCTCTCGGAAATTAAAATGATCATGAGTGGACTCATGTAGATATGTGTGTAAACAATTGGAGTAGTTATTGGTATGTTGGTTGGTTGGTTGCACAGAACTTGATGTTGGGGCTCACACCACCGATTTTTCTGGGAACCAGACAAAATCACTCAGATATTTTTAGGTGGATAATTGTGTGGTAGGAATTAGATTTGTGTAATGTGAAATTTATATATAGAATAAATTTAGAGTTTTTTTATTAATAAATCTAATTTAGAGGTGTTCTAACCTAACAAATCTATTAACGAAAATTATAATCTAATTAGTCTCATGTATTTATATTTTTATTTCACGAGATCTTTTTTTTCTGATTTATATTATTTGTTGGACTATTATACCCTTATGTCTATTGTTAATATATATTATATAGAAAAAAAGATATACACATTTCCTTTTTATTGCTACCTCTATTTTGATAGTTACCATTATTTATGTTTTTCTTTTTGATCAGTTTTATTCACATTTGTGATATTGTTTCATTGTCCTAGGATTTTGAAACTCTCTATTTGGTGGGGTTTAGAAACTCTAATTTACACATGACGGTGAAATTATTATGGAGTTTTCTTAAGTGTACAAGTGCACACCATGTGCCACTTACACAAAAAATGTAAGTGTAAGGTGTAAGTATAAGTATAAGGTGTAAGTGTAAGGTGTAAGTGTAAGGTGTAAGGTGTAAGTGGATTGCATATGGTGTGCAACCTCAAAAAATGTGTAAGTGTAAGGTTTAATTTTTCACAAAAGGTGTAAGTGTAAAGTGTAAGTGTAAGGTATAAAGTGTAAGATGTAAGTGGCACACCATAACCAAACCCAATTATTATATTCCTTTATTGTTACGGTGAAATTTTGCATTCCTCCATTGTCATTTTGTGTTCGAAATTTTGTATTCGTCTATTGTTGTTCCGTGTTCAAAACTCTATGTTTCTCCATTGTTGTAAGTCAAAGTTCTATTTATATCCAGTCAATTTTGTTACAAACAGATTATTCAAATGTGGGTTTGGTTTATTTGAATTGATGGAATGATAAAATTGCATAGATTGTTAGTAATAGTGATAATGATAAAGATGATGATATGTGTGATATTTGTTTTTATTTTTAGAGTGATTGAGTTTTTTTTGAATCTCTAATTCTATTGTTGTCATTGTTTTTATTTTTTTTTTTATCAATCAGTGTAAATGTTTACATTTCACATTGTTTGAAAGTCTAAGAAATAAGTGTTGGAATATAGATATAGACATAATTATATATTTTTCAGAATGTAAATGTTCACATATCATTGGTTATTTATTACTACACTTGTTTGAACAATCATTTTTTATTACCATTAAATAGTTAAAATAGTCTTCTATATTTTTATTTTTTATTTTATTTTTATTTTTTTCGTTTCAATTTTATTTCATGTTGCAGTGTGAGTGTTCACGTTCGTATGAATTTGGTTTTTCTAAGATTGGTTGTATGTTAATTGTAAATTGTGAACATTCACATTGTATTTTGATATGAGTTTTTTTTTTTCAAATTTTTTAGAAAGTTAATTGTATTTTGTTATTTTTTACTATGCTTGTTGGTTGAACAATCATTTTTATTACTATTAAACAATCAAAATAATTGATTTTCACTTTTTTCAATTTTATTTTATATTTTCATGTTACAGTGTGAATGTTCACATTTGTATGAGTTTTTTTTTTTTTTTTTTTTTTTTTTTTTTTTTTTTTTTTTTTTAACTAGTTGTATATTAATTGTAAATTGTGAATATTCACATTGTATTTTGATACAAGTTTTATTTTTTTTAAAGTTAATCGTATGTTTGTTATTTTTGTTGCATACTTATTAGTTGAATAATAATTTTTATTACCATTAAACAATTGAAATAGTCAATTTTTACTTTTTTAATTGGGGAATTGACCAATAAATCCTATATTTCGGTCTTTTGATCCATATGGTCCCAAATGTTTTCTTGTTAACCATCTAGTCCTTTTGACTGATTGTTTACAATTTGCCATTGGTCAAACCATTGTGAAAGATTGTTAATGAAATTGTGGGAGTAAGGGTGAGTGTGTTTTATGTTATCGAAAAAAGTGTACTAATGTTGTTTTAGTGTTTTGAATTATGGGCGAAGTTGATGGGTGTGCATGAACATGACGTGTGAGTTTCATCTGACCCATATGTGAAGTGTGAAGTCATGTACTGGGGCCATATCGACCCGTTTGCCCGTATACATATGGCACAAACACATTCAATTACAGCTATTTCGAAATTAGGCGTTCCAACCCGATCCACAGAACAACATATTGGGTGGGGTATTCCAACAAATGGGAACATGTGAAGTTCAATTTCTGAACAGGGAACGTTCTAGAAGTGATGGAACCTTAGGTCATATTGGTTGTGTTTTCCCGTAATTCAAATTTCAAAATCATGTGATTGCGTCCCACAATTGAGATTGAAGGAAATTTTAGGAATGTTTCGTTGGATTGATTACGGATAGATGGTTTCGATTTGTGAGGGTTTTTGGTTGTGTGAAACCCTAGTTTGAGCAGAGAAAGTGAATTTGTTGTGACTGTAAGCGGGCGGAGGCATGGGACATTAGCGTAGCTGAACAAATATTAGCAAAATGATTATGAAACGTAAGTGTTCTGTATTTGTCCGTTGATTGTGTGTGCTAGTGTGTGAACTATTTGTGTATTTGGGACTTCGGGATTGCATTATGTGTTCTGTGTTTTGTTTATTGTTCTTAGAAATGTATGTGTGGTGTTGTAGATGTTTGATATGTGATGTGTGTGTGTTGTTAGTTGTGTGTATGTGATTATAAATGATGTTCATGTTTTGATGTGGGGGACCACACATAGGGCTGCAAATGAACCGAGCAGTTCATGAACAAACTCGGCTCGGCTCGATTCGTTTAGTAAACGAGCCGAGTTCAAGCTCGAGCTCGCATAAGTTCGGCTCGTTTATCTTTATTTAAATTATATAATAAATATATTATTTATATAATAGATGATATAAATAATATTTTTTATTTAAATATTTGTATTTAAATAATATAAATAATATTACAAAAATTTAATCGAGCCGAGCCGAGCTCGAGCCTAATTTCTTATCGAGCTGAGCTCAAGCTTAATAAATGAGCTCGATAAGTAAACGAGTCGAGCTTGAGCTCAGCAAAGCTCGGCTCAGCTCAGTTCGTTTGTAGCCCTAACCACACATAAACAATGTTAGGAGGGATTCCGGTAGATCGACTTTGCCGACGCGGTACACCGACTTGACAGTGCTCACGTTAGACACAACAATAGCAGGCTGTCACAGAAGATGGACTGGCTAAGCAAACAAAATCAACATAAACAATGTTATGAGGGATTTCGGTAGATCGACTTTGCCGACACGGTACACCAACTTGATGGTGTTCACATTAGAAGCAGCAATGGTGGACTGTCGCGGAAGACAGACTGGCCAAGCAAACAAAATCAACATAAACAATGTTAGGAGGGATTTCGGTAGATCGACTTTGCCGACATGGTACACCAACTTGATGGTGTTCACGTTAGAAGCAGTAATGGCGGACTGTCGCAGAAGATGGATTGGCCAAGCAAACAAAATCAACGTAAACAATGTTAGGAGGGATCGACTTTGCCGACGCAGTACACCGAATTGACAGTGTTCATGTTAGAAGCAACAATGGTAGACTATCACCTAAATACACCCCTAAAAAGATTTCACACCTCCAAACCACCCCCCCTAAAACGTGGGATTATACATACTCAAAATAAAAGATAACATCCTACAATTTATGTTAGGGCATATTCGTCCACCACATGACAATGTAAATTCAAAAAAGAAGTTATCAGTAAAATATCCCTCCTGACATGGACTGGCCAAGCAAACAAAATATTTGTGGGACCAAACGGAACACAATTTAGCTGGATGGGACTTTCCGATAAATTTCCCTTTTTAATTTTGTTTTATGTTTTTACGTTGCAGTGTAAATGTTTACATTGGTGTAAATTATTTTTAGGAATATTTACCAATAAATCCCATCTTACAAACATCCACTCCAATTAGTTCCAATTTTTTTGTATTGATTTGTTAAATCCTATTAGTGGAGAGTTTCTTTCCATGTGATCCTATTTTTCATTTTGGTAGTGTTTTAGTGGACAATTATACCCTTTTATTAATGTGACATGTATGATATAATACTCTAATGTGGCAAGTGTTACTGTGACACTCCAAAAAAATTAAAAACTTCTTAGTATACTTTCCCTAAATGTGACAATGTGACGAGTATGATGTGACATACCAAAACTCTTACTCCAAAAAAAATAAAAACTTTTTAGTGTATTTTTCCCTATTGTAGCAATGCGACGGATATGATGTGACATTTCAAAAACAAAAAAAATTCTTTAGTGTATTTTTCCCTAATATGACAACGTAGCGGATATGATATGACACTTTAAAAAAATAAAAATTCCTTAATATACTTTTCTTAAACGTGACAACGTGGCGGGTATGATCTGACACTCTAAAAAAATTAAAAACTTTTTAGTATACTTTTTTCAAATGTAACACTCTAACGTAATGAGTATGATGTGACACTAAAAAACTGTTTTGTATACTTTTTCCAAATGTGCCACTCCAATGTGTTGGGCAAATAAGTTATTACACATCCAAAAGGACTAAATGGATCACAAGAAAAAATATAAGACTATATGGATTACAAGTCCAAAATATGGAATTTATTGGTCAATCTCTATTTTTTTAAGGTTAGTTATATGTTAATTATAAATTGTGAATATTCTTATTGTATATTGGTATGGATTTATTTTTTCAAAGGTTAATTGTATGTTTTGTTTATTATGAACATTCACATTATATTTTAGTATGTGTTTTATTTTTTGAAAAGTTAATTATATGTTTGTTGTTTACTGTAAACATTCACATTATATTTTGATCTTTATTCAGATCTTTTGTTGCGTTATTTTTAAAATTTTCAAACTGTAAAAAAGTTCAAAATTCGTAATTTGATATTTTTTCTATGGAATGCGGGAGAGATTTTCTCCTTAGAATAAGGGAGAGATTTTCTCTTTAGAATGAGGGAGATATTTTCTCCATAAAACGAGAGACTATTGTTATATATTAATTTTAAAATAGAAACATGTGCAATAAATTAGAAAAGATGATTTGGTCATATTACATTAAATAGGACTTAATGGAATACTCAAAAAGAATATGGATTAGATAGAATAAAACACATAGAAAGAGGATTTATTAAAAAATGACCCATAAATTTAAGAGTCAATTATTTTAAAGTCCTACTTGCAAATGTTATGGTAGTTCAGGTTCTATTTAAGATTTTTTAAACTAATAAGTCATATTTTGTAAAATTGATAATATTATCGATTTTTTTTCAAATTTTTAAACTATGAACATTATCAATTTTGCATACTAAAATTCTAGATAATTATTTCACTAACTGATAAAAAAACAGAGTACGAGATTAAATGTTTTTGCCCTTCTACTTATTGTTTTGATTCAACTATCTAATAAAATCGAGAACATTAACAGTTTTTTTTTATCAGTTTTAAAATTGGGAATATTATCAATTTTTTCATTTTTAAAGTTTTTTTTTTAGTTTTGCAGATTAGTGTTCCATCATCATACTCCTTTATAGACACAAATTTTTTAGTTTTGCACAAAAAATAATTCGATTTTTTCAATTTTTTTTTGCACATAAATTTTTTTTTTAAAAGTTTTTTCAATTTGAAAGTTGATATTTTAAAGTTTTGAAAATTAAAATAAATGTCAAATCATCATGTTTCTTTATAGATAATAAAAAATGATGAACAATTATTATTTGAAAGGTAATTTCGACTATTAAAAATTTAATGGGGACTTAAAAGTCTTAAAAATCTTAATTAGGACTTAATGGAGTATAAATTCATAAATTAAGACTTATGTGTAAATGTCTCTTTTATTTTATTAATTTTTATTTATTTTCAAACTAAGAGGTTGTTTGGGAATAGACTAAACCAAACTAAACCAAATCAAACCAAACCAAGCCTTAACTCCTATCAAATGGGATCACCTGCATGAATGCTTAGAAATAGATTATTTTAATAATTTTTTATTTTTTATAAAAATATATAAAGAAAAAATAAAGAGATGTTCTGTCTTAAATAAGAAATGATTTGACTCAAATAGGATAAAAAAAATAATAAATATATTTTTTTTATGTTATTCCCAAAGAATCTATAAATCATTCCATTCACCTATTTTCGTCTAGTAAAATCAAATAAAAAAATATTTTAATTAATAAACTTGGAAAAATTATTGTGTGAAATGGAGATTTATAATATATATATATATATGAAATAAATGACAATTACCCAATATTTTTTGTATAATAAAAATTCAATCTTTTTTTTTTTTTTGAAATAAAATACTGTGCGGTTGAGATCACGCATCACTTTTTTTACATTAGTTTTAGATAAAATTTTTTTTTTGGTTTAAATTATTAACATTTTTCTAGCTTGTTTTATGGTGTACACTTGTCTTTTTCGTTAAGGTTTCATTTGGAAAGTGGGTTAATTTTTTAACTTTTTAATTATTTTAGTCTGAGATCAAAAAGTCTCGTTTGGATTGAATTTTTTAGATTTTTTTGACTTTTGTGAGAAAAAATAAAATAATTACAATTTGAATGTGATATTTTATTTTATTAACTTTTTATCTTTTTTTTTTGTTGGTCTTTTTGTGACTATTTTAACTAAAAAATTAACCCAACCAATATACCAAACGTGGGCCAAGAGTGGGAATGGAGGGAGAACTTTTTTAGAAATATGGAGATCCGAGCAATTCTTCATTGTCGATGGAAATTGACGTGGTTATGCCACAAAATAATCCTAGCCATTTATTTGTATGAGATCATGTAAATTTCACACAAATAAATTATTGAGATTGATTTCAAAAAAAAAAAAAAAGAAAAGAAAAATTGACTGAGATTGTTTTGAGGTATGAAATATTTCTTATGGAGGACTGGATGAAAGGAGAAAGTATTGTCATAAGTAGTTATAGTGAGAGAGATGACAATATATGAGAGATTTTGAGTATGAGAGCTAAAAATTTTAATTATGATTTATTATAATTATTATTAAAAATATTTTTAGCTATACGTTTGTTTGCAATTTATTATTATTTTTAATTATTTATTATTTGTAATAATCAATATTATAAATATCCTAACTTATATATGGTAAATATGTTTAAAAAATGTGTATAATAACAAATTTTTAATGTTTTTAATAGAATAATCATAAATCCAATTTATAATGAAAAAAAAATATTATAATAATAATTTCCCAAATAGATTAGGACCTGTGAGTTCTGACACTGGGCAAGTAGGCATTTAAGAAAGGATGCTGATGCTGATGGGTTGCATACCCCCCTCACATGGCCAAGTTATTTGGTGGTTGAAATTTATGATCATGTACAAATAGATGAGAGAGGATTTTCTCCTTGCAGTTTTGGTGCTTGTAATCGTCTTTGTAGGTCTTCGGATCTATTTTTAAGTCTAATTTTAATAATTTGAACCGTTCATATTTTATGATTTATTCAGTATATCATACCTGTAAAAAATCAAGTTGATCGGATATCGGGAAGTATGTGTTCAAAAAATTGAACTAAAAATTATTTTTTAAATAATTTAATAAACAGTTTTCTGAACATATGTTTCTCGATATCCGATCAATTTGATTTTTTACAAGTATAATATACTGAATAAATCATAAAATATGAACGAGAACGATTATCAAAATTGATCTAAAAAATAGACGAAGCACAAGCCTGCAAGGAGAGGCTCTTGACTCCAAATAGATGCTCATGTGATATTGGCTTCGTAGAATTGTCAAAAAGCGATTATAATTTATATGTTAATAGTTTATAATTTATAATTATTTATATAAGTTAATTTTTAACTTATAAATTAAATTTTTCTTTCTTTATTTAAAGAATAGGTTAATTTTTGACTTACAAAAAACTATAAGTTATATTGTTAAGCTGAACTAAACATATTAAAATAACTTAAATTAAGTTAAAATCTGAAATAAGCTAAAAATAAACTGTGACTTAAAAGTTTGCGTTAAGGATTATTTTGGAAAAATGTTCAAAAAATTAATTTTTTTATTTTTTTGAATATTTTTTAAATACGTGTAAAAATGTAAAAGATGATATGATTTAAAATGAATTAAAAGTTGAAATATAATTTTTAACTATCTTTCTAAAATAATCCTAAATCATAAGAGAATAATTAAGAATATAATAATTTATGATTAATTAGGTTACACCCTTAAATTATCAAGTAACTTTTCCCTTCAAATCGGGGTTTGATTTTGACATGTTTGCTAGGTATTATAGCTCTGTTTGGTAAAACTGTGAGAAAGTGCTTATAGCTTATACCTAAATAGCTTATAGCTTATAATTTTCAGCTTAAGCTGATTTCCAGCTTAAGCTGATTTCCAGCTTATTCTTAAAGCATCTCCTGCCCTACTCAAAGAATAAGCTGATTTCTGACTTCCACAAAGCTATAAGTTATAAGCTATAAGCTAAACCAAACATATCAAAATAGCTTAAATTAAGTTGAAAGCTGAAATAAGCTATAAATAATTTCTGCCAAACAGGTACTATGTACTATTATATATAATTTAATTTTTTTATTGTAATAAAATTAAAATCTAAAATATTACATTTAATATTTATTTTCACTTATATTTTTAATTCTCATTAATTATAAATTATTATAATCTTTAATACACTATATAATTTATGAATTATTACATACTTTAATCAACTCCTAGCCCCTCCCTGACCACGGAGCCACACTTGATTTGTCCTCTATTCTCAATATGGTATGGACAGGCAAAAGTGGAGCAATACAATACAAACTCGTCTGGTTGTTATATCTCTAATATTTTTCACACAATTAAAAAAAATTAAAAATACTCAATCATTTTATATGAACAAAATATTTTCATTAAATTAATTTATATTTTTTTAAAAAATTAAGAAAATAAATTTTAAAAATCAAACACAACAAGTGATATGATAGAGTTCGTCTAAGGAATCAGGTAAATCTTATAGTTCATGAGAAATTTTTTTGTTTTTTGGAACGAAAAGAATTACACCGAAAAAACCTTACAGGGCCCTGGAAGGGCATCATTCCTAACAATATCAAAGGGAGCCAAAGGAAGATTTGAAACCCAACCTACAGGGAGGTCATTATGAACACATGCTTGAGCTACTCAATGGGCAGCCCTATTGTTGGTTCTATGAGTCCATCGTAGCTGAAGGTTGCCCCCCTGACTTACAAGATGACGGATATCAAGAAAAATGGCCAGAACTTCCTAAGGAGGAACCTTTTTTGAAACTCCCAGTTTGATAACCTCTTGGTTGTCACTCTCAATCAAGGTTTTAAAAAGCGACCGCAACTGTTATGTAATGGTTTTGGCGGTTACCGCCATCCGTTACGGTCACTTTTACAGTATGATTGAGATTCACAGGTGTGTCGGCCATAACGGCTACCGTAGTAGTCGTAACGGTACCATAGCAGCCGTAACGGCCTGTTACGCACTATTACGTAACGGTTCCAAACTGTTTCTTTTGAAAAAACACTAAAAAAAAAAAGAGTTGAAAATGGGGGAAGAGGGATAGAGAGAAGAGGGAAGATAAAGAGAGAAAATGGAATAGCAAGAGATAGAGAGAGAGAAGAAGGAAGATGAAGAACATGTTATTGATTTGTTGAAACTGTAAGACCTATGTTATTCTATTCAGCTGCTATCACTCAATCATTTTGTTTGTGTGTGTCTATCTATATATTGTTTGAAAATAATAATAATAATGAGTATGATCATTATCTATTTGGGTTGGTTAAAATATGTATATATATATATATATATTTAGGCTCTTATTTATTCTCTTACTTTTGTCATTGTTTATCTTATATATAATAGTTAGTGATTGATTTTTTGTATAATATAAAGTCATTAATTATTAAAATAAAATGAAAAAAAAACTCAGTTTATAGTTATTTAAAAATATGAAATATATTAGATCATACTTAGAAATTTACAAAAATTGATCAATATTTATTTTTAACCCAATAAATATGATCATAGAAAAAAATATATGCGTATCGGTAAGTTTGTTTCAAATTATGCAAAAAAATAAAAAAATTCACGGTTTCGGTTACCGCAACCGTTACATTACGGCCTTTACACCCTGCAATCGCAACCACGCCACCTCCACTGCTTCATGGCAAGAATCAGCTTTTAGAACCTTGCTCTCAATAGTAGCAGATTCTAGTTGACAAGCAATAGCCAGTTGAGTTGCCAGCCTCATAGCCTGAGCTTCTGCTGCAAAGGCTTATGAAGATCAGAAAGAAGTACCAATGCCATCCACCAGGTGCCCCTCTAAGTTTTAAAGGAGGACAGCAGCTGAAGCTTTTTCCCCTTTTGATTTGAAGCTTGCATCGCAATTTAATTTAAATTCTCCAAACCGAGGTGGATGTCATCTCTGGTCCGTACGGCTTTCTGGGATTAGGAAAACACTACTGGAAGTGAGGACGCTATGGCACTGATCTTGCCTCTCAAACCAGGCCCATGTTATTTTGGAGAGCGTCTCAGTTGGGTTGATTGGGAGATGATTAAAAATGAAGTTATTTCGTGCTTTCCAAATGTACCATCCAATGAAAAGAACATGACTCAGTAACTTGCTCGTTGCTCTAACTTCTTGCTCAGCCGCAATCTAATCCACTGTCCATTGCACAACATTAGTCACCATCCCTTTATCAATGCGGAGACTAAGCATACTGCCAAATCACATTGCCTAAGTCCATGGACAGTCGAACAATACGTGTTCTATTGATTCATCATCTTTCAAACAGATGGGACAAACACTGGATGGGGAGCAGCGGCGTTTCTATAAATTAATTTTAGTAGCCAAGGTATTCTTGCAGACTCGCCACCAAACGTATTTGATTTTCGGAGGGGCTTCAACTTTCCAAATTAATGTGATAGGTATAATGTGATGCTTTTTTCCTATGTGGTCCTATTTTTTTATTTTGGTAGTGTTTTGGTGGACAACTATATCCTTTTTTAATGTGATAGATATAATGTGATACTTCAATGTGACAGGTATTAATATGATACTCCAACGATGTGACATTAAAAAAAAATTAAAAACTATTAAGTGTATTTTTCTTAAATGTGACAACGTAATGAATATGATGTGACACTTCATAACTTTTACTCAAAAATAAAAATAAAAATTCCTTAGTATTCTTTTTTCAAATGTGGCAACGTGATAGATATAATGTGACACTTCAAAAAAAAAAAAAACTCTTTAGTGTATTTTTTTCAAACGTGACAACGTGGCGGGTATGATATGACATTCTAAAAAAATTTAAAAACTCCTTAATATACTTTTCCTAAACGTGACATGTGATGGGCATGATATAACCAAAAATGCTAAAAATCTTAAAAGTTCTATCAAATGTCTCAAATGGGTGTGGGACTCACATGGGACCCACATTGTGTGGGTCTCACACCTATGTGAGACATTTGATAGAAATTTTGATAAAATTTTTAAAATCTCTAACATTACTGATGATGTAACACTCTAAAAAAATTAAAAACTCTTTAGTGTACTTTTTTCAAATGTAACACTCTAACGTGAAACTAAAAAATTCTTTAGTGTATTTTTTCTCAATGTAACACTCTAATATAGTGAGTAAATGAGTCATTAGACATCCAAAAAGATTAAATCGATCATAAGAAAAAATATGAAATTATATAAATTATAAATCTAAAATATGAAACTTATTAGTCAATCTCCCAAAATAAAATTTTACTTTGCTAGAAATTATAAACTCTGATTATTTATTATTATTATTATTATTATTATTTTGTAATATGACTTTTCCAAAACTTTTTTAAATGGCAGTGGCTTGCCTCCAGTCCGGCCCATTGGGCCTTTTTTTTTTTCTTTTCGATAATCAAAACGTTCATATTTTAGATTCGTTTGAGTAAATTACAAAAAAAAAAAAATCGTCGGATACGGATGATACTATGTATTCGGATCACTTTTTTATGAACCGTTAATTTCTAACCGTCCATTTTTTTCTAAACAAAAGTAATACGAATACATAGTATCTGTTATCTGATCGACGTGATTTTTTACAGGGATAATATACTCAACGAATCCTAAAATATGAACGGTTTGGATTATCGAAAAGAGGCCCAAAAATAAACCCAATGGGCCGGACTGGACTGGACTGTCCCAGATTTGAACTGGAGACAGTCCAGACCCTTTTTAAATCTCATCTTTTAGCGGAAAGTGGTCCACTCATACTTATAAAATGCAGAAGGAGAAGCATGGAACAGAAGCCAAACCTCCTTGATTTATTTCAACCTCTCTACCTGGGAATGCTGACAGTTATTCAAACCAACACCGAGATCATTGATCGCACCTGCCACCGCAAACGCATCGAAGACGGTTAAATCCAAAATCCCAATCCACTCCAAACCTATCCCTTTAAAACCCACATTAAATCCATTTCAATACAACTACTGCAATTCAATTCAAGCTCCTTCAATGGCTGACACAACCCCCAAACCCCTTCAATCCAATCAACCCACATCAAATGTCCTCAATAACAAGTACGAGCTCGGCCGCCTCATCGGTACCGGCTCATTCGCCAGAGTCTACCACGCCAAAAACCTCCTCACCGGCGAGACTGTCGCCATGAAAGTCGTCTCCAAAGACAAAATCATCAAAGCTGGTATGATGGATCAAGTGAAGCGCGAGATATCGATAATGAAGAAAGTCCATCACCCCAACATCGTGAAGCTCCACGAAGTCATGGCTACCAAGTCCAAAATCTACTTCGCTATGGAGTACCTCCGCGGCGGCGAACTCTTCGAGAAAGTCTCCCAAGGCCGATTGAAGGAAGACTCAGCTCGGAATTTCTTCAAACAGTTGGTCTGCGCTGTTGATTTCTGTCACAGTCGCGGCGTATACCACCGCGATTTGAAGCTCGAGAACCTCCTCTTAGACGAAAATGGCAATCTCAAGGTCACAGACTTCGGATTATCGGCGTTTTCGGACAATTTGAAGCAGGACGGATTGTTGCACACTGCGTGTGGAACTCCGGCGTATGTAGCGCCGGAGGTGATCGGAAAAAGAGGATACGACGGAGCAAAGGCCGATCTCTGGTCATGCGGAGTCATACTCTTCGTTCTACTTTCTGGGTATTTGCCATTTCAATCCAAGAACATAATCTCAATGTATAAGAAGATTTACAGAGCCGATTTCAAATTCCCACCATGGTTTTCGCCGGAAACCCAGATGATCGTGAATGGACTTCTCGACCCAAATCCCATCACACGAATCTCAGCTTCAGAACTCATGGACACAAGTTGGTTCAAATTCAACAAAACAATTCCCAAAAACGTGAAGCGAATGAGTGAATCAGATGGGATTGAATCGGAGGAGGAGAAAGAGAAGGAGACACTGAATGCGTTTCATATAATTTCATTATCTGAGGGGTTCGATTTGTCGCCGTTGTTCGGAGAGAGGAAGAAGGAGGAGGAGATGAGGTTTGCGACGGCGGCGGCGGCGGCCAGCAGAGTGATAGAGAAAATGGAGGAGGTGGGGAAGGCGGCGGAGTTCAGCGTGAGGAAGAGCGAGTCGAAGGTGAGGTTGGTTGGGAATGAGAGTGGAAGGAAAGGGAAGTTGGCGATTGAGGCGGAGACGTTTGCTGTCACGGCGGCGCTTACGGTGGTGGAGGTGAAGAAGGGCGGTGGCGACACCTTTGAGTATAATCAGTTTTGTAGCAAGGAGCTTCGGCCTGCGCTGACGGATATTGTTTGGATAGCTGACAAGTCGGTGACTGCTTGAAGAAACTCTGATGATCTACTGTTCATATGGTGTTTGGTGCATGAATTTTGAAAGTAATTTGAAGTGTAATGAAAATAAAAAAAAAAATTGTGTGAAATATAATTGTATATATTAGTATATATAAATTACGGTAGTGTTACATGCACCAATTAGTATATATATTAGTATACCAATTACTGTTATGATATTATTATTGATTACATGTATTATATAAGTTATAAATACTTAAAATCATACAAATAATGTCACATTATTTATTGATACACTAGTGTGTATATTAATGAGTACATATAGTATTATTCTTAAACATACGATTATAAATTAAACTTATTTAATTTATTTAACAACTTTGCCTTATTTAGATTAGTATATTTATGGGCATTAATTGAACGTACCGTTATAAATTAAACTTATTTAGACTAGTATATTTATGGATATTAATTGTTTTATGGATGATTCACTGCCATGAATAAATTTGTTCACATATTTTTATAGTGGGTGAATAATATATAAAATGTGATTAGTTTAAATATGTACATCTTATAGGAATGTTATATTTTGATCCGTCCAAACTAATTGAACCAAATCAATCTATCGCATTTTGGACGAATGTGTGATAACAAGCGAACGGTTATGGATTATTCTTTTTTATTTTTTTTCCCAATTCTCTTAGTTTTGGACAAATGACAGATTTTGAAGCTTTTTTTACAGTAACTGAATCGCCAAACCGCGAGCGCCCCTAGTAATTTGTAAGACTTATGCTTTCAATTTGTTTAGATATTCTATTTGTATTTTTAATTAAAAAAAAGTTTAGACATTCTATTGTGTTTTTAATTTATTTTCAATTTGAAAACCCTTTTATCAAATGACAAGTATTCATATTTGGTATTTTTGTTTGAAAAATATAAAACTTAATTTTGTCTTTTTAAAAAAAATCAAATTAGATAGTTTTTGAATAAAAAAAAAGAGTAATGAAATAGTTTTGATAATGCATATTTTTCTTATATGTATTTATTATTAGTATTTAACAATTTACTTGATAATTTTTTAGTTATATTGAGTTGGATTGTTATTCCAAAAAAAATGTTGACAAATTTTGTATTATGTTCAAAATTTATAAAAGTTTAAACTGTCAAATCGATTCGTATCTATCTGTTAATCCTCTCAATTCGCATCCATCAATGCGGCGGACAGATGTGGATTGATTTTTTTTTTTAATCCGTCAATTCGGCAGACGGATGATGAATTTGAAGTTCTGCGGCTGTAACCGAACCGCGAGCACTTCCAATCTCATATTCAAAATAGAATTGAGATCCTCTTTATTACAGTGTTGTAATAGAGGATTTCTATTATATTATCTAACGGTTGTAAAATAATCACGAAAATTTAACATTATTTTAAATATAAGAAAATTATTACATACCATTGGATAATGTAATGAATATCATTAATTATAACTTTGGAATTAAGAGAATCATAACCCTTCAAAAAGTGTAATAATCCCACCTAAAATTGTAAGTCCCACTATTTTCAACCAATTAAAATGTGTGTAGTATCCACACATCAAAATCTACATCATTCGTCTTATTTTCAAAATAAATTTTCATAGGAAGCAGCTTGTCTCCGGTGAAACCCAACTGGAGCATTCTATTTGACTCATCTCGGAATTCACATTAATGATTCAAATCGTTCAATATGTACGGCTTGTCGAGTACTTCATCAATATAAAAAATTACGTTAATCGGATATTGATAGTCACTTTATCAGATTAAATTTATATCAATACTTTATTTTTAAAATTATAATTACTGTTGACACAAATTTGATCTATTCAAGTAATTATTGACAAGACCTAAATATTGAACAGTTCAAATTATTAATATAGATTCCATAATGAGCCCATGAAAGTCCAACAAGACACCCAAAAATGCCTAAGACCCCCAGTGGGGGTCACTGGGGGTCATGGATGTAGGGGTGAGATTGGCCCAAAAAAAAAATAGTTTTTTTTTTTTTTTTTGTTCAGCGAATGGTATGGTGCCACCTCACTGGGGGTCAACCCCCAGTGGGGGTCTGAAGCACGGTTGCAAGACACCCCAATCTAATTTTAAACTGAAGAGAAGCCAGGGCCATTTATAGGGAGCCTTAATTTTTGGCCCCCTTAATCTCCCGAAATTTCAGACCAAAAAAAAAAAAAAAAAACCCAAAATAACGTCATTTTGGGCATTAGAGAGATTAAGAGGGGCATTTTTAGGTGGACAAATCATTTTCCTTTTCATAATCCCTACTATTTTTGTTCATTTAATTATGATTGTACACGTAAAGTCAAATAAAAATTAAATCCAATACTTTAAATCAGTTCAAGTTTTGTATTTGATAACTATTAATATCATTCAATGTGTTTGGTTTTAATTTTTTAAATTCAATTTTTTAGAAATTGAGCTTTTTATTTTTTTTTGTATTTTTTTTGGCTTTTATTGAATATTTTTAAAATTTTAAGCATTTTTTTTACTTTTTTAAATGTACTGTGAAAAAATATTTTTAAAAAATTAATAAATACACAAAAATACGAAAAATGTATTAAATTTTTATTTTTATTTTTATTTTTTTGTATTTTTGGTATTTAGTGAATTTTTAAATTTTTTTTATAAATATTATACTTTTCAAGTATATTTATTTTAGGTGTGTCTAAAAATTGACTTAAAACATTAAAAAAATTCAATGAAAATAAAAAATACAGAAAACAAAAAAATAAAATTTTCTGAAAAATGTATTTTGGAAATCAAAACCAAACAGAGTGATTGGTTTCTTTCTATAAATTGAGTAATACTATCTATTTTATCACATTTTCAAAATCATTTTATATTACATAATTAAGATTATTAAATATTAATGAAGATTATGTAAGAATTATTATATTTATAATTATGAAAAAAATGATTCATCCACGTACTTTTTTTCCCGAATGGGTTTCTGATCAGTACCAGTCAAAAATTCATTCGGGGAGATTCGGGGAAGAAAATTATATGGATATAATATTGCTGTAATTATAATTACAGAACCGATTGGGAGCCCGAATCTGGGCTCCCCCGAATGCCCCTAATGTGTGTGCGTGTGTGTGTGTGTTTTTTTTTTTTTTTTTTTTCAGCAGAAGAAGAGAGAAGAAGACGGTGGAGGGAGGAGGAGGAGGAGGAGGAGGGGGAGGAAGGACTGGAGGGGGCCTAAAAAATGGGGCTGGAGGCAGAGACGGGGGGCGGGGGGCGGAGGCGAGGTAGAGGCATGGCGATCGACGACGGAGGCGGAGGCGCGGTGATCGGCGGAGGCGATGCGATCAGCGGCGGAGGCGACGGTTTTGCTTCCCCTCTCTCTCTTTCTCTCCCTCTCCCTCTCTTTCTCTTTCTTTCCCTCTCCCTCTCCCTCACCCTCACTCACCCTCACTCGTTTCAGACGGGAGGAAGAAGAAGAAAAAAAAAAAAAAAATTGAATTGGTGAAACGACGTCGTTTCACCAATTCGGGGCATTCGGGGAAGCCTCATTCGGGCACCAAATCATTTTTCTTATAATTATGACACAAAATTACTGTTTAAAATGGGGTGAATAAAAAATAGAAACTCTAGAATACTAAAAAAAAATTACCAAAATTGTTACTATGAATATTGATGTGTGGTGTGGATCAGTCGTGTTACGTATACAAAAAGAATCAGACACTTAATTTTATTTTATATCTATGTATTTTGTATTTGATCCTTTTTGTGCACATAGACATTTTAAATATAAATTTAATTATGTATATGAGACTCACACTTGAATTGAATATCATTCGTGTAATTTGTATTTTGAAATTTTTTGGAGTAAATTCCTAACATTTCTAAGAGTATCTCTAATGGTGCATCAATTTTTTCATCAAATTTGAGTAAAAGCTTCCTTTGATATCAAGTGTTCCAACAGAAAATTTTGGAGTTTCATCAGAACACCGATGGATTGGGCGTATGTCCTACCGATCGTTCGGCTAATATAAATTTTCTATATATTTTTTTTTGCCTTGAGGTGGTCAACTAGAAAGTTGATCGGCCAGTGTAATTTTTTCACAAATTTTTTCCTTGAGGTAGTCATCTAGGAGGACATCTGGGAGACATTAGGCAACGGCAATGAACAATGATTTGATGAAAAGTACATTGATCCTCAGTTTGATGACAAAAAAGGGGAAATCCTCAATTTAATACGTATTTGATGCAACAGTTGAAATAACAAAAGGACTCATTTTTCATCAAATTCAAATTTGATGAGAGATTTGATTAACCATTGGAAATGGTCTAACTACTGCTAGGGGAAAATGACTGTAGCATTTACTGACATGTAGATTAGTGGCTAGTCAATGAAGAACGAAATGCTAATTTTTAGCGCGTAATGTTAGATATTTCAAAAAAAATTATTAAATTTTGTATAAAATGTTTCACATAGGTGTAAAATCCACATAAGATTCATATGGCGTGGATCCCACACCTATGTGAGATATTTGTTAGAAAATTTGATATTTTTTATTATCAACAGAAAGTAGCTAGTGCTAGTGTGAAACCCACATAAGACTCATATGGCATGGATCCCACACCTATGTGAGATATTTGTTAGAAAATTTGATATTTTTTATTATCAACAGAAAGTAGCTAGTGCTAATGGCATGTAGGAATCCAAAGTGTAATGTTACGTAAATAATAGAATAATGCTATTTGCACCAACTAGTGTATCAATTAATGATATGACATAATTTAAGAGGTTTTTGATATTTGTAATTTGTATAATGAGTGAGGTCAATAATAAGAAAAATTTTATATTCTCCAATTAGTATACTCTAATTAGTGTACTAACTAGTATACTAATTGATGATGCGGCATAATTTAAGAGGTTTTTGATATTTATAATGTGATTAATGAGTGGGGTCAATAATAATATCATAACTAGTGTTGGTACATTAGTTAATACACTAATTGGTGCATGTAGCACCACCGCAATGAATAATGCTATATTCACTAATTAGTGTACTAACTAGTATACCAATTGATGATGTGACATAATTTAAGAAGTTTTTGGTATTTATAATATGATTAATGAGTGGGGTTAATAATAATATCATAACTAGTATTGATACATTAGTTAGTATACTAATTGTTGCATGTAGCATCACAACAAACATCTCCGCCTCAATCATCATAAATGCAACATTACATACTAACATAAATGCAAGAATAATGTTATATGCACCAATTAGTGTACTAATTAGTGTACCAATTGATGATGTGGCATAATTTAAAAGGTTTTTGATATTTGTAATGCGATTAATGAGTGGGGTCAATAATAATATCATAACTAGTGTTGATACACTAATTAGTACACTAATTGGTGTATATAGCACCACTGTAAATAATAAAAAGGTTTTGTTTGTTAAGAATGCATTAAATAAGATTAATTAATCCGATTATCATAGAAAGTGACCAAGACAATAAATATGTTGTATTAAATAATATATATATATTTTTGACTAATGTGACTACAATACAAGAAATTGCACTTTTGGTGACTAAATTTTTAGTTGCCAAAAGTCAGATTTTAGTCGTCGAAAAGTTTTCCCGACTAAATAGTTTGGTCGTTGGCTTGGTCGCGGGAAGATTGTCGGGAAAAGTATTGGCAACAAAAAAATATTTAGTTGCCAAAAGTCCTAAATTGGCGACTAAACAATTAGTTGCCAAAAGAAAAGGTATTGGCGACTAAATACATATATAATTAATAACAATTAGCGAAAATTTGAAATCTCCCTCCAAATATTTTTTTTTGGCAACTAAAATATTCTTTTGTTGTTGAAAGTATACTTTTGACTACCAAACTTTTGGTCGCGAAAAAAAAAAAAATATTCGGCTACTAAACAATTTTAGTAGCTAAAACAAACTATACAGATACTAATATATTCTTTTATCATTGAAAATATACTTTTGGTGATCAAACTTCTGGTCGCCAAATATAAAAAATAATTTTTTTTTTTCATTCGGCTACTAAACAATTTTAGTATCCAAAGTTAGCTATACGGCTACTAAAATTTTTTTTAGTCACCAATTGTGATATTTTAGTGACTAAATTTTTTTTAGTGGCCAATAATCAATATTCCCCGACTAAAAAAAATTAATAGTTAAATATTTGACTTTTGCCAACTAATATTATTTTTGGTCGCCAATTCCACAACTTTTGATGACTAAATTTTTTTTGGTCACCAAAAGTGCATTTTGTTGTAGTGATACCCTCTTATTTATTTTGGAAAATGCTATGGATCCTACATGATTTATCAAATTTTTTAACAAACTTCTCGTATGGGTGTGGGACCCATACAAACTTATATGTATGTAGATCTCATACCTATGTGAGAGATTTGGTAAATCATTTGAAATCTCTAGCATAAACCATATATTTTCTCTTCATTTTATCTTTTCATTAATTTTTTTTTTTATCTAATCCATCCATCCTCCACCCATGTGTTTTTAAATTAATTAATCAAATAAATATTCAATTATCATTTTTAATTTTTAAATATTTTATTTTAATCTTATATTAATAATATTTTATTTACATGTGTTTTCAAAATAATTCACCCCTAAATGTATGGTTGTCGTAAAATTCAGTAAATAGTTTTGTTATGAAAAATATGGTAAAAATGTAACAAATCATTTGAAATGAAAAATATTGTTAGTTTAGACCAAAATAAAATATATAAATTATAAATGATATTTGATTGTCCAAAGGGTTCACTTTCAGATTTTTCGTTACTTTGCCTATGTCACATAGTGTGTGTGTCAATTTCCGACCACACTACCAATCGAGCACTCAGCTGGAGAACACTGGAGGAATAGATTAAGTCCGAACGACCTGTCACAAAAAGAAGAGATTCCGGCGGTGGTTCGTCCACCCGGGGGCACTCCAACGATCAAGTCAGTTATTTCTCAAAGATAGTAAAAGTGTTTAACTCACTATTCAGAGCATAAAAAGCATACCTTAGACCCATGGAGGTGCCTCTCTTTTATAGCCAACACTTACCTAATCCCAATAGAAGCCTAGCTTTAATGGACTTAGGATTATTGTTAATCTTGGACTCCTAGTAGGATTGGGATAAACTCTCTAAGAGTCTTATCTTTATCCAAACTGAAATCCTCTTCCATTCTAGGACTCTTGTACCTTATTCGTTTATCCCGGATTCCGGTTTCTTCGCAGATAACCTCGGCCTAACTGAGATTACCTCGGCATCATGTCTAGGACACATGGCACCTCGGCCGACACTTCGGTGTCACCTCAGCTATGTGTTGTCATCCAAAAATTATGTCTCCACAACTGCCCCCTAGGTTCTATTACCTCAACATCTTGAGGTGATGGAACCTATATAATTCCTTTCATTTAGTACACCAGCTAAGTTTGCTTTATCCTTCATTACCGAGGTCATCATTCGTTGGCTCAAATATGACCAAGACTTAGTCTGTTTTCATCAATGCCTTAGAACCAAAAAACCAAGTTTTATTCAAGTTTCACAACCAAGATCGTCCTCCTAGCCGAGGTCCTGTTCCATTAAATTAAGAACTCCAAGAGTTTCATCATGCGTATGAGCTGTTACGCACAGCAACTCAATCGTTTTTGCCACGCGTCTTTTCCCTCCTGAGCCGTACTAGACATGCGCCATTAAGTTGCATCGCACTTGCGTGCGCCGTCTAACAAACACGTCGTCCTAGGCACACTAAATGCGTTTTTTGCCACCATTTTGTGTGATTGATCAAAATACTTCTCTCTCTCTCTCTCTCTCTCTCTCTCCGTCTTTTCACTTTTGCATCTTCGTTTTCGTGCAAGCTTTCTCTCTCTAACTTTCTCTAATCCTCCTATTGCTTCAAGCTCTAAAGCTTTCTACTATCACCGCTGTTCACCTCCTCCGGTGAGGTTTTTGCTGATCCTTTCCGTTTGCTGCCATCATCTGACTCCGACGTACTTAACATCGGCTTCATTTTTCTTCGGTGAGTCACTATTTCCTCCTTTATCAGTATGTGTTTTTCTTTGTACCTTATACTTTTTTCTTACTTTTTGAAACAATGTAAGCTTTAATTTGGCCGACATGCCACTTTTGTAATATAAACAATCATTCTTCAATGTCAGGCCGAGGTGCCTTCTTTCCTTATCTAAATGCATATACAACTTTTTTCCCTTTCAAGTGCTTTGAATGTTTGTCTTCTTTTTACTCTTGCATGATTCTATACTTAGAATAATTTACATGTCTTCAATGTACACCTTAACTGTGCAACATCCTCAGGGTGGAATACCTCGGTTAAACCACTATCGGTTTATTTCGGCAAGTACATAGGTACTTCTTTTCAATACAACCTTGGCTTAACTTGTAAATTTTTCTTAAAAATTTCAACAAGTGTTTAAACCAATCTTCCTTTAACATAACCTCGGATTCACTTCAACTTGTAAATTTTTCATAAAATTTCAACAAGTGTTAAACATGATCTCAGTTTAACTTTAACTTATAAATTTTTCTTAAAATTTCAACAAGTGTTAAACATGACCTCGTTTTAACTTCAACTTGTAAATTTTTCTTAAAAATTTCAACAAGTGTTCAACTGATCTTGGCTTGAAAATTCCAACTCCCAAGCATTATTCTCCAGCCCTCTGCCCCATAATGTGAACTTAAGTTCCACTCGGGTTCTCATTAAGCATGTGGCTCTGACCTCGTTGCCGAAGTCTATATTTAAATAGAGACTAGCCGATGTTCTCAACCTTGATTCTTCTGTTAATCTTACCTAAGTGCACTTAGTTTTAATCTGTGTTTGACTCTGCCGATATGACAAGTCCAGGTTAATTCAACTTAGTTCAACTCTATTATATGCAAATAGAAACTCTGCCATATAATAGGTCTAAGTTATTCGTCATGTTTTAATCAGTAACATTGCCAACTTAGTTCAACTCTATTATATATAAGTAGGAAGTCTGCCATATAATAAGTTTAAGTTATTTGTCATGTTTCAATCAAAAACATCGCCAACTTAGTTTAACTCTATTATATGCAAGTAGGAACCCTGCCATATAATAAGTCTAAGTTATTCGTCATGTTTCAATTAGAAACATCGTCATAGGATTGGTCGGTACTATCGCATAGATTTCAAATTCACAAAAATCAAACTAGCACTTTATTATTACTTCAGTCGATATGCCCCATTGCCGGCAACCGAGATGATTCTATTTGGGCCAAGTTTGGTCTCCCTATTATCCTTCTTCTTGCCGACAACCTTTCTTAGGATGAGGTCCCTAACCTTGTACTCTCTTGGGCTGACATTCTTGTTGTAAGCCCTAACAAGTTGTTGCTGGTATGCCCCCAGCCGAATTGCTGTTCTCTTGCACATTGCAGGTGGATTTCAACATTTTCACACTTTTTTACATAGGCTTCAGCTTCCTTTTGCATGTAAGGCCAAAAGAATCCCTGCGATATTGCTCTATGGGCAAGGGATTTGCCCCCTGCATGGCTTCCACTTACTCCTTTGTGGACCTTATATGAAAAGTCTTTAACTTAGGCTGAGCTTTTTTTTTCTCGGACTTAATCATCTAGGCTGAGATCTTGTCTTCTGGATTCTTGGATCTGTTTACTCAGGCTGGAAGGATCAGTTGTGACTGCCTGTGTAGCCCTTAATCTTGTCTCTTGCTTGCTGCATCCAGTTGTAGACGCGCCCCGAGGGCTTCACTACAGTTCGGACTCAATTTGTCACGGTTCTTAATCTGAACCGAAAGAGTCCAAATCCGGCAGATCGTTTTTGAAAACAGATTTTTTGTAAAGAAGTGCCAAACATGGACTGTTTTGCTAGATACAGAGTTGCCACCTAAATATTTTTTTTTGGGAAATTTAGGAAACCCTGACTCGTTGCCTAAGGCCACGTATCCGTCATCACCAAAGTTGCCTCAGCTCGGGAACTTGGGTACGATTGGGGAAGGTCACTTCGTGAGCACCTCCGCTCGCCCGATCAAAGATCGGCCTCTACTAACCATGATATCAAGTTTTGAAAACATTGTGTGCTCTTATTCCGGTTATTAGCCTAGATTTACTATGTGATGCGCACAGCATACAAGTATAGACTGGATCGCCTAAATTGGAACAAAACATTTCATATTTATTTTTGAAAGTGGTTTGCTACTCGCAAGTAGGCTTAAAATGCGGATTTTGCCACCCTCAGGTGGGCTTAGAAAACATGGTTTTGCCACTATCTACTGGGCTTAAAACTCACACTGAATGAATTATTCCATTCCAAATAACCCAACCTTCACCCACAGGCATTCAGGCAGTTATATCACATAAGCACATAGCCTCATGGTAAGCATGCTATCATGGCAGTCACTCACACGCATGTAAGGATGCTAAAGCATAAAACTTACCGAGTACTCCAAGCCAAAACAGAAGCTATGCTAGAAATCCATGCATGATCCTAACTATACAGAAATTCCTAATGCAACACATGCAAAATGCAACTAAGATAGGCTCGGCTATTCTAGACATGGCATATGAAATGCTACAGCTAACATGTATTCAACTCGAAATTGAAATACAATGCAGTGAGTATGATGCGCCGAGCCCGGTGCATGCAAAACAGATGAATGAATGCAAACATGCTATCATACTATATGCTAATTGAAACATGCCCTAATCTAACCATCATAAGCTGGTAAATAAAAGGGAGAAAGACGTGGGGTTGGAAGACATACATCACACGCACGCACACTTATTACAACATTTCCCTCGCTCGGAGGGTCCGAATAAATAACATACAGCCCAAATAAATACAAAACCCTAATTAATTAACAAATTTAACTAGAAAAGCAGTAAACTAGCACGCAAATCTATGGACCGCCTCAGCTCTGTTCCGAATGATGAATGATGCGTGCTTGAGTTGCCTTGCGCGGAAATCCATTGCGATGCCCCAATTAGCCTCTGTTTACAATTAAGCCCGGAATATTGCACGAAGCTCCAAAAGACTGCCGATTTCTGATTTGCTGCAACAGAGAGCAAGAAAGGGGCATGGTAATGTATTTTCACATATGTATGCTTATCTCGACCCTCGTGCCATCAATCACGCATCTCGATACATGATGGCCGAGGAGTCGAATTGCACGACTTAATATGAAATGAATGCACATGAAAACATAACAAGGCTTAGACTCCATCATGAATAATCCGGAGTGTCGGCGACCAGGAATTGAGACACGTTCCGTCACTCGGAGTACCAAACGTCCCTTGCTTCCCGTGCTCGGGCTAACTCCTATCCCAAACACAATGCAATATGCATGACATGCATGAATGCAATCCTAACATGCAACCTAGCATACGCAATGCTATGAAATGGCATACACAATGCTCGATGTAACATGGCATACACAATGCTCTAATATACAACCTAGCATACATAATCCTATAGACTAAGATGGCATACACAATGCAATATGGGCTTACACCAATATGAGTGGACCTCAATCACACTCACATCAGCAGCCATAAGATGAAAATGAGACTACCAAAATGCGTGCACACATGCATACAAACCGAGGATCGAACCTAAGACACAACATGAAACTCTAACAAGGCATGGCAAGGATGAAGCATGGCATTCAAACATGTAAATTCCAGCACTGAAACATGATGCTAAAAGGTCCTGAAACATGGAAACATGGCACCCGATGCATGAGATGAGCCCCGAAACTCAAAACTAGGCACATGTATTGACTTATAGCTATACAAAGCATGCATTATTTGACTATGAAGCACAAAGACAGAGCCAAGGCAGTCCCAAAACATGAATATTTCTAGTTCAAAGCATGACCAAAAGATGCTAGCATGATGGACTAAAATAGCATGCAACTTTGACTAGCAAACATGGTTTACATGGCATGTATATGAAGCGTATGAGAACTCATCAAATCAGAAAAAATCAGTGAATAAAACATGCCAAAATATGCCCAAATAATCACTGAAATGCAGCCAATGCATGCCAAAATGATGAGCTCCTTTAGAGGGCCATACAAGGGGTTATTAAGCACATACAAGATAGATACTTAGCAAGACTAAACCAATTCTAGAAATGGGTTATGAAAGCCCTAAAACCCACCAAATAGGCCCTAGAATCAGTCTCGGAAACATGCAAAGAAAGGCCTCTTTGAAAGGACTTGAATGGGATTTCTCTACACATGCATCATAGACATAAAATATAGCCGAAAGGGCCTCGGACAGAGCCAAGAAAGACCTCAAAACCCTCAGAATGAGGCCTGGAAAGTGACTTCAAAGCATGAAAAATAGGGTCCCTTTGGAAGGCCAAAAGGATCACCAAACAAGACAAGGAGAGAGGGGGTCACCCCCCTCTGATTCTGGCCTTCAAGAATACACCTAAGCCACTAAAAATCTACTGGATTTCAGTGGTTAAGAGGCCAAGCCATGGCCAATGCAAGAGCTCTAATGCATAACCCTAATCATGAAGAGATGAAGCATGCATAGGGGGAAGATGACCCCAAACAAAAATGGGACCTGAATCAAACTTGAAGAGGATGTCAAAAAAAGACTTTTTCCAGTATATAGAAAATCTCTAAAATGTTCACAAGTAAGGCTAAAATATGATGCAAAAATAGCCCTAAAAGAGAGATAGAGGGTAAGCGGAAGTAGATGGCCTCAAACAACAAAGAGCCCTTTAAAAAAGTTGAAGAGGGGCTCAAAATAAGACACTTTAAAGTTTAGGTTGAAGCCCAAAAATGCTCACAAATAAGGCTAATATACCATGTAAAATAAGCCCTGAAAGAGAGATAAAGCACAAAGGGGGAGTAGATGACTTTAAAAAGCAAAGTTTTCTTAAACAAAGTTGAAGAGGAGCTTAAAATAAGATCTTTTCCAGTTTAGCTCAAAGCCCAAAAATGCAAGAAAAAGGAACTAAGATATAGAGCAAAATTATGCAAAAATGGGGAAAATAGAAGCTTACCCTTGTAGAGCCGAACTCCAACAGCTTTTGGACCAAGTTGGTGAGCTTTCAACCTCTGCAAATGACCTCCAAGGGGCTAGAATGGATGATGGAGGTGGTAGGCTATGGGGTGTAGGGTAAAATGGCCAAGAAAATGGGTGTTTGGAGGCTTGAAGTATAGATATAGAGGTGTATGTATATCTCAGCTGGTTTTTTTTTTCTAACCCTTGCAAATGGAGGTGGAATGTGTGTTATATAGAGGGAGAAGGGTGAGGCTTCTTGGAGAAGCCAAGAGAGGGGCTCAAAGCTTCTAAAGGAAGTTTGACAAAAGGGGTCAAGCTTTTTGAGGAAGCTAAACCAAAAGGGTCAAGCTTCCTTAAGAAGCTTGACCAAAGGGGCCAATTCCTTTTTGAAGCTAAGCAAAGGGGGGCAAAACCAACTTAAAAGGACCAAAAGCAAGGGCAAACCCTTGGACAGTGGGTCAAGTAGAAAATAGCTGGCACAGTTGGAACACACTCAGAAGGGCAAACATGGCCGGCCAGGTTCAAAAGGCCAAGGTGGCCGGCCAGCCACCTCCCCTGGTCGGCCGGCCAGGGGTCAAAAGGGTTAAGCACAATTACTGGTCGGCCTATCCAGAAAGGTGGCCTCCCAGATGAGTGCAACACAGCTGTATGGTCAAAAACCAGAAAAAGTGACCCAGGAGAGAGAAAAACCAGCTTTTTTAGAGGGGTTCAAAAGGGTCAGGGATAATTACTGGTCGGCCTATGTCACGCCCTCAAAAATAACCCATAACATACACAATAATAAGATGCATTACTCAAGTAAATAAACCACAATTCATTCTTCGGAGTATTACTAAAATGAGACATTACATGTAACATCAAAATAAATGCCCTACGGGCTTACAACTTGCCAAGCCAACACTTGGACACAAAATTATGAGTTCTAACTCAATTACAAATAAAGCCCTAGGCTTGAATGTTTACATGTAAGTCAAATAAAAACAAATAACTTAAAACAAGGCTTCAAAATCCGGTTCCTTCCAAGCTAAGTCCTTGGAGGTAGCGAATCACCTGGACCTGAAAATGATGTTCCCTTATAGGGTGAGCCACAGCCCAGTAGAAATATACTGAACCAATTATAAGCATTGAATAAAGCAATAACATTCAATAGATGGTTAACCATGATAATCAATTATATCAACATACAATCTTAAGACACTAATGTCTATGACACTTATCAATATCCATTATTATCAATGTGGCTCAAAACCTGGTCAAACTTACAACTGTGAACTATATAGCATATTGACATTACTTCCAATATCAACAACACAAATGAGACTCAGGCTCATATTAAAACACTTCATACTTCCAGATTGATACACATTTTAGTGCTGTATCAATAAAACACTTCAATATAAATAAGCACACATAAAAGTGATGCTAATGGAGTCCATCCCCTATCTCCTCCCAAACAAAATCTGGTTTAGAGGTCTATCCCCTATCTTCCCCTAAACCGTGGAGTACATCTCCTATCTCCTCCCACACAATATGCATATGCAATGCTCAACCAATACATGTATTTTTCTGGATTAATTCAATAGTCAAAATTAATGACTTAGCCAATGTGATTAGTTCCAGTTTGCCCTAATCCACATGCAATGTCTACAACAATCATGACTATCCTCCACCAATAGCCCAAAACAGTTATTTCTAAACAAGAAATAAAATATAATCACAATAATAATCTCTACAATTAAATAGGAGAGTGATTACATAATCCAACTACACCATTTAAACTTATAAATCCCCAATTCCCTGAATTCAACTAATATTCCCAATTTTCCTCAAATTAATTGTACAAATCAATTTATTAAAACAACTAGGGTTTTTCCCAAAATTATCAAAATACCCCCACCATATTAAAGTACCAAAACTTAGAACAAAACTCATAAGATGGAGTAGGAAATCCCTACCTCGAAGAAATAACCCAAAACTTAGAAGACGGAGATGATGACCCAAACTCCAAAGTGCTCCAAAACCAAGATCGTTCAGATTAAACTGAAGCCCTCGACCCACACTATCTTTTTAATGAAGGATCTAGGGTAGAAAAACACTCTAAATAGATCAAACCTAAGACAGAAGGTGAGTAGGGAGAGAGAAAACTCGGAACTAGGGTTTGGGATCAAAAAGAGGATGAGAAACTGTTTAAAATCCCGCTGCTGCGTATTTATACTGGACAGGCTCGCTCGAGCGAAGACTTGGTCGCTCGAGCGACCAGACACAAGAAGTACTCGCTCGAGCGAAAGAAAGCTCGCTCGAGCCAACAATACGATGATTCAGGTCTGCAACCCAGAAGCACGTTCGAGTGATAGAATGCTCGCTCAAGCGAAGGACTCGAAACTCGCTCGAGCGAAGAAAAGCTCGCTCGAGCCAAGAAACCCTGCTTTCAGTTCTATACTAGACACATACGCTCGCTCGAGCGAAGAAACCCTGGCTCGAGCCACCAGAGACAAAACTCAACCCTCGCTCGAGCGACCAAACCCTTGCTCGAGCGACCAACCCAAAAATTGGACAGCAACACTTGGTTTCCGGACCCAACCAACCTGAAACAAACCTGCCCAACACATCCTATAACTCAAATGAGAAAATAAAGGATGACAACAACAATTATACAATGATAGGATCCACGGAACCTAAGTTCGGATACAGTAATAAAATAGGAAAAGACCGGGGTCGCTATAACCTCCCCCCCTTAAAGAATTTCGTCCTCGAAATTAAGCATAAGTTTTTTAAAAACATGTTTTTTTTTCTCCAATTCCGACAATATGACAATACAATAATAAACCACTTGACCCAATACTGGTCATTTCATCTCTTATCAAGAGGCATTTCACAATATGTATATAAAACAACATATAATTCAACCTGTATCAGTATTATGCATTTTCCTTCCAATTTAACAATTTCAATATACATGATTCCTATTTCCATATCATATTCAATTCCATGATATATATAAAACACATTCAATCTATAAATGTGACATTCCACTTCCATTATGAAGCAAATTTCAAACAACTATCATTAAACGAAAACATTCTCAATGTTTTACAACTTAAGACATATATATAAAATCTTTAAGTCCAACAATATTACAAAAAAAATTACATATCAATAAACATGTCCGGATATTTCTCGCGGACTTCCAACTCACGTTCCCAAGTGGCTTCCTCCACCCCGTGATGTTTCCACAAAACTTTTACCAAAGGAATGGTTTTGCCTCGCAAAACTTGATCCCGCCTATCTAAGACCCGAACCGGTCTCTCCTCATATGAGACATCTTCATCAACAACTAAGTCAGTCATATCCAATACATGTGATGGATCCGGCTCATACTTCCGAAGCATACTCACATGAAACACATCATGAACTCTGGACAACTGCGGTGGCAAAGCTAAACGATAAGTAGCTTCGCCAATCCTCTCGAGGATCTCAAAAGGACCAATGAACCGAGGGGACAACTTCCCGCTCTTCCCAAACCTCATCAATCCCCGTCTAGGTGATATCTTTAGAAAGACATGATCACCCACCTCAAACACCAAAGGTCTCCTCCTACGGTCGGCATAAGATTTCTTGACGACTGGGTCAGAATAAGTCTCTTCTGGATAAGCTCAACTTTCTCCGTCATTTCCTCACTAACTCGGACCCAACAAAGGTGCATCACCCACCTCGCCCAACAAACCGAGACCTACCAGTCACCATACAAGGCCTCAAACGGTGCCATACCGACATCTTTGATCGAAACTGTTGTTGTAGGCAAACTCTACCAAAGGCAAGTGCCTCTCCCACGACCCACTGAAATCAAGAACACAACCCCGAAGCATATCCTCAAGGATCTGAATAGTACGCTCGGACTGCCCGTCAGTCTGAGGATGATAAGCCGTGCTAAAGGTCAACTTGGTGCCTAAAGCACTCTGCAAACTCTGCCACAACCTAGCAGTAAAACGAGGATCTCTATCTGAGACAATCGTTACTGGGACCCCGTGCAACCTCACTATGTCCCGGATATACAAGTCAGCTAGATGATCTACTGAATCTTTCACGCGCATAGGAATAAAGTGCGCTGATTTAGTCAACCGGTCTACAACCACCCAAATAGCATCACTACCCCGCTGAGTCCTCGGAAGGCCTACAACGAAGTCCATAGTGACATGCTCCCACTTCCACTCTGCAATAGGCAAGGGTTGCAACAAACCCGCTGGCCTCTGATGCTCGGCCTTCACTTGCTAACAAGTAAGGCACTTAGACACGAAAGCTGCCACATCTCTCTTCATACCCCGCCACCAAAACTGGCGACCTAAATCCCGATACATCTTAGTACCTCCTGGATGCACCGCAAGGCGCGAATGATGAAACTCTCGGAGTACTTCCTCTCGACAAGACTCCGGCACAAACAGACGGTCTCGGTATCTCACACTCTGGTCAGAATACACCGTCAAACCCTTCTCAACCTTCCCACTGGAGATCTTCTCTCGGAGGGATTCTACCTCAAGGTTACCTCTCTGAGCCTCTAACACTCGGGTCAAAAGTGTAGGCTGCGCAACAACAGAAAACAAGGCCGCAGCCTCAACGGATTCGCCCAGAAGCAAATCAAACTCTCCAAGTGCACCCAACATCTCCCATTCTCGGATAGCTATATTAGCAACGTCACCAACAGATTTCCTGCTAAGGGCATCGGCCACAACATTGGCCTTCCCTGGATGATAATGTAACTCGAAGTCATAATCCTCAATAAACTCCATCCACCTTCTCTGCCTCAAATTCAAGTCTTTCTGTATAAACAGATATTTCAGACTCTTATGATCCGAGAATACCTCGAACTTCTCACCATAAAGATAATGCCTCCAAATCTTCAAGGCAAATATCACAGCTGCTAACTCTAAATCATGCGTAGGGTAATTCTTCTCGTGAATTTTCAACTGACGTGAGCCATAGGCAACCACTTTCCCCTTTTGCATCAACACACAACCCAGACCCTCTCGTGAGGCATCACAATAGACTGCATAACCCAACCCTCTCTCCTAATAATCAATCTTTGAGCGGTGGTCATCTAACTTTCAACTCTGAACGACTTTTCACAAGTCTCACTCCATACAAATTTGACTCCTTCGAGTCAATCTAGTCAAAAGCGAAGCTAACTCGAGAAATCTTTCACAAACCGCGATAATACCCAGCTAATCCCGAAAACTACGGATCTCAAACACACTCTTAGGTCAGTCTTGCCTTGCCGCCTCCGTCTTAGATGTATCAACCGACACCCCTTCCCCAGAAACGACATGGCCTAAGAATTTCACCTCTTTTAGCCAGAACTCACACTTCCCAAACTTACCATAAAGCTTATGGGCTCTAAGTAACTCAAGCACCACTCTCAAGTGTTCCTTGTGCTCCTCCTCTGAAGGTGAATAAATCAGAATGTCGTCCACAAAGACGACTACAAAACGATCTAAGAATTCTCTGAAGATCCGGTTCATCAAATCCATAAACACTGCCGGTGCATTGGTGAGCCCAAATAGCATCACCAGAAACTCATAGTGTCCATACCGCGTACGGAATGTCGTCTTCGGAATATCCTCCTCCCTGACTCTCAACTGATGATAACCCGATCTCAAGTCTATCTTAGAAAAACAACGGGAACCCTTCAGCTGATCAAACAAATCATCTATACGAGGCATAGGATACTTATTCTTAACCGTAACCCGATTCAATTTCCGGTAATCTATACACAGTCTCAAAGCACCACCTTTCTTTTTAACAAAGAGGGCCGGTGCTCCCCACGGCGAAACACTAGGACGGATATAGCCCTTATCTAACAACTCGGAGTGAATCTTCAACTCAACTAACTCGGTGGGCAAAAGCGATAAGGTACTATAGAAATTGGCGCCGCATCGCACTAGGTCAATAGAGAACTCAATCTCTCGATGCGGTGGCAAACCAACAAGATCCTCGGGAAAGACGTCCGGTACTCACAAACCACCCTTGGCAACACAATCGAGCCTCATCAACCTCACTAATCGAAGATTAGCAAGTAGACCACTAAGCTCACTCCGCCTCGTGAAACATACCCGGTGGCAAAACACTACCAACCCGGTCCCCGTAAAATGGAAACACTCTCCGCTAACGGTACAACAAGTGACCTCCGACGGTAGCAATCAATAACCGCCTAAGATGACGATAACCAGTCCATACCCAAAATAACATCAAAGCCCTTCATAGGCATAACTACAAAAGAAAATGGGATTCTATGATCATCGACCTCTATATCACAACCCCTAACACCTTATTTCAAGATCAATTCACCCCCAAGAGGTGACACTACACAAATAGGAGATGCTAACTGTGCTAACTCCAACTCCAAAACAGATGCAAATGCAGCAGACACAAAGGAATGAGATGCATCCGTATCAATCAAAACACTAGCAACAGAATTGCAAAACAAGAAGGTACCTCTCACAACAGATGGAGCCGGTACCAGATCCTGCGCAGTAACAGCATACACGCGCCCAGATGACCTCTGATCAACCTGCTCACCCCTAGGAGCATACAACTGCTGCACAGACTGGGACGATGAAGCCCCCTGATTGGCCCTCAAGGCCTGACCCGACTGAGCTGGCTACTGACTTTGAGTCTGCTTCAAACCTGATGCACTAGGTGTGCCACACAATTGCGGGCAATACCTCTTCATGTGCCTTGCCTGACCGTACTGAAAACAAGTGAGCGGCTGGCCTCTACCCTGACTCTGGCTCTGAGATCGAGCCGAAGAAGATGCTTGTTCTCGCCTCCTCCCTCTCGAGGACAAATCGAGACTTGTGGCCCACCGCCACACTTGAAACAGTAATGTCTCCTGGTCGCCTTTCCTAACTAGCACTCGACAGAAAAGTCGATCTAGAAAAGCTACCTTGAGATCCGAGGGTTAAAACCCTTCTGTCTCCTACCATCACTCTGGCCATCCTGACTCCTCTTGGAGCCTTTCTGCCCTTCCTCCTCTTCCTGCATCATGATCTCAGTATGGGCTGCAGCATCCACCAGACGCCCATAATCCCGAATCATAGACCCTACAACTCTCAGCTTGAGGCCACGCCTCAACTTCTTCTCAAACTCAATGCAACGGCGTTCCTCAGACGCCACCAACTCAGGTGCAAACCTGGACAAACTAGTGAATGCAGCCTCAAACTCGGCCACTGAAGAACTCGACTGCTTAAGCTGACAGAACTAGTCTCTCAGCTTCTCCCTAACTGCTGGAGCTAAAAACCTCTCCTGGAAAGCATTCACAAAAGCCTCCCACGTAGCTCCTATGCGACCCTTGGTGAACTTCCACCACTGACCCGCATCCCCCTTCAGCTGGAAAGATGCCAAGGTCACTTTCAACCCTTCGTCTTCGATGCCAAGCATCTCAAACGTCTTCGTTGTCTGTTCGAGCCATTCATCTGCTTTAAGCGGCTCTTTTGGATCACCCACAAATTCGTCCGGATTGGACCGGAAGAACTCCCTCTTCAGAAAAGAAGGTCCAGCATCTGCAACAACAACTTGGGCTAGATTCGCACCTCGTAATGCCAACCGATTCTGAATGCCCTACTATCTCTCGCTAAGCGCCCATAGCTCGCTCTCTGCTCGGCCACATTGGCTCGCCAACTCCTTCCTCAGACGCAATCTCCTCCGCACAGCACCTCCTGCCTACCCGGCCTACCACGCCTACCGCGTCCTCGTCCTCGTCCTGACATCCTAATACAAGAAACAAAGACGTTAGCACATTAATAAATGTGCCAAAACTAAACACTCTCGTCTTAATACATTGGACAACAATAATTCATTCCACGTAAGCACATAATCACATAAGTACCTACGAATTTCATTCCCGGATAATGATAGTCCCAAAGTGTTACTATAGTTCCAGTTGGAAGCAGCAGTGATCAAGTGCCTTTCCAACAAGACTACTAGAAACTCAAGGGTCCAATCAACATCCTAGAAACTACGTTCCATACCCACATAGTCACATAAACATGTTATCAAATAAACATATAACATTACACTAAGTCTCTATCAAACGAGACGAACCCATTGTGATACTAATCACTTCCCACGTACCCAAAGTATTCAAACCTGGTACGCTCTGATACCAAGTTGTCACGCCCTAAAAAATAACCCATAACATACACAATAATAAGATGCATTACTCAAGTAAATAAACCACAATTCATTCTTCGGAGTATTACTAAAATGAGACATTACATGTAACATCAAAATAAATGCCCTACGGGCTTACAACTTGCCAAGCCAACACTTGGACACAAAATTATGAGTTCTAACTCAATTACAAATAAAGCCCTAGGCTTGAATGTTTACATGTAAGTCAAATAAAAACAAATAACTTAAAACAAGGCTTCAAAATCCGGTTCCTTCCAAGCTAAGTCCTTGGAGGTAGCGAATCACTTGGACCTGAAAATGATGTTCCCTTATAGGGTGAGCCACAGCCCAGTAGAAATATACTAAACCAATTATAAGCATTGAATAAAGCAATAGCATTCAATAGATGGTTAACCATGATAATCAATTATATCAATATACAATCTTAAGACACTAATGTCTATGACACTTATCAATATCCATTATTATCAATGTGGCTCAGAACCTGGCCAAACTTACAACTGTGAACTATATAGCATATTGACATTACTTCCAATATCAACAACACAAATAAGACTCAGGCTCATATCAAAACACTTCATACTTCCAGATTGATACACATTTTAGTGCTGTATCAATAAAACACTTCAATATAAATAAGCACACATAAAAGTGATGCTAATGGAGTCCATCCCCTATCTCCTCCCAAACAAAATCCGGTTTAGAGGTCCATCCCCTATCTTCCCCTAAACCGTGGAGTACATCCCCTATCTCCTCCCACACAATATGCATATGCAATGCTCAACCAATACATGTATTTTTATGGATTAATTCAATAGTCAAAATTAATGACTTAGCCAATGTGATTAGTTCCAGTTTGCCCTAATCCACATGCAATGTTTACAACAATCATGACTATCCTCCACCGATAGCCTAAAACAGTTATTTCTAAACAAGAAATAAAATATAATCACAATAATAATCTCTACAGTTAAATAGGAGAGTGATTACATAATCCAACTACACCATTTAAACTTATAAATCCCCAATTCCCTGAATTCAACTAATATTCCCAATTTTCCTCAAATTAATTGTACAAATCAATTTATTAAAACAACTAGGGTTTTTCCCAAAATTACCAAAATACCCCCACCATATTAAAGTACCAAAACTTAGAACAAAACTCATAAGATGGAGTAGGAAATCCCTACCTCGAAGAAATAACCCAAAACTTAGAAGATGGAGATGATGACCCAAACTCCAAAGTGCTCCAAAACCAAGATCGTTCAGATTAAACTGAAGCCCTCGACCCACACTATCTTTTTAATGAAGGATCTAGGGTAGAAAAACACTCTAAATAGATCTAACCTAAGAGAGAAGGTGAGTAGGGAGAGAGAAAACTCAGAACTAGGGTTTGGGATCAAAAAGAGGATGAAAAACTGTTTAAAATCCCGCTACTGCGTATTTATACTGGACAGGCTCGCTCGAGCGAAGACTTGGTCGCTCGAGCGACCAGACACAAGAAGTACTCACTCGAGCGAAAGAAAGCTCGCTCGAGCCAACAATACGATGATTCAGGTTTGCAACCCAGAAGCACGCTCGAGTGACAGAATGCTCGCTCGAGCGAAGGACTCGAAACTCGCTCGAGCGAAGAAAAGCTCGCTCGAGCCAAGAAACCCTGCTTTCAGGTCTATACTAGACGCATACGCTCGCTCGAGCGAAGAAACCCTGGCTCGAGCCACCAGAGACAAAACTCAACCCTCGCTCGAGCGACCAAACCCTCGCTCGAGCGACCAACCCAAAAACTGGACAGCAACACTTGGTTTTCGGAACCAACCAACCTGAAACAAACCTGCCCAACACATCCTATAACTCAAATGAGAAAATAAAGGACTACAGCAACAATTATACAATGATAGGATCCACGGAACCTAAGTCCAGATACAGTAATAAAATAGGAAAAGACCGGGGTCGCTATAGCCTACCCATATTGGTGGCCTCCCAGGTGTGTACAACACAATGGTGTGGTGGAAAGTCAGAAAAGTGGCCCGAGAATGGGAAAAACCAGCTTTCTAGTAAGAAAAACGGGCGACGAAGAGCAATGAAGAGAAAAGCTGGTTTTTTAGAAAAATTGCTGGTCTCCCACCCTTCTACAACCTTTCTAACAATGAAAATAAGGTGCTTGCCAAAATGGACCAAGACGGATGCAAAACGAAGGTTCGGGGGCCAAAACGCGTAGTTCGGGGCCCCGAAAACAGGCTGTTGGGCACAAGAAGTGGTGTTCGACCACGAAGGTGGTCTCTCAGGCCACAGTGTCCCTCAAAAGGGAGGAAATAAGGTGTGTGCCAAAAACCAGAGCAAACAGAGGTAGTTAAGCAGTCCCGAACCGAGGCGCACGGCCGACGGCTCTGAAAATCGAGAACCGGGCTCCAAACAGGAAAAATGGCCTATGACCACAAAACGTAGCCTATGGCCACTGAGAGATGATCTACGAGACCTCTCCCTCCCTTCGGGAAGAGAAAACAAAGAAAATAGGGCCTGGTTCGCAAACAGAGGCAAAGCACAAAAGAGTCCGAAAGTCCGGAGGCAAGGCTCGTAGCTGTGACTCCGCAACCTCAGAACGAGCACAATATGCAACATCACCAAGCGCTCAATCGGTGACGTCTGAGTCTTAAGGTCGGTCAAAAATGGGGTGTTTACGGTTGCCCCTCTTTGATCGAACTCGAAAGTCAAGGAGTGACGAGAGTGAATGTCAAAGCCCAAAGACGACCCGTTTTTGACAAGGCCGAAGACTTAGACAAACAGGCGAGATAAACAAAGATGTGCCCGCAGGCAGGAGGCAAAATGCAAAGCGATGTGCACAAAGCCGAATGTAACTCATGATCATGCAAAGCAGCAAGTTGTAATGAAACAAGTATTCACAAATAGATGCAACAGTTCTAGGTGAGAATGCAAGGCGAAACTACATTTCATGCAGTAAGGATCACGTAAATAAAGCTGTAACGAAGCAAATATTCACAATAAATGCGATAGTTTTAAGCAAGAAGGCAAATCAAACTACATTTCATGCAGTTATGATGTAAGAAGATTATGCAATCTCAGCGAGCATGTGCGATAGATACACAAAAGTGAAGAGAGTGTGATGGATACACTATATGAAGCAAAGTGTGATTGATACACTAAATGAAGCAAAGTGTGATAGATACACAAAGCGAAACGAGTGTGATAGATGCACTAAGCAAAGACGTGATAGATACACTAAGCGAACGTGTGTGATGGATACCCAAAGTGAACACGTGATAGATACACAAAGTGAGCATAGTGTGATAGATATACAAAGCGAAGCGAGTTTGATGGATACACTATATGAAGCAAAGTGTGATAGACATTAAAAGTGAACACAAAGTGTGATGGATGCACTATGTGAAGCCAAGTATGATGGATACACAAAAAGTGAACACAAAGTGTGATAGATGCACTAAGTGAACAGAGTGTGATTGATACACTAAAAGTGAACACAAAGTGTGATAGATGCACTATGTGAACAGAGTATGATAGATATACTGAAGGTGGACATAAAGTGTGATAGATGCACTATGTGAACAGAGTGTGATTGATACACTAAAAGTGAACACAAAGTGTGATAGATGCACTATGTGAACAGAGTATGATAGATATACTGAAGGTGGACACAAAGTGTGATAGATGCACTATGTGAACAGAGTGTGATTGATACACTAAAAGTGAACACAAAGTGTGATAGATGCACTAAGTGAACAGAGTGTGATTGATGCACTAAAAGCGAACACAAAGTGTGATAGATGCACTAAGTGAACAGAGTGTGATTGATACACTAAAAGCGAACACAAAGTGTGATAGATGCACTAAGTGAACAAAGTGTGATTGATACACTAAATATGAACACAAAGTGTGATAGATGCACTTAGTGAACAAAGTATGATTGATATACTAAATGTGAACACAAAGTGTGATAGATGCACTATGTGAACAGAGTGTGATGGATACACTAAAAGTGAACACAAAGTGTGATAGATACACTAAGTGAACAGAGTGTGATTGATACACTAAAAGTGAACACAAAGTATGATAGATCCACTAAGTGAACAGAGTGTGATTGATACACTAAATATGAACACAAAGTGTGATAGATGCACTTAGTGAACAAAGTATGATTGATATATACTAAATGTGAACACAAAGTGTGATAGATGTACTAAGTGAACAGAGTGTGATGGATACACTAAAAGTGAACACAAAGTGTGATAGATGCACTAAGTGAACAAAGTGTGATTGATACACTAAAAGGGAACACAAAGTCTGATAGATGCACTAAGTGAACAGAGTGTGATTGATACACTAAAAGCGAACACAAAGTGTGATAGATGCACTTAGTGAACAAAGTATGATTGATATACTAAATGTGAACACAAAGTGTGATAGATGCACTAAGTGAACAGAGTGTGATGGATACACTAAAAGTGAACACAAAGTGTGATAGATGCACTAAGTGAACAAAGTGTGATTGATATACTAAAAGTGAACACAAAGTGTGATAGATGCATTATGTGAACAGGTGTGATGGATACACAAAAGGTGATGAAGTGTGATGGATACACTAAAGTAAATGAAGTGAATATGTGTATGATAGATACACAAAATGAGGATGTGTGTCATAGATACAGAAAATGAGAATGTGTGAGATAGATACAAAAAATGAAAGAAGTGTGATTGATACACTAAGTGAAGAGAGTGTGATTGATACACTAAATAAATGAAGTGTGATTGATACACTAACTGAATGAAGTGCGATTGATACACTAAATAAATGATCTCAAATGGAACTTCTTTGAATGAACCGTGCTGTGGACACCCCATTTTTGATCGCCATTAAGACTTGGGCGCGACTGATGGTTTACTTGGTGTTGGAAGGTGTGCAGGGCAAAGGTTCAATTTCTTCGGCAAGAAGAGAGACAAATCTAAACTTCACACCCCGTTTTGGACCAAAGCTATTTTGAATGGTTTGTTAGACCTTAAAACCCTCTCTTTCAAAACATTTTTTGAAATAAAGTTTCTACAATGCTCCGAGGCTCACATTTTGTCAAATAATGCGCTTTTCGATAAATCGAGCAAGGACAAAGTGGAAATGAATGAAAGAGAGATAAAATCTTTGAAAAATCTTTCAAAACACCTTGCTTATGGGTTTGAAGTTGAAGAAAAGGGGAAAGGAGAGAAGAAACCAAATTGGAGAAGAAGATAGGCAGGAATCGCTAAGAGAGGGACGAGCAGTTCTCGATAAATCAGGCTTATCTGTCTATGCACTTGGAGTTAATCTATGAGGCCACTACCGTTGGAAAGAAGACTTCCGGGGCTTCATTTTTCACTCAAGAATCTCTTAAAGCCGAGTCCGGATGGGGGAGATATGATTGGTTGAAGTTGGGCATCATCCCGGTTGGACTGAAACTGAGCATCCTTCACCAAAACAAGAATAACTTTTTGCAAAGTTGGAATTTTGATGCAAGGCTGGTGCCATTGGAAAGCTTACTTCCAGGGCTTCAGTTTTGACACAAGAATGACTTGAAAAGGAGTTCATATGAAGAAGTTATGCCCGTTTGAAGTTGGACCTGCAGAGCAGATTTTCCTGCCGACCGGCCAAAACAAATGGCCGACCGGCCAAATAGATGGCCGACCGGCTAGGAAAGATGGCCGACCGACCAAGTTTGCTAGCTGACAACCTTCCGGAGTATTCTACAGATTGAATGGATGCTACCGGTACCGAATGAACAGATTCGCTCCCATGCACGTGTGGCTATTTTGCACCCTTTGCACCCTTTTGACCCTCTTTTGCCCTTTTCTCAAAGCTTCTTGAGGAAGCTTTGACCCCTTGTCTTGGCTTCCTCAAGAAGCTTGCACCTTTGCATTAGCTTCTTTTAGAAGCTTGGTCCCTTTGACCCTTTTGTATAGCTTCTTTGAGAAGCTTTATGCCATTCCCTTGCTCTATAAAAGGATCCCATCTCCTCCATTTTTTTGGTTCAGCAAAAATCAGACCTAATACACATATATTCTGATATATACACTTTCTCTCTCTATATTTCCCTCTCTCTCTTCATTGTGTGTGTGTTTAAGGGCCAAAAGTGTGATTTCTTCTTAGTTTTGCACCAAGGCACACACCATTACACCATACTTCAACTTTGGGAGGCTTTGAGGGTTTGTTCTTGAGGTTTTGAGCTTGATTTGATCAGAGGAAGGTGGCTGGACTTGTTGTTCTTGAGGTGTTCTTCATGGGTAACACTTTTGCTTTAAATCCCCCAATCTTGCACTAGCTTTTGACCTACCTTGCATACTGATTTGAGCTTTGAGTATAACATAAAAAAGTTCTTTTTTTTTTTTTGTGTTTAAGATACTTCATTAAGACCACTTTTGTGTTTGGGGTCGTTTACCCCCTCTTAGGCCTTGTTTGGCCTCATTTTTGTGCATTTTTGGTGAGCTCCGGGACCACCTTGTTTGGGCCTCCTCACCACTGAAATCTTGAGGGATTTCAGTGGTGAGGATGGTGGTTTGAGGTTCTAAGAAGGAGAGGGCCATCCCCTCTCCTTATTGTCTTCAAAACTTGTCATTTTAGCCTCATGTGTGAGCACCTTGTTTAAGTTCATGTTGGCCATGTCTTAAGTAGTATTTGTGCTTATTTTGCCATAATATAGCATTGTTGTATGTTGGTTTAGACACACCATGCATGCTTAGCATACTTGTCTTGTAATGCCATGAAATTGCCTTAATATGCTTTGTGCTTTGAGCCCTATTTCTAGCATGATTTTGGCTTAGCTTTGTGAAGCGTTTATGCATATTTTGGCATGATTTAGGTCTGATTTTGGTTGTTTGGGTCATCCATGACTTGCTTTGTATAGCTACCATGCAATCTAGCTTGTATGCCTTGAGTGTTGGCTCTTCTACCATGCTCTATTTGCATCATTTCAGTGGTTTGGCACCATTAGTTATGATATTTCAGTCCTTGCTCCATGCTCGTATGCTTGCATTTGATGCCCCTTTAATGCTTTAAAAGGTTGGTGTTCCATGCTCCATGTTTAGACATTTGTGTATGCTTCCATGTGTAGGTCATTTAGATGCCATCTAAGTGGTGTTTGAGGCTTACTTTGACATGATTTGGGATTGTTTTGATTCACTTTGATCATTTGCTTCATGTGCCATATGATCATGGTTTAAGTCCTTGGGCTAATTCCAAGCTTCTATGCATGCTTTGCTTGTTATGCTTACTTGGTTTGGCACCATCTATGACATGATTTCAGAGCTTATAATGCATGCCATATACCCATGTTTGTCTTCTTTTAAGTGTGCATAAAAGTTGCTTCCTTGTGCCTAAGTGTTGGACCATTTGTGCATGCATGTTTGTATGTGTTTTGGCCTTCATTTCCATGGCACTTGGCCACTGTTTTGGGCCTAGTATAGAGCTGCCCAAATTAGTTTAAATCCATGCTTGACATGTTGCTCAAATGTTGTTGCCTTATTCCATACCTTGCATGCTTGTTAGCTTAGGTTGTGTGCCTAGTACATATTGCATGTTTGCATACTTGCCTCCATGCTCATGTTGCATGCTTAGCTCACATGCTTGGGTTGCATTTGGCATGCATGCCTTGCCTCTTGATTGAGCATGATAGAGGTTGGGCTTTCATTTGTTTGGTTTGCATTACATTTGAAATCAAAATGCACAACTTGGCTTCTTGGGCCATAACGCATTGAAATGCGTGATTGGTGGTCCGAGGGTCGAGGACCATCCTCCTTTGAGTCATGAACATGATGAGGAGGGTGGTGGTGCAAACATTGCTTTGAAAATGCATTGCCATGCCTTGTCTGCCCTCTGCTGCTGCCAAACAGGTTTCTGCAGGAAGATTTGGCCGGCCGGCCATCTCCAGTGCCGACCGGCCATCCATTAGTGGCCGATGGATTAATAAGTGGCCGGTGAGTATTCCCCATGGCCGGTGGCCATTCCTCTTAGCCGGTGGCACTCCACAGTGTTCATAGAAGCATCCCTGGGACTTGCACAATTTTCAGAAGAGCAGAGCAGGGAAAACAGAGGCAACTTGTGCTTGGCGACGGATTTCCGAGCAAACCCGAGCACGTATGCATTGGACCCTCTTCCCGAGGCCTTTTACTGCTTTCCTTAGCTTAGTTAATTTGTTAATTAATTAAGTGGCCTATAATAATTAATTAGCTTGTAGGTTAATTAATTTGTATATTCTTTTGGTCTCTCCGAGCGAGGGCGAATTTGTAATAAGTGTGGGTGCGTGTGTGCATGTCTTCCAACCCCCACTTCTTTCTCCCTTTTACTTACTTGCTTATGATGGTTAGTATAAGGACATGTTTATTTTAGCATACCTCATGTTATGCATGCGTGCATCATTCATCAGTATTGCATTCACCGGACTCGGTACATCATGCTAATTGCATTATATTTCAAATCAAATTTGAATACATGCTACTTGCGCATTTCACATGCCATCCTTAAGATTAGCCGAGCCTATTCTAGTGACATTCTGTATGTGATGCATTAGCCATTTTTAACATGAACTAGAATCATGCATGATTACTAACTAGTTTCTGTTTTGGCTTGGAGTACTTGGTAAGCTTTTATGCTTTAGCATACCGCATGTGTATGTGTGTGAGTGTTGCCATAATAGCATGATTACCATAAGGCTAGCTGCTTATGTGATATAACTGCTTGAATGCCTGTGGATGGAGGTTGAATTACCTAAATTGGAATAAAGCACTAAAACTGTGAGTTTTAAGCCCACTAGATAGTGGCAAAACCATCTTTTCCAAAGCCCACTCGAGGGTGGCAAAACCTGCATTTTAGCCTACTTACGAGTAGCAAACCATTTTCGAAAACAAACATGAAATGTTTTGTTCCAATTTAGGCGATTTGGTTTATACTTGTTTGCTGTGCGCATAACGTAGTAAATCTAGGCTAATAACCAGAATAAGAACACATAACGTTTTCAAAATCGGATATCACGGTTAGTAGAGGCCGGTCTTCGGACCGGGCGAGAGGGGGTGCTCATAGCTGACCTTCCCCGATCGTACCCAAGTTCCCGAGCCGAGGCAACTTTGGTTATGACGGACACGTGGCCTTTGGCACCGAGTCAGGGTTTCCTAAATTTCCCCATTAAAAAATATTTAGGTGGCGACTGTATATCTGGCAAAGCATCCCATGTTTGGCACTTGTTTTCAAAAATCTGTTTTCTCAAAACGATTTGCCGGATTTGGACTCTTTGGTTCAAGATTAAGAACCATGACACAAATTCAGTCCGAACTGTAGCGTGTAGTGCGGAGTCCTCCGCGGGCCTGTCTACAGTTTCTGGCGACTCCACTGGGGAGTATTAGAGAGCTTGACTCGTACTCGTGATATCCTGTTTTGATTTCATTTATGTGTCTCTTTGCATTGCATGTGCATTGGTACGCCTACGACACCGTGTTTGCCATCTTCCATTCCTGAACAGTTTGCCAGAGGCTTGTCTTGTCAAGGCATGTCCATAAGGCTGACCGGTTATGGGCTCTGATAGCATGGAAACACAAACCCTGGTTTTACCGGGCACCATTTTCGACCATTCGACCTAGTGCATATTCGGAACCATAGTGACCATTCCAAACTAGGACATGTTGCTTACCCGATGTTAGGTTGTTTGAAACCGCTGCGTGCGTAGTGAAACCCTACCTCCTAACAAAATAGGACAGGGAAACCCTACCCCAACATAGGGGTGTTTTGGCTCTCTTTTACATGCTATGTGCTTTTAGAGTGTATCTCTACAGGGAATGCGTGTATCACAGTGTTTGGGCATCGTGCCCACGCATCAAGATTTGGGAATCAATTTTACCCGAGGGTATCGGTTTAGGACGCTTATTTGGGGAACAAAGGATCAAGAGTACATACCGTTCGCTTATGCTCATATCCGCTCCAAAGGAAATTGAGCCGAGATCTTTGTCTGTTTTTCTTTTGCAAGGTAGTCCCGAACCATAGCTTCGTAAGGCTCCGATCCCCGAGGTTCATCGAACTTGTCCGATAGACTTTGTCGTCAAAGATTCAATTCAACCAAGATTCCTTCGCAGCGAAAGCGGAACATTCGATTCGTCGGTCACCGACCACATCATCATGAGACCCGTGATGGCACAGGTTCAAGAATTTGTGGTCGTGATAGCGGCGTAAATCGTGAACCGCCATGTAGGCCGAGACCAAGATTGAAACGCAATACCATCTGGGCATCTGCCTCACATCCACTTTTGGGACCCCAAATTAACTTTGATCCACTTCCACCAGCTTGAAGATTTGCGTTGTCCGAATCCTGAAAGGTTGACTCAAGCTCAGTGCTCAGACTGGTGCGACCTTACTGAGAGGCTTCAACCCTTTCATGTTAATGAGCTCAATCCGACTGCAGTGAAAATTGCGAACCTTGAGAAGCAATTCAAGAAGGGACAGGGCCTTAACTCCATTCCCGACATTGAGGATGGGCACACCGAGGTTGCCGTGCGGCTCCCAGACAGATTCAAAATGCCGTATATTGACCGTTTCAATGGGTCTGGAGATCCAATGGTACATATTCGGCTTTTCTTGGATGTCCTGAAACCGATGGGCCTGACTAAGCCACAGAAAATCTCTCTGTATGGAAGAACCCTGTCGGGTGTAGCAGCCACTTGGTACGCTAAGTTAGAGGACAAAGTGAAGCAAAACTGGGAAGAACTGGTTGAGGCCTTTGTCGATCAGTATTCGTACAACATCCAAGTTGAAATGACCATGTAGGAACTTGAAGCAACCCGCCAGAACCCAACAGAGCCTTTTGTGGAATTTGTTGCAAGGTGGAGAGCAAAGGCAGCACAGATGACAGATCGGCCTTCCGAGAGGGATCAAGTGCAGATGATGGTGCAAAACCTTGAGCATGATATGTTGCAAAAGTTGATAGTCGCTCCGCTATTCACTTTCAAGAGTTTGCATGAACTGGGGGTTCAGGTCGAGAATGCGTTCAACATAGGGATCATTCCCAGAACAAGTGAATCGACAAGAAGAGTGATTTCTGGGAGTACCAATGCTAGTAGTAACGCTATTCCCAAACCTACCGAAATCAATACAGTAGCCACAGCCAACCCTTTTGCCAATCCGAGCCTACAAGCGGTGTACCAAATTTCAAGCTCGAGGCGTAACTTTCACCCCCCTCTATATGAGCTTGACTAGCGCACTAAAAGCCTTGATGGAAAGAGGGCATCTCAAACCCCTCGATCCTCAACCTCTGCCTGACCCACTCCCAGCCAGACATAACCCCTCCAAGTACTGTGTGTACCATCAGCAGCGCGGTCATGGCACCGACCGTTGCTACCGCCTTCGTCATGAGATCCAAAATCTCGTTGACAACCGGACGATAGCTCCACCTTCAGCCCCCAATGATCAAGTACCTCATCCACATCTCAACCTAGTCCACACACTGGCCGTCCCTTACAACCCCAGCGTATACATCACCCCAGTCCATCTATCTAAGCCTAATGTGTTTATCCCAGAGAGCTTGGACTTATGCATGATGGGTGCATCTGAACCCCAATCATCTCAATCCCATGAACCCACTACTTCTAAGCTGATGAGTATGATCGAAGATCTTCAGAGAACTGTGGCAGATCTGGCCTTTGGGGTTTTGGCCCCATCATCAACCACATCACGTACTAGGGAGTTCATATCTAAAGGCTCCCCAACCTTGGGACAGGTTGCATTGGAAGAAGGCCAAACCCTTAACAAAGTGGAAGCAAGGGGTAAGAACAAGGTAGGGGCAGGCATTGGCCCCCATGAACACCTTCGGTGGGATATTAAGGCTTTGAAAGCTGAAGGACTGAACAAAGGGCAAGTCCTTGCGGTTGTTGAAGAGGCTGTGGATGACACTTTTGCCACTCAGAATGAAAGCAGTCTGAATCAAGGGGCAAGCCGGGAGAAGGGTCTTTGTACTAGGAATGTTCCTTTCAGCTCTAATCCCGTGCTCGGAAGAGATCAGCAAACCCAGTCAACGCCTGCCAATCTCTTTGCTGGTGCATCCAACAAAAAGCCACGAACCTCAAAACACCCACCTTGAGGCCAGAGGGTGTTCACACCACTGTACATGTCTCTATCAGCGGCCTTGAGGGTCCTGATTAGAGAGGGGGATTTGAAACCCTTGCAGCCGCGACCGTTGCCAGATAGACTTCCTTCATCCTATAATCCGGCCAAGTATTGTGCCTTCCATCAACAAGTCGGCCATGACACTGATGGTTGTTACCGTCTTCCCCATGAAATACAAGATCTGATTGACAACAAGATCATCATCGCACCAGTCTTACAAAGTCTATCGGCACTGGATCAGTGAACTTGTGGGGGATAATGTGATCATGTGATCAGGGGATGAACCACCTGCGGGCAGCACTCAGTTTACTCCAGATGTGGCGTTTGGCACGCACTGTTTTGAGCATTTGCGAATGCTAGTTTTGTAGTTTCTGACTTGGGTGTTGAGTCAGTTCTGTAGTTTTGTTTTGAGTCAGTCTCTTTGTTTTGAGTAAGTCTTTTTGATTAAGGGTCTGTCTTGTTGTATCGAGTCAGTCCTGTTGTAAAAAGATCGGGTGATTCCGGGGGTGTTACCTCGGGTATCACCATTTTGTTTTGCATTTGTCTTTTCGTTTTGTTTTGAGTCTGTTTCTGCCAGGGAGCCAGTTGTGCCAACAGATTTTTGAATGAAACAACAGTGATCTTCACGCTCTCACATTTGCTTCTGCCTTGTGCCAGTTATGCTGGAAGTTCTGAATGAGATGGCAATATTAAACTAAGAACTCTGTCTTTTCTGTGCCTTAAAATCATTATAATGACCTGAGTTTTTCAAAACTTTTCAGAACACTGCGGTAAAAACGAAGAGAAAGATATTCCTCGGGATTTGCAAAAATTTGATCAACTGAGAGAAAGAGAGGCATGCTAAGCCCTTAATGAATGAAATCATGCTTGTTAATGTGAGTACTGAGAAGGACCCTAGCTTGATCCAGATTGGCTCCACACTGTCTTCAGCGCGAGCGATTAGTCGCTTTCTTAAAATTTTTCAAAAAAATGTTTTGCGCAGTCCTGCGAAGTCCTGTGTGGAATCGCTCTTGAGATTGTGCAGCTTAGGATCACTCTCAGCCTCGAGACTCAACCCCTGCTTTCAAAACCTTGGACCTTAATTCAGAGTGTTCAATGGTCAACTACAACGTGAGGCCTGTGTGTCATCAAAAGAAGCTTGCAAAGCTAGATCAGAAGCACCCCTGGAACTAGGGGCAAAGAATTTCAAATGTGCTCGAAGAGCCGAAGATGGATCATTCCGCAAATCAATGAAGACTAGCAAGAATGCCAAATTCCAGAAGGGAAGAAAGAGGAAGGTGTCGCTGGAGGACAACCGAGTTCCGATCCACAACACTAGGGACAAATTCAGCCCTCATTGGATGGACTCCTGTATCGTTAGCAAACAGCAGCCACTCTCTTGGATTCAGATGACTCCAGGATCTCAAAACCATTTGGCATGGACTTGTTACACTTTTACCCTTTGAGAGGCTCGCTGGGCTGAAAACCCGGAAGGGCGACCCATGCAAAAGTTAGAGCAAGAAAAGAATAAGAGAACAACAAAAAAGGAAGAAGAAAAAAAAAATGCAAAAAGAAATGAAAAAGAAGAAAAAATACAAAAATAGAAAAATTGAAAAAGAAAAAAAAGAAGAAAAGAAATGAAAAAGAAGAAAAGAAATGGAAAAGAATGAAAAGAAAAGAAAAACAAAAGCTTGCAAGGTCGAAAACCCGCATCGGGCGCCTTGGCAAAAGTTAGAGCGCAAAAGGAGAGGTTAAATACCCGAGTGTACCTTAACCCCAAACTATGTAAGGCTTGATTCCCATCTTTGGGATACGTAGGGAACTTCATTTTGAAGTCCAGCCGTAAAACACTTCAATTCGATTGTGTCCATGTAATGGTTTTGATCATCTTTGCCTTCTCTGTATCCGAGAGTTCGGTTGTAATCACCGCTCCGAGAACTGATTATAATGCGCTGCGATGCCATTTAGACAAGGGGCAACTTTCCGTTGCCATTAAATATACTACGGTGCCATTCAAAGAAGGGGCAACTTTCCATTGCCATGCATTGTCCTTCAAACAAGGAGCAATTTTCCATTGCTATGGGTCCAAGGTCGTACATCTCGAAAGTAGGTTCCGTGCTCGTTGAGCATTGGCCATTTGCAAAAATAGTTTTTGAGAATTTTTACTGAGGTTGACTAATCATCTCGAAAATTATTCCATATTTTCTAAAACTGGACCATTTCTTGGACCCAAAAAAGGAAAATTTTCAGTGTTCATAGCCTGACTTACATAATTTCAAATCAAAATTGAACAAGCGCGTTAATCTAACTCTCATATTGATCAAAATTGTTTTAGTAGAAAAACCAGAACAAAAAATGGTCAAAATGATGAACTAGGGGCACAGTTGAGTCAGGTGTTCTGTCTTTTCCCCTTTGTCAAAATACTTGCCAGAAAGGGCACCATACTTGCCAAGAAGGGCACTCTACTTGCCAGAAAAAGGCACCACTAAAGCTAACCGCAAAAGGGCTGAAAGCTCTATCACCCTCCAAGCAGCGAGGTATCAAGCCAAGTGCGAAGCACGAACGAGAACGGATCAAGATATTCCACTCCTTTGTCTGGATAGATCTGATCACGTCCAAACTCCCCAACAGAGCATCATCAATCGATGCCAATTGCAGACCTGCTGCACATCCAGCCGCATCATAACCCCCTCAGTGGGGGAAGTTCACTGTTGTGAGCAAAAGAAAGAGAATCTAGCAGAATGCTAGGGGCAAGAGCCCACACCTTCTTGTCTACCCATCAACCACCCAGGGGAGGGATAAAAAAATGAGAGATTGAAGAATAGAGAGATGTGCGTTAAGAGAAAAAGTGAGAAAAGGGCTTTTTCAGAAAACTAGAGATTGAGTGCCAAGTGATGTGAGAATCACAAGTAAGAAAGGGTGGGAAACAATACCCTGTGAAACAGGCTCCCTGTGCACGTCTGAGTGTCGTGTCTTTTGTTTTATCTCGATTCTGGTTTTGAGTCGTTTCGAGTGTTTCTCGATGTGTTTAGGTTGTTTACCTTTTGTTTTCCTTTGTTGAGTCGTGGTGCGCTGTGTTCGGTCGTAGGCTCAATACCTGGTTAAGAACTCCTTTCTCAATTTCAAAAATAAATCGTTTTGTGCTCAGAGTGCTGTGCCATTCTCCACATTTGTGCAAAACAAGATTCCTTCCTTCATAAACTGCAGGGTCCACCCTCGATAAGTGTGAACAGTAAAACAAGGACCTATCTGAAGCTATGTGGGTTCCAGATTGCGAAGCAAAAAAAAAAAAAAAAAAGGGGAAAATTTGGAGCATCTTAGTGTGTTTCAACTTCGGCAAATTCCGAGATTGTATTCCGGATGTACCTCTTCAGACCTTGTCAGTGTTCCGAAGAATGAGCGTGTCTCTACTTCAAGTGTAAGCCTGCTTCAAGTCAAAATGGCAGTCTAAGCAGCACCTGAGGGTTTCATATGCAGATGTTACCTCTCGCCAATATAGACAGAGTGTCCCCTTTTGAGCTGAGTATGCTGCAAAGTCCTCTAAGAGGTAAATCAGAGGCACCAGAGTACATGTTTGATGCCCCTCTATTGCATAGAATGTGCACTTTCATATACACTTCTATTACATGCGTGCCGCGCATCGTTATGATTCATGCATAGAATATGCTTGCTTTCGATTTCGTATAGAATATCCTTTGCTTTCAATGTTAAATAGAATATGCTTGTCTCATGCATAGAAAATGCACTCTTCCATACTTGCATAAAAAATGCTTATATCTTTTGCATAGAAAATGCATTCTTCCTCACTTGCATAGAACATGCATTTTATCGCACTTTCTTGTGCATTGTATCTCACTCGCACTATTTTGTGCACTTATACTTTGTATCTCACTCGCACTGTCTTGTGCATCTTGCGGTTGTGTTTCACTTGCACTATCTCGTGCATTGCATTACAATCGCTTATTTTGGCGATTATTTAGCGTATCGCGCTGTTTTGTGCAGATTATCATTCGCGCTGTTTTGCGCATCGCACTGTTCTGTGCAGGTTTGGGTTCGCGCTATTTTGCGCATTACATTGCCTTATGCACTTTCGCATTTCTAATCACTAGCGCTTTTTTTGTGCATTGCACTGTCTTGTGCATTACATTTCATTCGCGCTATTTTGCGCATCGCGCTATTTTGCGCATCGCGCTGTCTTGTGCATTACATTTCGTTCGCGATATTTTGCGTATCGCACTGTCTTGTGCATTACATTCATCGCGTTATTTTGCGCACCTCAATCGCACTGTTTTGTGCAGTTTACATCGCGTTATTTTGCGCATCACACTGTCTTGTGCATTACATTTCGTTCGCGCTATTTTGCGCATCGCACTGTCTTGTGCATTGCATTCATCGCGTTATTTTGCGCACCTCAATCGCACTATTTTGTGCAGTTTACATCGCACTATCTTGCGCACTTTGCCTACACTTGTTAGTGCACTGCATCGCGCTGTCTTGCGCACCTCCATCGCACTGTCTTGTGCATTCAATCGCTATTTTGCGCATCGCACTGTCTTGTGCATTACATTTCATTCGCGCTACTTTGCGCATCGTGCTATTTTGCGCATCTTATTGCATTTTGCATTACATCTCATTCGTGCTATTTTGCGCATCGCACTGTCTTGTGCACTTTACTTGTCAAAACCAGCTTCGCGAAAGCGTATAAGTCCAATTACAAACTGGCTTCGCGAAAGCGTATAAGTCCAATTTTCAAGCTGGCTTCGCGAAGCGTATAAGTCCAATTGCATATAAGTCCTCCTACATATCATTTGCATCCTGCCCCTGAACTACGCTGGTTTAATTCCTTGCAAAGGGATATGTAGGCAGCCTACGGGCATAACCATTTATTTATTGGTATGTTATTTGTTTGCCCAAGTCTTCAGCCTTGTCAAAGATGGGTCGTCTCTGGGCTTTGACATTCACTCCCGTCATTGTTATGACTGTCGAGTTCTGTCAAAGAGGGGCAACTGTGGACACCCCATTTTTGACCGCCCTTAAGACTTGGGCGCAACTGATGGTTTACTTGGTGTTGGAAGGTGTGCAGGGCAAAGGTTCAATTTCTTCGGCAAGAAGAGAGACAAATCTCAACTTCACACCCCGTTTTGGACCAAAGCTATTTTGAATGGTTTGTTAGACCTTAAAACCCTCTCTTTCAAAACATTTTTTGAAATAAAGTTTCTACAATGTTCCGAGGCTCACATTTTGTCAAATAATGCGTTTTTCGATAAACCGAGCAAGAACAAAGTGGAAATGAATGAAAGAGAGATAAAATCTTTGAAAAATCTTTCAAAACACCTCGCTTATGGGTTTGAAGTTGAAGAAAAGGGGAAAGGAGAGAAGAAACCAAATTGGAGAAGAAGATAGGCAGGAATCGCTAAGAGAGGGACAAGTAGTTCTCGATAAATCAGGCTTATCTGTCTATGCACTTGGAGTTAAGCTATGAGGCCACTACCGTTGGAAAGAAGACTTCCGGGGCTTCATTTTGCACTCAAGAATCTCTTAAAGCCAAGTCCGGATGGGAGAGATATGATTGGTTGAAGTTGGGCATCATCCCGGTTGGACTGAAACTGAGAAGCCTTCACCAAAACAAGAATAACTTTTTTCAAAGTTGGAATTTTGATGCAAGGCTAGTGCCATTGGAAAGCTTACTTTCGGGGCTTCAGTTTTGACACAAGAATGACTTGAAAAAGGAGTTCATATGAAGAAGTTATGCCCGTTTGAAGTTGGACCTGCAGAGCAGATTTTCCTGCCGACCGGCCAAAGCAAATGGCCGACCGGCCAAATAGATGGCCGACTGGCCAGGAAAGATGGCCGACCGACCAAGTTTTCTAGTCGACGACCTTCCGGAGTATTCTACAGATTGAATGGATGCCAGCTGTGCCAGCTGGAATGAACAGATTCTGCTCCCCATGCACGTGTGTGGCTATTTTGCACCCTTTGCACCCTTTTTGACCCTCTTTTTGCACCCTTTTCTCAAAGAAGCTTTGACCCCTTGTCTTGGCTTCCTCAAGAAGCTTGCACCTTTGCATTAGCTTCTCTTAGAAGCTTGGTCCCTTTGACCCTTTTGTATAGCTTCTTTGAGAAGCTTTATGCCATTTCCTTGCTCTATAAAAGGAACCCACCTCCTCCATTTTTTTGGTTCAGCAAAAATCAGACCTAATACACATATATTCTGATATATACACTTTCTCTCTCTATATTTCCCTCTCTCTCTTCATTGTGTGTGTGTTTAAGGGCCAAAAGTGTGATTTCTTCTTAGTTTTGCACCAAGGCACACACCATTACACCATACTTCGACTTTGGGAGACTTTGAGGGTTTGTTCTTGAGGTTTTGAGCTTGATTTGATCAGAAGAAGGTGGCTGGACTTGCTGTTCTTGAGGTGTTCTTCAAGGGTAACACTTTTGCTTTAAATCCCCCAATCTTGCACTAGCTTTTGACCTGCTTGGCATACTGATTTGAGCTTTGAGTATAACATAAAAAAGTTCTGTTTTTTTGTGTTTAAGATACTTCATTAAGACCACTTTTGTGTTTGGGGTCGTTTACCCCCTCTTAGGCCTTGTTTGGCCTCATTTTTGTGCATTTTTGGTGAGCTCCGGGACCACCTTGTTTGGGCCTTCTCACCACTGAAATCTTGAGGGATTTCAATGGTGAGGATGGTGGTTTGAGGTCCTAAGAAGGAGAGGGCCATCCCCTCTCCTTATTGTCTTCAAAACTTGTCATTTTAGCCTCATGTGTGAGCACCTTGTTTAAGTTCATGTTGGCCATGTCTTAAGTAGTATTTGTGCTTATTTTGCCATAATATAGCATTTTTTTATGTTGGTTTAGACACACCATGCATGCTTAGCATACTTGTCTTGTAATGCCATGAAATTGCCTTAATATGCTTTGTGCTTTGAGCCTTGTTTATAGCATGATTTTGGCTTAGCTTTGTGAAGCGTTTATGCATATTTTGGCATGATTTAGGTCTGATTTTGGTTGTTTGGGTCATCCATGACTTGCTTTGTATAGTTACCATGCAATCTAGCTTGTATGCCTTGAGTGTTGGCTCCTCTACCATGCTCTATTTGCATCATTTCAGTGGTTTGGCACCATTAGTTATGATATTTCAGTCCTTGCTCCATGCTCGTATGCTTGCATTTGATGCCCCTTTAATGCTTTAAAGGGTTGGTGTTCCATGCTCCATGTTTAGACATTTGTGTATGCTTCCATGTGTAGGTCATTTAGATGCCATCTAAGTGGTGTTTGGGGCTTACTTTGACATGATTTGGGACTGTTTTGATTCACTTTGATCATTTGCTTCATGTGCCATATGATCATGGTTTAAGTCCTTGGGCTAATTCCAAGCTTCTATGCATGCTTTGCTTGTTATGCTTACTTGGTTTGGCACCATCTATGACATGATTTTAGAGCTTATAATGCATGCCATATACCCATGTTTTTCTTCTTTTAAGTGTGCTTAAAAGTTGCTTCCTTGTGCCTAAGTGTTGGACCATGTGTGCATGCATGTTTGGATGTGTTTTGGCCTTCATTTCCATGGCACTTGGCCACTGTTTTGGGCCTAGTATAGAGCTGCCCAAATTAGTTTAAATCCATGCTTGACATGTTGCTCAAATGTTGTTGCCTTATTCCATACATTGCATGCTTGTTAGCTTAGGTTGTGTGCCTAGTACATATTGCATGTTTGCATACTTGCCTCCATGCTCATGTTGCATGCTTAGCTCACATGCTTGGGTTGCATTTGGCATGCATGCCTTGCCTCTTGATTGAGCATGATAGAGGTTGGGCTTTCATTTGTTTGGTTTGCATTACATTTGAAATCAAAATGCACAACTTGGCTTCTTGGGCCATCACGCATTGAAATGCGTGATTGGTGGTCCGAGGGTCGAGGACTGTAATACCCCGACCCTCATATCTGATTCTGTTGTCTTTATAATCCCCTATTCTGTGTCTTTGAATGTTATTGTGAAAATCTATGTGAAAATATAGTAAAAGAGCATGGAAGTTAGGGATATGAGTTTCTATCTGTTGAATTAGAACGTATCTGTTACACTTGAATTACTTAAAATGGAAATTGAGCATCTTAGAGATTTAATTTGCAGAAATTGATTTGATATTTGGAATCTACATGATTTTTAAGCTATAAAGGGATTTTCTGTAAAATTTTTATTTCGGCACCATAAAGCGATTGAATTTTGTCTTTTGTGCTCTTATATCTTGTTATATATATCTATGCCTAAGACTTGTAAAATTTGTGATCAAAACGTGGGCTTACATTGAGAAAGAAAGGAAGAGAGGAACGTGAGAGTTGAAGGAGAAGAATTGGGGGAAACTAAATTTGACTCACCAAAGAAGCTCATCCATTAGTAGGATTGGGAGATTGAGGTTAAGGTAACCAAATTCCTAGTTTAACTTCTCAAGAATCTCATCTCATGCTTGTGTTGATTCATGGATAATCTATGTTTGCTCCACTAGGGTTTCTCATTGATTTGGTGCCTTGACACTTTGGACATCAATCTTTGTTTCTATAGCATTAATTCATACCAATATGTTACTACTATGTGCTATGTTTGTTGAATTTGTAGAACTTGAATATATTTGGAACATTGGATGGAATTTGTGAAAGTGTTGGCTTGTTAAAGCCTTTAACTTGGTTTAAATGGGCATGATTAAGCTTTCCTCCATGTTGTGGTGTTGTTAAGTAGAAGTATTGCATGAATTTCATCCTTGATTGCATGAAAAATTGGGTTTGAATGATGAATTTTGGCTTGAGATCGGCCGCCTGAATCTGGGTAGTCGTCCGCCGAGCGGAGTCGAGGCCGCCGAGCGTGAAAATGCACCTCCCAAGGTTTTCGAAATTTACCTGACGCTCGAAGCGGATAACTACGCTGGCGTAAAATCGACCATCGATATTTTGGCACTACCTTTGTCCGCTCGAGCGGACAAAGCTACGCTCGAGCGGAGGACTGTTTCAGCAAGGAAAATATGTTTTGTTCAGTTTTTTGTGTTTGACTCTTCGGTGCTATTAGAATATTCTTTTCTGATGGGTCTTAAGAGATTATGACTTTATAAAAGTGTGGAGGCATGTGAATCGATTTTAAAGGAAAAGAATACTAATTTATTAGTTATGTTGTGTGTAGGGCACACTCCAGGAGGAACTCATACGCCACCACAACACTGTGAGTAATAGTGCATTTTACATATATTTATGTATCCGCTTTCTGTAAGATAAGATCATAACTTATATGTCGATCTAGAACTGAAACCTGAGTCGAAAGACTATCTGTGCCGCAAGGCTACCTGTTGTGCCGCAAGGCTACCTGAGTCGAAAGACTATCTGTGCCGCAAGGCTACCTGAGTCGAAAGACTATCTGTGCCGCAAGGCTACCTGAGCCGAAAGGCTATCTGTGCCGCAAGGCTATCTGGGCCAATAGGCCAATCTGTTATCTCAGTATTTGGCTTTGGATACACATACTACTGTACATGGTGATTTTATTACTACGCACTACTATTCACTGAGCTTGTCTCATTACGTAGTTTTGTTGATTCTGTAGGAACCCGGCTTGAGGCGATCTAGCACACTTCATGCATTTTGTCGACTAAGGATTACCGAACCTTTGGAGGAAACCCTTACATATTAGATTAGTTTTCTCTAAATGTACTTTTTGGTATCCACATCGCTGGTCAGGGTTATGTATTTATTGTTTTGTATGCCTAAAACCTGGGCTGGATTGTAAATGTTTATGTAACCTCTTTTTGTGTGCATGCTACGTTATGTTCAATGTTAAGATGGTCCTGGCTTGTTGATAGTTGCTCAATGGATATTTCTAGATGTCGTTTTAAATTTAATGCTTCCGTTCAGGCCCCCAATGTATACCATACAGGTTATTCATGCATTTACCTTAAGTCATGCCCAAACTTATAGGGGCTGAGGTAGGGTGTGACAAGTGGTATCAGAGCACGAGTTGCTATCTCACACACGGATCCATTGAGCGGTAGGATGTCTAGTGTGGTAGGCATCATACGGGAAAGTAGGAATGATAGCAACGTGATATGATTTCTGCTAACCCTAATGCTAACAATTTGACTTCCTTGTACACCTTTGTGTATGGTATAATGATTTGTTTTGTCAGACTATGGTGAGAACAAGGGCTGATGAGCCAGAAGATGCTACCTCGGTGCGGTTGGATAGGATGGAAAGAATGATGAGAGATATGGCTGAAACTCTACGACAACAACAGCAACAACAACCTCAGCCACCACCCCCGCCAGTACCCCCACCTGTAATGCAAGATATTCACGCTGAGGATCGTACCATCACACTTACACGGGAGTTTAAAAAGATGAAACCACCTTCGTTCAAAGGAGGAATTGAACCGATGAAGGCGGAGGCATGGGTGCTAGGGATAGAGAAACTATTCGAAGTCTTCCCTTGTACTGAAGTTCAGAAAGTGCAGCTTGCCGCTTTCACGCTTGAAGAGGAGGCACGGAGGTGGTGGATGCTTACGAACAATGCATCTGAGTTGACTTGGGACAGGTTTTTGGTGTTATTCTATGACAAATATTTTCCTCAAAGCATGCGAGACAAGAAATGGCGAAGTTTGAAACGTTGAGACAAGGAAACAAAAGCTAGTAGTCTGAAGCCCGGTTGCGAACTAGCTCGGTTTGCACCTCACATGGTAGAACCTGAGTACAAAAAGCGCGGAAATTCGAGGGAGGATTACGGAATGCCATTCAGGATCGGATCAATGTGTTGAAGTTACCGACGTCGTTGATGTCTTGGAGCGGGCTGTCATCGCAGAAGGAAATTTGGCTACTCAGACTCGGATTTCCGAATGGAAAGGGAAGAGGCAAAATATTCAATGGTCTAAGGGATCAACAACTACACCAAATAAAAGCGATTGAAACTTCACGGACAACATCTCAGAATTCGACTCCTGAGTGTCAGGAATGCGGGTTGAAACATCGTGGGGTTTGTCACCGGTTAACTGGAGCTTGTTTCTGGTGTGGAAAAACAGGACATTTGATTAGGGATGTCACAAAGGAATCAACAACCCGGTAGTAAGGCCACAAGTTCAATTTGGGTCTACGACTCCTAGTGCCAAATCCACTGTCAAACCAAACAATAACAAGGACACCATGAAGCAAGGTAGGGTGTTTGCGTTGGTTCCGGGAGATATACAGAATGCAACAACAGTAGTGTCAGGTACATTTACAGTCTATGGCCACTCTGCTTATGTTTTGTTTGATTCTGGCTCTACCTGCTCTTTTGTGTCAAAGCAATTTGCAAAGAACTTAGATACACCTGAAATAGAATTAGCCTATGTGTTGTGTGTTACATCGCCTATGGGGACTTCCTTGATCTGTACTTCTGTCTATCCTACTTGTGAAATTCTCATTGGAAATGCTCGTGTATATGCTAATTTAGTCCCACTTGATATAACTTCATTTGATATTATTTTGGGGATGGATTGGTTGGGAGAATACGGGGCTACCATAGATTGCCTAAGGAAACAAATTAAATTTCACCCTCCGGGCCAGTTAGAAACTATTTTCCAGGGTCAAGAAGTGACATCACCACCGTATGGGGTGAGTGGCGATGAACCGCTCTACTCTGACGGGGATCTCCCCTTGTGCTCTTCGAACACTTACCTTCAACTGACAGTACAAAGGCTCTGAAATACTGGCAAGGGTTCTTCACGTAGAACACTTTGGATACTGCCTTTCTTCTTGATCATATTCATAACTTTCCCTATTCTCCAACGGGGTGACAGACTAGGTTGGTTCAGTATCCAGAATTGAGGTGCATACACGCTATCTCAACCTATGGGGCTTCCATACAGATTTCAAGCCGAGGACACGCCTTTGGGTATTTAAACTAGACTTTAGTCTCGGAAATCCCGAACTTTTGCATTCTAGGCAACAGCCATTCGAACTCTAGTTTCCACCGTCGTAGTTGGTCTCCTAGGAACTCATTGCGAACACAACCGAGATGCCTCTGGCAGGGAATGATACTCAGGGAGAACACTTTTGATTGCCATTCTGGCTTGAAGCAGACTTGATCTTGAGCTTGAGGTAGAGGCACACTTATACTTCGGAGCATTGGCAAGACCTGAAGAGGTACACACGGAATGCAATCTTGGAATTTACTGAAGTTGAAACCAACTCGGATACCCGACATTTTCCCTTTTTTCTTTTGCTTTGCAGTCTGGAACCTATATAGCTTCAGATAGGTCCTGGTTTTACTGTTCTCGCGTGACACAGGTTGAACCTGCGGTTTACAAAAAGCGAATCTTGTTTTCTTGAGATGTGGGGAACGCACGACACTTTCGAGCGCAAAAGCGATTTTTATTTTGAAATTGAGAGATGAGTTCTTGATCGGGTATTGAGCCTACAACCTGAACACACGCAAGACCGACTCAACAACAGAAAATAAAAGGTAAACAACCTAAACACATCGAGTAACACTCGAAACGACTCAAAACAAGAATCGAGATAAAACAAAAAGACACGACACTCAGACGTACACAGGGAGCCTGTTTCTCTGGGTATTGTTTCCCACCCTTTCTCATTTGTGATTCTCACATCACTCAGCCCTCAAGCTCTGTTTTTCTGAAAAAGCCATTTTCCTTACTTTTTCTCTCAGCGCACATCTCTCTTTTCTTTAATCTCTCATTTTTTATCCCTTCCCTGGGTGGTTGATGGATAAACGGGAAGTTGCGGGCTCTTGCCCTTAGCATTCTGCTAGATTCTCTTTCTTCTGCTCACAAAAGTGAACTTTCCCGCAGAGCGGTTGTGATGCGGCTGGATATGCAGCAGATCTGCAATTGACATTGGTTGACGATGCTCTACTGGGGAGTTTGGATGTGATTAGATCTGTCCAGATGAGGGAATGAAATATCCTGCTCCATTCCAGTTCGTGCTTCGCACTTAGCTTAACACCTCGCTGCTTGGAGGATGAGAGAACTTTCGGCATTTTGATGTTAGTTTCTGTTGTGCCCTTTTCTGGCAGATACGGTGCCCTTTCTGGCAAGTATGTTGACAATGAGGAAAAGACAAAACACCTGGCTTAACTGTGCCCCTAGTTCATTATTTTGACCATCTTTTGTTTTTGACGTTCTGCTAAAACAATTTTGACTAACATGAGAGTTAGATTAACATGCTTGTTCGATTTTCTGATTTAAAATCATGCAAGTTAGGTTATGAGCACTGAAAATTTTCATTTTTTAGGTCTAAGAAATGGTCCAATTTTAGAAAAATGGAATAATTTTCGAGAGAATTAGTCAACCTTAGTAAAAATTCTCAAAACTATTTTTGCAAATGGCCACTACTGAACGAGCACGGAACTTAATCTCAAGATGCACAACCTCAGATCCGAAGGAGAATTGCCCCTTGTTTGAACGGTACTGCATGGCAACGAAAAGTTGCCCCTTGTTTGAATGGCACCGCAGCGCGCTGTATGGCAACGGAAAGTTGCCCCTTGTTTGAATGGCACCGCAGTGCATTGTAATCAGTCTTTAGAGTGACGATCACAACTGAACTCTCGGATACAGAGAATACAAAGATGACCAAAACCATCACATGGACACAATCGAATTTGAAGTGTTTTACGGCTGGACTTCAGAATGAAGTTGCCAACGTATCCCAAAGATAGGAATCAAGCCTTACGTAGTTCGGGGTTAAGGTACACTCGGGTATTAACCTCTTCTTTTGCGCTCTAACTTTTGCCAAGGCTGCCCTTTCTGGGTTTTCAACCTTGCGAGCTTTGTTCTTCTCTTCTTTTCAATTCTTTTCATTTTTTTTCTTTTTCATATTTTTCATCTTTTCTATTCATTTTCTTCATTTTTCTTCATTTTTTTCTTTTTCTTGTTTTTCTTGCTCTAACTTTTGTCTGGGTCGCCCTTCTGGGTTTTCGGCCCAGCGAGCCTCTTAAGGGTAAAAGTGTAGCCTTGTCCATGTCAAATGGTTTTTGAGGTCCTGAAGTCATCTGAATCCAAGAGAACAGCTGCTGTTCGCCGACGATACAGGAGTCTATCCAATAGGGGGGTTGAATTTGCCCCTAGTGTTGTGGACTGGGACTTGGCTGCCCTTCAGCAATGTCTTCTTTTTTCCTCCCTTTTGGGGTTCGGCATTCTTGCCGATCTTCATTGATTTGTGGAATGATCCATCTTCGGCTCTTCGAGCACAATCTTGCATCTTTTGCCCCTAGTTCGAGGGGTGCTTTTGATCTAGCTTTGCAAGCTCCTTTTGATGACATCTGATCTTCTTGATCTGACTTCCTTGCCTCTAGTTCGAGGGGCGCTTCTAATTCGGCCAGACGGGCCTCACATTGTGGTTGACCATTGAACATTCTGAATCTAAGTTCAAGGTTCGAAAGCAAGGGGTCGAGTCTCGAGGCTGGAAGCGATCCTAGACTGCACAATCTCAAGAGCGATTCCACACAGGTCTTCGCAAGACGGCGCAAAACATTTTTGAAACCCTTTAAGAAAGTGACTAATCGCTCGCACTGAAGACAGTGTAGAACCAATCTAGATCAAGCAAGGATCCTTCTCAGTACTCACATTAACAAGCATGATTTCATTCATTAAGGGCTTGGCACGCCTCTCTTTCTCTCAATTTGATCAAATTTTTGCAAAACCCGAGGAATTCCTTCCTCTTTGTTTTCACCGCAGTGTTCAAAAAGAGTTTTTGAAAAACTTAGGTCGATGTAATGAATTCAAGGCACAAAAGAGCAGGTGAAATGCACTGCCGTTTCATTCAAGTTTGCTGGCACAACAGGCTCAAAGTAATAAGCACAAAACATGACAGCCACAGCTGTTTCATTTAGATCTTCTGATGTAACTAGCTCTCTGGCAGAAACAGACTCAAAAGTAAACGAAAAGACAAACACAAAACAAAATAGTGATATCCGAGGTAACGCCCCCGGGATCATCTGACTCTAACAAAACAGGATTGACTCGATACAACAAGACAGACCCAACTGACTCAGTATGAAAAGACTGACTCTATACAACATGACAGACTCTAAATGACATAACAAAACTGACTCAATACCCAAGTCAGACAGTACAAAAAAAAAAAAAAAACAGTATTCACAAATGCTCAAAACAGTGCGTGCCATACGCCACATCTGGAGTAAGCTGAGTGCCGCCCGCAGGTGGTTCATCCCCCGATCACATAGTCACATTATCCCCCATAAGTTCACTGATCAAGTGCCGATAGACTTTGCAAGACTGGTGCGGCGATGACCCTGTTGTCAAACAGATCCTGTACATCATGGCGCAGACGAAAGCAACTATCAGTGTCATGACCGGTTTGCTGATGGTAGACACAGTAATTAGTCTGGTCATGCTTTGAAGGGAGAGGATCGGGTAGAGGCCGTTGTTCCAACGGTTTCAGATATCCTTTCCGGAGTAAGGCCTCTAGAGCCTTTGACAAAGGCATATAAAGTGGGGTAAAAACCCTTTTGTCTTGAGGTGGATATTTGGTTTTTTGCGAGCTACTTCCGGATGCACCGATGAATGGGGTAGCTATTTTTGATGTGGTGGTGGTGACCATGCCCACTTTAGAAGACCTTGCAGCTGCATCACCACTGGTGGTTGCATTTGAACTGCGAAAAAACGCCCTCCTGGGCTGCTCCTTCTCCTGGTCATTGAGGCCCTGCCTCATAGCGTCCGCGATTTGCACCCCCATCTCGTGTAAATCTGAAAAGGTGGGGAAGGGGAGTACAATCATTTTCTGCATAAGCTTGGGCTGGAGATTGCGCACAATCATTCGAATTTGATCTTTGTCAGTGGGCCTAGTGGTCATCATTGAGGCCTTGGCCCTCCATCGGGTTACGAAGTTAGAAAAACTCTCCTTAGGCTCCTACCTAGTCATCTCGAGATCACGGGTTGTGATCTCGATCTGTGTATTATAGGAGTATTGAGCGACAAAAGCCTCAGCCATTTCATCCCAATTCCTCTTGACATCATCTTCTAATTTTACGTACTAGATGGCCGCCACACCCAACAGGGTCCGGCCAAACAATGAAAGCTTCTGTAGTCTGGTGAGGCCCATCGACCTTAGTATGTCCGAAAACAAACGGAGATGCACCATGGGATCCCCGAACCCATCAAAACGGTCAATTTGTGGCATCTTGAACGGATCTGGCAGCGTCATAGCCGCGTCGGTATACCCGTCCTCGATGTCTGGGATGGACTTTACCCCTTGGGATTTCTTAAACAACTTTTCAAGCTTGCTCAACTTCAACGCTGTAGGGTCCACCTCGAACTCAAAGGGGGAGTCCGGTTGATTGATAGCAGTGGGTGCCTTGGATAGTTGAGGTAGAATCGGGGGCGGAGCTAGCCCTATTGGGATGCCTGTATCTTCCTGGGAATTAGCTATCTCCCCGAGTGTTGGAAGTCTGGGTGGGGGAGGAGCTTGATGTAAAGCTGATGCTCTGGCTTGCTGCTGCAGCCGGGTGATTGTCACTGTCTGCTGGGCCATGATCTTGGCCTGCTGTTTGGAAAATTCAGCTTGGCGGGCAGCATCCTGCTGCATAGCTTTAATGCTTTCTTGGAGTTGACGCATCATTTCCTCCATTCCTGCCATGTTCTGCTGATCCGGCTGAATGACTGGTATATCTACCCCTATGATAGACGAAACCTTAGCCTTGTTGTTCACCGTGGGGTGGATAAGGGCCTTGATTTGGTAATCGCCGAATCGGTGATTCGTGCTCGACCACCTTCTACCGCCTGCAAAGGAACACTGATTGCCCTTGAACTGAATCCCTGACCTAACAAAGTCTACCAGCACAAGTCCGATGAACCTCGGGGGATATTGGAGCCTTCTGAAGCTATGGTTCCCAAACTACCTAGCAAAAGAGAAAACATGCAGCATCTCAGCCCAATTTCGCCAAAACAGATATGAGCATAACAGGATGACTGTGCCCTCTACTGAATTCTGCCCCAAAATTCTGCCTGTAAACTGCTACCCTCAGGTAAAACTGATTCCCCAAATACTGATGCCCTCAGGCCTGATACCCAGACTTGCAAACTGATACATGCATTCCTGTAGAGACGCACTCTAAAAGCACATAACAAGCAAGTGAGAGCCAAAACACCCCTATGGAGGGGTAGGGTTTCCCTGTCCTATTTTGTCAGGAGCTAGGGTTTTGTTACGCACATAGCGGTTTCAAACAACCTATCGGGTAAGCAACTTGTCCTAGTTTGGAATAGTCGCTATGGATTCCGAATATGCACTAGGTCGAATGGTCAAAAGGGTGCCTCGGTAAAACCGGGGTTTGTGTTCCCATACTGGCAGAGCCCGTAACCGGTAAGCCTTATGGCACGCAGCCTCTGGCAAACCGCTCAGGAATAGCAGATGGCAAACACGGTGTCCTAGGCGCACCAATGCACATGCAATGCAAAGAAACACATAAGTGTAATCAAAACAAGATATCATGAGTTCGAGTCAAGTTCTTTAAATCCCCAACGGAGTCGCCAGAAACTGTAGACGCGCCCCGAGGGCTTCACTACAGTTCGGACTCAAATTGTCACGGTTCTTAATCTGAACCGAAAGAGTCCAAATCCGGCAAATCGTTTTTGAAAACAGATTTTTTGTAAAGAAATGCCAAACATGAACTGTTTTGCCAGATACAGAGTCGCCACCTAAATATTTTTTTTTGGGAAATTTAGGAAACCCTGACTCGTTGCCTAAGGCCACGTGTCCGTCATCGCCAAAGTTGCCTCGGCTCGGGAATTTGGGTACGATTGGGGAAGGTCACTTCGTGAGCACCCCCGCTCGCCCGATCAAAGATCAGCCTCTACTAACCATGATATCAAGTTTTGAAAACATTGTGTGCTCTTATTCCGGTTATTAGCCTAGATTTACTATGTGATGCGCACAGCATACAAGTATAGACTGGATCGCCTGAATTGGAACAAAACATTTCATATTTATTTTTTAAAGTGGTTTGCTACTCGCAAGTAGGCTTAAAATGCGGATTTTGCCACCCTCAGGTGGGCTTAGAAAACATGGTTTTGCCACTATCTAGTGGGCTTAAAACTCACAGTGAATGAATTGTTCCATTCCAAATAACACAACCTTCACCCATAGGCATTCAGACAGTTATATCACATAAGCACATAGCCTCATGGTAAGCATGTTATCAGGGTAGTCACTCACACGTATGCAAGGATGCTAAAGCATAAAACTTACCGAGTACTCCAAGCCAAAACAGAAGCTATGCTAGAAATCCATGCATGATCCTAACTATACAGAAATGCCTAATGCAACACATGCAAAATGCAACTAAGATAGGCTTGGCTATTCTAAACATGGCATATGAAATGCTACAGCTAACATGTATTCAACTCGGAATTAAAATACAATGCAGTGAGTATGATGTGCCGAGCCCGGTGCATGCAAAACAGATGAATGAATGCAAACATGCTATCATACTGTATGCTAATTGAAACATGCCCTAATCTAACCATCATAAGCTAGTAAATAAAAAGGGAGAAAGACGTGGGGTTGGAAGACATACATCACACGCACGCACACTTATTACAACATTGCCCTCGCTCGGAGGGTCCGAATAAATAACATACAGTCCGAATAAATACAAAACCCTAATTAATTAAAAATTTTAACAAGGAAAGCAGTAAACTAGCACGCAAATCTATGGACCGCCTCAGCTCTGTTCCGAATGATGAATGATGCGTGCTTGAGTTGCCTTGCGCGGAAATCCATTGCGATGCCCCAATTAGCCTCTGTTTACAATTAAGCCCAGAATATTGCACGAAGCTCCAAAAGACTGCCGATTTCTGATTTGCTGCAACAGAGAGCAAGAAAGGTGCATGGCAATGTATTTTCACATATGTATGCTTGCCTCGACCCTCGTGCCATCAATCACGCATCTCGATACATGATGGCCGAGGAGTCGAATTGCACGACTTAATATGAAATGAATGTACATGAAAACATAACAAGGCCTAGACTCCATCATGAATAATCCGGAGTGTCGGCGACCGAGAATTGAGACACGTTCTGTCACTCGGAGTACGAAACGTCCCTCGCTTCCCGTGCTCGGGCTAACTCCTATCCCAAACACAATGCAATATGCATGACATGCATGAATGCAATCCTAACATGCAACCTAGCATACGCAATGCTATGAAATGGCATACACAATGCTCGATGTAACATGGCATACACAATGCTCTAACATACAACCTAGCATACATAATCCTATAGACTAAGATGGCATACAAAATGCAATATGGGCTTACACCAATATGAGTGGACCTCAGCCACACTCACATCAGCAGCCATAAGATGAAAATGAGACTACCGAAATGCGTGCACATATGCACACAAACCGAGGACCGAACCTAAGACACAACATGCAACTCTAACAAGGCATGGCAAGGATGAAGCATGGCATTCAAACATGTAAATTCCAGCATTGAAACATGATGCTAAAAGGTCCCGAAACATGGAAACATGGCACCCGATGCATGAGATGAGCCTCGAAACTCAAAACGAGGCACATGTATTGACTTATAGCTATACAAAGCATCCATTATTTGACTATGAAACACAAAGACAGAGCCAAGGCAGTCCCAAAACATGAACATTTCTAGTTCAAAGCATGACCAAAAGATGCTAGCATGATGGACTAAAATAGCATGCAACTTTGACTAGCAAACATGGTTTACATGGCATGTATATGAAGCATATGAGAACACATCAAACCAGAAAAAATCAGTGAATAAAACATGCCAAAATATATCCAAATAATCACTGAAATGCAGCCAATGCATGCCAAAATGATGAGCTCCTTTAGAGGGCCATACAAGGGGTTATTAAGTACATACAAGATAGACACTTAGCAAGACTAAACCAATTCTGGAAATGGGTTATGAAAGCCCTAAAACCCACCAAATAGGCCCTAGAATCAGTCTCGGAAACATGCAAAGAAAGGCCTCTTTGAAAGGCCTTGAATGAGATTTCTCTACACATGTATCATAGACATAAAATATAGCTGAAAGGGCTTCGGACAGAGCCAAGACAGACCTTAAAACCCTCAGAATGAGGTCTGGAAAGCGACTTCAAAGCATGAAAAATAGGGTCCCTTTGGAAGGCCAAAAGGATCACCAAACATGACAAGGAGAGAGGGGGTCACCCCCCTCTGATTTTGGCCTTCAAGAATACACCTAAGCCACTAAAAATCCACTGTATTTCAGTTGCTAAGAGGCCAAGCCATGGCCAATGCAAGAGCTCAAATGCATAGCCCTAATCATGAAGAGATGAAGCATGCATAAGGGGAAGATGACCCCAAACAGAAATGGGACCTTAACCAAACTTGAAGATGATGTCAAAAAAAGACTTTTTCCAGTATATAGAAAATCTCTAAAATGTTCACAAGTAAGGCTAAAATATGATGCAAAAATAGCCCTAAAGGAGAGATAGAGGGTAAGGGGAAGTAGATGGCCTCAAACAACAAAGAGCCCTTCAACAAAGTTGAAGAGGGGCTCAAAATAAGACACTTTAAATTTTAGGTTGAAGCCTAGAAATGCTCACAAATAAGGCTAATATACCATGCAAAATAAGCCCTAAAAGAGAGATAAAGTACAAAGGGGGAGTATATGACTTTAAACAGCAAAGTTTTCTTAAACAAAGTTGAAGAGGAGCTTAAAATAAGATCTTTTCCAGTTTAGCTCGGAGCCCAAAAATGCAAGAAAAAGGAACTAAGATATAGAGCAAAATTATGCAAAAATGGGGAAAATAGAAGCTTACCCTTGTAGAGCCGAACTCCAGCAGCTTTTGGACCAAGTTGGTGAGCTTTCAACCTCTGCAAATGACCTCCAAGGGGCTGGAATGGATGATGGAGGTGGTAGGCTATGGGGTGTAGGGTAAAATGGCTAAGAAAATGGGTGTTTGGAGGCTTGAAGTATAGATATAGAGGTGTATGTATATCTCAGCTGTTTTTTTTTTTTTTTTTTTTTTTTCTAACCCTTGCAAATGGAGGTGGAATGTGTGTTATATAGAGGGAAAAGGGTGAGGCTTCTTGGAGAAGCCAAGAGAGGGGCTTAAAGCTTCTAAAGGAAGTTTGACAAAATGGGTCAAGCTTCTTGAGGAAGCTTATCCTCAAACTACCAAAAACTGGTATTCTCGACCTACTTCACCTGACCTCCAATATGAAGAAAATAATATTAGTAACCAGTTTTCTGTTTCTGCTAAAAAACTATACGAATAGAACATTGATGGTCTTAGTGAAGATCAAATACTTCAAAAATTAAATCATTTATCTATCGTTTCAAATAGTTACCTCTCTAATTATCCCCAATATTCTCAATCTGAAATTGTTTCCTTAATTACTTCTGGTTTTACTGGTATGCTCAAATCTTGGTGGAAAAAATAGTTAATTGAAGATCAACGAGACTCCATCATATATGCTAATCAAACTGATGATAATGGTCTCCCTATTTTTGATGAAACTATTGGATGTTGCCACCCTGATAGTATTAATACATTAATTTATACTATTGTTTGACATTTTATTGGTACACCTACTAATATTTATTCTCACATACATGATCAGCTTAGTAACCTTACATGCCCAACTTTAAGTGATTTTCGATGGTATAAAGATGTATTTACCTCTAGAGTTATGTTATGTGAAGATTGTACTAAATCATTTTGGAAAGAAAAATTCATTAATGGATTACCTAGTTTATTTGCTCACAAAATTAGAGATGTTCTTAGTTAACCTACTGGTGTTATTGAATATGACAATTTAACCTATGGTGATATAATTAGCACTATTAAAAAAGAAGGATTAAAAATGTGTATTGATTTAAAACTTAGTCAAAAAGCCACTAAGGATAAACATAAAGCTAAATATGAATTAGGAAATTTCTGTGAACAATATGGTTTACCTCCTGTTGCACCTTCCCGTAGGAAATCACACAAGTACTCCAAACATAAACATAAATCCAAATACTCTTCTAATAAATATCGCAAAGATTATTCACCTTCCAAATCTCATGATAAATTTTATACTAAACCCAAAAAGAAATATTATAAAAAATCACATCCCAAATCTAAATTCAATAAAGACATTACCTGCTATAATTGCGGTAAAAAAGGACATTATTCAAATAAATGTAAAGAAAAGAAAAAATTAAAGGATAGAGTTAACCAACTTCAAATTGATGATAATTCCAAAAATCAGTTATTTGAAATCTTCCAATTAAATCAATCTGTTAGCGACTCCTCTTCTGATCATCCAAGAACTTCATCTGATTATCATTCACCTAGTGACGATTCTGGCAATAATATTAATCTAGGATGTAATGATGTCTGCTGTAAACCAGTTAAATAAATAACTGTTCTTACTAAAAACACCAAGAAAAATCTGCCCTTATTGAATTAATTAGCAAATTAGATGATCCCAATTTAAAACAAAAATATATTGATAAATTAAAATCTTTATTAATTCATTCTGATGATAAACCTAAGATTGATAAACCTATTATCAGTTTATCTAAGACTTTAGAAAGATTTAAAAATAAAACTAAAGAAATTACATTTCAAGATTTACAATCTGAAATCAATCAAATCAAACAAACTATTAATGAATTAAGACAAAAAGATCGAAAATTAGAAGATGAAATTATTACATTAAAACTTAATAAAAGTTTAGATAATTTCCACAACTCATCCATGAATCTCCTAATGAATCAACATAATTACAATTCTAATTACGATCACACTAATCCGATAAATTAATATTTGACAATAGATCACAATCCCATACTCTTGACGATAAAAGATTAAATCTAATCAATAAAATCTATATGCAAAAATGGTATTCACGAATTAAGATAGTTATTAATGATTTTGAATTAAACTTAATTGCTCTAATAGATCTTGGTCTTGATTTAAAGCGTGTACAAGAAGGTTTGCTCCTACTAAATACTATGAAAAATGTCATGAGAAATTAACCTCTGCTAATGGTAGTAAAATGCGTATTAAATATAAATTACCTAACGTTCATGTTTGTCAAGATAATGTATGTTTCAAAACCTTATTCGTTTTAGTAAAAAACATGACTGATAAAATCATATTAGGTACCCCATTAATACATTTACTTTATCCATTTACTACATCTGCTAAAGGAATTACCACTCATGTTTTAGGCCAACCTGTTACTTTTAAATTTTTATTTCTGCCTGAAATGTTCGAATTAAAACTGTTAAAAGATTGTTCTATTTCCCATACTATTAATCGCTTAACTAGGCAAATCAATTTTCTTAAAGAAGAAATTAATTATAAAAGAATTGATCAACAATTAACTAATCCTATTATTATTTCTCAAATTAATGATTTTAAATTAAAACTAGAATCCACTGTCTGCTCCCATTTACCTACTGCATTTTGGCATAGAAAAAAGCATGTAGTTACTTTGCCATATATTAAAAATTTTAATGAAAAACGCATCCCTACTAAATCTCGACCTATTCAAATGAATTATGAATTACTTGAAATGTGTAAGAAAGAAATTAATGAATTATTAGAAAACAGAATTATTAGCCCAAGTAAATCACAATGGTCTTGTCCTGCTTTTTATGTTAATAAAAATGCTGAATTAGAACAAGGTGTCACTTGCTTAGTTATTAATTATAAACCACTCAATGCTGTTTTAGAATGGATTAGATATCCTATTCCTAATAAAAAAGATTTGATTAAAAGACTTAGTCAAGCTGTTATTTTTAGTAAATTTGATTTAAAAAGTGGGTTTTGGCAAATACAAATTCACCCTAAAGATCGATATAAAAGCGCTTTTAACACCCTTTGGTCAATATGAATGGAATGTAATGCCATTTGGTTTAAAAAATGCTCCTAGTGAATTTCAAAATATAATGAATGATATTTTTAATCCATTTAGTCATTTTTCTATTGTTTATATTGATGACATCTTAATATTTTCCAAATCCCTTAATGAACATTAGAAATATTTAACTGCATTCTTTTATACAATTAAAAGTCATGGTTTAGTTATCTCAGCTCCTAAAATCAAACTCTTTCAAACTAAAATTAGATTCTTAGGATATGATATTCGCCACAATATTATTCTGCCAATTAGTAGATCAATTGAGTTTGCATCCAAGTTCCCTGATGAAATTCTTGATAAAACCCAGTTACAAAGGTTTTTAGGTTCCCTTAATTACATTGCTGATTTTTACAAAGACCTTAGGAAGACTTGTCAACCATTGTTTGATAGATTAAAGGATAATCCTCCTCCTTGGTCATCTGTTCATACTTCTATTGTCCAAAACGTCAAACAATATGTTAAGTCTCTCCCTTGTCTTGGTATTCCTACTGAAAATTCATTCAAAATTATTCAAACTGATGCTTCTGATATTGGTTATGGTGGCATTCTTTTCCAGAAAGTCACTCCTCAATCATCTGAACAAATTGTTCGTTATCATTCTGATGTCTGGAATAAAGCACAATTAAATTATAGTATTATTAAAAAAGAAATTTTATCTATTGTTTTATGTATACAAAAATTTCAAGATGATATTTTAAATCAAAAATTTTTACTTCGTGTTGATTGCAAATCCGCTAAATATGTTTTGGAATAAGATGTTCAAAATCTTGCTAGTAAACAAATTTTTGCTCGTTGGCAATCTATTTTAAGTATTTTTGATTTTGATATTACCTATATACCTGGTTGTCAAAATTCCCTTCCTGATTTTCTTACCCGGGAATTTTTACAAGGGGGTAAGGGATGAGTGCTACTCCACATATTTCATATTTAAAAACCCAAATTACCTTTTACCAAACCTTGCTCAAACAAGTTAATCGCCGTATTAACCGCCTCAAATCCGCCAAACCAACTACTAAAAAAGCCCAATACATTATTCACCAACAGATTCAAGCCCGTCGTATTTTACGACATGATTATTACAACCATTTACATTATTTCCAGAATTATCTAGATCTCCTTTCTGGTTGGTAATCTCTGCTACTGATCATTGTTTCTTGTTTCAACAGATGTCTCGCCCAAGGCCTCCTTCTAAGGCTTTGGTTCCTTCTAGTCAACCTTTTGTTCCTCCTCCTTTGGAGTTAGTAGGACAATACCCTCAACCCATTCAAATGATCAACCGTTACCAAATCCTTGGTAATATCCCCAGGCCTAATTACTCAACTGCTTTGGCTACTGATCCTTTTGCTCCAAGCCAATCAGTCTCAGTTACTCCATTCCCTGCTAACCCAGTCAGGTCATCTCGATCTGATTATACCAAATCACACACTACTAATCTGTTCTATATAGAACCCAGTCACCCTAAAGGCCAAGTAATCCATGAAATTGCTAAATCCCATTTTGGCTCTGGATGCCATTTCATCCTCCCACATCCAGAGAAAACACTCACCTATTACAAAGATATTTTGATCCATCATCAATTAGTCTTGATTAAACCCATTTATGATCGAACCTATGCCAGCAAGGTTCTGTATCATTCCATTTACATCCATAGTATTGTTTCCCAAGCTGAATGGGATCCTCCTTATCAGCTTCGAGATTTACCTGGTCATTCCATCCAATATAATTACCATGATTATGTTGATGCCTGGTTCAAGATATTCCTGTACCAAAATGAAACTTTTAGTCACTCCAGGTTCATCTTCTTTGATCAAAAATTCAAATATGAGTTTCCTACCTGGTTTTTGAGATGGTGGACTCATTATGGTGCCATTTCAGACATCCTCCCTGGTGATCTCATTGAACTAGTTAACTATTTCTCCTCTGTTTATCCATTCACCACTCATCAGAGACAATTTCCATCTTTGTTAATTTTTATATCCAAATATAAACTCCCCTGGATATTTAAATGGCATTATGGAATTGATGGTAACATAATCACCCGTCAACATTCAGTTAAATGGTGGGCTAAATTCAATGTGCCTAGAATTTTTGAAATTGTTCAAGAAGAATTCCCCATTGATCAATGTGCTCCAACTTCTTCTATGTCCAAAGCCCAGCAGAACCCAACTGCTGCAATCAGCCAAGGAAGCCAGCCCAGTCTTCCTCCAGTCAACCTTGGAAGCCCCTCATCTAGTGGTTCCAAGCCCAAATCCTCCAAATCCAAATCAGTTCAACCAGCCCAATCAAAATCCAAGGTGAAGTGCAAAGCTCCTGCAATTCCAGATCAGCCCAAGGAACATTCACGACCCAAATCAAAATCCAAAGCTAAGGCTAAGCCCATTTCACCTCCTGCTCAGCCCAAAGCTAAATCAAAGGTCAAGCCCAAGTTATCCCAAGATGAACTGCTCCAGTTAGCCCGTCAAGTAACAGAGCAAGCTGAAGAGGCTCAATCACCCAGTTCAGAAAATTCAGAAGACAGTTCAGACCAGTCACAATCTTCTGAAAGATCAACTACTCAACCCATCTCATATGGCAGATCCGAGTTCCAAGATGCTCAGGACCCATATGCCTGATCAACATAGGATTCCCTATAAATATAAATTAGCTTCAATCAATACTCTTTTGAGAAAAGCTGCTAATTTGTATCTATATTGATTCCTATATTCACATGTTCCACCAAAAGTGATGAATAGTAAAGTTCTTGCTCACTTTTCGCTCATCATCACTATTCACCCAATCAACTTTTGTTAAAGCTGCATATTCGTGCAATCACTCCACCGAAAGCAACCGACAGCATTTGCTTTGCCTTACGCGCTGCCAGTTGCTTTTATCAATCAAAGAAGTCACATGATTACTGTATTCAAAGAAGTCACATGATTACTGTATTTTCCTTTTCTATATATTGTAATGTATTCATTCAGAAAGCTTCAAGTTTTTCATTCTTCAGTCTTAAAAAAAAAAAAAAAAAAAAACAGAGAGCTCCGAGTGACAATTACTCCTTTCCATTTGTAACCCAATTAAAGATCCTTACAGTTGCTACAATTGTAATTGTAAGTTATTTTCTGTATTTTAAATTATGACGTTTTAATATTTACCTTAATTATGTGCATTCCAAATCTTTTGTTCAATTTGAGTCATATTTGATTTCGTAATCCATGTTCTTCATTCTACTTGCTGCTTCCACAGTTTGGTATCAGAGACCGGTGATGTTGTGTTATGTTTCTAACTGCTTTTGTTTCTTCTAGTTAATCTTTTCCATTGTTTATTTGATTAATCTAGTTTTCAGTTCATCTTAATCACCCACAAGCTCGATCCGTGTTATCCACCTTGTTACGTTTATTCCACCTGCGTTTAAGTCACCCACTTCTTCCCAGTTCTGAGTAAGTCCTTAGGTTTAGGCGATTAATGGGACTTAGGGTCAAAAGATAGGGTATGTATGTATACAGTGCGTGAAGTTACAAGGTATGTGGAAAACCGATAAGAATAGGGTATGTATTAAGGTATTCAGAATCGATTAATTAAAAAAGAACAATGAATCGATTATTTAGAAGTAACTCTTCAGTCAGTTCTAGGTCAACCACTTTGCCCTCAATACCTAATCAATGATTAGTAATTAATGAAGAAGATGTTGAAATACAAAATGATAAAATTGATGTAGACTGGAATATACCAAAATTGCCAATTAAAGACATTTATAAAACTTCTTTTATACAGAATACTTTCAAAATCACTTTGCATGTTAAGACAATTGAACAAGTATATGCTTTAGAAAAACTCAGGGAAACCTGTCAATTATTTGATGCTAATCTCATAAAAAGATATTTAAAAAGTGATTACAATTTTATTCACATAGGTTTAATTCAAGTCGGTGTCAAACCATTAACTCAACAAGGAAAAAATACTTCTGTTTTATTATGTTTAAGAGATGCTCGTTTTCTTAATTACAATGATAGTTTAATGGGTTTGATGGAAACTGGTCTTCATAAAGGTCTAGTACATTTTAATTGTTTTCCTGATTTTACTCTTAGTTTACGAGATCCAAATATTTTACATGCATTAACATTAAATATACAATTACAAGGTTCATTTACCAATATGATGAATAAAACCCATAATATTGCTTTAATTTATCGTGTTCATTATAAGTGCATGAAAATTAATTTAAATGTTCACGCATTGCACAAGTCCCCTAAAGATAAAACTTTACTAATCCAAAGTAGTAGTACTGATACCCATATAAATGTTCCCCAAATGATTGAATGGAAAAATGTAGATTTACCCGATCAATGGATCACTGTCAATGAACATTACAAACATAACCAACAACAATCATCTATCCAAGATATTCAAGACATTCAACAAATCAATGATGGTACAGTTCGTATTAAATTTAATCGTAGTCAATCATCCAGACATAGCACCTCTAGTGTACCTTCTGAGATTAAAACTAAAGATGAAATATTTAATACTCCACTATTTTGAAAAAATAGTCAAATTCATTTAGGACAAACCTCTAAATTAAAAGGTGTTGATAATACTGCTACTTCTCAAATTAGTAAACCTGTTTACTCTACACACACACATTTACCTGAAGAAGAAACTGCTTCTAATAATTCTCCAACTCAAACTGATTTTGAAGAATTTATACCTCCAGTCAATCCTCAACTTATGACCATTAAAAAGGATTTTAAACCTGATCTTGATAAATTATTCATTGAATTTAAGTCCTTTAAAAATAAAAAACTCCGACATGCTTATTATGATACCTATGATAAACAACACCAATCTAGAATCACTAGACATCGGTACAATTTTATGATTGAATATAGTTTTGAATTACCTCTCTTAGAATATGTTGAAAAATATTACAAAAAGCTAAATACAATCACCAAATACAAATGGAAAACTTCTGAATCTACAACTGTTAGTTCTAGTCACCCTCCTCTTGAGAAAATAATTATCAAACAACAAGGTAAGTTATTGTAATCCATGTAGGAGTTTTTTTTCTGTATTTTAAATTATGACGTTTACTCCTTTCCATTTGTAACCCAATTAAAGATCCTTGCAGTTGCTACAATTGTAATTGTAAGTTATTTTCTGTATTTTAAATTATGACGTTTTAATATTTACTTTAATTATGTGCATTCCGATCTGTTGTTCAATTTGAGTCATATTTGATTTCGTAATCCATGTTCTTCATTCTAACTTTTGGTTTAGCTTCCTCAAGAAGCTTGACCAAAGGGGCTAATTCCTTTTTGAAGCTAAGCAAAGGAGGGAAAAACCAACTTAAAAGGACCAAAAGCAAGGACAAACCCTTGGACAGTGGGCCAAGTGGAAAATAGCTGGCACAGTTGGAACACACTCAGGAGGGCAAACATGGCCGGCCAGGTTCAAAAGGCCAAGGTGGCCGGCCGGCCACCTCTCCTGGTCGGCCGACCAGGGATCACAAGGGTCAAGCACAATTACTGGTCGGCCTACCCAGAAAGGTGGCCTCCTAGATGAGTGCAACACAGCTGTATGGTCAAAAACCAGAAAAAGTGACCCAGGAGAGAGAAAAATCAGCTTTTTTAGAAGGGTTCAAAAGGGTTAGGGACAATTATTGGTCAGCCTACCCATATTGGTGGCCTCCCAGGTGTGTACAACACAATGGTGTGGTGGAAAGTCAGAAAAAGTGGCCCGGGAATGGGAAAAACCAGCTTTCTAGTAAGAAAAACAAGCGACGAAGAGCAATGAAGAGAAAAGTTGGTTTTTCAAAAAAATTGCTAGTCTCCCACCCTCCAACAACCTCTCTAACAATGAAAATAAGGTCCTTGCCAAAAATGGACCAAGACGGACGCAAAACGAAGGTTCGGGGGCCAAAACGCATAGTTTGGGGCCTCGAAAATAGGCTGTTGGGCACAAGAAGTGGTGTTCGACCACGAAGGTGGTCTCTCAGGCCACAGTGTCCCTCAAAAGGGAGGAAATAAGGTGTGTGCCAAAAACCGGAGCAAACAGAGGTAGTTAAGCGGTCCCAAATCGATGCACACGGCCGACAGCTCCGAAAACTGAGAACCAGGCTCCAAGCATGAAAAATGGCCTACGACCACTAAACGTAGCCTACAGCCACTGAGAGATGATCTACGAGACCTCTCCCTCCATTTGGGAAGAGAAAACAAAGAAAATAGGGCCTGGTTCGCAAACCGAGGCAAAGCACAAAAGAGTCTGGAAGTTCGGAGGCAAGGCTCGCAGCCATGACTCCGCAACCTCAGAACGAGCACAATATGCAACATCACCAAGCGCTCAATCGGTGACGTCTGAGTCTTAAGGTCGGTCAAAAATGGGGTGTCTACACTAGTGTTACCTCGGCCTTGCTTCGGCAAGTCGTTTCTTTTTTCTTGTGTTGACGCCTCTATCCCCGGCGTGACTTCTTCGGCCCTTGCATACTTCTCTATTCTGGCCACGAGTTCCTCCATACTCTTTGGCAGTGTCTTTGCTAGTGATTTTCGTAGTGGACATTCATTTTTCAAGCCATTCTTAAAGGACACGACCGCCACCTCTTTATTGCATCCTGGTATTCGGTTGAACACCTCGTAATACCTCTTGGCATAAGCCCTAAGGATTTTATCCTCACTGATTCTCAGGGCCATCAGGGAGTCCACTCTTAATGGCTATAGTTTGTTTGTCACAAACCTGGCCACGAACATGTCAGCTAGGCCATCTCAGGTTTTCACAGTTCTTTTCGGCAACTTGCGAAACCAGTCTGGTGCAATTTCCCCAAAGGACGAGGGGAACACCTTGCAGAGCAACGGCTCGTTCCCGGTGTATAATGCCATCGAGTTCAGGTACAAGCCGACGTGAAAGTTCGAGTCTGACTTACCGCCGTATATCTGGAATCTCAGCATGTGGAACCTTTTCGGGGCCTCAAATTTGTCCAACTCTACCAAGAACGGTGTCCTCGGCTTGGCTGGAGAGGTCACATCGGCATCTTGTCGCTTTCTCTGGAGGTAATCCCTTAGATCCTCCTTGGTTCGTCCAGGAGTTCGGCTATCTCCGGATTTTTGCCTCTTTGGTGCATTACTTCCAGTGTCATTGTGAGTCCTTTTGGACCTCCTTCCATTGGTCGTGTCGAAATAGAGTTCATTCCTCTGAACATACCGATGTTCTTTGGTGCAGGTTTCTTTTATTCGACGTGTCTTTTGGGATTCTCCATGCCTGACCTCCCGCGAAGGCCAATGAGAATGTCCCTTGGTCTCGCTGTGCTGAGGGACTGCAAGAACCGTTTTCTGCCCCCCTTTCTGGGCGCCTTTCTTGGTCGTTGGAATCGACGTATCTTGTAGCGGGAATGGTGGCTGCATGACGTTGTTCTGCATCATGAAATTGACGACCGTTTGCAGGTTTGTCAATTTGTCTGCCATTCCCTTCATCTCGTCGTCCCCCTGCAAGCATTTATCTTTCCATACCTGGAGGTCGTCCTCGTTGTAATACCCGTTCCGGTCCCATTTTCTCGGTACATTGCCCTCCTAGCCGACGTCCTTTCCTCGTGATTTTTATCACGAGTCATTTTGTTGCAGTTGTCTTATTCGACGTCAAGGTCAATATGTTTCCCACTCTCAATAGGGATGTCGTCTACAACCTTCTCTTTCTGTCCGTCGTTGGCCATCTATTCTCCTTTCTTTCCTGCAGACAGCGCAAATTATGTGTGTCAATTTCTGACCACACTGCCAATCAAGCACTCAGCTGGAGAACACTGGCAGAATAGGTTAAGCCTGAACGACCTGTCACAAAAAGAAGAGATTTCGGCGGTAGTTCGTCCACCTGGGGGCACTCTGACGATCAAGTTAGTTATCTCTCAAAGATAGCAAAAGTGCTTAACTCACTATTCAGAGCATAAAAAGCATACCTTAGACTCATAGGGGTGCCTCTCTTTTATAGCCAACACTTACCTAATCACAATAAAAGCCTAGCTTCAATGGACTTAGGATTACTGCTAATCTTGGACTCTCAGTAGGATTGAGATAAACTCTCTAAGAGTCTTATCTTTATCCAAATTGAAATCCTCTCCCATTCTAGGACTCTTGTCCCTTATCCATTTATCCTGGATTCCGATTTCTTCGCATATAACCTCGGCCTAGCTGAAATTACCTCGGCATCATGTCCAAGACACATGGCACCTCGGCTGACACTTTGGTGTCACATCGGCCACATGTTGTCATCCAAAAATTATGTCCCCACACATAGTATTGAATGAAGATTGTTGGTGTATTGTACCATTAATTGATATTCAATATCTATTTAATTAATTAAATCGGAAAAAAAATACAAGTGCGAGGTGAACGGATAAAAAAAAAAAATAAATAAATAAATAAAAAATAATAATAATAATAATAAAATGAAAACGAATACATAAAATAGTCCCGCTATGTAGCTCGAAAGATTAGCGGCTCGAATGGCCCGAAAATACCAAAATGACGTCGTTTTGGTATTTATTTATTTATTTATTTATTTTTTCCTTTTCTTCTTCATTTCCATAACCTACAGAAGAAAAACAAAGAAGAAAAAGAAGAAGGGAAGAGGAGAGAAGCAGAGAGAGAATCATCATCATCAACCAAAAATTAACAAATCATCATTAACACAGCAGAGAGAGAGAGAGAGAGAGAGAGAGAGAGAGAGAGAGAATCATTAACCAAAAAGTTATAAACCTTTGTCTTCAACATTTATATATGTATATGTGTATATATATATGTATATTTATATATATATGTACATGCATCAATTATTTCATGGAAGTTCGTATTTTTGTTTGATTTTGTCTGATTTGGGTTTCAATGTCGATTTTGATTTGTGGTTGTGGGTTAGGTTTTAGTTTTGGTGTAAAATTTCCATCTCTCTCTCTCTCTCTCTCTCTCTCTCTGTGTGTGTGTATTGTTTTTTTTTGTTTTGCCTCATTCAATAGTTTAGAAAGAAGAAGAAGAAATAAGGAAAAAAACAGAAGAAGGAAAAAGAGGAAGAAAGTGAGGAGAAAGTGAGTTTAAGGAGAGTATTTTTGCCTCATTCGAGTTTACTGTTTGGTTTTGCTTTTGAAGTGAGTAGACAGCTTATATTTTGGAGTCTAAGGAGAGTATTTTGGAGTATGTGAGGAGAAAGTGGGTACAAACAGATGGTTTTGAGGAGAGAGAAAACACTTTGCTTTTTTTTTTTTTTTTTTTTTTTTCGGGCCATTCGAGCTCTTAATTTCGAGCTACGAATCATTATACTACATAAAAAGGTAGTCACATTAAAAAAATATATATTATTTAATACAATACGTTTAGTGGTTGTTTGGGATGATATGTGTATTTTTTACTTTTTATAAAAAAAAAATATACAGAAAAATAAAAAAGTGATGCAACTCAAAAAAGATAAAAAAATGTGCTTATATAGCACACCTCAAATAAGTTCTTATTGTGTTTGTTATTTTGGGGTCATTTGACATTGGCTAATATAACAAACTTTTTTAGCCTGAAACTTTTTTGACCTCATTTGGTTTTTGTTTTGGGATTTTTTTGATTTTTGTGAGAGAAAAAATATAATAATTATAGATAAAAAGTGATATTTTATCTTATTAATTTATATAACTTAATTTAATTTTTTTGTGCTTTTTTAATCCCAAAATATTAGTCAAACGAGCACTTTCTATGATCAGTTCCGATTTTGTAGCTCGAAAACACTGTGGCTCTAAATGACTTGAATAAAAAAACGACGTCGTTTTGCTTTTTTTTTTTTTTTTTTTTTTCCTTTTTTTCTCTTCTCTCTGTTCTGAAACAGAGACGATGAAGAAGAAGAAGAAGAAGAAGAAGAAGAAGAAAGAAGAGGATGGGAGAAGAGAGAGAGAGATCAACCAAAAATCTAACAAAAATCAAACCCAAATCAAATAGAGCGAGAGATTGATACAGATCATCATCATCACACAAAAATCAAACCCAAATCACCCGAGCAGAGAGAGAGAGAGAGATCAACCAAATCAAACAAAAATCAAACCCATATCACACAAAAAAAAAAAAAAAAAAAAATCAACAAGATATATATACTACAGATTTTGAACATCTGCAGATCAAATTTTTTTTTTGAACAGCTTCAGATCAATTTTTTGAACATCTGCAGATCAAAAAAATCAACCCAAATCACCCATCATCCAAATAAAAATTGTTTTTGAATAGTTTCAGATTTTGAACATCATCATCATCTTCATCAAAAAAAAAAAAAAAAAAAATCCCTTTCATCCTCACCGACCGCCATCACCACGCCATCACCGACCGCCATCACCGATCATCATCATCTTCATCATCTTCAACATCATCATCATCTTCATCAACAAAAAAAAAAAAAAAAAAAATCCCTTTCATCCTCACCAACCGCCATCACCGCGCCATCACCGATCTTCCTTCTCTTCTCTCTCCCTCTTCTCTCCTCTCTTTTCTCTCTCTCTCTCTCTCTCTCTCTCTCTCTCTCTCTCCTCTTCTCTTCCCTCTCTGTCTCTGTGTTCGAAAGAATGAAGGGAAAAGAATGAAAAGGAAAAAGAAAAAAGAAAGACGGTCCAAAACGACGTTGTTTTGGGCTGTCGTGCCATTCAGGCCACAGTGATTTCGAGCTATCACTCATTTTTCTTCTATGATAGTGAGATTAATTTAGTCTCATTTAATGCATTCTTAATGATATAATATGATGATTGCATTTATGTTAGTATGTAATGTTGCATTTATGATGATTGAGGCGGAGATGTTTGCTGTCACGGCGGCGCTTGCGATGGTGGTGGTGAAGAAGGGTGGCGGTGACACTGTAACAACGCCCGCGGGGGACCTCGCTACGGTTCGGACTCGATTTTTGTTGCGGTTCTCAATCTTGAACCAAAGAGTCCAAATCCGGCAAATCGTTTTGAAGGAAAACAGATTTTTTTTGAAAAGAAGTGCCAAACATGGACTGCTTTGCCAGATAACAGAGTCGCCACCTAAATGTTTTAAAATGGGAAATTTAGGAAACCCTGACTCGGTGCCGGAAGGCCACGTGTCCTTCATCACCAAAGTTGGCTCGGGAACTTGGGTACGATTAGGGAAGGTTACATCGTGAGCACCCCCTCTCGCCCGGTCAAAGACCGGCCTCTACTAACCATGATATCTGTTTTTGAAAACTTTGTGCGTTCTTATTCCGGTTTTTAGCCTAGATTACTATGTGATGCTCGCAGCAAACAAGTATAGACTGGGCCGTCTGAATTGGAACTAAACATTTCATGTTTGTTTGTTTGAAAATGGTGTGATGGTGCTACCCGCAGGTAGGCTAAAATGCAGATTTGCCACCCTCGGGTGGGCTTAGAAAACATGATTTTGCCACTATCTAGTGGGCTTAAAACAAACAGTCGATGAATTGCTCCAATTCAGATAACTCAACCTCCACCCACAGGCATTCAAGGCAGTTATATCACATAAGCACATAGCCTCATGGTAAGCATGCAATCATGGCAACACTCACACGCATGCAAGGATGCTAAAGCATAAAACTTACCGAGTACTCCAAGCCAAAACAGAAAACTGATTAGAAATCATGCATGATCCTAAGTATACTGTAATGCCTAATGCAACACATGCAAAGATGCAAACTATAGCAGGCTCGGCTATTCTAAACATGGCATATGAGATGCAACAGCTATCAAGTACTCAACTTGGAATTGAAATACAGATGCAGTTTGTATGATCTTGTAGAGCAGTGCGTGCAAAAACAGATGAATGATGCAAACATGCTGTCATGCTGTATGCTAATTGAAATATGCCCTATATCTAACCATCCAAAGCGGGTAAATAAAAGGGAGAAAGAAATGGGGGTTGGAAGACATACATCACACTCACACACCCTTATTACAGTTATGCCCTCACGCAGAGGGTCCGAATAAATAATAATACAGTCCGAAATAAAAGAATAATACAGTCCGAATATTACAGTCCGAATAAATAAATACAGATTTCTAATTAATTAACAAATTAATCAAGAAAGTCAGAACCGGGCGAAAGCGAGGGGCCTTGCTATGATGAATAGTGCATTGGCCGCCTCGGAAAATCCATTGGGATACCCCAATTAGCCTCTGTTTGTAGTATTTCTTGAAATGCGCGCCGGACTCCGGAAAGTCGCTGATTCTTCATTTTGCTGCAACAGAGAGCAGAAAAAGGGCATAGCAATGTATTTCACGAATATATGCATGTCTCGATCCTCGTGCCACCAATCACGCATACCGATGCATGATGGCCGGGGAGTCGAATTGCACAACTCAATATAGGGATGAATGCTACAACAAAACTTAACTCCATCATGGGTAATCCGGAGTGTCGGTGACTTGGTAATTGAGACCCGTTCCGTTACTCGGAGTACAAAACGCGCCTCGTTTCCCGTGCAATATGTATGATATGCATGAAATGCAACTAATATGCAACCTAGCATGCGCAATGCTATGAAAATGAGATGTCTCGAAATATGTGCCCACGGGCACGCAAATCGAGGAAATGTATGAATGTAATCTAAGATACGACCTAGTATGTACTATGTTGTGAAAATGAGATGAAAATGATATGCCTCGAAAAGCGTGCACGCGGGCACGCAAACCAAGGCGATGGCATGAAATGCAAATCGGACAAAACCGAAGTGCCTCGAAATGCGTGCCCACAGGCACGCAAACCGAAGCGATGATAAAACGAGAAAATCGGATACAACCGAAGTGTCTCGAAACGCGCGCCCACAGGCACGCAAACCGAGGCGATGATAAAATGAGAAAATCGGATAACCGGCAAAAGTGCCAAACGCAGCGCCCACGCAAACCGCAAACGGCGATGACAAAATGAGAAAATCGGATACAACGAAGTGCCTAAAAGCAGCGCCCTGGTAGCGCGCAAACCGAGGCGATGACAAAATGAGAAAATCGGATATTAACCGGCAAAAGTGCCAACGCGCCGCTCGCGGTAGCGCAAAAAGCGATGCATTAAGGCATAAAATGACATGGGAAATGATATGCAAGCATGCAAACCAAATTTCAGCCACTAAATAAAGGGGAAAACAGCCCCGAAATGATACGAAATGACAACCGAAGCATGAAATCATCCCGAAATGCGATATTTAGCCCCCGAAATGGCCTATAGCCATGCTATACATGCAAAATTGACACATGAAAGAAAAAACAGTAACAAGGCAGTCCCAAACATGGCATTTTTTTAGTACAAAACAAGGCCAAATTGTAAGCATAGATAAGGCAACAATAGCTTGCAAGAATACGGAAAAAGAGAGGAATTACAAAGCAAGTGGTATCTACCATGCTCAAACCCAAAAAATCAGTTCTACAAAACTAAAGAGGGATAAAAAATAAGCGTATATTCAGTTTATGGCAGTCCCAAAATCAATATAAAAAACATGCTAACAATTCCATGCAAAATGGAGCTCAAAAGAGGTTATAACAAGAGGCATGCAAAGAATACACCAAAAAACAAAACTTTCTTCATGAAACAAGTAGAGGGGGTCAAAATAAGACCCCTTTCAGTTCTGACCAAGAGCTAAAACCAAAAGCACAAAAGGCTACAAAACATGCAAGAATCAGGGCCTAAAGTGGATTTCAAAGGGAGGTGGTATATAGAATGGCCAAACAAGGTTGAGCCCTTCTACAATGTTGTAGAGGGGCTCAAAATAAGCACAAAACCAGTATGGGTCGGAGCCCCAAAAACAAATGAAAATAGACTAAAAATAGCATGCAAGATTATGACATACAAGCTAGGTATTGAAACAAGTGTATCATGGAGGCACCAAATGAAGTTGAGCCCTTCTACAAAGTTGTAGAGGGGCTCAAAATAAGCCTAAAACCAGTAGGGGTCAAGGCCCAAAAACTGAAAGGAAATATGGTAGAAATAGGAAGCAAGATTATGCTATAAAAAGAGATTTGGAGACTTACCCTTGAAGATCCGATTGTTGCTACCTCTTGGCCTGAATTTGGTGCTTCTTAGCCACTGGAGAACACTTCCTTGCTTCTGGAATGATAGTGGGGATGGTGGAGCTAAGGGTTGATGAAGAGAAGAGCTAGAGACTTGAAGGTTTTTCTTGAGTTTTGGCTATGGAGATGGAAGCTTTTGGAGAAGGGTTCTTGAGAGCAAATTTTCTAACCTTGAGGAAGGAGCTGATGGTCCCTTTAAATAGGCACAACAAGGGTGTAAAAGGGGAGGGAAAAGCACCCAAGCTTTCCCTCCCAAAATATCCCCCGGATGGGGAGATATTTTGACAAAAATATCCGGACACCGAACAGCCGAAAGCAAGAATCTGGCCGGCCAGTTTTTCGAGGTGGCCGGCCACCACCCCACTGGTCGGCCACCACTCACCATGGCCGGCCACCCCCAAAAAATGAATGTAAGATTTTCTGGCCGACCAGTATACCAAAGTGCCCTCCCATGTGTGTAGAACAAGGCCCCAAGGTTGGAATTTGGCAACACTGAACCATGAGTCACAACATAGAGTTTGAAGGAGAGGCCTAAAATGAAACCAACAATTCTTGGCCGACCACCATACCAAAGTGTCCTCCATGTGTAGAACAAGGATCCAAGATTGAAATTTGGCAACACCGAGGTGAGCCACAACATAGAGCTTGAAGGAGAGGCCCAAAATGAAACCCACAGCTTCTCGACCACCATACCAAAGTGTCCTCCCATGTCCTCCGATCACAGATATGTAACTTTGGTTGGAAGAAAATACCCCAAGGTGTTCAACATTGGCCCTAAGTGAGAAAAACGGCTCAAGAGCGAAACCGCTATCTGGGATAATTGGCCTCCCACCCCGGTGATCTTCCCGGTGTTGAAACAGAGGTACCGCCAAGTTTGAACAAAACCAATGAGAAATGAACGTTAAGGCCAAAACCGAGCACGGGATCCCGAAAATGGGCCGCAGGAGGTGGCATACGGCAATAAGTGGGTATCTGCGACCCGGTGTCCGCGGAATGACAAAACAGAGGTTCTGCCAAAATCGAGAAAACCAATGCAAAATGAATGCTCGGGACCAAAACCACAGCCAGTGGTCCGAACCCGGTTGTAAACACCGGAAGTGGTGTTTGGCCACAAGTGGCATCAGGCCAGTGTTCCTCGAACTATAAAACAGGTGCAAGCCAAAACCCGGAGAACCCGGAGAGGGTTGCGCGGTCCCGAGCCGAGGCACACGGCCCGACGATCCCAAAACCGAACCCAGTTCGAATGAGCAAAATGGCCTACGGCCACAAAAAGTAGCTCACGGCCACCGGGAGATAATCTACGGGACCACTCCCTTCCCTTAGGAAAGAAAACAGAGAAAACCGAGCCTGGTTCGCAAACCTAGACAAGGTAGAGAAGAAAGTTCGGAAGTCTGGAGGCAGGGCGCACGGCCGCAACTCTGAGACTTCTGAACGAGCACAGTATGCAACGTCACCGAGCGCTCAATCAGTGACGTCTGAGTCTCACGGTCGGTCAAAAATGGGGTGTCTACAGACACATTTAAGTATAATTAGTTTCGTAGCAAGAGCTCCGGCCGGCTGAGGGATATTTGTTTGGACAGCAGAGAAGTCATTGACTGCTGGAAGAAACTCTCTTGATGCTTCTATTTGGTACATGGATTTGAAAAGAATTTGGAAAGGCAAAAACAAAAAGTATGTAAAATATTTGATTTTAGGATTTAGGATTTACTTTTAAGAAAATTGAAAAAAAAATTTTAACTGATTTTTTTAATATTTTAATCAAATTTTTTTTAATTTTTAAATATTATAAATTTTTTTTTTAAAAAAAATGCATTAAATACCAAAAATATATTTTAAAAAAATATACTAATTCATTACATTTTTGTATTCTTGTGTTCTTAATGATTTTTTAAAATATTTTTTTACAAATATTTTATTTTTTAGATACATCTAAGTAAGGTGTATCTAAGAAAATAAAAAATTGCTTAAAATTTTAAAAATATGGGCGAATTACACTAATGATCCCTATAGTTTAGGGTTTGTGTCACTTTGGTCATGAATTTTCAATTGTGATTCATTTGACCATGAGTTTTGAATCTTGTTCTAAATAAGAACAATTGAAGATACCATTGCTTAATTTCAAGGGTAAAATCATCAATTTAATAAAATATAAACTAATTTAACAAAAATAAATGTCAAAAAAATATTTTTGAATTTTTAAAAATTATTTCTACCCACTAAAGATAAAATTATGTAAAATTGATAAATCTTTTAGACATTTATTTTTTTACCAAATTAATTTTTATTATATGTTTGGATAATGATCATGTAATGGGTGATTGTTTTTATTTTCATTAAATTAGTTTTTATTTTTCCAAAAGTCAAATATGGCGACAATTTTGATATCATTATTAAACCAATCTATTAAATCGAAAAATCTAAGGTTAAAAATATTTCATATATTAAATCTATCGATCACACATTAAAATTTTAACAACCACCCATTACATGATTGTTATCTAAACACATAATAAAAATTAATTTGGTAAAAAAAAAAAAATGTCTAAAAGATTTATCATTTTTACATAATTTTATCTTTGGTGGGTAGAAATAATTTTTAAAAATTAAAAAATATTTTTTTGACATTTATTTTTGTCAAATTAGTTTATATTTTATCAACTTGACAATTTTGCCCTTGAAATTAAGTAGTGGTATATTTAATTGTCCTTATTTAGAACAAGATTCAAAATTCAGGGTCAAATGTGTCACAATTGAAAAGTCAGAGACTGAAGTGACACGAGCCCCAAACTATAGAGATTGTTAGTGTAATTTGCCCATCTTTATAATTTGTATAATGGGTGGAGTTCATAGTTTTTGAAATTGTAATGCTATAGCATGTGTTAGTAATTAGTATAGTAATTGGTGTGAGTTGTAACTCCCTCAAAATAATAACCCAACATACACAATAATAAGATACATTACTGAAGTAAATAAACCACAATTCATTCATCAGAGTATTTCTAAATAAAGACATTACATGTAACATCAAAATAAATGCCCTAGGGGCTTACATCTTGCCAAGCCAACACTTGGACACAAAATTATGAGTTCTAACTCAAATACAAATAAAGCCCTAGGCTTGAATGTTTACATGTAATTCAGATAAAAACAAATAACTAAAATCAAGGCTTCGAAGTCTAATTCCTTCCAAGCTAATTCCTTGGAGGTAGCGAATCACCTGGACCTGAAAATGATGTTCCCATATAGGGTGAGCCACAGCCCAGTAGAAATATACTAAACCAAATATAAGCATTGAATAAAGCAATAACATTTAATAGATGGTTAACCATGATAATCAGTTATATCAATATATAATCTTAAGACACTAATGTCTATGATACTTATCAATATCCATTATTATCAATGTGGCTCAGAACCTGGCCAAACTTACAACTGTGAACTATATAGCATATTCACATTACTTCCAATATCAACAACACAAATGAGACTCATGCTCATATCAAAACACTTCATACTTCCAGATTGATACATATTTTAGTGCTGTATCAATAAAACACTTCAATATAAATAAGCACACATAAAAGTGATGCTAATGGAGTCCATCCCCTATCTCCTCCCAAACAAAATCCGGTTTAGAGGTCCATCCCCTATCTTCCCCTAAACCGTGGAGTACATCCCCTATCTCCTTCCACACAAAACAATGTATGTAAACACATAACATATACATCACATAATCAATACACATAATGTCTGTATTAATTCAACAGCCAAATTTAATGACTTAACCAATGATTAGTTTCAGTTATCCCTAATCCACATGCAATGTCTACAACAATTACGACTATCCTCCACCGATAGCCCAAAACAGTTATTTCTAGACTTGGAAATAAATAATTCAACAATTAAATAGACGAGTGATTTAAATTAACCAACTACTCCATTTAATCAATAAATTCCCCAATCTCATGAATTTAATTAATTTCCCCAATGTTCCTTAAATTAAATATACAATTCAATTTATTTAATCAACTAGGGTTTTTCCCAAAATTACCAAAATACCCCCAACATATTAAAATGCCAGAACTTAGAACAAAACGTATACATTGGAGTAGGAAATCCCTACCTCGAAGAAATCAACAAAAATGGAGAAGATGGAGATGACGACCCAAAATCCAAAGTGCTCCAAATCCATAAACGTTCGGATCAAAACGAAGCCCTCGACTCACTCTAATTTTTTAATAAAGGATCTAGGGTAGAAACACCCTAAAACTAGATGAAACCTAGGGTAGAAGGTGTGTAGAGGAAGAGAGAAGTCGGACCTAGGGTTTGGAATCAAAAGGGATATGAAAAACTGATTTTAAACCCGCTGCTGCCTATTTAAACCTGACAGGCTCGCTCGAGCGAAGACATGGTCGCTCGAGCGACTAGACACAGAAAACCCTCGCTCGAGCGAAGAAAAGTTCGCTCGAGCCAAGAACTCGAAGCTTCGGGTCTACAACCCAGAAGCACGCTCGAGCGAAGGACTTCTCGCTCGAGCGAAGAACTCGAAAACATACACCTCGCTCGCTCGAGCGAAGGAAAGCTCGCTCGAGCGAAGAATCACAACCTTCAGGTCTATACTAGACGCAATCGCTCGCTCGAAGCGAAAAAACGCTCGGCGACCGAAACAAAATACCTCGCTCGACCAGAAACAAAATACCCTCGCTCGAGCGACCAACCCAAAAACTGGACAGCAACACTAGATTTCCGAACCCAACCAACCTGAAACAACCTGCCCAATACATCCCATAACTCCAAGAGAGAAAATAAAAGATGACAACAACAATTATTCAATGACAGCATCTACGGAACCTAAGTCCGAATACAACAATCAAAAGGAAAAGACCGGGGTCGCTATAGTGTAGTACCACCAATTATTAACAATGCCACATATTCTTAATTTATTACCCTTAAATGATCTTTAATGATGTGGCATTGAAGTTAGACTCCACATGATAAAAATATTTGACAAATTAAAATTTGACACTTGTCAAACACATCGTTAGTGGTGATTTTTAAGTGTGAGAAATTGAAGTATCTCAAGTATTTTTCATATTTTATTTACTTTTTTACTTTCTTTTTCAAAATTTCTACCCATATTTATAAACTAAACACACAGTTACGGATTAAACTTGTTTAATTTATTTAACAATTTTGCCTAAAAAATTATTTAGACTAGTATATTTATGGACATTAATTATTTTATGTATAGCTCGCATCCATGAATAAATTGTTCACATATTTTTTTTAGTGGATGAATAATATATAAAATGTGATTAGTTTAAACTACCGATGAATTCATACTATGCATGAAATGTGAAAAAATTAATAAGATATTATTAAATAAAACAATATAGATAGTTAGGATTTGTATGTAAATTACAAAAAAATAAAAATTTTAAGACTCATAATTTAAGCCTCACCATTTTATCGTAAGGAGGTTCAATTTATGTGTGAACTTTTAATTTGTTACAAACTCAATAAGGTAATATTCAATTCCCTTGCTAGAGGAATTTGGGGTCACTGTTGTGTGCCTCATTTTTAGGTGCATTATGGGTTTATATTTATGATTTGAACTGTTTATTTTGTAAGATTTGTTGAGTACTTCATGCTTACCAAAAATTATATTAATCGGATATCAATAACTATATGATCGAATTGCATATTTTTATACTATTTTTCAAAAGAAAAACTTCTTGTTTATTTTTTTGGTTATCAATCATATAGTTATTGATATCCGATTAATATAATGTTTGGTAGGCATAAAGTATTCAACAAACCTTACAACATGAACGGTTCAGATTATAAAAATAAATGCATAATACACCACAAAATGAGGAACAACAGTGACCCCAGTTCCTGCTAGAGTTGCAAATTTGGGTAAGTTCAACTCAAACAATCCAATTCCAACCTGAATAATTTTAAAGATGAAAAATGATTTGTGGCACTAAAAAGTTGGGCACTAATGCCCCTAATTTCCATTTTGGGTAACTGTTTTGTTTTGTTTTGTTTTTTTTTTTTTTTTTTGCCTTATATGTAAATTAGGGGCATTAGTGCCCAACTTTTTAGTGTCACAAATCAAAACCGTTTTAAAGATAGAGCAACATATTTTTTAATTAGTGAGGGTTTAGGCTTAAATTTTGAAACCTGAATTAAATTCAAGCGGGCTTCGTTAAAAATACTAAACAACTTGAAATCTAAATTGTATATGTGAAAATTTAAATTTATTAAATATAAATTATCATGTGCAACCATCACTTTATTTTTTTAATAAAAAAGTAAGTTTCACCAATTATAACTCTTATTAAAATAAAAAAAAACATTTCTTTCTATCTGGTTTTAGCACGTCACCTTTTAACTATTTACGTAAAGACAATTTCATTTTTATTTGTTATTTTTTTAATTGATAATTTTTAAAAAAAAACAAAATTAACGGGGTCTATCATATTTAGCAAGTTCTAAAAAAAGTCATACATTTTTAGCAGGATCATCCACATGATATGAGAGATAAATGTCTAGTCTAAATTGTTGCAAATTTATCAATTAGGTGCAAGGAAAAAATTGTATTGAAACAAATATAGAATAATTAAGGGAATTTTTTTTTTTTAAGGTCCATAATATTCTAATTTTAGAGGATAAATGACACCTAAAAAATCGTAGTGGCTTGGATCCCTCCAAAAAAAAAAAAAAGAAGAAGCAAAGCACATATTGTTTATAGTTTTTGGACCAAAATACCTATTTGTTCATCTTCTCTCTCCACAATCAATACAGAAAAACGATTTCTAATTTCTCCGACGATTGATCTTCTACGCGATCGAGTTCATCTTCTCCACAATCAAGTTCACCTTCATCACGATTGATAGAGAAAGTCTCTGTCATTCTCCATGATCGATAGTGAGAATCTTTGTCATTCTTCATCCAGCTTTGTAATTTCTTTGACATATTTTTATCCTTGTTCTCAATTCATCTTCATCTTCCTCGCATTTTGGAGTTAGGGTTTCATCCTCACCACCTCACTCTAGTAAGTTTTTCAATTCCTTAATTAGTTTTTTTCTGGATTTTACAGTTGATTATGTTTTATATTCAACCTCAGTGAAATTAGGGTTTCGATTTCATAATAATGGTTATTCGTTACAATGTGATAACTGAGATTGATTATCTCAAAACCGGGGCCAAATTTTTGTGTGATGGCCATATAAATTTTTAAAAATGAAATTTCTCTGCCATTTTAGTGAAAATTTGTGAAAGTATCTAAACCTTATTTTAGTTGATTTTTCCTGGCTACAACCCTAGGCCAAATTTCTTTGCTTTTATGGACAAATTTGTAAAAGTATCACCTCTTGATCAATTGATTTTTTTTGCTTAAAAACCTTGGTCAGATTTCTGTGTGATGGTCAGAGAAATTTGTAAAAATGAAATTTCTTTACCATTTTAGAGAAATTTGTGAAAACATCAAAACTTTATTTTAGTTGATTTTTTTTGGATACAACCCGAGGCCAAAATTCTCTATCTTCATGGACAAAATTATGGAAGTATCACCTCTTGATCAGCTGATTTTGTTTGTCTAAAAACCTGGGCCAAATTTATGTGTGATGGTCAGAGAAATTTGTAAAAATGAAATTTCTCTGTCATTTTAGTGAAAATTTGTGAAAGCATCAAAACCTTATTTTAGTTGATTTTTCCTAGCTAAAACCATAAACCAAATTTCTCTATCTTTCTAGGCAAATTTGTGAAAGTATCACTTATTGATCAGTTGATTTTGTATGCCTAAAAACCTTGGTCAAATTTCTGTGTGGTGGCTAGAGAAATTTGTAAAACTGAAATTTCTCTGCCATTTTAGAGAAATTTGTAAAAATATCCTTATTTTAGTTGATTTTCCTTGGCTAAAACCCTAAGCCAAATTTCTCTGTCTTTATGGACAACTTTGTGAAAGTATCACCTTTTGATTAGTTGATTTTGTTTGCCTAAAAACCTTAGTCAAATCTTTGTGTGATGCCTTATGAAATTTGTAAAAATGAAATTTCTCTGCCATTTTAGAGAAATTTGTAAAAACATCAAAACTTTATTTTAATTGATTTTCTTTGTCTAAAAGCCTGGCCCAAATTTCAATGTCTTTATAGAGAAATTTGTAAAAGCATCAACCCCTAATTAGTTGATTTTCTCAGGCTAAAAGCCTTAATTAAACTTTTTTGTGTAATGGACAGAGATATTTGTGTATGTGTGATTTTTCTAGCAATGTTGAATTTCTATGGCCATTACACACTTATGTAGTACTCTACTGTGCATTTCAATTTCATTGGTCACATTACACTTGCCTCTTGAGCTATGAAATTTCTCTGGTCATCACACACTTACTTAGTATTAACGGTTTCGGTTTAGACCCAACCCATTTCATGCTTTTAGATCCGTAATTCCATGTCTTTAATTGTTGTTCATACCCTTTATCATCTTGTCAATAATTGAGTTGAGTTGAGTTGTTGGTTATGTTTAAAATAGGTTGGGAGTTAGTTTTTCAAAAGAATTGCTGTCCAGTTTTCTTCTTGTTCGCTAGAGCAGTGTTTTGGTCGTTAGAGCGGTCTTTGAGATCTCCTAGTATCTTTGTAGGTCTGCAAAACTTCTGAGAGTAAGGTATCTTCGCTCGAACAGTTCTTTCTGCACTCGAGCGATCTTTTGTTGTTTGGAAAACTTTTGGGATGGGTCATTGTATGCTTGAGCGGTGTTTTGGTTACTTGAGCGATATCACTTATTGTGTCTGATGTTCGATCGGTATTTTGGTCGCTCGAGCGATCTGTGCGTATATTAGATCGGAAAAAGGGATTTTTGGTCACTTTATCATTTCTTCCTCTCTCTAAAACACTTTTAACCCTAATTTCTTCCCTTTCTCTCTCTAGTTCTTATTTAAAACCTCAAATACAACTTCACCCATTAATTTCTCCACCATAGCTCTTTGGAAAAAAAAGCAGAACTCGTCAAAAATTTCATTCTAATCGGAGAGGATCTTGTTTTCAGGTCCATCAAAGTTTTACCCTTGCTCTCTTTCTTTTCTACTCTTGAGGCAGGGATTTCTTTAATCTTTGGTATGATTCGTAGCTTAGTTATATATTCCTTAAAAGGTATAGTGATTTGGAGATTTTGGGTTAAACCTTGGGTTTTGATTTTGGAATATAAAAGAAGAGTTTTTCAAAAAAATTCTTGAGAAGGGTTGTGGAAGTATGTATATTGTTGGGTTGTGTTGGTTCCTTAACTATGATTTTGAAAATAAAGAAGGTTTTATTGAAAATCATTGATGTTGGTTTATAAAAGAAAATGAAATGATGTTAGGTTTTGAAAAGATATGAAAAATGTATCTATTAATGATGAGGGTGGAGTTGAATATTTATTATCGCTCCCATTTTGAAATTTTGAGATTGTATTTGTTGTTAGAAAATTATCTATTGAGTAGAAATATCTGTTTTGAGCTATCGGTGAAAGATAGCTTTGATTGTTGTAGAAATTGCAGGAGGATTAGGTTAATTGAAACTAATTACTTATTCATCTTGCATTGAATATTGTTTCATATTTGAACATTGAAAGGGTATTGTTTTTAAATAAAAGTGGTGTATACCTTGGTGAATCTGATTATGGGGTCTAGTTGTGGTTTATATTGTTGGCCTATATGTTCTTGGTGAAAGTTCAGAGACCTAAGCGGTTAGGTGCCGATCCTTGTAGTTAGTACCGGTAAAATGGCTTTAATAGTGCTTGTATAACCTACTAGCAGGTACGTACCTAGAGATTCCCAGTATTTTGCATCCACTACCTATTTTCTAATATAAAAGTGTATTTTCATAAATTGAGATATAATAATGATGGCATGGTATTGTTTTGGGATGGAAAAAGATAATGATGACTTCGTTAAGTTTCATACATCTCTACTAAATTTTAGCTTACCCTATGCGGAAAACAACTTTCAGGTGCTAATGATATACTTCCACTAAGGACTTAGCTTGGGAGGATTGTGGAGCCAAAAGTTCATTTTTGTTTCTTTTGTTATAATTATATTTTTCACAAACCTCGGGCTTTTTAATTGTTTTGGACTTAGTCCATCTTATTGTAACCAAGTAATTTCTCAAAAAGATGTAGCCATTAGGGTATAAAGCTATCTACATTACCTTTTGTTTCAGTTCACTCTTATATGACATATGCTATAGATATATGATCTAGGATTTATGAATGTGTACTCGTATATGTCATTTTTTGTATGGTAAAAGAATATAAATGAAAGGTTAATATTTCGCATGTTTACGTTTTCTATTGGATATTATGAGATGAGTTGTTACTATTATTTTGGGGTGTTACATAGTACATTCTTGTGCATTTGAATTTATCTGAGTGTGTATTTGTGAATGTGTGTTCTGAATTTCACTGTGCATTTCCCCTTGAGATATGAAGTTTCTCTGTCCATCACATATTTGCTCAGTACTCTCTTGTGCATATTTGTAATTTCTAGGACCATGTTGATTTTCTATATGTCATATTTATTTTCTCTATGTTTGTTCATGTATGTGTGTGTGTGAAGTTTCTTTGCCCAAGACATACTTTTTACCCTCTTGTGCATTTGATTTTCACTAGCCACATTACACTCCACTTGATAGATATAATTTCTCTAGCATGTTCATTTTCTCAGACCATCACACACTTGCTTAGTGCTCGCTTGTGCATGTTTGTCTATGTGTGTAATTTCTGTGGCCATGTTGATTTTTTATATGTCATGTTGATTTTCTCCATGTTTGTTCATGTTGATTTTTTTATGAAATTTCTTTGCCCAACACACACTTTTTACCCTCTTGTGTATTTGACTTTATCTAGCATCTTGATTGATAGTTATATGTTTTCATTGTCTAGAAAATGGGAAGAAAAAAAAATGAGAGAGAGAGAGAGAGAGAGAGAGAGAGAGGACATCTCAATCTAGCAATTTTGAGCTCAAATCAAAAGACAATGCATCGGAAAAAAAAGGGAGTTATAAGCTTAGATCGATGTCGAAAGGCAATAGAACCACCCATTAAGCTGTCAAAGAAAAATTGTCAACGAAAGAAGCCAAATTGATGCGAACGGAGCTCATAAAAAAGATTTGTAACTGAAGTGGCAGATCATGGATAGAACTAGTTGAAAATACCAAAAGAAGACCTAAAAGTAGTTAAACAACCAGAAGTAATCAAAGAAAACCCAAAAGAAAACAAATGAATTATATCATAGGAAAAAACTTGCAAATTTTTGTAATCATATAAACATTAGTTTGTAAATCTTGTACATTGCATTAGTAAATGACCCATGTAATTAGGAATTGTTATTATATCTTCTTTGATGTATTGAAGGAAAACTCATGTGAATTTCTTTGGTATGAATTAATTTTCAAAATTTCACTAATATAAACAATGTACACAAAGAAAATTCTATTCATAGAGAAATTTCTCTATGACACGGTTTGACCCTTTTTCATCGTATTGAATGCTTTGCAAAAATAGTGTATTATAGAGTTGACTCTACCTAAGTTTGGGTAAATTAAATGTGATAGATAAAAGTTACCAAAATCACATAAATTTCTTTGTGATTGTACCCAAGTTAATAGAAGTTCTTTGGTATGAAATTACCAAAATTCCAATAAGAAATTTCTCTAGTATAAAGTTACTAGAATTTCATAGAGAGAAATTTCTCTAGTACGAAAAAATTTACAGAGAAATTCTTCTTTAAGAACAATTAATAAGAACACAAGGTATATAGAGAAATTCTTCTCTGTTAACCAACATAAAAAAATATAACAAAAATTCTTCTAATATCCTTAACTTATCGCAATCACATCACATCTAAATATATATATATATATATATTATTCAATCAAAAAAACGTATCAATATAATGTAAATATTTAAAATAGATGGATATTTTCAACTATTAACTAAAGGTTCCTTGTATGTCCTCTTATCATGGCAACCAATACTCCCACATTGACTACACTCCATCGCCCTTTGGAACTCTCCACTAGAAGCAATCATGTCCGTATTTGGCTTATTAGTTGGCCTCTTATTCAATGGTGATAAAATCATAGTATCATCAACGCTAAAATCAGGTTTCCCAACAGTTGGAACTGAGCCAATTGAAAACGAGTATGCTTGATGATGCATATCACCATTAATGACAATAGTATCATGCCCATATTTGCATAACAACACTGACATATCCATCTAAATTGCCAAAAAGAAAAAAAAAATCACATAAAAACACATAAAAAGCACAACAGAGGAATAAAAAACCAGAGAAATTTGCAAACTTATAATTGATAAGCATGTTGAACTCTCCATTAGAAACAATAACAAACTTATAATTTTCTCTGGAATACAATAACAAACTTGTGATTTTCTTTGGACAACAAATAAAATTCCAAAGAAATTTTCAGACTTAAATTCACTTTGAAGATCACAAAAACAAGAATAAATTCACATCAAAAACACAAAATTCTAACTATTCCACAAAAACATAGACAAAACATTCAATTAATTTCAAAATCCACATATCTAATCCATAGAAAATTAAAAATCAAAAAATAACAAACTTATAATAACATGTCCATATAAAATTCTAATTTTCTCTGGATTATAATAATAAACTCATAATTTTCTCTAGATTACAAATAATAGACCAGAGAAATTTATAAACTTATAATTGATAATCACGTTGAACTCTCCACTAGAAACAATAATAGAGAACAAACAATAACAGAGAAGGAACAGTGCAACACTTGATTCATCAATAATAGAGATCGAACAATAAAAAACAACAATTTAGGTAAAGTTGATTCAACTCCAATGCAAATTGAAATAAATGAAAACAAAACAATGCAACACCTTCACGATTAGAAATCAACTCCACGATTATAAATCAACTCCACAAAACAAAAATCAACTCTGTAACGCCCAAAAAATATAGCCATAAAATAGATATGATAATTCCATCCAATAAGTGATTCTACCCTAACTAATCAATTTCCTTCATGTGTATTTCATTTCATAAAAGAGGTATACAATATCGTTCACATGCAATACATATTCAATCTTCAAAAAGAATGAATCCATAGCATGTGTAACAATATAAAAGTAAAAGAAATAATAACGAGATAAATGCCCAAAGGCTGCAAGTTCCAATGCGTAAGTCTGGTTACACAAAAAGTTTGTCAAACCCCTAACACATTAAGCCCTTGGCTTGCCAAAAATCAAAAAAAGAAAAAAAGAAAAAAAAAAAAAGGAGAGCCTCTTGCCCTCAATACACTCCACCTTCAACTAGGCGGGATCACCACATCCTTTCTTGCATAAATCCAATAGGGGTGAGCACAAAACCCAGTAGAGATACCTTAACAAAGTACATATGTTTTAAGTAGTCTCATAAACATGAATGCAATGTCATGCCATGTTCAAATATCAAAATTTTTTATTTCATCTAAAACACATGTTATGTTTCTTTCAAAGGTTCATTTTTCTCTATAAGATTCAAATAATAACAAGGAGTGGTAAATACGACTTAGGTAATCCCTAAACTGATGTCTGCAAGTAGGCATAACAAGCACTACCAAATCCCCACTTTACTGGCTCCTAATCGAAAGGCACATGGTACCTCCTCCGTGCGTGTTTTCGGTCTTTTACTGTAAATACTCAGACCAACTTAAACAATATCCAATTACACCCCCTATTTGCACTTACCAACCGTATTTATCCCATACGTTTCCATAACAAAAATTGTTTTATCAAAATAAATGAATTAGTTTCCAAGGCATAGCCACAATTGAATAATAATCAAAATGATGCAAATGCATGAAATGAGAGGTAATTATCCACAAGCATCTCATTTGTACAATATCTCCATAAACCTCTACATTTATTCAAAGTAAACTTCCATTGTTCAATCCTTCTAAAAAAAGGACCATAATAAAATATAATCCATGTGACATTTATGAAAAATCTAGAAATCCCCTAGATGTTGATTTGTGATTATGTACCAATTTTAAGCAGTATATAACAATCCTAATCAAACAATCAAGACAAATCGATACTACGATTTTACGTGGAAAAACCACAATTTGACACCTACAATTGTGATAAAAAAATCACGGGCAATAGCCACAAAACAATCTACTAAGAAGATATAAAGGAATTACACAGGTATACTCTCAATTACCTAGCGAATCCACGCCCGAATTGAACCAACCCCTATGTGCCTCTTCCAATTTCGTCTTCACCTCGGAATTTTCTTGACGATGAGCCACTCCAGAATCCACCAAAGTTTCAAGCTCGAATTCTTCAGAATCCACCGAAGAACAACTCTTTCTTTTTGTGTAGAATGAACAAACAAACCTTTGATGTATTCTTCTTAACCCATGAGTTGAATACTCAATTAAACATCAAAGAAAACTAACAAAATATCCCAAGATATAAACCTTAATATTCAAAAAGAAGATATGGAGCAGTAATCCTAAAATCTGACAGAAACCCGTACTTATAGAAATCTGGAACTGCGAGTCCCACTCAAGCGAAGACTCTCTCGCTCGAGCAAGGAACGAAAAACGCGTGTTTTCCATAAGTGGCTTCGCTCGAGCCAAACAACCTCCGCTTGAGCGTAAAATCATCATTCTCAGGTTTTTATGCAGACGCAGTCTTCGCTCGAGCGAGAACTCCTTCGCTCGAGCGAGCAAGAGCGGACATGCAACTTCGAGTGCAATTTTTCATTTTAGTATTTGCCCTCAACCCCGCTTCGACCACTGGACCCATGGTGATCGGGCAGCTCGATCCCTGTCATAATCAGCAAAGTGGCAATCTTGAAAGCATTAACATCCCAAACTTCTCTGTAAGGCACGAAGTGGCAATCTTGAAAGCATTAACATCACAAACTTCTTTGCAAAGCACAACTCGGGTTGGATTCACATCTAAAACTCATATCCTCACTGAAATACAAGAGCGAATAAAATTACAACTGAAAGGAGTTTTGTCAAACGGGATTGTCAAGAATAAAAATCTAACAATTTATACATTTTTATGTTCACAATCACTATTCCATTCATATTCTAACGTATACCATTTCAAGGCCAATAACAGTTTCTAACAATAACCATTATTCATCCCATGGATATCTTGATTTCACAATCGATATAAGTAATTTCTATCGATTTCATAAGAAATTTAACACTAATTTCATAGATATTTCATAAAATCCACTTTCCCCCAAATTTCTTCAAAACTAGGGTTTGACCCAAAAATGGTTTTTTTTTCATAGATTCTTCTTCACAAGATGTTTTCAAGGGTTTCATAAGTTCATAAAACCTTTTTTTATTAGAACATTCTCACAAGAAAAGTTATTTTCATCAACATTTTTAAACCACACTACAAAATCCACATTACACTTCCAAGATCATAAAAAAAATGACTCGACATGCTAAAATCATATATATAACTTAAAGAACTCCCTGTCTCAAGACTTTGAGAAGAAAAGATGAAAGGTTTTGAAATCAAAGGCTTTAAAATCTAATCTCTATTACACACAACATAGCCCTTGATGAGCTTTCCAAAATTAAAGAAGGCATTATGGTCAAAATCTCAATGGGTGATGAGAGATCAAGGAAGTAATGAAGTGGGTTGAGGGTTTCTAGAGAGAAATAAGAGAAAAGAGAGTGAGAGTTAATGTAGAGAGATGGAGAGAGTGAAGTGAAAAGTGTGTGAAGCTCAACTTTTGAGTGATTGGATATATTTTTCCAAGCAGACTACAGACAAACCGCTTGAGTGATCAAATTTACGCTCGAGCAAACAATTCAAATTTGAGGACCGCTTGAGCGAACAAATTCTGGGCTCGAGCGAAGAATACCAACTCCTAGAATCTCCCTACCTCCTGTAAATGATAGCTCGAGTGATGAAAAACTTCGCTCGAGCGAAGAACACATACTTCCAGAAGTTTAGACTGCAAAATGAGATACTGAAAGGTCGATGTCACCGCTCGAGCGACCAAATGACCGCTCAAGCAGTCTCAACATGAAAGTGAGACAAAACAACCTCAAAACATTCCGACCTTCCTGGTTTCACTCAAACTCCCAAAGGTACAAGATGACATCTTGAAATACACTAAAATATCCATACAAGAATAATCACAAGGAAGAATAGATAACAACACAAGACTCAAGAGGAGATAGAAATTATAGATTAATATACTCAAGTTGCTTTAAAAGGACTTCGGGCAACACAAACTCCACTGCAAGACCGAACAACAGACAAAATCAAAATAACAAACAAAATCGAAAGGACTTCGGGCAATACAAACTCCACTGCAAGACCGAACAGTAGACAGAATCAAAATAAGAAACAAAATCAAAACACCTCGAAATGAATTCCACTGGAACAACGTACACAATCAAAACAAAAAAACCTAATTCAAAATACACTCAAAAACCTATGCAACAACTCGTTGATCAGAGCAATCTCCATCGAATTCGAAATCTCAACCCAATCTCCTACAAAATAGCAATAAAATCCTTAATTTTCCAAAATCCAAATCAGCGTATCTTATAAAGGATGGTAGATTAGGTATTTTACAAACATAAAATTCGGTTGAAGGACCTTAGGCAAAAGAAAATATCATTGTGAACCTCTTTTACTACCCATAGTTAGAGAGGGATGTTAGATCAATTTTCCCAATAATTAATATATATATATATATATATGTTGAAAATGAGAGAGAAAAGTTTGTGAGATGAAATTTTAATTTAAATTTGTTATTGTCAATTAATAAATTTTCTCAATTTCATAATTTTGGTTAAAATTTAAAGGAGAGATCTTAAAAGAGAAAGATTAGGAAAGATTCAATGCTAATTAATGGAAAATCACTATTTTTGGCAACTAAATTCAATTTAATTTAAAATGTCAAATTATATTTAAACCAATAATATTATGACACATCATTATTAATAATATAAAAAATTTAAAAATATAAGAAAATGGATGGGAAGTTTAAGCTATAAAGACTCAACTATATTTTGCAATTCTATATAGTATAAATAAATTTACAAATGTGATATAATTTCCTTATATATGTGTGGATAATTTCCTTATATCTGTCAAAAGTTGAAAGATTTTAACATATTAATCAAATAATTAATAATTATATTTATAGTAAAATAATCAATAGTTACATGACATGTGTTTTTATATTTTATAAATTCAAAAAAACTAAGAAAATAAAGTTGGGTTTTAGAGCATAAAGACCTAACAATGTTTTGCAATTATACATAGTATAGATATATTGACCTCTCTATTATCTGGTTGTAATGAAAGATTTTCATTATCTTATCTAACGATTGTAAAATAATTATGAGAATTTAACACTATTTTAAAGTTAGAAGTAACTATTGAAAGCCATTGAATAATGTAATAACTTTGGAATTGAGAGAATTATAATCCTCAAAAAATGTAATGATCCCACCACAAATGATAAGTCACGTCAAAATGTGTGTATTATCCCCACACACTTTAAGTATTTGCACAAAATCAAACTCTTTACATCTTATTTATTTTAAATCTACATCATTCATCTTATTTTCGGAATGAATTTTCATAATCTCTACTGTTTTTGTTTATTTAATTATGATTGTATCCGTAAAGTCATACAAAAATTAAATCCAATACTTCAAATCAGTTCAAGTTTTGTGTTTGATAACATATTAATATCACTGGTTTCTTTCTATAAACTGAGTAATGTTATAAGGACACAGGGATGCTGCTGTGAGCGCTTGTGGGAGTTTATTCGGGGTCTATTTTGATAATCTAAACCGGTCATATTGTAGCGTTTGTCGAATAGATTATCCATAAAAAAAAAAAATTCAAATTAGTTGGATATATGTAGCCCTACATTAAAATCACATTTGGTTTTTTTTAAAAAAATACGGTTAGCATGATTTTAAAATTTTTCTTAAAAACAATTAGTACTTGATCATGGGGGTACGAATGTACAATTAACTTAATTTTTTGCAAGGACGATATAATCAACGAGTCCTACAATATGAATGGTTCAAATCATCAAAATAAGTTCGGAATAAACTCTCACAAACCCTCACAGTAGGACTGCTGTGCCCTACCCTGTTCCCAATGTTATAATGACTATCTCTTTTCATATTTTAAAAATCATTTTGTATGACATAATTAAGATTATTAGATATTAATGAAACTTATGTAAGGATTATTATATTTATAATTATAACAAAAATGATTTATTTACACTTTTTTTTGGGGTCAGAAATCCATTTGAGGGGATTTGGATGGAAAAATTATATAGATGTAACATTGTTGTAATTATAATTATGACACAAAATATACTATTTAAAATGTGATGAATAAAAAATAGAAACTCCAGAATACTAGGAAAAAAAAATTATCCAAATTTTTACTGTGAATATTGATGTGTGGTGTGGACAAATTGTACTATATATATAGAAAGAATAAAACACATAATGTTATCTCACATCTGTATATTTTATATTTGATTCTTTTTTTATACATAGACATTTTAAATATAAATTTAATTGTGTATATGAAACCCACACTTGTATTGAATATCATCCGCGTAATATGTTTTTTTTTAAACTTTTTGGGTAAATTCCTAACATTCCTAATTTCCTAGCAGTGTTGTGAGTGGAGAAATATTCACCATGTGAGGGGCTTGTCAATGAAGGATGAAATGCTAATTTTCAGCAGAAAGTAGCTAGTGCTAATTGCATTTAGGAATCCAATGTTGCATAAATAATAAAATGGTATAATATGATAATCGCATTTATGTTATATGTAAAGTTGCATTTATGATTATAATTTTTTTTTTCTTTTTATAACAAAATGATAGGATTGAATTGAATTGTAATCATTCATTTGAAAAGGACATTTTGTTAGTGAGAAGAGCACATATCAACATTTTTTCACGAAAATATGTGTTATTAGAAATAAAATTAATTGGTAAAAAAATTCATTCTTATGGAATCATATATTATTTGATTCAAGATTTTTTATTTTTTTGTAATAAGGGCACGCATTGCAAAGTTACTGATGCAAAGAAAGTTGTTGAAAATATTACAGAGGGCTCGTGATAGTGAGATAGACAAATAGTTGACATTAAACAAATAGATGACACGTGTATAGATAAATGACATTTGAACTCATAGTTGGACAGATAGGTGACATTTGAATATATAAATAATATTTAAACATATAGATAGATAAGTAAGTTTTGAACAGATTAATGTCTTTTTTGGATAGACAAGTGTCATATTGGACCGATAATGTTTTTTTAGCCAAAAAATAAAAAAAGATTTAAACTTGAACCTATTGAGTCACAAGTTCAGAAATGGATCTCTACCTAAATGTCCTTAAAAATATATACTTATTTTAAATTTTATTAATTAATATCTCTAGAGCCATTAATGAGACTTTTTTTAAAAAATAAAATAAAATAAAATACCAATCAATATATATGGGTTTAAATTTCCAAAATTTTATCAGGCATCATTCCAAAAGTATTTACTATAGAAAAATGACATACAAAAATTTTAAAAATATTTTGAAGAATGTTAATGGTCGACCAAAAAATTGGCATTAATGTGCAAAAAATATATTAAAATGTGTGAAAATGCATTCAAATACGTGGAAGTATTGTGGGATGAAAAAAAATGTTTTAATTTTTTACATTTTCCTTGCTGCCCAATGCACTATCATTAATGGTTGATGTTTTTTTGGTTTAAAATAAATAAATAAATAAATAAATAACATTATTCTACATATTTTGTTTAGGGAGATTTAGTGAGAACCTCTTATAATAAAATTTTAATGCATTAAGAATAAATACAAAAAGTTTTTCTTGAAAAGTTTAGCACATATCACTATTATCAAAATATTCTTTAATCAGTAATTTAATATTTTAAATAATATAACTTTTGATTTATAAGTAGATTTTTAATAAAATTAATATTTTTAGAATTCTCTCATCAAAAAAAGATACATATTGATTATGAAATTCATAAAAAAAAATTAACAATAATCACTATTGAAATTGACGTAAACAGTAACATGTTATTCCATTTCATAGTAACATATTATTCTATTTAACAATAACATGTTACTAATTATCAGAGTAATACTTTATTGACTCCTTAAACAGAGTATTAGTAACAAAAAAACAAAATACTAAAGGAAGCTCTACAAGTTCTTTTACTATAAATTCACGAACAAATCAACAATAATCAACAAACAACAATTCAAATCAACAGCTATTCAATAACAAATCAACAACAAGGATACATGTAACCACCAAGCACTGAAAATTGTCTCTTCTTGAGAGACTTGTTATTGGAAATTAATTCATTAAGCTCTTCTTCAAGAGCATAAATTCTATTATCTTTTGTTTCCAATTTATATTGCAATTTTTTTTATTTCATCAAGCTCTTTTGCTCTTGAATTTGAATCTCAACTAGTAACATCGTAAAATGAGGTCGTGAAGAATCGATTTGTTTCTTCAAGAAGCTCTGTTTCAGCTCCAAAAGCAATTTCAATGGGTGGAGAGAGAGAGAGAGAGAGAGATATGGGTAGGTTAGTGTTATTGAGGAGCCGGAAGGGCAAGATTTGTCCCAAATAAAAATAGAAAAATGTTTTTGTGTCCTCCATTGAGTGTGGGTCTCCAGGTGAGGGGGTTTATAAAGAAAAATTTTATAAGTTGTCTTTTTCACCAAAAAAGGGCCCAATGGAAGGGTTTGGACCAAATTTACATCATTATATTTTGTTATGTACTTTTTTTGTATGAATAGATTTTCAAAATGTTGTTTTTGATAATTCTTAAACAAAATCTTCCTTCACAATGATGTGGCAATGACATTTCTATAATTTAAATACATCTTAGTTGATTCTTTATTTTAAATTCATATAGAACCACAACAGAGCATCAGCAGCAGCCTTGCTATTTGCTCCATTTTGCTATTTTGCCTAGCCTGAAATTCTGAATTGAATTCCATCAAACTCGCCCAAGCCACGGGGAAATGTCCTTGAGCAACAGTAACTTGCTAAGAGTGACGAGCCAGTGTGCACTAGCTTTACAATTTTTAATTCATTTATCTTTATTTATATTATTTAAGCGAGATACTGTTCATACGTTAATCTATTTTTTATTATATTTTCTAGGCCAAAAAGCCATGGCCGGTGGTCCACCCGGATGTCCCATGAGTGCCCTGTAACAAAAAGAAGGAAAATGCTCAAATTTGGCCTGATCGGTCGACCGCCTCTCAGTGGGTTCAGCCGTCCTATGTTGTTGCTGCTTTGTTATTGCTCTGGTGTTGATTTGTTGCTGTCTTGGGCCTTGTTTATGCTTGCTTGTTTATAATATTTTAATGAAATAAAATTTTAGAATAGAGAGTTTGATAGAGTGTGTACATAAAAAAGAAGTTAGCTAAAATACAAAAATGAATTTTGGGTTATAATTTGGCTCAAAATTTGTTAAGACTGATGCGAATGCTCTTAGTCACACCATTCTGTATAATTTTTTTATATAATTTTTTTGTTTAATATTGCACTTAATTACTCTTACCACTAAATATTTAATATTGTTAAAAATATAATATAAATAATAAAATTATCCCTTCTAAAAATCTAAAATTTTAAATAAGTTGATAATCAATAATTTAATATGATATGCATATAATAGATATTGTGTTTGAACGCAACTTACTACCCAATAATATGTTTCTTTTGATATTATTTATTTGGGTTTTGTGATCACTGTTTTTACAAATAATTGAGTGAGTTCGTATTAAAATACTGCAATTAAAAAGCTAGGGTAATGCTATAGTGTGCAACTTACACCTTACACCTTTTTGTGTTCACTTACACCTTATACTTACACTTTTTTTACCTTGCACTTACACCTTTTGTGTAAGTGGCACATGGTGTGCAACTTATACATTTCATTTATACCTTCCACTTACACCTTACACCTTACACCTTACACTTACACCTTACACTTACACCTTTTGTGTGAGTGGCACATGGTGTGCAACCTACTTACACCTTTTGTGGGTTGCACACTTAAGAAGAAGCCAAAAAGCTAAAGTTGATCGAGATATATAGAAAACCATATGAAAGTTTGTGAAAAAGATTGATGACATTCTGATCCCCAAAAAAAGCCCTCGAATTTTACATTTGTACTCTTTTTTAGCATTTTCCACCAATGGGGCAGATTATACCCTAATGTACTCTCAATTAGGGATGACTATTTTAATCCGATCCAAAGAAGCTCGTCTATACCCGTTCAAATGGAGCAGATTTTATCCTCCCCAACACTTCTGTGGGGCAAGATAGATTATGTTTTGATCACCCGCAACAGGAGTGGGGCGGGGGGAGGGGGCAAGTATCACCTCCTCCAATCCAAACCCAACTTGATATAATTAATAATATATAAATAAATATTTAAGTGTATATATACAATGTAATTAGATATAAGAAAAGAATACCAAAAATCTGTGATTCTATTTAAATATAAATAAATAATAATTCTAAAAATCTCACTGTTTATATGTATGGAGATAAGAAAATTGGTCATTAGGGCATGATTTCTTCATAGAGAGAATGCATTGGGATAGAACGACAAAAGATTATATTCCTTAAATAGGTTGTCACCACCATTTCATATTCAAAGCATCAAACTCTGGGTGAAGTAAAAGGGCATTAGGGCAGTAAGTAAATCTAGTCAAACTGAGCGATAAATTGCTAAAATTTAGTTTGTGAACTTAATGAGTTTTAAAATGTATTTAATTTTAACTTATTTATATAAAGAATCAATCTCAAATAAATTCTTAATGAGTAGATCACGAGTCGGGTTTAAGTAACTCAGTGTCTTATAGTGCATATAAACTTATTAAACCGAATAGTTGGTGTTTAATTTGGCTGAAAACTCAACAACTTTTCAAATATATTTAAATTTGACTTTTTATTTAACGCGCTAATCTCAAACAAATTTTTAACAAACTAATTGGAGTGAGCTAAGGCCCTCCACATTGGATTAGGCTGGATTAGAGCAAAATCCAAACTTAGAAAGGGATATGGACTGGGAATTTAATTGGGTTGGGTAGCATGGCTGAATCTTGGTCCCTATTTTTACGGGCTAAGGCCTACTCATTATGCGGACTCAAGGATTAGGAATCAGGATCCCTCCGTCCACTAAAATTGTTTGTGCCTCCATTGCAATGAACTGAATCGTTTATTTTATATGATATTTTTTAATAGTTTATAAATACAAAAATCAAGTTGATCAAGCAATTATACTCACGTTATCGGTTTATATATATTTGTAATGAAAACAAATGAACAAAGTCCGTTATCAAAATCATAGTACTTATAATTTATTTTATTTTATTTTTATGACAAAGTTTCTCTAATCATATAAAATTTTTGATTAGTGTAATTTTTATATAGATGATTTGTTTGAAGGGCTTTATAAGACAAATAATTCAGATTATGAAAATCAGGGTTATGATTGAGGCTATGAAACCCAACTACATTCTCTAATTACGATGCTCAACTAGAGAAAATCATAACTTTTTAAAATAAAAGATAGCCTAATGTCGTCAACTTGTGTCTTTGCCTATTACAAATTCAAATGACCAAACTATCTAATGTATCATCGTTGTATTGGCAACATACATGGTTGGTGAGACCCATTCAACCACTACAATCATAACAAACGAGATGGTATACTAACGCTGTATTTGATTGAGGAATTTGAGGAGGGATTTGGAAAGAGAAATGAAAAAGGTGTGTGAAACTAGGTGAAATATAAGTATGTTTTATTCACATTTCACCTACTTTTTCCATTTTTCTTTACAAATCCCTCCTCAAATCCCTCAACTAAACACAGCATAAATGTAATAGATAAATATGATTATTGTAACATTACTTTAATATTTATTTATTTATTATTTTATAAACATCACAAATCTTGTATGTAAGAAGAAGAGCAGTGTCCTGACTCGAGCTCACTACTTAGATGAGTTGAGCTTAAACCGCCGGCTACCCAGCTCGCTCAAGTTAGCATGAAACTTTGCTCTAAAATTTACTTTAAAATGAAGTGTAAATTTAAAATTGATGAGATGTATGTCATATTTCAAATAATTGTGATTCCTAAATATATTTTTCTATCCGAAAAATGATGTGTAGAAAAATTGAATTTTTACAAAAGCTTAATCGTATGACACAATCTCGATTCACCTTGTACGGTTGAATCCTATTTTTTAAAAATTTATTTATTTTTTTATATACTTTTCGTGTGTGTGTGTGTGTTTTTTTTTATATATATTTTCACTGAATTTTTTCTATTATTTTAAGTAAATTTTTTAATTTTTAGATGCACCTCATCTAGATTAAAAATTGAGATGGTTGAATAAAATTGAGTTTTTTTTTTAATTTTTCATGTGATTTTTTTTAATATTTTCACTGAATTTTTTTAAATTATTGCAAGTAATTTTTTTTTTTTTTTTTTAGATGCACCTCACTTAGATTAATAACAAATTCAAAAAAAAAAAAAAAAAACTCAATTTTCAAAAAATTTGAGTTCAAAAATTAGAAATAAACAAGGTGACTAGTTTCAAGTTGCGTAGAATCGAAATGTCAAAATTTGCAGCATCATGAGCGAAGGGAGCTTGGGCTCAGGGGGTCACATGCCTCCTGACTTTTGGAATTTTTTTTTTTTTTTTAAAATTTTAAGTGTGGTCTGTCTTTCACTTTCACACATACATTCAAACCTACTAACCCACTGACACATACACACCACAAGCTAGCACCCACGTTTGTATTTTTATTTACTTATTTATTTATTTTTTGGGGATCCCAATCCCAATCAAATATTGATACACAACTTTTTTTTAAGTGAGTGCACACAACTCCAATTACATCAAGGTTAAAACTCTAAAACCCTATAAGTGTATGAAATTTTTTATTTTTTTATTTATTCATAGTACTTGTGAAGTATCTTCATATTTTCTTTGTCTTCTTTGTCTCTTTTTGTTATTTTACAATTTACCGACTCGCGATTCACCAAATTAGGATCACACAATACAGATTTGGGACCACACTACAACTTTGGTATCTTCTCTTCATTGTTTACAGATAACTTTATTATTATTTTTTTAACTTTTAAATAAAAATTATGAGTATTAATTTATAATTATTTGTTAAGTTTTGATTTGTACATTTTTTTGATTTGTTATTATTTATGTTAAAATAAGAGATTTTGATATGCTAAAATTATGAATCTTAATTGGTGGTGATTTATATTAAAATTAGGAATTTTGATTTGTTGTTGTTTGTGCTAAAATTAGGGATTTGATTTGTGCTAAAATTAAAAATATTAATTTGTAGTGATTAATATTTAAATTAGGGATTTTGATTTGTTATAATTTGTGCTAAAATTAAAAATTTTGATTTGTTGTGATTTGTGCTAATTCAAATTTTTTGATTTGTATTAAAACTGAAGATTTTGATTTGTGGGGGGTTTAAGATTTTGATTATGAATTTTTATTTTGATTTTTAATTTTTTCAAACAGTCATGGTGAAATATTTCCAAAAAAAATCAAAATGGGAATCATCTCTTTCTCAAGAAAAAGATAAAAATTATTCTTCCGCAAAACAAAGTCGCGTAGAAATCAACTTAGTAGACCTTCCTGCAGATCCAGGACTACGGCCTCGGATTACAGACTATAATGCTAATGATCGAGACTGAATTCGTAGGGCATATCTACAAAAAGGTCCTTGTCAACCTCGTGATCATAATTTTTCACAAAAATCATTTGGAGTGATCATAATTTTCCACAAAAATCATTTGGACAAAAACTTTGGCGATTTAATCAGGCTTGGTTTAGTGAATTTCCTAATTGGTTGGAATATAGTGTAGCAAAAGATGCAACATTTTGTTTATGTTGTTATCTTTTCAAACCCGATATTGGAGATCAAGTTGGTGGTGATTCTTTTGTTGGTGAGGGTTTCTCAAATTGGAAGACAAAAGAAAAAATTCAGACACATGTTGGAGGTCCCGATAGTGCTCATAATCAAGCTTCGAGTAACTGTCAAGACTTGTTAAACCAAAACAAACATATTGAAACGATTTTTTTCAAACAATCTGATCAAGCTCAAATTGAGTATCGAACCCGTTTGAATTCATCAGTTGATTGCGTTAAATTTCTTCTAAGACAAGGACTTGTATTTCGTGGGCATGATGAATCTGAAAATTTAAGTAACCAAGGAAATTTTCTTGAACTTCTCAAGTTTCTTGCTGATCATAATGAAGATGTCAAAATGGTTGCATTGAGCAATGCTCCACAAAATCTCAAGTTGACATCTCCTGATATTCAAAAAGACATTGTAAATGTGGCCGCATTTGAAACTATCAATGTGATTATTAGAGATCTTGGTGATGCATTTTTTTCTATTTTGATTGATGAAACCCGTGACATATCAATCAAGGAGCAAATGGCAGTTGTAATACGATATGTTGACAAAAAAGGCCAAGTGATTGAGCACTTTTTGGGTATTGAGCATGTTGCTAATACGAATGCTCTCTCGCTTAAACAAGCTATGGAAAATTTACTCTCCAAACTTGGATTGAGTATTTTCAGATTGTGGGGTCAAGGATATGATGGGGCTAGTAATATGCAAGGTGAGTTCAATGGTCTTAAAACACTTATACTGAAAGAGAATCTTTGTGCACATTATGTTCATTGTTTTGCTCTTCAGTTGCAATTGGCACTTGTAGCCGTGACAAAGAATCTTAATCAAATTGTTTTACTTTTCACTTTGGTTTCTAATGTGGTGAATGTTGTTGGAGCATCATGTAAATGCCGAGACATTGTTAGGTAGAAGCAAGTTGCAAAAGTTGCTGAGGCACTTAATACTGGAGAGCTATCTAGTGGGCAAGGCTTAAATCAAGAAACTAATCTTAAACGTGCTGGTGATACACGTTGGGGTTCACACTATGGTACTTTAGTCAGCTTAGCTAGTATGTTTTCAACAGTGATTGATGTGCTTGAAATGATTTCGGAGGATGGTTCAAATTCAGAACAACGAGCAGAAGCAAATATATTGTTGGACTCAATTCAATCATTTGAGTTTGTATTCAACCTTCATTTGATGAAAACGATATTGGCTATTACAAGTGAGTTATCGTAAGCACTACAAAGGAAAGATCAAGATATTGTTAATGTCATGAATTTAGTTCAAATTTCTAAAGTACGACTCCAAAAGATGAGGGAGAGTGGGTGGACATCTTTACTTGATAATATTTTCTCTTTTTGTGAAAAACATGAAATTGATGTTCCCCAAATGAAAGATATGTTTGTAACTTGAGGGAGAAAAAGGCGCAATGCTCAAGAAATTACAAACTTACATTACTATCGCACTGAGTTATTCTACACTGTTTTGGATATGCAAATTCGAGAACTAAATGCTCGTTTCACTAAGTTGTTACTTTGTGTGGTATGTTTGAATCCATCTAACTCTTTCTCTAGTTTTGACAGGAAAAAGTTAATTCATCTTGCTGAATTTTATCCCAAAGAATTTTCTTAAGTGGAGCTCATGGTACTTAATGATCAACTTGATACATATATTATTGACATGCTATCCAGTAGTAAGTTCTCAATGTTGAATAGAATTGCCGATCCTGCTAAGAAAATGGTAGAGACTGGAAGAGACAAAGTATATCTATTGGTGTATTTGCTTTTGACTTTAGCATTAATTTTACCTATTGCAACTGCTACTGTTGAGAGGGTATTTTCAGCTATGAATATTGTGAAGAATCGGTTGCGGAATCGAATAGGTGATGAATGGATGAATGATAGCTTGATTGTCTACATTGAGAGATATTTTTGATCGCATTGACAATGATACTATTATGGAAAGATTTCAAAACATGAAAACTCATCGGGGTCAATTGTAAAAGTTTAAAATTTAAAACTTTTTGTAATGGATATTAATTTTTATTGTTTAACATTAGTTCGAAAAATTATTATTATGTTATTGTTATTGATTAGGGAAGAAAAAATTTGAGATTGTAATTAATGGGTGCCCCCCTATATTAAATTCCTGGCTCTGCCACTGGCAGCATGGATGTTAGACTAAACTCACATCATCAATCTAGCCACTCAAACTTAATTAATATAATGTAAAGGTCTCACTATTTATTATCAATTGATTTTGAGTTGAATGCTTTAACATAGTATTAGAGTTAGGTCTTGACCATATTGGGTAGTACGTGAGGGGGAGTATTAAACTTTAACACACAATGCCAATCTAAGCCTCCCATAGATGGTTAATATAATATAATGCAATGGTTTTTTCACTCATTATCAATCGATTTTAAATTAAATATTTTAACGGTGCAAACAAGAATTTGTTGTCCAAAAAGAAAAAAAGAAAAAAGAGTCGACTTGACAATGACAAGAGAAGGTTTGCAAAGAAGAATTTGTTTTCCAAAAGGAGAAATGAGTCAACTTGACAATGACAACACAAAGATGTTTTTAAGCTTTGTGCTAGTAGCGTTCTGTGAATCTCTGTTTGTGGTGATGGATTTTTTGTAGTGAGGAAGACGGTTCACAACTGAGGTGAGGTGTGTGTTTTGTTATGGGTGTTTAATGGATTTGCGAGAGAAGATTTTTGTTCACAGAGATGGAAGAAGAAAGGTAAGAGAAAATATTAAAAACAACGGTCAATTTCTTATGGGAGTTATAATTATAAAAAGAACAAAGTGTAAGAAATGGTTTTGGGAAAAAATAGAATTTTTCGTCAACTTTGGTCTAATTTTTAGATAGGACCCATGCGCCAAAAATGGCCAGTTTAAGTGGTAACGCGTTCTATGCTGCATTGTGATTCACGTAGTATATTTGGTTGCTCAAAATTATTATCAGGTGAATGAGAAATTGAAACCAAAGTGAGCTCCATGAAAATGGTGTTTTGGTGAAATTTCTATTAAGGTTTGAGTTAAAGCTTGTCCCGCATTAGTTTAATGGACAAACTTTTGTGGGTTTATAAAGCTTTGGTTTGCAACTTGGGGAGGATTCCAAGGGGTGCCCAAGTTTTGTGGAAGGGTGAGGTTATGGGCTAGACCCATGGGACCCAAAATAAACACACACACGTCACTGCGAGATTGGGCTTGTCCGGCCCAGCCAAAAACTTTTTGAATTTTATTTTTCTAAAATTAAATTCTTACCCTTTTTTTCAGAATTTGAATTTCAAAATTAATTCCAAATAATGTCCAGATTATTCCTCCACCTAAATAGGTCCATATCTGTCCAATTAAACCCAAACAAGTTTGTATATGTTGGAATTTAAACCAAACAGGTATTATACATGTTCAAACAGGTTTGCACTTGTTTAATTCAAACCGAACAGCCACAAATTCTCCTATAAATAGACAGACTCTCATTTGGATTTTGCACTTTAATTTTCATTCTTGTTGCTGTCGTTGCTCTCTGCATTTTGCTGCATTTATTTTTCTGCGAGACAGTGTATAAACACAAAGTGTGTTTGTTGTGCAAACAGTTTATAGTGTTGTTATTGTTTGTTGTTGATCATTTTATCTTGGGAGATAGACGTCCACAATTTGAAAGCACCGTGGAGAGAACGAATCTGTCTTAAGGACACAGTGTTAAACACTGGATTTGATCAGAGTTACATATAGATACCCCCAAGAGTTGACAAGTTTCCAAGGCTTAGGCTTGGTTACACAAATGGTTATTCAAACCCACACAAATACAGTCCTTGACTTACAAACAGAGTTACAGCAAAATGAGAGCCTTGTACTCTCAATACATATTTCCTCGCCTTTAGTTAGGCGGGATCACCACATCTTTTCCTACACAAAAAAACCCGTATAGTGAGCATAAAGCCCAATAGGAAATCCTTAACAAAATATATACATTTTATACAAGTCTCAAGAGATGAAATGCACATGTCATGCTGTGTCCCTTTTGAAAGTAAATCACATTTTCATCTTTTGAAAACCATCATGCTCAATGATGTCATGCAATTTCAATTGTTCAAAACTTAACAATTTATTTCAAGGGCAGTAAATACGACTTTGGTAATCCCTAGGTCGGTGTCTGCAAGTAGACTATACAAGTACTACCAAATTGTCATTTTTACCGATATCAACCGGAAGACTCGACACCTATCCGCGCGGGTTTTCGGTTTTTCATCCCGGACTCTCAGACCAACTTATTCAATGTCATTTATACCACCTATCAAGACTTACCAACGTATTTACCCCAAAACCATTCCATGAAAACTTGTTTCTCAATATTCTTTTCTCAATGCAAGTTTCTAAATCAACTTTCAAAGTTTAATGTAATCAAATGAATTGATATGCCAATTTTACAATATGAACATAAATACTTTTATTCCGATTCATCATCCAAGGAATAACACAATTCCCTCCTCTCAAGTATCCTTAACAATTAGTCATTTCAAGACTATTTTAACGTTTTGAACAATAATTTCCAAAATGAACAACAATTCTCATATTCCATGAAATTCATCATTTATATAAATATAAATAAGAAATTTTCTAAACATCCATTTATTTTGACACACAAAATAAATATAACAATATCATTCATAGATTTTCAATTTCTTTTAAAAATCTCCAAATTTCTAGGTTTTCTCACCAAAACTATACAACTCAAATCTTTTGAAAGAAAACTTTCTCAAATCATTTTTTCTTCAATCAACAAAGAACAAAACCCATAAGATCATTTTAAAAGAACAAGAGACAAACCCACTTTCAAAATCGCTCAACTTCTTGAATCAACAATCAATTTTCAAAGCTATCAAAAGATGATTTCGAAAATCATCTAGATCTTGCAAACATATATATATATATATATATATAATTCTAAGAAAATCCCTACCTCAAGTATTGAGGAAGAATTGAGAAGAAACCCCAAAATCAATGATGCCTAAACTTGATCTCCATCGCACACAACGAAGCCTTCGAGATGATAACCAACTTTGATGAAGAACTTAGGTTTAAATCCCAATAGATTTAGAGAAATCAAAGAGAGAAGATGACTTCTAGAGAGAGAAGCTCTAGATCTGAAATTCTAGAGATTTTGAGAGAGAAAGAGAGAGAGAGAGAGAGAACTAAAAAAGTGATCTGAAATATCAGATTCACGAACTGATATAACATAGTCCGCTCGAGTGTGGAAAGCCCCGCTCGAGCATCAGACACAACCTCCCGCTCGAGCACGGAAAGCTTCGCTCCAGTGTTGAATACACTTTCCCAGTACTTTTGCAGACAGGTCAAACTTCTGGAACTAAACATTCTCCGTTCGAATGCATAAACAGCCGCTCGAGCAGACAAGCAACTTCGAATGCATTTTGCATTTTTGCTTCAGGGGCACTGCCCCTCGTCCCCGCTTGGACGCTACCCCGGACCCGCCAAGAGGCGCTGCCCTTTGGACCCTCGCGAGCTGACCGGGCAGCTTGATCCTCATCTACTCAGCAAAGTGGCAAAACATGAAAGAATTAACTTCTGATACAACTCTGCAAGGCACAATTTGGGTTGGATTCGCATCTAAAGGTTTGCAGACATTACCTGTTCCAAACACACCTCTACAACCCGATAATCAAAATAAGGGAAATATAGGGAAACTAAGATACGTAACACTGTTCAAAACCATACCAACCCGAGCCCAGAACACCACACAGAGACGGGTCCAAACCGGGATCGCTACAGAGAGGCATTGTTGTTTCTTGGAAATCCATGAAACAAACATGCATCGCACGATCCACAATGGAATCTGAGTTCATTGCTTTAGACAAAGCTTGAGAAGAAGTAGAATGGTTTTGTCATTTCTTAGAAGATATTCCAATGTGGCCAAAACCTGTGCTAGCTATCTGCATTCATTGTGATAATCAATTTGCAATAAGCAGGGCACAAAGTCATATATATAATGGTAAGTCACGACATATTCGTCGTCAACATAATACCATAAGGCAATTGCTCTCAAATGGAATAATCTCAATAGATTATATAAAATCTAAAGAGAATATTGCAGATCTGTTAACAAAAAGTTTTACAAAAGAGTGAGTGTATAGTTTATTGAAGGGGATGAGAGTAAAGCCTATTACATAATAGTCATCATAATGGTAACCCTACTTATACGACTGGAGATCCCAAGAACTAAGTTCAAAGGGACAACTAAGTTATGTGTTTAAAATTCCTTATCCATTCCTATGGTGAGAGTGATATCTGCGACATATGTTGTATGCAGGGGTTTAAAGATAAGCTTTGCTCTTAATGATTACTTATATCTTCATTTAGTCATAAAAATCAAGATGAGTATAAGGAGATACTCACAATAAAAATCACCTATATGAGTGTCGAACTGGGGTCGGTTCTATGAGAATAAAAAAGCTAAATTATCTAGAAAGCACTCATGAACAACCAGGAGCGTTCAAGGCCAAAATGAACGTAGCCGTGAGAACCATGATGTGTTAAAAGATATTTTGTGTGAAATCTGTCTTGGCTTATACAAACGGCTGAACAATTTAAGGCATCGTTTCCATTTGTTAGCTAGTAAGTCCGATAGGTTATCACTAGAGAAGGCTCAAGGCCGAAAACTACCTATCTTGATGTAAGATATTTTTAATTTATACTCTTTTGACAAATTTTGCATATTGTTGCATTTTCATTGTCATCAAATTCCACTCATGTGGGGGATTGTAAGAAATGGTTTTAGGAAAAACCAGAATTTTTCCTCAACTTTGGTTTGATTTTTAGGTAGGACCCATGCGCCAAAGATGGCGGGTCTAAATGGTAACGCGTTCTATGTCGCATTGTGATTCACGTAATATATTTGGCTGCTCAAACCATTACCGGGTGAATGGGAAATTGAAGCCAAAGTGAGCTCCATAGAAATGGTGTTTTGGTGAAATTTCCATTAAGGTTTGAGTTAAAACTTGTCCCACATTGGTTTGGTGGGCAAACTATTATGGGTTTATAAAGCTTGGGTTTGCAACTTGGGGAGGGCCCCAAGGGGTACCCAAGTTTTGTAGAAGGGTGAGGTTATGGGCAAAGTGGGCTAGACCCATTAGACCCAAAATAAACACACGCGCGCGCTTTCCGTCTGTCTGGCTGGGCTAGGCTGGGCTTGGCTTGGGTGCGGGTGTGAGGTTGAGTTAGGCTTGTTGGGCCCAATGGTTATCTTTTTGGGCCAAAAACTTTTTGAATTTTATTTTTCTAAAATTAAATTCTTACCCTTTTTTTTTTGGAATTTGAATTTTGAAATTAATTCCAAATAATGTCTAGATTATTTCTCCACTCAAACAGGTCCATATCTGTCTAATTAAACCCAAACAGGTTTATATCTATTGGAATTTAAACCAAATAGGTATTAGACCTGTTCAAACAGGTTTGCACATATTTAATTCTAACAGAACAACCACAAATTCTCCTATAAATAGATAGACCCTCATTTGAATTTTGCACTCTAATTTTCATTCTCGTTGCTGTCATTGCTCTCTGCATTTTGCTAAATTTATTTTTCTATAAGAAAGCGTATAAACACAAAGTGTGTTTGTTGTGCAAATAGTTTGTAGTGCTGCTACTGTTTGTTGTTGATCATTTTATCCTGGGAGATAGACGTCGACAATCTAAAAGCACTGTAGAGAGGACAAATTTGTCTTAAGGACATAGTGTTAAACACTGGACTTGATCAGAATTTTGTTCAATAAATACATAAGGTTATTAATTAATTTACTTTCTATTTTATTTATTTATTTTTATCAGATTCTGATTTTGTTTTTTGTAACAAAATAAGAATTTATTGTTTTATTTTATTTTCTTTACCGATTTGATTTTTGTAATCAAACAGTCTCTCTCCGTCTTTATTTTTTATGTTTGTTGTTAAGTACACAAACATTATTTATTCTTAATACAGTGAAGATTGTCCTACACAAAGTTATAAGATCGGATTGGAGCGTACTTTTGGGCTTGTAAAGACCCACCACAGATTCTGTTTCGATAATTTGAATTGTTCAATGTGTAAAACTCGTCGAGTACTTTATCCCTTTAAAAAATCATGTTGATCGGATATAAATAACTACTTGATTGAATTATATTTCTGTCAATGGTTGTAGACCACCCCAGAGAACTCACGTCTCCGCGCGCGAGGGTGCGAATTCGTTTGTTCTTTAACTATTACAGTTTGGACTTAATGTCACGGTTCTTAATCTGATCTCACAAAGTGCAATGTAAGATTGGTAAATCATCAAAGAGTCAAAATCCGGCAAATCGTTTTGGAAAACTAATTTTAATAAAGAAGTACCAAACATGGACTGCTTTGCCAGATACAGAGTCGCCAGCTAAATATTTTATTTTGGGGGAATTTAGGAAACCCTGACTCGTGCTTAAGGCCACGTGTCTATTATCACCAAAGTTGCCTCGGCTCAGAAACTTGGGTACGAGAGGGGAAGGTCATGCAATAAGTACCCCCGCTCGCCCGATCAAAGATCAGCCTATACTAAGCATGATATTTTTTTTTTGAAAACACATGTGTTCTTATTCATGTGATGCGCACAGCATACAAGTATAGACTAGATTGCCTAAGTTGGAACAAAACATTGCATGTTCATTTTGAGAAAATGATTTGAAGTTTGCTACTCGCAAGTAGACTAAGTCGCGGATTTCAATGAATTGTTCGAATTCAAGCAATCCAACCTTCACCCACAGGCATTCAAGTAGTTAATCAAATAAGCAGTTAGCCTCATGGCAAGCATGCTAAACATGGCAGCATACACATCTCATGTAGTATGCTAAAGCGTAAACACTCACAGTGTACTCCGAGCCAAAACAGAGAACTAGTTAGAAATTATGCATAATCCTAGTTCATGTTAAGATGGCTAATGCAACACATGCAAAAATGCAACTAAGATAGGATCGGTTATCTAAGATGTCATGTGAATGCGACAATTCGATACATGTGTTCAACTTGGAATTGAAATACAATGCAGTTAGTATGATGCGCCGAGCCCGGTGCATGCAAAACAGATGAATGATGCACGCATGCGAGCATAAGTATGCTAATCGAAATATGCCCTAAAACTAACCATCGTAAACGGTTAAGTAATAGGGAGAAAGAAATGGAGGTTGGAAGACATGAATCGCACACACGCACGCTTATTACAACAATTGGCCCTCTCGACGGAAGGTCCGAATAATAAGCTAACTAGCTAATCTAAGCTAATTAAACTAATTATTACAAAACAATGCTAATTAACTATTCCTAGTTAACTAGCTATTACAAAACGAATAAGCAGCTAAACGCATTAACTACTTAAATACAGAACCAAAGCATAAGCTAGCTAAGGAAAGTAGTAAAACAGGAGCCTTGAGGCGAGAAGTGTATGCATGCCCGGTCGCTTCGTTCGAAAATCCATCGCGATGCCTCGATTTGTCTCTGTTTTCAATTGTTCTCAGAACCTTGCACCAAGCTCCACAAAGCTTCTAACTCAACTTGGGGACCTGTGGGAGGGCTACCGACCACCTAGGGTTGTTTCCAGCCACTAGCCAACCACTTTCTATTGCTGCAGACCAGAAAAAGTGGTCGGCCAGCTAGTTTTTCTGGTTGGCCGACCAGTTTTTGCTGCACTTCTCCAATTTACTACAACAGAGAGCAAGAAAGGACATGTTAATGTATTTGCAAGATATGTGTGCACAACCACCGTCCCTATCATTTCATAAGCTCAAGGGAGTGCAGTTCTCGACCCTCGGGCCACTAATTGCGCATCTTAATGCATGATGGCCAAGAAGCCAAATTGCACAATTCAATGTAAAATGAATGCACACATAAACATATAAAGCCTAGAACGCTATCATGTATGATCAAGAGTGTCGGTGACCGAGAATTGAGGCACGTTTCATCACTTCAAGTATGAAACGTCCCTCGTTTCTCGTATTTGGATTAACACCTAATCCAAACAAAATGCAATGCAACAATAAGCATGTTAAACATGTAATGTAACGTGGCATATACAATGCAATGTAAGATGGCATGCACAAGGTGAAGAACATGGCATACACAATGCAATAAACAACATGGCATACTCAATGCAATGTAACATGATCAACTTAACAAGGCTATGACATGCAAAGAAGGCTAATGCATGCATACACAAAGCAAGGCAACATAAACATGCAACAACATGGCAATGTAAGCATGCAAATAACATGAAAGCAAACATGCTCAATGGAATTAAACCAAAATGGACAGACCTCAGTCATGCCCAAATCAGTGGCCATAACACCAAAACAAAGGCATGAAATGCAAAACAAAGCACGCACATGCATTGACCCATCAACTAGGCCTAAGAGCACAACTCTCAAGAGTGCTCAAGAAGTGATAAACATGGGAGTGTGACAATACTAAAGGCTCTGAAATAAGGTATGAAATGATTCCAAATCACTCAAACAATAGGCACAAGACATGCTAGAGTCCTTAAGGCATAAGGCTAGCAAAGAGCAACACATAGGAGGCATGCAAAACATGGCACAAATGCATGAACCAACCATGGACAGAGCTTAATTAGGTCTAAACAAAGACCAAAACATGCTAAGATGAGGGCTCAAAGACCTAGGCAAGATGGCATATATGCTAGGCCACAAACTAGGCAACAATGCATAACACTCAAAGGCACTTAAAGAGTGAATGAAGTGGGAGCATGGCAATGCTACATGCTCTGAAATGTCATGGTGAATGATATCAAATCATGTACACAACATGAATAAAGCATGCTATGAAGCTTAAAACCTGAAACTATCATAGGCACTTGCACTACAGCTATGCAAAACATGAAGCATATGGCAAGGGCAACCTAAAACAGTCATAGAACATGTCAAAATGATACTAAAACATGTATGGAAGGAAGCCAAAACAAGCTAGCATGAAGGGCATAAGGCATGGAATATGCAAGGCAAATAAGGTGGATTACACTGCACCTATCAAGACCAAGCATGAGATGACTGAAATTAATATTGAGAGAGTGATTGAAAGAGAAAGAGAAATAAATATTGAGAGAGTGATTGAAAGAGAAAGAGCAAACAGGCTCTGTGTTTCAATGCCTTAATCCTTACGGGGATACTCCATTATATAGGAGTGTTTATACAACATGATGATGGTGTTTCTAGACAACAGCATGAAAGGCAACATAAACAAATTAAAAGGAGCCGAAAGCATACATCATAAACAAATTAAAAGTAGCCGAAAGCATATGGCATCTGATGACTCAAGACTAAAGACTAATGACTAATGACACAACTATTAATATAATATATACGTTATATATATTATATATTATTAGCAATGAAGTAGCTTGATTTCCAACAATGACTTAACCAACAAAATCAGAGTTATATCATGGAAAAATAACCCCAAAAACACATTGAAATGATAGCTCGCAAGCTTAGGCATGAAGGCATACGCAATGACTCATGTTAAGGCATAAAGGGCAAACCCTCCAACGCATTGAAAGAGTGACAAATGTGAGTACATGAACATGAAACATGAACTGAAATCACATAACAAATGATGCCAAATCATGTAAATAGCCCAAGCAATGCATGCTAGTGGACTTGATACACAAAGCTAACAAGCTAGAATGCATTATAGCTATACAAAGCATGGCATGCATGACCAAAATAACACAAATCAGAGCTAGAACATGCTAAAACATAGACAAAAGCTCCTTAGAGTTAAGCCAAAATCATGCTAGAATGACAGTCTAAAGCATGGTACACGTTAGGCTACTTCATGGAATTGCACTACAAGTACATGGAGCATGCAAGGGCCAACCAAACCAAACCTTAACAGAGGTATGACATGGAAAAATATCACCAAGAACATGCTGAAATGGACTCAAAACAAGCTAGAAAGACATGCTACTTCATGAAGCATACAAGACTAGTTTGTGAGAAATACACTACAAGTGTATTAGGCATGCATGAGATGACAAAACCAAGTAAAAACAGTGGTATGCCATGCTGAAATGAGCCCAAATACATGCTAAGATATGGCCAACATAAGCTTAACAAACAAGCTCAAACATGAGTCAAATAAAGCAAGCATTCAAGACACAAGGATAGGGGATGACTCTCTCTTATTTGAGACCTCAAAACACCATTTCCACCATTGAAATTCAGTGGTGAGAAGGCCAAAACAAGGTGGTCCCAATAGCTTAAAAGAATGGAACAAAACAAGGCCCAAACAAGGCCTAAGAGGGGGTAGACTACCCCCAACACAAAAGTGACCTTAAACAAACATTTTAAGGATTGAAAAACAAAACTTTTTGCAGTAGGAAGTTAAGCCTAAAACACTATGCAAATAGGTCCAAAAGCTTAATCAAAACAAAGGGTTAAAGGGTTAGTTGACTCACCCTTGTAGAACCTCTTCAAGGCTACCACTCCAGCAGCTTTCTTGGATCAAAACCAGTCCAAAAGCACCAAAAACAACCTCAAGAAGCCTCAGCAACAAAAGGATGGTGTTTGAGTGTGTGTTTGTGTGTAATAGTATGGAAAAATTACACTTTAAGGCACAAATATGAGACCAAAAGAGAGATATAGAGACAAGTGTGTATCTATCACTCCAACCACCAAAAAAACTGAACTAGGAGGAGGAGGGGGGAGGTTCTCTCTTATAAAGAACATGCAACAAGCTTGTTGGACAAGCTTTTGGCCTAAAGCCATCCCTCTATACACGTGTATGGAGGATGGCTTCTGTGCCTTCTAGCTGTCACAGCTGTACTAAAAATATCTCCAAAAAGGTGATGAAAAGCAGCCGACCACTTTAACACCACAAGTGGTCTCCCAAGACAAAAAGTGGTCAGCCATGGGGGGAGAAGGTCTACAACATGAAAGCAAGGCAGTGGTGTGGTGGCCGACAAGAAAAGGTGGCCCAAAGACCAAGCAGACCAGTTGGCCGACCAGAAAACTAGCTGGCGGGAAGAAAAGTGGTCTCCAAGGGGAAGAACTGGTCTCCCACCCTTGTACCACATTCCAAACAAGGAAAACAAGGTTTGTACCAAAAAAAACCCAAAAAGGACACAAGATGAAAGCTCGGGAGGCAAAGCGCACAGCCGAAAGCCTCGAAAACTAGTCTACGGGCATCAAAAGTGGTCTCCCGAACCACAGTGTTCCTCTAGGTAGAGGCAACAAGGCATGGTTCAAAAACCAAGCCAAACGAAGAACGTTAAGCGGTCCAGAGACAAGGCGCGTGGCTGAAGACTCCGAAAACTGGAAACTAGTCTCCAAGAGCGAAAAGTGGTCTACGACCGCAAAAGGGTGGTCTACAGACCACTCCCTCCCTCCAGGGAAGAGAAACAAGATTCGGTCCGCAAACCGAGCCAAAGCACAAAGAGTTCAGAGGCCTAAAGGCAAGGCACTCGGTCAAGACTCCGGAACCTCGAAACGAGCTCAACATGCACAATCACTGAGCGCTCAATCGATGATGTCTGAGTCTTAAGGTCGGTCAAAAATGGGGTGTCTACAACGGTAAATATAATTTTCAAAATAAATTGTTGACAAAAATATAATCTGATCAAGTAACTATCGATATCCGATTAAATTGATGTTTTATATAGATAAAGTACTTAATGAACTCTACGAATTGAATGGTTCGTATTGTCGAAACAGGACCTGTGGTAGACCCCATGGATCCAACAGCACCGTCCAGTCACAAGTCTAGCCCATAACTAAATACCACATAAAGTATAATTAAAAAAAAATTTAGTCGTAAATAAAACTAACATCATAGTTGTTGGCTTCTTTGACATTTCAAAGGTTAGAAATGTAATTCAAGTGTGCCAATAAGGATCGGAAAAATCCTTATAGATAAATATCAATTTTTATCAAGCGATTGTGTTAAGGTTTTCTTAGTCTTAATGAAGAGAATTTTTACTAAGTTGTGTTGAAAAGATGAACCAAAACTTTAACTCAAATTTGTAACAGAATGATAGGGAGAGATTGGGCAGAAATTGCAACTAATTAACTGAACAAACAATTACAAAATGTTACCTTTAGTAAGGACAATTTCAAAGCTTTTAAACTGACTGGGTTCTAAAATTACAAGGCTAATCTACTCCTACAAAATGTAAGTGCAATGCGTAAAATTAAAGTGTAGAAATTTAAAGATAAAAGAAATTGATAAAGACGTAGAGTTTGGATTTGGTCGGCAGTCTCTTCAGTCTTTACTTCCATCTATTTATAGCCTTCTCTTGGCGCCTTTAAAGCAGTTAGGGGGAAATTCTATTTCCACACACCTACCTACCTCTGTGTGCACACTTAATGATTTATTTTTTTATTACAGTTTTCTCCTAAAATAAAATTACCAAAGTGTCCTTATCTTCTCCACCAAAACCTTAATTTCTTCATCCCCTCTAATAGCCAGCTGCAGCTTCTCTTCGTAACAAATAAAAGTTCGCTCTCTATCATAGTAACCACCGCTACCGCTATATTCCCAAGACAACTTGCAACCAACACTCCTGCCCACTGTAACCATTGTAATCCAAACCCAACCTCTATTTTTGTTATTTAATGTTTCATTGCAATCAATACATGCACACATGTGTGTGTATTTGTGTATATGTATTATGACTACTGTGCCACCACACCATTGTTGGCCTTGCCACCAAACATCACTGTTTTACTAAATCAAAAAAGCAAACCCCCTAATTAGATCTTAAATCAAATATATGGATATAACCAAATAAATAGAGAACAAATTAAAAAAATAAAAAACATCCAAATCAGTAAGATCTTTGCTTAAAGAGAGGGATATTTTTGACAAAAAGAGTTGTGCATTGAGTAAAATTATAAAATTCAAAATTAGTTGGTATGTGTATTGAGAGAGGATGTGGAATGAGATGTTTTGGTGTGTGGAAATAGAATTATTCATAGTTAGGCTGCTATCTTTCTGCATGATCTCTTTCCTTTTCGCTACTTCTAAGGCCTATAATCTTCTCTTTGTGTGTGTATAACTGCTAGCAACTGCTATTTATTAACTCCTTCTTAACGTGCCTCTCACATGCCACTTATAATATTTGTCAGTTGAAGACTTGCATTCGTGACTCATGTGGGCATCTTTGAACATGCAACTCTTCACTATCTCATAAAATACCACGGAGTGCCCTTTGCCTGCCACATGTCTTTCGAATGAAATAATTTAAATATGACGCCAACAATAATGAGTTGTAACTAATATTTTAATAAACCATAACTTTTTAAGTCATAATTAAGGGACATATAATACACATTTTAAAAGAGGGTGTGTCTCATAGAATTTTTCCAACTTATAATAGTTATATTTTGTAATATAGTTGTTAATTTAGTGTGATAGAGGCAGTGGGTATTAAATTCCACCGGATTCGATTTGGTTGTTTTTAATTCCCCAAGTCAAACCCAACCAAGTTACCTACTAAATTACAACTTGGTCTATTTTTTTGTGGAAATTTTGTGGACCTATCCTCTTATTTAGTTATGCAAAATCTACACACCCACCATTCCCAATCTTTTAAAACATTAAAAAAAATGTCTGCACTAACTTCATATTTAGGTCATAAAATTTAGGAGAAACTATAGTGCACCGATATGTTAATTTGTAGTGAGATTATATATTTTGTAATTAATGCTATGAAATTTTGTATTAAAATTACGCTAATTTATAATAGGGTGAGCGCACACCATAAGTTGTCCCTAAATTTAGATAGAATTTTAGTGGGAAAAAAGGAAAAGGGAAATAGAGAAACGAAGGAAAAAATTTAATTTATATTTCATTTATATCGCCCTCACTCTTTATTTGTTTTTAATTTTTCACTCAAATTTAGAATCCAAACACAATTTAAAATAACAAAATAAAATAAAAGTCTACACATATAAAGTATCAGTTATATAATGTATAAATGTGAGAGAAAATATTTTAAAGTGTGTCTATATTTTATTTTGTAAAAATTTCTATACGTATAGCACAACTTATCCCCCCTTATAGCACAACTTATCCCCCCCCCCCCCCAAAAAAAAAAGTTAGCACAATTTTGAACAGACCTAGCTTTCCAAATCATGTCTATAAGAAGATCGGTGATTTTTTTGGGATCACAACTGATTTTTTTGACGGATTTGTTGTTTTTGTTGCTAGTTGTTTGTTTGGCCTTTTAGGATCTTATTGTTTTTCTTTGGTTATATGTTGTTTGCTTTATTTTAATATAACTGTATTCTCATGTTTTCACAAACTTTGAACAGACCAAACAAAAGTTTAAAGTCTCCATAAAAACAACAATCGGGCTCAGTTTGGTTAGATAGATAATATAAGAAAGTGTTTAAAAAAAAAACTGTGTTTATCTAGATAGAGAGTTCTAGAAAGTAATGGAAACTATAGTTTCCTGTATAACTCAAATTAGCTCGTTAGTTAGGCTAGCAATTTCTTACAAAATATATTGAGAAATTTATTCTTGTCACAAATATTGATAAGGTTTATTTTGTTTCCTTCGTCCATACTTATTTCCACAACACCTTGTTATACAGTAATTATATTTTTTTCCATCATTTGTTTTTGCAAAATTTTTCATTTATTGAAATACATACAAGAAAATAAATTTTCATTTTTTTGTCCTTTCTTTCACTTCAGTTTCTACTATTTTCAATTCCATTGTCTATTTCTTTCTAAACAAACAGAGCTAGGGGTTCTGCTTGTTTATATCTAATAGAAAAAAAATTTATGTATCATTTATTTCTTGTTGTTTTTTTATATCACCACTTATGCGAATATTTATGATTGACTCTTTGTTTGAAAATGATCATTAAAAATAATAAAAATAATAATAATATATTGTCATGCATCCAGTGATATAAAAGGATGGAGAAAATTAGGTGATATATAGCAACCATCTAAAATGAACAATTCATAGTGTAAATTTAATAAAGTGATCCAAATTGCTCATATTCTGGAAAAATTATTTTTAGTTTAAAATTTTATAATTTCCCCAACTTCTTTTAACTAATAAAACTTTTAAGAGATAGCCAAGAAAGCCTCCAAAAGGATGCCAAGTCTATAAGTTGAGAAATTATCACATGTTTACACTGGTCATGTGCCTATGGAAAAATTATTTAGCAAGTATATGTAAGTGTCTCAATTTATTTTTTATTAATTAAAACAATGGGACCTATCAATTTAAGGTTGGATCGGCTTGGTTTGACATAACCAAAAAAAGTCAAAAAGTCAATATCCTATTTAAATCACATTATCTTATTTAAGTCACATCAGCTCTCTATTATATCACTTCAAACCCAACCCATACCTATACTCAACCCATATTTCATAAAAAGTCAAAAAATATATTTATTTAGGACATCTCAAGCAATCCCACGACTTTAAATGGGAAGTTTCAATGCAATGGACGGACAAACAAGGGTCTAGCAATCTCAAAAAAGTTGGATTTTAATTGGGTGACGAATATACATGCTTCAATTTGCAAAACTCAACCAGCTTACTTGGTTGTGCATATTATTTATTTGTTTAATAAGTAAAGTATTCAAACTTGAAAATGATGTTTTTCACTTTTCATAAAAGCATAATCCTCATCCTCCTCATCGTTTAGTAAAAAATTAAGATTTTTTCTTTTATTTTATATAATTAAGATTTGTTTAATTCACTAACTTGATCCGTATCCATTAGCCTATTTGCCCAACCCACTCAATTGATTTCGAAACCACGAATGGTTAGTTTTTTTTAGGTAATTACCACGAATAGTCAGTTACAGATAAAATACAATTACTTCTAATTAATTTTATGTTATTATTTGAGACACAATCAAACAAAATATCAGAAAATGTATGATATAAAGCATTGTTACAAGGCCAGTGAATAAAATCTCAAAAAATTATTTGTGATCCACCAAATACTATGCTCTCTACTGTTTTTCTATGTCCTGACATAAATTTATAGACTTTGCTTTCTTCACCATTTATAGTACTTTTTAGAACACAGACACCATCTTGAGGACCACTTAGGCCTCTTTTGAAAATGCCAAAAAAAAAAAAAAAGTCAACTTATTAATTTATTTGAATCACCTTATTTCTTTACTTTTTTTAATTTTTATTTTTCAACAAAAAAAAAAAAAAAAACCAATAAACTAAAAAATGCCACTTCCCATAAGTCTTAATAACTACTTCCTTATTCCCCTTTTCCGACTCATATCACATGAATCAAGATCCCCTCATTAATTTATCTCCTTAACTTCCTATTTGTTAGGTCATTGGGCCCACTTTTAGGCCCAATTTTGATAATTTGAATCGTTCACTACAAACCATTTTTTTAAAAAAATTTAATAAACAGTTTTCCGAACACATGATTTTTTATATCCGATCAACTTGATTTTTTACCAGTATGATATACTTAACAAATCTTAAAATGTGAATGGTTTAGATTATCAAAATTGGGCCCAAAAGTGAATCCAATAACCCAACAAGTAGAGAGTTAAGGAGAGGATCCTGATTCACATCACATGGCGTTATGTTATATGCCGGCCACTTTGTTTGATGCACCAGTCAGAACTAATTGCACAAAGATTTTCTATCGAATAATACTATATGCACCAATTAGTGTAGGACGCGGGGTCCCTACTGTGTTGCCGTGCCGGTCGTGCCTGCTATGATTTCAAATGGTACCGTTTTATCTTTCTTTCTTTATATATATATATATATATATATAAGGGTTTTATTAACTCTTTGGTACCCATTCCTAGCTGCCGCCATTTTCTCCACTCCGAGCAAAAGGTCCCTGTCATCCTGTAAGGTGAAGGGGTGAGTTTGTGCTGAAATTTTTTTATTTTATAAATAGAAAATATGTTATTAAATAAAAATAATTCATTGAACAAATCAATTTATCAAACAAAATTGTATTTTTTTTAAAAAGAATAATTTTAAAATTAAAATCAAACAAATCATACATATTTTGACTTTTTCAAAACTTAAATGCATCAAAAGTAAAATTGAAAGGGAAAAAAAATTGAAATTGAACAAATCAATTTATCAAACCATAAGCAAAAAAAAATGTAACTTCAAAAAAAAAAAAAAAAATGAGACCTTGTATTAAAAAAAAAATAATTAAGGCCAAAATATATTCAATTCACATCCAACATCTGTATAAAAAAAAATAAAACAAAGTTCTGAGGCATTCAAACTTAAAATCTCCTACCTTATATCCCAAAATCTTTCTCAACTATTCTAAATCATCCAAACAAAATTCTAAAAACCATAGCGACTGCGATCTTTTTCCATTTGGTTGTTGTATCCGGACTTACGTTCCGTAGATCCTGTTGTTATATATTTGTTGTTGTCGTCCTTTAATTCCTTATTTTTGAGTTATAGGATGTATTGGGCAGGCTTGTTACAAGTTGGGAGTGTTTGGGAGCAAAGGGTTGCTGCCCAAAATTTTAGTCCTTCGCTCGAGCGAGAAGTTTGTCGCTTGAGCGAGATCTTTGTTTTTGGTCCTTCACTCGAGCCAGGGTTTCTTCGCTCGAGCAAGCGACTGCGTCTGGCTACTGGACCTGAGAGCTGTTTTTCTTGGCTCGAGCGAGCTTTCCTTTGCTCGCTTTCGGCGAGGCGTGGTGTATGTTCTTGGCTCGGGCAAGACTTTCTTCGCTCGAGCAAGGCTTTCTTGTGTCTGGTCGCTCGAGCGACCAATCCTTAGCTCGAACGAGCCTGTTTTATATAAATACGCAGCAGCGGGGAAAAACATTATTTTTTTATCTTTTTTTGATTTCAAAACCCTAGGTCCATGTTTTCTCTCCCACCACACACCTTCTCTCTTAGGTTTCATCTACTTTTGGGGTGTTTCTACCCTAGGTTCTTTGTTAAAAAGATAGAGGGTCACGAGGGCATTGTCTTAATCTGAAGGTTTGGCGGTTTGGAGCACTTTGGATTTTGGGTCATCATCTCCATTTGAGTTCTTCATGTCGAGGTAGGGATACCCTACTTCATATTATAGGTTTTGTCCTAAGTTTTGGTTATTTGATATGTTGGTGTCGTTTGGAAAATTTTTAGGGTTTGATTTATAACTTGAGAAGAATGGGCTTTTCATATATTAAACATCTTATGTTTGTAAGTCATGAAAGATGACACTGATAGTGTTAAATTGAGAAAAATTGAACCTTACGGTTAATTTTGAGAAAAGGAGAAAAAGCCCAAATTGTTGTAATAAATTAATTTGTATAATTAATTTAGGAAAAAGTGTGGAATTAAGTTTAATTCTTGAAATTGGGGAATTATGAGATTAAATTGTGCAGTTGGATAGTTTAATCACTTACCTATGAAAATGTTGAGTTTATATTTGTTGGTACATTTATTTCATGTTTAGAAATAACTGTTTTGGGCTATCGGTGGAGGATAGTCGTGACTGTTGTACACATTGCATGCTGATTAGGAAAAACTAAAACTAATCACATTGAATGAGTCATTGAATATGATAGTTGAATTAATACAACAAATACCTGTATTGATTGTATATTGGTTGGGAGGAGATAGAGGATGTACTCCATGATTTGAGGGAAGATAGGGGATGGACTCTCAAACTTATTTAGGATGAGAAAGGGGATGGACTCCACTAGTACAACAAATGTGTGTACTTATTGATTCTTGGAAGTGTTTTAGTACAGCAAATATGTGTACTTATTGACTTATGGAAGTGCTTTAGTATGAGCCTTAGCCTCATTTGAATTATTGATATTGGAAGTAATGTTGATATGAGATGTAGTCACATTTTATAGTTTGGCCAGGTTCTGAGGCATGTTTGTATAATTGAAAAGTTGAATAATAACGTAAAATGAAACATGTCGTGGACATTAGTGACATGAAACTGTATAGTGATATAATGGATTTAATAGTATTAACCATCTATCGAATGCTATTGCTTTAGTCAATTCTTATATTTGGTTTAGTATATTTCTGCTGGGCTATGGCTTACCCTATACGGGAACATCATTTTCAGGTCCAGGTGATATGCTGCCTCCAAGGACTTAGCTTGGAAGGATTTGGATATGAAGACTTGTTTTAGTTAGTTATTATTTGATATTACATGTAAACTCAAGCTAAGGGCTTAATTTGTAGTTGAGTTAGTTCTCACATTTTGTGTCCAACTGTTGGCTTGGAAAGCTGTAAGCCCTTAGGGCATTTACTTTTGATGTTACATGTGATGTTTTTCAATAAGAATACTCTGATGAATGAAATAATGTTTTGTTTTCTTATATCAATGCATGTCAATATTGTGTATATTGTGGGTTTATTTTGAGGGCGTTACAACTTGGTATTAGAGCGTACCGGATTTGAATACTTTGGGTATGTGGGATGTGATTAGTATCACAATGGGTTCGTCTCGTTTGATAGAGACTTAGTTGTACTGTTATATGCTTATATGATAACATGTTTATGTGACTATGTGGGTATGAGATTTAATTTCTAGGATGTTGATTGGATCCTTGGGTTTCTGTGAGTCTTGTTAGAAAAGCACTTGATCAATGTTGTTTTTAACCGGAACTCTAGTAACGCCTCGAGACTGTCATTATCCAGGAATGAAATTCGTAGGTGCTTATGTGATTATGTGCTTACATAGAATGAATTATTGTTGTCCACCGCATTAGGACGTGAGTGTTATAGTTTTGGCATAGTTATTAAAGTGCTAACGTCTTTGTTGCCATTATTAGGATGTTAGGACGAGGACAAGGACGTGGTAGGCGGGGTAGGCAGGAGATGCCAATACCCGATGAGATTCTAGATCAACAGGAGGGAGTTGGCCAGGCCAATGTGGCCGAGCCAGTAGGTCAACTGGCTATGGGTGCCTTAGCCCGCGAGATAGCAGGGGCATTCAGGGAGTTTGTGGGCATTCTCAGGACTGAGAATCAAGCCTAGGTTCATGTTGCAGATGCAAGGCCTGCATTTCTGAAGAGAGGGTTCTTCCGGTCTAACCCAGACGAGTTTGTGGGTGATCCAAAAGAGCCACTTAAGGCAGATGAATGGCTCGAACAGACAACGAAGACGTTTGAGATGCTTGGCATCGAAGACGGGGTGTTGAAAGTGACCTTGGCATCATTCCAGCTAAAAGGGGATGCGGGTCAGTGGTGGAAGTTCACAAAGAGCCGTATAGGAGGGACTTGGGAGGCCTTTGTAGATGCTTTCCAGGAGAAGTTCCTGTCTCCAGCTGTTAAGGAGAGGTTGAGGGAGCAGTTCTGCCAGCTTAAGCAGCTGAGTTCTTCAGTGGCCGAGTTTGAGGCCGCATTTACTAGTTTATCCAGGTTTGCAGCTGAGTTGGTGGCGTCTGAGGAACGCCGTTGTCTTGAGTTCGAGAAGAAGTTGAGACATGGCCTTAAGATGAGAGTTGGGGGTTCTATGACCCGAGAGTATGGGCGTCTGGTAGATGTTGCAGCCCACATAGAGATCATGATGCAGGAGGAGGATGAGAGGCAGAGGGGTTCCAAGATGAATCAGGATGGCCAGAGTGATGGCAAGAGACAGAGAGGTTTTAACCCTCAGTAGTCTCAAGGTAGCTTTACTAGATCGACTTTTCCAGTACCGAGTGCAGGTCCTGGGAAAGGCAGCCAGGGAGACATTACCTATTTTAAATGTGGTCAATTTGGGCCACAAGTCTCGCTTTGCCACAAAAGGAGGAGGCGAGAGCAGTGTCATCTTTGGTTCGATCTCAGAGCCAGGTTCAGGGTAGAGGCCAGCCGCTCTCTTGTTATCAGTGTGGTCAGGCAGGGCACCTGAAGAGGTTTTGCCTGTAGTTAAGTGGCACATCTGGTGTATCTAGTTTGAGACAGACTCAGAGTCATCACCACCTCGGTCGATTCGAGCCTCGAGGCCAATCGAGGGCTTCATCGTCCCCATCAGGCAATGATCTTATGCTCCTAGGGGCGAGCAGGTTGATCAGAGACCGTCTGGACGCGTGTATGCAGTTACCACGCAGGATCTTGTACCAGCTCCATCTGTTGTGAGAGGTACCTTCTTGTTTTGTAAGTCGGTTGCTAGTGTATTGATTGATACGGGAGCATCCCATTTTTTTATATCTGCTGTATTTGCATCTATTTTGGGATTGGAGTTGGCACAGTTAGCATCTCCTATATGTGTAGTATCACCTATTGGGGGTGAGTTGATTTTGAAACACGGATGTAGAGGTTGTGATATAGAGGTCGCTGATCGTCGGCTTCCCTTTCCTTTTGTAGTTCTGCCCATGTCGGGATTTGATGTTATTTTGGGTATGGACTGGTTATCGTCATACCGGGCAGTTATTGATTGTTACCGCCAGAGGGTCACAGTATATACCTTGAGCGGGGATTGTTTTCATTTCTTGGGGGATCAAGTTGGTAGTGTTTTGCCACTGGTGTATGATCCGCGAGGGCGGAGTGAGTTGAGTGGTCTCCTTGCTAGCCTTTTGAGTAGTGAGTGCGATGAGACCTAGACTGTATTGCCGAGAGTGGTTTGTGAGTACTCGGACGTCTTTCCCGAGGATCTTGTTAGTTTGCCACCTTACAGAGAGATTGAGTTCTCTATTGACCTAGTGCCCGGCACGGCGCCGATTTCTATGGCACCTTATCGTTTCGCTCCAGCCGAGTTAGTTGAGTTGAAGATTCAACTCCAGGAGTTGCTAGATAAGGGTTATATTCATCCTAGTGTTTCGCCGTGGGGAGCACCGGCCCTCTTTGCTAAAAAGAAAGGTGGTGCTTTGAGACTCTGTATCAATTACCAGAAATTGAATCGGGCTACGGTCAAGAATAAGTACCCTATGCCTCGTATAGATGATTTGTTCGATCAGTTGAAGGGTTCCCGTTGTTTCTCTAAGATAGACTTGAGATCAGGTTACCACCAGTTAAGATCAAGGAGGAGGGTATTCCGAAGACGGCATTCCGTACGCGGTATGGCCACTATGAGTTTCTAGTGATGCCATTTGGGCTCACCAACGCACCGGCAGTGTTTATGGATTTGATGAACCGGATATTCCGGGAATTCTTAGATTGTTTTGTAGTCGTCTTCGTGGATGACATTCTGATTTATTCACCTTCGGAGGAGGAGCACGAGAAACACTTGAGAGTGGTGCTTGAGTTGCTTAGAGCCCATAAGCTTTATGCTAAGTTTGGAAAGTGTGAGTTCTAGCTAGGGGAAGTCAAGTTCTTAGGCCATGTGGTCTCCGGGGAAGAGGTGTCTGTAGATACGTCCAAGATAGAGGCAGTGCAAGATTGGGCACAGCCTAAGAATGTTTTTGAGATCTGCAGTTTTCTGGGGTTAGCTGGGTACTACCGACGGTTTGTGAAAGATTTCTCCAAGTTAGCTTCGCCGTTGACTAAACTGACTCGGAAGGGAGTCAAATTTGTATGGAGTGAGACTTGTGAAAAGTCGTTCCAAGAGCTGAAAGTTAGATTAACCACCGCTCCGGTCTTGATTATTCCGGAGAGAGGGTTGGGTTATGCTGTTTATTGTGATGCCTCACGAGAGGGTTTAGGTTGTGTGTTGATGCAAGAAGGGAAAGCGGTAGCCTATGGCTCACGTCAGTTGAAAATACATGAGAAGAATTACCCTATACATGACCTAGAGTTAGCAGCTGTGATCTTTGCCTTGAAAATTTGGAGGCATTATCTTTATGGTGAGCGGTTCGAGGTATTCTCGGATCATAAGAGTCTGAAATATCTGTTTACACAAAAAGACTTGAACTTGAGGCAGAGGAGGTAGATGGAGTTCATTGAGGATTATGACTTCGAGTTGCATTATCATCCAGGGAAGGCCAATGTGGTGGCCGATGCCCTTAGCAAGAAATCTGTTGGTGACGTAGCTAGTATAGTCATCCGAGAATGGGAGATGTTGGATACACTTGGGGAGTTTGATTTGCTTCTGGGCAAATCCGTTGAGGCTGCGGCCTTATTTTCTGTTGTTGCGCAGCCTACACTTGTGACTCGAGTGTTAGAGGCACAGAGAGGTGACCTTGAGGTGGAATCCCTCCGAGAGAAGATCTCCAGTGGGAAGGTTGAGAAGGGTTTAATGGTGTATCCCGACTTGATTGTGAGATACCGAGACCGTTTGTTTGTGCCGGAGTCTTGCCGAGAGGAGGTACTCCGAGAGTTTCATCATTCACGCCTTGCGGTGCATCCGGGAGGCACTAAGATGTATCGGGATTTGGGTCGCCAGTTTTGGTGACGGGGTATGAAGAGAGATGTGGCAGCTTTCGTGTCTAAGTGCCTTACTTGTTAGCAAGTGAAGGCCGAGCATCAGAGGCCAACGGGTTTGTTGCAATCCTTGCCTATTGCCGAGTGAAAGTGGGAGCATGTCACTATGGACTTCGTTGTAGGTCTTCTGAGTACTCAGCGAAATAGTGATGCTATTTGGGTAATTGTAGACCAGTTAACTAAGTCGGCGCACTTCATTCCTATGCGCGTGAGAGATTTGGTAGATCATCTTGCCAACTTGTATATTCGGGACATGGTGAGGTTGCACGGGGTCCCAGTGACGATCGTCTCAGATAGAGATCCTTGTTTTACTGCTAGGTTGTGGCAGAGTTTGCAGAGTGCCTTGGGCACAAAGTTGACCTTTAGCACAGCTTATCATCCTCAGACTGACGGGCAGCCCGAGCATACTATTCAGATCCTTGAGGATATGCTTCGGGGTTGTATTCTTGACTTTGGGTCGTGGGAGAGGCACTTGCCTTTGGTGGAGTTTGCCTACAACAACAGTTTCCAGTCTAGTATCGGTATGACACCGTTTGAGGCCTTGTATGGCCGATCGTGTAGGTCTCCAGTTTGTTGGGCTGAGGTGGGTGATGCACCTTTATTGGGTCTGGAATTGGTGAGGGAAACAACGGAGAAAGTTGAGCTTATCCATTGGAGGCTTGTTACAGCCCAGAGTCATCAGAAATCTTATGCCGACCGTAGGAGGAGACCTTTGGTATTTGAGGTGAGTAATCATGTCTTTCTGAAGATATCACCTAGGCGGGGATTGATGAGATTTGGGAAGAGTGGGAAGTTGTCCCCTCGGTTTATTGGCCCCTTTGAGATCCTTGAGAGGATTGGCGAGGCTGCCTATCATTTAGCTTTGCCGCCACAGTTGTCCGGAGTTCATGACGTCTTTCATGTGAGTATGCTTCGGAAGTATGAGCCGGATCCATCGCATGTGTTGGATTGGACCGACTTAGAGGTTGACGAGGATGCCTCATATGAGGAGAGACCGGTTCGGGTCCTGGATAGGTGGGAGCAAGTCTTGCGAGGCAAGACCATTCCTTTGGTGAAAGTTCTGTGGAAACATCACGGAGTGGAGGAAGCCACTTGGGAACGTGAGTTGGAAGTCCGCGAGAAATATTCGGACATGTTTGTTGATGTATAATCATGTATTGAGACTTTATAATATTATTGAACTTTAAGAACATTATGTGTGTCTTAAGTCGTAAAACATTGAAAATGTTTTGGTTTAATGGAAATATTTTGAAACTTGCCTCGAAATGGAAGTCTAATGGAACATTGCATATGTTGAATTGATTGTAGAAATGGAAAGGTATCATGAACATTGAATATGATACGGAATTGTGAATTATATATGTTGAAAATTGTTGTAATGAAAAGGAAATGCATGTTGATTATGCACAGTGTAATATAAATTGTGAAATGCCTCTTGATAAGAGATGGAATGACCGGTAATGGGTCAGGTTATTGATTAATGAAATGTCATATTATTTTCCAAAACTTATGCTTAATTTCGGGAACGAAATTCCTTAAGGAGGGGGAGGTTATAACGACCCCGGTCTTTTTCCATTTGGTTGTTGTATCCCGACTTACGTTCCGTAGATCCTGTTGTTATATATTTGTTGTTGTCGTCCTTTAATTTCTTTTTTTTTTGAGTTATAGGATGTATTGGGCAGGTTTGTTAGAAGTTGGGAGTGTTTGGGAGCAAAGGGTTGCTGCCCAGAATTTTAGTCCTTCGCTCGAGTGAGAAGTTTGTCGCTCGAGCGAGATCTTTGTTTTTGGTCCTTCACTCCAGCCAGGGTTTCTTCGCTCGAGCGAGCGACTGCATCTGGGTACTGGACCTAAGAGCTGTTTTTCTTGGCTCGAGCAAGCTTTCCTTCGCTCGAGCGAGCGTGGTGTATGTTTTCGAGTTCTTCGCTCGAGCGAGAATTCTGTCGCTCGAGCGTGCTTCTGGTTGCAGACCTGAAGCTGTGCATTCTTGGCTCTAGCGAGACTTTCTTCGCTCGAGCGAGGCTTTCTTGTGTCTGGTCGCTCGAGCGACCAATCCTTAGCTCGAGCGAGCCTGTTTTATATAAATCTGCAGCAGCGGGGAAAAACATTATTTTTTTATCTTCTTTTGATTTCAAAACCCTAGGTCCGTGTTTTCTCCCCCTCTACACACTTTCTCTCTTAGGTTTCATCTACTTTTGGGGTGTTTCTACCCTAGGTTCTTTGTTAAAAAGATAGAGGGTCGCGAGGGCATTGTTTAATCTGAAGATTTGGCGGTTTGGAGCACTTTGGATTTTGGGTCATCATCTTCATTTCAGTTCTTCACGTCGAGGTGGAGATACCCTACTCCATATTATAGGTTTTGTCCTAAGTTTTGGTCATTTGATATGTTGGTGTCGTTTGGAAAATTTTTAGGGTTTGATTTATAACTTGAGAACAATGGGCTTTTCATATATTAAACATCTTATGTTTGTAAGTCATGAAAGATGACACTGATAGTGTTAAATTGAGAAAAATTGAACCTTAGGGTTAATTTTGAGAAAATGGGGAAAAGCCCTAATTGTTGTAATAAATTAATTTGTATAATTAATTTAGGGAAAAGTGTGGAATTAAGTTTAATTCTTGAAATTAGAGAATTATGAGATTAAATGGTGTAGTTGGATAGTTTAATCACTCACCTATGAAAATGTTGAGTTTATATTTGTTGATACATTTATTTCCTGTTTAGAAATAACTGTTTTGGGCTATCGGTGGAGGATAGTCGTGACTGTTGTAGACATTGCATGCTGATTAGAGAAAACTAAAACTAATCACATTGAATGAGTCATTGAATATGACAGTTGAATTAATACAGCAAATACGTATATTGATTGTATATTGTTTGGGAGGAGATAGGGGATGTACTTCATGGTTTGAGGGAAGATAGGGGATGGACTCTCAAACCTGTTTAGGAGAAGAAAGGGGATGGACTCCACTAGTACAGCAAATGTGTGTACTTATTGATTCTTGGAAGTGTTTTAGTACAGCAAATATGTGTACTTATTGACTTATGGAAGTGCTTTAGTATGAGCCTTAGCCTCATTTGAATTATTGATATTGGAAGTAATATTGATATGAGATGTAGTCTCATTTTATAGTTTGGCCAGGTTCTGAGGCATGTTTGTATAATTGGAAAGTTGAATAATAACGTAAAGTGAAACATGTCATGGACATTAGTGTCATGAAACTGTATAGTGATATAATGGATTTAATAGTGTTAACCATCTATCGAATGCTATTGCTTTAGTCAATTCTTATATTTGGTTTAGTATATTTCTGCTGGGCTGTGGCTCACTCTATACGGGAACATCATTTTCAGGTCCAGGTGATATGCTACCTCCAAGGACTTAGCTTGGAAGAATTTGGATTTGAAGACTTGTTTTAGTTAGTTATTATTTGATATTATATGTAAACTCAAGTTAAGGGCTTAATTTGTAGTTGAGTTAGTTCTCACATTTTGTGTCCAAGTGTTGGCTTGGAAAGCTGTAAGCCCTTAGGGCATTTACTTTTGATGTTACATGTGATGTTTTTCAATAAGAATACTCTGATGAATGAAATAATATTTTGTTTTCTTATATCAATGCATGTCAATATTGTGTATATTGTGGGTTTATTTTAAGGGCGTTACAAAAACCTTCAATTTCAATTCTCAAAACAAAAACTACAAAGTGGATTTTATCAAACGAAATTGTATTTTTTTAAAAAGATTAATTTTAAAATTAAAATCAAACAAACCATACATGTTTTGACCTTTTCAAAACTGGCTTAAATGCATCAAAAGTAAAATTGAAAGGGAAAAAAAATTGTAATTGAACAAATCAATTTATCAAACCATAAGCATAAAAAAAAAAAAATGTAACTTCGAAAAAAAAAAAAAAAAAAAAAAACTTAAGGCCAAAATATATTCAATTCACATCCAACATCTATATTAAAAATAAAAAAAATAAATTTTTTTTTGAAGCATTCAAACTTCAAAATTTCCTGCCAAATATCCCAAAATCTTTCTAACTATTCTAAATCATCCAAACAAAATGCTAAAAACCTTCAATTTCAATTCTCAAAACAAAAACTACAAAATGGATCCCCATGTCAATTTTGTGGAGGCGGTTGGGATTAAATAGAAAAATCAAAAGAACTCTCATTTCTAAATTTAGTCTCCATTGTATTGTGCCCCGCTAGATTTAGTGATATTCCTTAAAAAAAAAAAAAAAAGAAAAGAAAATTCATTATAATAAATTTTATGGATGCTATTACATTACAAACATATATATATATATATATATTACTTACTTGAGAACTTTGTGGACTATGTGATGCTTGCAAAGACAGAGGTTGTGATTGTGGATATCTTGATGAGTATGAATTAGTATCACGTGTGAGAAGATTATACCCATAATTTATCAATTGTGGCCAATAGAGAATCCCAATATCCTACTCCATAAAACACCGTGAAAAGTAAATACACTAGTACAACATAGTCTAAAAAATAAACAAATAACAGAAAACAAGAGCTAACCTGTGGTTGGCTTAAAGATGAATTTTGAACATTTGTGATATTGCTTGATTGACCAATAGTCTAAATACGTCGTAAAATTTATCAATACATTACACAGTTCGTAAAAAAAAAAATAAATAACATAAAATAATAGCTAACATGTGGTTGGCTTGAAGATGAATTTTGAACATTTGTAGTGTTGCGTGATTGACCAATAGTCCAAAGAAGTTCAAAAAGTTATCAATACTTTACACAATTTATAATAAATGCATGTCATTTGAAATTTCAAAAGTACGTAAGTAATACCTTACTAAGGCGGGTAGGTTGTGAAATAACTTTTGTTTTCTTATTCATCATCTCATGCCAAGGTTTTAATCTACCACTCCCTTTGTGTCCAACATCTTTCTTCTTTATGCCCTTAACTTGTGCATAGTTGGGATCATCCACATCTAATTCTTTGGTACCAAAATTTCCAACTCCCTTCATCATATTATTTACTTTCACACACAATTCCTTAATTCCTTCATCAACCAATTGATAGGCAGGTTTGTGCATAGATGCTTGAGTTGCTAGTTTCACCATTCTTGGACAAAGATCTCTATAACGTGCTAATATTAACAACTTCGGATCATCCTCATCCACTATAACATTTTTCTCTTCAAGTTCACAATCTTTTGCATCCAATCTCCATCGACCTAATATATACCTTTCGGGAATTTCCATAACATTCATTCTATCAAGTGCTTTGATTGCATGACTACATAAAATTTCAAAGTTCTCAAATTTCTTACAAGTACAATGTATTTCTTGATAGATTTTTTCTTCTCTTAGCCAAGTAACTTCCAGCCTACCCTCCACAATATACTTTTCATCATTACCATACAAGCCAATCACGCACTTAACTTCTCCTTCTAACTCATGGAATTGCTTCACTTGACAACAAAGGGACATATCCAACTCATAATGAAATAAATCAAAGATAGGAGGGGTGTACAAACTCGAAACCTAGATTAAAATGGGAGACTTTTTCAATTTCATTCTTGGCAACTTTTGTCTAGAATCATATATTGTAGAAATTTCCTCATACCGCTTATCTATAACAATCCGATTGAAGTGAGTAAAGAATTGAACAATGTTATGATCACCTTTCAAATATCTCCTTAATGTTCCATTTAGACTTTCACTAAGTTGTGTGCTTCGCATTCCTCTAGTAAATACCCACTTCATATACACACGTGCCCACTGCTCTCTTTTTCTTCAAGTTTTTTTCATCCACTCATTCTCTTGCAAGTTGTATTTATCAATCAAAGAATTCCAAGCTTCAATTAATTCATGCTCATTCTCGTTCTCGTAGTCATAAATCGCTACTAAATTTTGAACCAATTTTGAAGAAGTAACCTAAATGCTTCAAAGAATTTTGCATTAGGTGAAAAGTACACAACCCATGAAAAACCTCAGGCATGATTTGTGAAATTGCCTTAGCCATTGCTTGATCTTGGTCTGTGAAAAAACTAATAGGCTTTTTTCCTGACATTGCATCCAAAAAAGTTTCAAATAACCATTCAAATGACTATGCAGTTTCATCATTCAATAATGCTGCACCAAAAATCACTGTCATTCTAAAGTGGTTAAAGCCAGAAAATAAAGCAAGTGGACAGTACTCCTTATTTGTTCGAAACATTGTGTCGAATGACATCGCATCACCGAAAAGCCCATAATCTGTTATCATCTGATGATTAGCCCAACAAAATATTAGTAATCATCTCATCTACATTCAACTGAATGGCATAGTAAAAATATGGACTTTCTGCCACTTGCTGCTGGAAATATCTTAACAAACTCCCTGTTTCACCATACTGCAAGTTTCGCTATCTTTTTGCATGTAAGTAGGCTTTCTGATCCTCCTGCATGAACCCTACAAATTCCTTCCCTCCTGCTATAGCACTAATAAGATCATATGAAGCCTTAAGAGATATTCCAGTGTTATCAGCTATATCAATATTTATACCCTGAGCATCACATACCTTTCTCTGAGATGGCATCAAATGAGTACATTGAGGAAGATGCAAAGGGTGGTTGTGGTTGTTATCAAACTTTGACACAATCTACTTCGACAAGTCCCGCTTAAAAGATATATGCATGAATGCATTACAATTTGTTCTTGTCTCACTTCGAGGATTTTTTATCATCGTATACCATTTATCTTTTTCCTCCTCTCCCTTTTTACAACAAGCAAACTTTCTACTAGTCATAACACCATCTTTCTTGCTTTTTTTACAATAATCTCTTATAATACTAAACCCCACAATTCTTCCATATTCATTATAAAACTCATATGCAGCTTCTTCTGATGGAAACTCCATACCAAGACATGGTGATTTATCCTTGGCCAACTCTCTCATTTCTTCGATGCATCCCTCAAGTCCACCATCATCCATTATACCATCCTCCATTTCAACACTAACAAACATGGAAAAAAAAATTAAACGAAACAAGAATCTGAGCAAAAAAAGTTATTAATTAATTTTAAATGCTGAGTAATTAAACAATTCAATGAAATCTAATAAATCAATTAATAATGTAAATTAATTAAAAGAATAGGGGAGAGGGGGAAAAAAATGTGTAATTTGTATAGTAACATTGAAAATTTATTGTGTCTAAGTAGATTATAATATACAATTGCAAAATTATATTAGAATTAGTATATTATATAATAAAGGGAATATTTTGGCAGACACGCTTAAAGATGTGAATCATATGCCCTCTTATTATATAAATTTTTGATATATGTTTCGTATGTTTGTCACAAATGTTATGTCATTTTTTATTGAGTTATGACAATTTATGATTAAAAATTAAATTCACATTTTGTAGTAAGGTTATAGATTTTTTTTTATTGAAACTTTTTTTAGACCATAAATGTATAACATTATTACAAAAATACATAACATTGCTATAAAAAAAATTATGAATTACAAATTATCATAACTCCTTAAAAAAATTATATAATATTTATACAAAAATACATAACAGGTACAAAAATAAAAAATTTTTGCTTATAATATACAATTGTGTTTCTCAATCCATTCACAAAAAACAAACCAAACCATTATACTTTTGAACCCACTAACACACTGTACAAAATAAAATACAAAACATATATACATATAATAGATATATAGATACACATACCAGTTTGTTGAATAATAATGGTCTGTAAATTCGGTAGAAGGACGATGAAGCAAAGACAGAGATAAAACGGCAACACAGTAGGCACTGTAGGCACAGCAACACAGCAAGGACCCCGCGTCCATTAGTGTACTAACTAGTGTACCAATTGATGATGTGGCATAATTTAAAAGGTTTTTGGTATTTGTAATGTAATTAATGAGTGTGGTCAATAATAATTTCATAACTAGTGTTGGTACACTAGTTAGTACACTAATTAGTACATGTAGCACTACCGTTTGCTATCATATGTGCGTTGAGATAATTCCAAAACAAAAAAGTTACAATCCAAAATTTAAGACTTATAATTTATTCAGAATTAAATATGTGGTAAAAATTGAATTGATTAAATATAAAATCTACATATGAAATTAATCTAAGTTATTGATATGAAATTTTCTATAATTTCTAAATTTTTATGAGATTTCAAAAACACTTCCCGAATAAACTAGGGGAAATTACCAGTAAATGGTGTTGGAAGAAAAAAAAACTACAGATGGGTGGCCTTTTGAAATTTCAACATGAATGGAGACACCGACATAGTTAGGTTGTGTTTGGTGGGAAAATTTGATTGGAGAAATGGAAAGGAAAAATGAAATGTAGCCTCACTTTTTGTTTAGTTATAATGGAAAATATATGGGGAAAAAAGTGAGAGGAAAATGCGATCTCTCTTATTGTCTTTTGGATTCACTTGGCCCTTTTCTTTTTTCATTTCTCAATTCAACCAAGTATAAGTTAGAAATCAAATCCTATCAATTCTTTCTAATTTTCTTTCCATTTCCCTTTCCCTTTTCATTTCCCTCATCAAATCCTTCAACAAAACACAACTGAAATGTTGAAAGAAAAAGATTAAAAAAAAAAAAGGATAAGTTAGTCCATTCACCCAAAAAAGCATGTCTTATTAATTTTTTAGGGCTGTTATTTACCTATACCTTTTTATTTTGCTCTCCTCATTTCTTTGAACCCCCATCCAGCAAACCCATCTTAATACCAACTATACCCCAAACCTAAACCCTAGCCCCTAACCCCAAACCCAAACCCAAACCCTAATTCCATCCCACCAACTCCAACAACCACCGTTAATAGCCAACCCGCAGCCCCTTCCCGCCCTCTTCTCTATTCTTCTTATTCTCTCTCTTTTTCTTCTCCCCTTACTCCTACACCTCCAGTGATCTCCTTCTTCTGATGGCGACCTCCCTCAACTGCCTTTCTTCTTCTCCCAATTGCCTTCACTACCTTCTTTTCCCTCTCTCGTGCATTACATGCTCCACCGCGACCCAACCACGTCGTCATCCCTACTGGCTTATACCTCTCACTATCACGTCTCACTGCCGCAAACCAGATCTGGAGAGAAGAGAAGGACAAAGAGAGACAAGAAGAAGAGGGCTCGATCTCTCTCCACCAAACTCGCGATCTCTCTTACTCTCTTCTTCTTCTTCTTCGCGATCTCTTTCTTTTTCTTTATCTTCTTCTTCACGACTCTTTCTCTCTCTCTCTCTCTCTCTCTCTCTCTCACACACACACACACACACACACATAGTCTCTACCGATGATGGTGAGTTTAGGAAGGGGGCACGAGATCTAGGGTTAGGGTTTGGATAGTAATGGTAGCGACGGTGGGTGGTGTGTGGTGATGGCAGTGGTGCAATGGTGGAAAGGATAAGAGTGCTGCCGGATGCGATGGAATTAGGGTTAGGGTTAGGGTTAGGGTTTGGAAAATTAGGGTTAGAGAGTTAGGGATTAGGGTAAAAATGGAATTTTATTTTTGGACTAAATTAGAATTAAAAAAACGAAAGAATGGAGGGCCCAAAGAAATAAGGTAGGGGTAAATAGTTGCCCTCTAATTTTTTGAAATACACTTTTTAAAAGTTTGCTTAAAATACTGATTATCTCTTATAGTCTGAAAAATTATAAATACTCCATACTTAAAAATTTTTATTTAACAGAATTAACTGAAAAAATAAAATTCCTAACCACTCTCCTATACAATAATAACTTGAATCATTAATTAAAATAAATCTTTAATATCATTAAAAATTATTATTTGCCTTATGATTTATTAATAAAAATGGCCATTTGTTATGTAATTAAAAATTCCAAGCGGGGGAAGATGTAATTTCTATAATCACATGCGGTAATTCATATTTTAAGCAAATTTTAAGGATTGTATTTGTAATTTACTCTTCTTTTCTCACTTATCATTCTTGCTGAAATTTCACAAATTCGCATAAGTTCACTTTTATAAAGAGATTTAAGTGTAAGTGATCTCACAATAAGTCATTTTTAGGCCCTTTTTTTTTTTTTTCCCCCAATCCATCTAATCTAGTAGAACTTAAAACTGTAAAATTTTTATTTTTCAAATTTAATAAATAAATATATAAACTAACAAAAAAAGTCAATAAAAAATTAACCCCAAACCGCCGCAATCTTATCGTATAAAACAATATTTTTGTTAGGAAAATGTTTGAAACTCTCAAAAAGTATTCACAATTCTATCTACAATGATATGACAAGATATGCGCCAACTTTTTATTTGCTACACACTTAATGATAGTAGATCTAACTCCCATATCACATCATTATAAATGAATTTATGAATATAAATGTATGGGTTTCTAACATTACCCTTTTTATTAATTGGACATTTTTCTCAACATTTTCTATATTTGAGTGGGACACCATTTAAAAATACTTTACAAGTACCAAAAAATTGCACTACCTCGTAATCTTTTCTCTACTCATGTATGAAGAAAATAGAAAATGTTATACAAATTAATAAATTTTGCCAACTTTTCTACTAATAATCATGTCACGCACTCATGTAATATTAAAATTTAAAATGAAACCTTGAATGATATAGGGTTTTTTTTAAGGTCCCTAATATTATAATTTTAGGAGACAAAGGACACCACGAACTTTTATATTAGCTAAGGTTCCTTAAAAATACGCGTTTTACATTCAAATTTATTGTACCAAAATACCCTCGTGATAGAAAAAAATGATCAACAGAGAAAAATAATCGAGTTCACTTCTCTTTCCATTTTTTTCGGCGACTAATCTTCTCTAACATCCTCCACGATCAATTTCACCTTCTCTTACTCCCTAATTTCTCTAATATTCAACACGATCAACAGAGAAAATCATAGCTTTGTAATTCCTCTGACATATTAAAAATTGTACAATTAAAATTTCTCTAGCATGTTGAAAATTTTAAAATTGAAATTTCTCTGTAACACTCACAAATTATTAACATCTGATAACTCTGATTAACTCCTTAGTAATCCTCAATCTCATTAATTATGAATCTTTTACAATTTAACAATCATATATGCATATTCAAGATCCTTATTTTAGAGATGTAAAGGTTCCACATGCCTTTATCCTTTCAAAGCTTTTAAGATAATAAATTACAACATGTAACCAGAATTCAACAGAAATTAAAAAACAAAATAATGCCCCTACAAGCTACACGTTCTGCGACTTAAACCCGTTTACAGACAAATGGTTTTCTAACCCATACAAAAAATAGCCTAGGCTTATAAAAATAAAACAACAAGAGATAAAAGTTTCGTGCTCCCAAAACAATTCTCCACACCTCTACTTTGGCGAAATCACAACAACTTTTCCTGCAACATATCCACTAGGGATGAGCACAAAGCCCCGTAGAAATTTTTTAACAAAATATATACATTTTATACAGTCTCATGAGATGGATACACATGCCATGCCATGCTTAAAATAGTTGTTCTCTTTTGAAAATTTCATGCACAATGCTCGTTTGAAAGTATAATCAATCCAATGATTTCAATACATCAACAACGGGTTGTAAATACGACCCAGGCAAATCCCTAGGGCTAGTGTCTACAAGTAGGCTTTTCAGGCACTACCAAATCCTACCTTACCGGCTTCTAACCGGAGAGTTTAGGTACCCACACGTGTGTTTTTCTGGTCTTATACCAAGGACACTCAGGCCAACTTAATTCTCAAACTACACTCCCTAATAGGATATTCCAGCGTATTTACCTCAAAACAGTTCATTAATAACTTTTGTTCCACAAAATCATTTTTGTTTCAAAAGGAATCTCAGCAATGCCAGTTCGAAAGAAAACAATGAACATGAAATGAAATGCCAATGCAAATATATCTATATTAATGCCTTGGACTTTCTCAATACTTTCTCATTTCATTTGCACAATCTTTCAGTGTGATCAAGTTCCACATCTCTACTCAATATATATATATATATATTCCAAGAGATAGATAAAAACACATCATCAAATACATTTCTTTTCTCTTTAAATCAAAGAAATCTCAACATGAAAATCATCATTTTTCAATCTTTATCTTTTCAAGATAAGTACAACATATTATTCACTATTTTCTCAATATCAATTTCTCTCTTACAAGGGATTTCAACAATAAGGATAAATATAACAATTTCCTCATCATTTCTCAAAAATGGATTTCAACAATTCATGATTTTATAAAATCCCAGTTTTTTTTCCAAACTTCCAAAATCTAGGTTTTCACAAAAGAAAAGAAAAATAGAGTTTGTCTTGTGAAAGATTTTATGCAATTAGAAGCCCCAACTATCATACACTCATATTCTTCATCGATACTACTTTTTTCTTAACTTCCTCAAGCCTAGGGTTTTCACAAAATTAGGGTTTCCTCATTTTTTAAAAGATTTTGGTCATGAACTTCTAAAACACTCTCATAGTTCATAAATTAAAAGATTTGAAGAAAGATTTGAGAAATCTCTCATTAAGCAAAACACAACCCCATAAAAATCAAACCCTAACTCAACACACTTCAAATAATATCAAAATAACTATAGATTTGCAAAAATATATATATAACTCTTAGAAAAATCCCTACCTCAAAATTCAGAGAAGGAAAATTAGAAAAACCCCCAAAATCAACAGTGTCGAAACTCGATTTCCACTGTATGCAATGTAGCCCTTTGGTGAGCTCTCCAACTTTGATGAAGGAATTTGGGTCAAAACTCCAATAGATTTGGAAAAATCAAGGATTTATGGTGGTGGATGTGTGTTTGTAAAGAGAAGGGAGAGGAAAATGTGTTTTTAGAGAGAGAGAGAGACAGAAGGGAGAGGAAAATGTGTTTTTAGAGAGAGAGAGAGAGAGAGAGATGAGAGGAAATGAGATACACTCAGTCCAAGGAGAAGAAAAAGAAAGAAAATTCGAACTCAGCCTTTTTCACACATGCGCTCCTTTCACTGCACGTGCGGAGCGTGCCTCCTCACATATGCAGTACCCCAATCTTACACGTGTAGTTATTCTAGTCTTCAACCACCAGAAACTCCCCCTCACCACACATGCAACTTACCCTCCCCCACGTGCGGCACCTCCCCCGCACGTGCGATTTTGCTCTAGCACTAGATTTTGCAAGATCAAGAGGGTGTTACCATCCCAGACTTTGATTACGCCACCAAAATAAGAAACTCAACTCCGGAAACAAAAATGAAGATGCAATTTCGAGGAAAAATTCAAGAGTGATGAACTTAAATGACAGATGAGGCCTCGAATTAGTTTTCTGACATCCCACATAAGAAAATAAACACGATTAGAGGAGAATAAGACAGTTTACATACCCGGATGTCACATTCTCTGGCTGAAAACCTAACATTCTACACACATACTATTCTCTTGTGCATTTCACTCACTTGAAATATAGAATTTGTCTATATGTAATTTCTCTAGCCACATTACACTCCCCTGGAGATGTGAATTTTCTATGGTTTGTTCTTTTTCATTTGATTTAATTTCTTTGGCTTGTTTGATTTTCACTGGAATTTCTCTAAACACATCACAATCCCTTTGAAATTTCTCTAAGTGTGTTTGTGTGTTCATGTGCGTATATGTTCATGTTTGGCATTTCTCTAGCTATTGTACACTTACTACTTCTCTAGCACGTTGACTTTCTCTGTCCATCACACATACACTTACTACTTCTCTAGTTGTGTATGAATTTTCTTTGAGATGTGGATTTTTTCTTATCACTTCACACTTTACACATTTAATACTCTCTTGTGCATATAGAATTTCTCTAAGTGTGTGTGTGTGTGTGTGTTTTGGTATTTCTGTAGTTTGTTTGATTTTCACTTGCTACAACACACTTAATACTCTCTTATGCATTTGAATTTTCATTGGACACATTACAACCCCTTTGGCATATGGATTTTCTCTAAGTTTGTGTGTGTGGTCATGTTAGGAATTTTTCTAGCCATCACATACATACTTACTACGTTCTCTAGCTTGTTGATTTTCTCTGGACAACACACACACACACACACTTACTACTCATTTTGGAGCTTCTTCTTGAAGCTAGTTTGTGTGTTGTGTGTTTATGTGTAGAATTTCTCTAGGCATCACACAGTACTATTCTCTTGTGCATTTGATTTTCACTGGACACATTACACACTTGCATGTTGATTTCTCTAGCACATTCAATTTTCTTTGAAAATTTCTCTACCATATTGATTTTCTTTGGTCATCACACACTTGTAATTTGACTTGTATACAAAATTTCTCTACAATTATAGTTAGAGAAATTGACATTCTCTGCAAATGTAGTCATAGTTTTGTACTTGCATGTTCATTTCTCTAGCACATTTAATTTGCTCTGAAATTTCTCTGCAAATGTAGTCAAAGAAATGTACATTCTCTGCAAATGTGGTCAAAGATGTTTACTTTCATGTTAATTTCTCTAGCACATTTGTTGTTGTCTAAAATTTCTTTATCATGTTGATCTTCTTTGGCCATCACACATGTAACAACCCTCACTTTGATTTAGTCATATTTGCATACATTCATGTATGATCTTGTCTTGCTATGCTGTTTTGCAAAGTTTTGCCTTGTCTTGTTTTGTTTGAGACTTGCCTCGTTTTGCTTAAGCGTTGCTTGCATGATTTTGTTCTTTGCTTGGGTGTGGCCGAGGTCATCTTGAGCTTAGTTCACCTGTGAACCTTTGTACTTAGAACTATTTCGGAACCACTTGATTGACCTTCACCTCCACCCCGGCATGATAGCCGAGATGTCGCTTTTGAGGCCGAGATGTTTTGCATCTAGTGATCTTTGTCTTTGGGCAGGTATGGCCTAGACCGAGGTGTGGCACATCCAGGCCAAGGTGTGGCACAGCTTAGTCAAGTGTCGTCCTCCCTAGCCGATGTCTTTGTTACCCTGTTACCGAAGCTTTGTCTTTAGCCGATGTCATTGCTTGCTGATGTGTCTTGTCATCTAGCTTGTTTGATACGCTTTGTCAGAGACTTGTCTTATCAATCAGTCACCCTTTTGAGTTGAACCAACCCGGTAATGCCACGTGTCCGAGCTGAGTGTTAAGACAGCCGGCAGACTTAGAAACAAATCATTTTGTCTCAAATCTTTGTTTTAAAGAGAGAAGCTCTAGAGGAAGAAGGAAGAGTTTTAGAGAAAGAAGTAGAGTTCCGAGTTTGATCTTTGAGGATCGAACCGTTAGATTTGAGTTTTGAGGTTAGATTCTCGCTCTACTCTGGTTGTTCTTATTGCTTATCAAGCTGCATTGCATGATTGAATTCGTTTTGCATGCCATGCATTGATTTGAAGTTGGTTTTTGAAGAGAAAATAATGTTCATGAGTTTTTGAAGAAAAGGCTCGTTTTGATCCGAAAGTTTGGAACAAGAATCATGTTTTGTGTCTGTTCTTGCATGATCTTTTTGCATGGGTACCCAGGTCCATGTTTTTGAACTCCCAGCATGTTTTGCTTTGTTATTGATTTGGATCTGGTGGGAATGCCGAGATCATTGCATGCATGTAAAGCTTGTTTTGAGAATGTGATTGCCATGTGATTGTAGGACTTTGACCTTTGCTTTGAGCCTACACCCGAGAAGATTTAGGTGAGTGGTATTTTTAATAAAGCTATGTTATCAAGTTTTGATGAGCTTTGTTTTGCTTTCTTTTGAAAAGTATTTGTTAAGCATGAATGATTAGCTCTATTTTGATGTATCAAGTATAAGCTTTGTTTTGATGTCATCTTTTGAAAGTCCCTTGTGCTGGAGGACTCTAAACTTTCGCGGCACCACGTTTAAAAGTCCCTCGTGCTGGAGGACTCTAAACTTTTGCAGCACTAAGTATAAAAGGATACGGTCCTTTCTTGTAAAGACTATCGTGTTAAAGCGGGCTACGGGCCTAAGTAACACAAGACCATCGTGTTAAAAAGAGCTACGGGCTTAAGTAACACAAGTCCCTTGTGCTGGAGGACTATAAACTTTCGCAGTACCTTGACTAATCGATTACGGATCGCCTCGTCCTTGTTGTGCCACTGACGGTTTACCGCGTGGATTTGTTTGTTCGGAAAGCCTGATTTGTGTTTTGCCGATGCCAGTAAGCATCCCTCGAGACTTGTAAGACTGGATAGATGAATACGGTTCATCCCTTGATTCGATAAGAATTTTGATATGTTTTGTTCGGAAAGGACCTCGGCTAATATTTGTATGGTTTTGGCTTGTTTTGTTTTGAAAGGACTTCGGCTATATTCATGCAAAACCTTTATTATTTGTACCATTCACTGAGTATCCAAGCTCACCCTCTCTATATATATGTAGGTGATGAGTAAGACGGCGGCGACGCCTAGATGTGTTTTGCAAAGCTTGTTTTGGATTCTTGTCATGTCGGCTTTGTTTTGTATTCATGTCGGCAATATTGTATTTACGTCGGCAAATCTTGAAAATCATGCTTCTTGGCTTACACCTTTTGTATTTTGTGCATGTCGGCTCGAGAAGCCTTTTGATCAAGATGTAACTTGTAACTTGTTTATTAAGGACTGGATGAGGAACCACATTGTAGTTGTCATTCCCTTTGAACTATGCACAGCTCTTATGGACCACTTGTATTTCGATTTATTGCTTTCGCATTTGTGAGCCCCATATATTATACTCTGATTGTGTGTGAATTTTGAAAGCCGGCCTTCGGTAATCTCGGATTACTGGCCATCACGGCACCATCCTACTAGGGGCGGGATGGGGTCGTGACAACACACTTGCAATATGACTTGCATATAAAATTTATCTACAACTATAGTTAAAGAAATTTACTGATAAAAAATCAACGAACAACAAACAATTCGAAATCAACTCCACTGGAACAACGAACACGATCAGAAATCAACTCGAAAACCTAATTCGAAATCGAAATCCTTACATACAAATTAAATCAAAATCCCTTCGTAATTTCCATTGAAATCGAAAATCAAAACCCAATCCCTACGCAATCTTCATCAACATAGCAAAAAATCACAATCCTTATGCAATATCCATCGACATGATTAGAAATTAACTCGAAAAACCTAATTCGAAGTCAGAACCTTTACATACAAATAAAATCAAAATCGGAAATCAAAACCCAATCCCTACACAACAAAAAAAACCAATCACAATATACATTTTTTTTTTAATTATGACTAAAAAAACATAAAATTATGTCAATTTATTTTTTATTATATAGTATATAACCTTACCATAGTCTTTCCCCTTTTGAAAACCAAGGAGTTTTCTCCCACTAAGCACAATGTTTCTTCTTCTCCCTTTAATGCATATAAAACAGTTTTGTCCCACTAAAACTGTCACAATCAAATGATAAATAAGACAGCACAATGTTTCTTCTTCTCCCTTTAATGGATATACAGCCGTTTTGTCCCACTAAAACTCTCACAATTAAATGATAAATAAGACAGCACAACGTTTCTTCTTCTCCATTTAATGGATATACGACAGTTTTGTCCCACTGGTCTCACAATTAACGGTGGTGCTACATGCATCAATTAAGATACTAATTAATATATTAATTAGTATATATATGTACTAATTAGTGTACTAATTAATGGTGTGACTTAATTTAAGAAATTTTTAGTATTTGTAATATAATTAATGAGTAGGGTTAATAATAATGACATAATTAGTGTTGATACACTAGTCAGTATATTAATTGGTACATGTAACACCACTGATGTATAAATGGGTCTTGTTAACAAATTTTCTTAAAACATTTGTTAAGGATGCATTAAATATACTTGTTCAGCTCCACTATCATAAAAAATAAAAAAAGACTATAAATATATTTTGTTATTGGCTAAATTACCCGTTTATTTAATTCCTTCTATTTTAACATACTTTTATAATGAAGCTTTTTTAAAAAAAAAAAAAACCTTTTTTTAAAAAAAAACCTTTTTTTATCATAAAAATAAATGCCTTTATTTTTAAATAACATTTCTTGGAATTTTTTTTTAATTTTAAATGCTCTCTATTTTCAATAATAATTAAATTATATGGTGTAAGAAAAATAAAGGATATATAATTTTTGTGAATTTTTTAAAAAATTTTATATGTCCTTTATTTTTATAGCAAATACACAAATATTATATGCCCTTTATTTTTATTTTTTTTCAATTTTTAGATTCATTTTCTTTACACCATATAATTTAATTATGATTGAAAATAGATGGTATTTAAATTTTAAAAAAAATCACAAAAAATAAAGGCATTTATTTTTATTATAAAAAATGTTTAAAAAAATAAAACAAACTTCATTATGAAAAGTATATAATAATGTTAAAATAAAAGAATTATAGACTTTTCTAAATGAAAGGGTAGTTGTCTCTAACAAAGTATATTTATAGACTTTTCTATTTTTTATAGGTAGTTAAATGTATTTAATGAATCCTTAATAAGTGCCCAACAAAACCCATAAAGTAATGCTATAAATATAAATTAATGAATATGTCATGAAATATTTTTAAATTTACAACAATGTGACTTCAATAATAAATAATGAGTGCTACTAGTAGTACTGACGTCTCTTACTTTGGACCTCTCACCTCTTTGATGGATTATTTTAAAAAATATTTTTGATTATTATTTTCATTCATTATTTGATTTTATTCAATTTTTTTCTACTTGTAACTTTGTAAGTAATAACACAATAAGAAACAATGATATTGATAATAATATTGAGTTTTTGTAAGGTGGATTGAAATTTTAGAATGAAGAAGAAGATGAAGAGAAAATAATTGAAACTTTGAGAAGAATATGACAGAGTTGAATATGAAGAATATATAAGTAATTTGAGTGTACCATGAGGAAAAAAAATAATGTTTTATTTTAGAGTTTAATATATATTTTCCTTATTAGTAAATTTATATTAAGGTATAATAGAAAGAAAAATTATAAAATTTTAATTAGACGTACTGATTTATTAGTTAAATGGCTAATTGGATTGAATCCAAATCCTTGTCTTGAACTCAAACAACAAAATATATTTTCAATTTTTTTATTAATTTTTCCAATTTATTTTTTTGAAAAAATTTTAAGGGCAAATTACAAATAAAACCCCTAGGTTTAGCGTGTTTTGCAATTTAAACTCCAGGTTTTTAATTTTGACAATTAAAACCCTAGAGTTTATTCCGTGTCACAATGTAAGCCCCCTATTCATCTCTATTTCATGAAGTAACGGAGAAAGCCATTTTTGGCGCCTAAACCAACCCAAAACGACGTCGTTCCTTATTAGACCCATATAACTGGTCCCAAATCCTTCATTTCACCCATTAGGGCTACAATTTGTCCTAATTTCTTCGATTTAGTGCAAAGGAGTTGTTGCGATTTGGAAGAAAATCTGGACCAGGGTTTGAAGTACTGCTACTTACTGTTATTTGGAGTGTTGGTATTTGATTTATATGATTTCTTTTGTTTCTTTCTTCTTGTAATTTGTATATGAAGTTTTGTTTTTTCTTTTTCTAATTATGTGAATAAAATAATGGCAAACTCTGTGTTTGTATCTTACTTTATTGCATGAATATGTGTGTGTGTTGGTTACTTTATTGTCTTAGATGCTTTATCATTTTTTTTTTTTTTTTTTTTTTTTTTATCTCCATTGATGAACCATTGCATTAACTGAGTGGTTGGATCATTGCATTGATTGAGTGATGGACCACTACTTATTATACATACTTGACATCAATGATGTACCTAATTGGATGGTTATTATACATGCTTGGAATGTACTGTAAATTGGTTTGGAGCAGGTTGAACAATGGCTTCTAATCTGTTTTTTACAAGCTTGGAACAAGTTGAACAGGTGGAACAGGTTGACCAATTGAATGATTATTATAGATGCTTGGATTGTGATGTATATTGGCAAACTCTATATTTGTATCTTACTTTATTACATGGGTATGTGTGTGTGTTGGTTACTTTATTGTCTTGGATGCTTTATCAATTTTTTTTTTATCTCCATTGATGGACCACTACATTAATTGAGTGGTTGGACCACTACATTGATTGAGTGATGGACCACGGTTTATTATACATGCTTGACATCAATGATGTACCCAATTGGATGGTTATTATACATGCTTGGAATGTGCTGTATATTGGTTTGGAGCAGGTTGAACAATGGCTTCTAATCTATTTTTTACCTGTTTGGTTTTTTACATGTTTGGAACAAGTTGAACAGGTGGAAGAGGTCGACCAATTGAATAGCTATTATATATGCTTGGATTGTGCTATATATTGGTTTCAAACAAGTTGAATAATGGCTTGTAATTTGTCTTTTACATGCTTGTAACCTGTTTTCCCTTCACTTGGACATTTTGTCAAACACATTCAGAGCATTGGCAAAACAAATGCATCAAATTCATTACAAAATGTATACAACCAAACAAACATTACCACAATCCAAAAACACATTAAAAACAAAACAAGGATTTATCATTTCATTCAAAATTATACATTAAGGTGGTGTTTGTTTTGAGGGGTGGGATTAGACTATTAGTACATCCGGACTAATAGTCCGTTGTTTGGTTTAAAATTTTGACAACGGAGGTGGGACACAAATGGAGGGATAAGGGGAGATATGGGATTAGGTGATGAAATGACCATTTTGACCTTCTGCTATTTAATTTTGTATTATATTTAGTAAAATTCAATAAAATTTAAATGTCTCAATTTAAAAGTAAAATAATTTTATTTAATTTTTATTGATGTTTTATTTATTTAATTTTTTAAAATAATTTTTGATAGATATTTTATTGATGTTTTATTTTAAAATTTTGTTTATATTTTATTTAATTTCATTATTTAAATTTTAATAGATGTTTTATTTAATTTCATTATTTCATTATTATTATTTTTTAAAATAAATTTATTTAAAATTTTAATTAAAAAAATAACATATATTTTTATTGATATTTTATTTATTTAATTTATTTAATTTTTAAAAAATACATTTATTTAATTGTGTAAAAAATAAAATAAAATAAATTTTTATTTAATCTAGTTAAAAATAATTAAATATTAAAGATATATTTAATATTACTATTACTTAGTAAATAATTGAAATCGGTAAAATAGTCATTTGAACATTTATCATTCTTCATAATATCCTAAACAAACATAGGATTCATATCATATCCAATCAAATAGTCATTTCCTGACATCTAATCCCGTGACTAAACAAACATAAGATATAAATCCAGTCCAACCAAATAGTCCGGGAACAATGTATCCCAAGACTAACAGTCTGGTGGATTCCAATCCCTCATTATCCAGTCCGTCCAAACAAATACATCCTAAGTTCAAATTGGCAAGTGCATAGTTGCATCACATTTCCTAAACCAGAAATGCTAACTAACTAACCTACTGTAACACTCTGTCCCACATCGGAAGTTTGTATGGGTGATCTTGGACATATAAAGTACCACTACCTTGCTACTAAGTAACTTGGACTTAAGCTTTTAAGTATTGTTGGTCAACCCACAGGTTACTTGAGCCAGCAAGTAGTGAGGCGTTACAAATGGTATTAGAGCCAACCCATGCACACAACCATATGGGCCACTTATTCTGGGCTGGCCACGAGCTTGTCGTGATATTCTGATTGATTATAGACCCTCGCAAGGATGCGAGGATTTGTAAATGGGGGAGTTTGTAACACGCTGTCCCACATTGGAAGTTTGCATGGGTGATCTTGGGCATATAAAGTACCACTACCTTGCTACTAAGTAACTTGGACTTAAGATTTTGGGTATTGTTGGTTGACCCACAGGTTACTTGGGCTAGGAAGTAGTGGGGCGTTACACCTACATTCCCTAACTGCTCACTATTAACATTCCAATTACAATCACTGCAATAATCAATCCACCTACAATCCATTTCTGTCTACGGTGATAAGTTTGAACATCCTCCTCCAATCTTGCAACCTTAGTTACAATTTCCTCTAAGCTTGCAACCTTGTCCACCAACTTCGACAACACTTATCTTTCACGAGGACAAGTGGGTGGATCATATCAATAAAGAAGCCACAAGTCCTGTTTTTCTAGAAGAAAAAATAAATAAATAAATAAATTACAAAATGCTAATCAATGCCAGGATTTAGGGAACAACAATATACACAAATTTCATATTATTCACGGGAGTGGGAAACTTACTCCATAATTTGGACAACCAAGAAACCTCCTAGCTAGGTTCGCATGAATGTATGAAGTTCGAATTTTTGCTCTCATTCCACAACTGCAACGAATTGGTCCACCCCAATTGTTTCCAACCCCAGCTGTTTCCTTCACTCATATTTCATAATGGTTGAAAATGGAGCTTCGTTCAGCAATGGATTTGTTGTTTGTATTGCCCTAAATCAACGAAATCGAAGAAACTAGAGCAAATTGTAGCCCTAATTGGTGAAATGAAGGATTTGGGGCCTTTTATATGGGTCTAAGTTGTTTTGGGTTGGTTTAGGCGCCAAAAATGGTTTTCTTCGTTACTTCATGAAACAGAGATGGACGGGAAGCTTACATTGTGACACGAAATAAACTCTAGGGTTTTAATTGTCAAAATTAAAAACCTATGGTTTAAATTGCAAAACACGCTAAACCTTGGGATTTTATTTGTAATTTGCCCAAATTTTAAAAACTAATTTGGTAGAAAAAATACTCATCATTTATATATATATATATATTTCCTGAAAATATCTTTATTATCAGCCTAAGATATTTTAGAAAAATATCCTAAAAAATATTAAGTAAAGTTACGTGATTGATTTCTAACTTTTTATTTTTTATTTTTCTTTAACGAACACTTCAAAAATAAATTGGATTTGAAAAAGAGAAAATGACAGATCAGTGAAGTTTCAAAAATAAATTACAAATTAGTAAAAAAAATTTATCAATATTAATAATAAAAGTTTGAATTTTTTCATATATTTATAACTAACATATTACACGTGCTATGCACAAGATTTTGTGATCTAAAATGAGTCATTGTTGTAAAATTTATAACTGGTCCTTATCAAATAATTCTACATAGAGTCATCTTATACGTTAATCTCTAAAATTGTTAACTATCTCTTTCTAATAGGAGCATGAAAATAACAGATCAGTGAAGTTTCAAAAATAAATTACAAATTAGTAAAAAAAACTTATCAATATTAATAATAAAAGTTTGAATTTTTTCATATATTTATAACTAGTATATTACCTGTGCTACACACAAAATTTTGTGATCTAAAATAACACTACAAAAAAAAACACATTTGGCGACTAAAATTTTAGTCGCCAAAAGTCACTTTTTAGTCGCCAAAGATAGGTTTTTCACTTTCATGACTAAATAATTTAAATGCCCGACTTTGTCGTGAATTTCGCAGTGAGATGGAATTGGCGACTAAAACGGTGTTAGTCACCAAAAGTCAAGATGCATCGGACCAAACTTTTAGTCGCCAAACCTAATTCGATTCGCTTTTGGAAATTTTGCATTTGCCGTATCAAATTTTTGTCGCCAATAGTTTTTTTTTTTTTGTTTTTTTGAGATTCCCCGACTAAACTGATCGTCGCCAAAAGGAGTAATTTTCGGCGACTAAACTCTTTAGTCGCCAAAAGCATGTTTCAAAAAAAATTTCCATCTCCTCGGCGCCTGTGGTTCAACCTTGGACCTCCAACTCCCAACTTCCAAACCTTCCCAAAGACAAAGGTCCCACTATGCCATCAATCCTCACGCGAATATAATTGCAACTTATATTATTTATACATTATTTTCACCGGTTTTAATTAAAAGTTTATATATAAATATAATTATATATATTAAATATAATTTATGTATAAAATAAATGATTTACTAAAAAAATTTGTCGACACTTTTGGCGACTAAAATAAATTTTAGTCGCCAATTTCCTAATTTTCGCTACTAATTAATTTGTTTGTCGCTAAATATGAAGTTCGTATAAATAAAGTTGTTTTGGCGACTAAATCGAGTTTTAGTCGCCAAAAAGTCCCCTTTCGCTACTAAATGGAGTTTTAGTCGGCAATTGAGAGTTGTTAGCTACTAATTTTTTTTTTGTAGCCAAAAACTGCACCTTCAGACAAAAATGTTTATAGTCGGCGGCAAAAGACCTATAATCGGCGATTAAACGTTTTTTAGTCGCCAAAACCAGCTTTGGCTACTAAATTAATTTAGTCGGAAAAAGCGTGACTTTTGGCTACTAAACAAATTTTAGTCGCTAAAACCCTATATTCGGCATGACTAAATCATCTTTTAGTCGCTAAAACCCTTATGTTTGGCGACTAAACTCTTTTAGTCGCTAAAAGTGTTATGTTCAAGCATTAAACTGTTTTAGTCGCCATTTACTGGACATGACTTTTTTCAATATTTTTGGTTTTTTGGTCGCCAATTGTGATTTTTCTTGTAGTGTAAGTCATTGTCGTAAAATTTATAACTAGTCCTTTTCAAATAATTCTACATATAGTCATCTTATACGTTAATCTCCACAATTGATAACTATCTCTTCCTAATAGGAGCATGATACTATTTCCTCTAATAACTTTTGTCAAGTCTCCACCATTCATCAATCATCATCTCTCCATTTTTTATCTCCACTATTTTGATCACATTGGCACTTATTTAAAACTGTCATGCAACAACATTTATTTTTAACTTTCCTTACATACTTTTTCCCCTATGTTGACCTTTACCCCCACCTGCAAGCTCTCTTCTCTAATCTCATGTTGCTTCCACCTTTCATCTAATATTGTCTGTTTGTTTGACCATTAAAATTCTGGTTAACCATTAATTAAGAATAGATTAGTTGAGTTGGTATAGATTCTTAAATAAATTCGAACTCAATTCATATAAAATAATAAATAATTTTATATGTGTTATATGTACAAATACTAATAAATAAAAAATAAACAATCTTAATTTTTAATTTTTTTGTAGTGCTTTGTTATCATTATTGTGCCTTTTTATCTATAAAATCATAATGATGAAGTTAGTTGTTAGCACATGTTATATAAGGAAATAAAAGAAAAAGAAAAATATATTCACATAAAATAATTAAAGTTTGGAAAATTATTCACAAAAAATAATTAAAATCCAGTGGACTGCAATGTGCACACCAAAAAAATTAATTTCATAATTGAAAATTAAAAAAAAAATAATAATAATAGCACATTCAATTCACACCGAAAGAGCGAAAATTTAATGGATCTTCATTGCCCGTAAATATATCCTTTTTAATAATCATGAATCATGGCAATTGAGAAACAAATAAAAATCCATTGGATTTGTTTCCTTCAATTTTTTCTTCTTTTCTTTCTCCCTTACTCTACCCTACCCCAACTTTTTTTCCACAAATAAAAAAAAACACAATGATTAAGACCTCCACCTCCACAAGACCCTCACAAAACCCTTACAAATCTAAACCACTTATGATGTGGATTCTACACATATATGAGTGGATTTCACACATACATAGAGAGTTAGGATCACTTTGGGGGTGTGGGGGCCATCCCCAAAAGGAGTCTCAAACATTTTCTAATAAAAAATCACAAAAATTAAAAAATTCATGTCACGTCCTTTGTTAAATATGCTTTATTTTTATTTTGATGTCACAATCAAAACCACAATTATAATATTACAATCATAAAAATAATCACAATAAAATAATAAAATAATAAATGAGCATTTATTCATAAACCTCTCTTCACCTACCTATATTCCACTTAGTCTAAATTATTTTTTTATGTTCCAATAAGTCCTACAAATAACATAATTACCAAAATATCCCTAATAATAATAGAGTGAAACGAACATTAATGTTCACAGTGACTATGTGAATCTATATATATACATATATAAGGAAAATGGATTTTTTAGTGAGAAGTCTTCTAACAGCTCCAAACCCTCATTCTAATTTTCTTAATTTGAAATAATTATTTTTATTTTATAATCTCACATCAGGAAAAGAAGAAAATAAAAAAAGAGTTGTTTTACTCATATAAAGAGAATCTTATGTTCTCATCCCATTTAGTGAGGAGCCTTATGAGAGTTTCAATATCTCATACTAATTTTCTTAATTTTCTTGATTTTAAACAATTAAGAAAATCTCTATTGGATAATTTTTATTTGAAAATTCCACATCGAAAAAATAAAGAAAAAGTAAATTGTTTAGGTTGGAATAGAGTGAATTATTTAGGTTGGGATAGTTTAGATTGGAAGCTTATATCATAGTTTAGGTTAATGGTTCACTAAACTGTACGGTGAAAATATATCTCTCTAATAGGAGACCAACTTATATAATTTAAAGGTTTTTTTTAATAATTAATGTTATTATTATTATAATAAAAGAATTTCGAAATTTGGAGGTCATCACCCATCTCTCCCAATTGGGTCTATCTTGTTTGCATGACTACAATTACTTATATTTTTAAAACAATATTTTGCTCCAAATGAATAATGCAAGTTAATTCCATGATTATAACCACATTGATGACAATGTAACAAGGCACATGTCAGAGAGGAGTAGAGGTCAGTTGATTGACTTTGATTTATTTTCAGTTTTTATTAGTAACATTCTGAACAAATTAAAGTTCAATTTACTTTGAGCGAGACTATCATTTATAATTACGTAATTTTATTATATTTAATTTTTTAAAATAAATAACATATATAATTTTATAAATAGATTATATATTTTTATTAAAGATAAATACATTGAAATCATATGAACATAACTTTATAATAAATTTGATTTTTTTTTTTAATATGCATATGAGTTTATAAAATGATCGAGTATGATAAATTCACCAACTTAAACTATGCCTCTCTAATTCCCGTTGGCTAGCTTTCATTTACCTTTTATTTTACAATTTTACATCGAAAAAAGAAAGAAAAAGTGAATTGTTTCACTTACATAAAGTGAATCTTATGCTCCTATTTATATAAGCAAAAATAGATTTTTAATGAGAAACCCTATGATCAATATCTCATACTCAGTTTTTTTATTTTCTTAATTTTAAACAATTAAGAAAATCCCCATTGACTAGCTTCCATTGAACTTTTATTTTGCAATCCCATATAGTTTTGATTTTAAAAATAATTTTGTATGAGATTTTAAAACTCTTATAATATTTAACTTGAAAATAATTACAATCCCATATTGAGAAAAAAAAAAAAAAAGTGAGTTGTTTTACTTATATAAAGTGTTACAATCTCACATCGGGAAAAGAACAAAAAAGTGAGCTGTTTCACTTATATAAAATGAATCATATAAATGGAGTTTTAAGGGAGAAACCTTTTACTAGGTCCAAACCCTCATTCTAAAAATTATTGAATTTTTTTAATTTTAAATAATTAAGAAAATTCCTATTGGCTAGCTTCCATTTACTTTTTATTTTACAATCCCAAATTGGGAGGGGGGAAAGGAAAAAATGAATTGTTTCATTTACATAAAGTGAATCTTATGCTCCAATTTATATAAATTATTGAAATTTCTTAATTTTAAACAATTAAGAAAATCTCCATTGGTTAACTTCCATTTAACTTTTATTTTATAATCTCACATCAGGAAAAGAAGGAAAAAGTGAATTGTTTCGCTTATATAAAGTGAATCTTATGCTCTCATTTATATAAGCAAAAAAAAAATTTTAGTAAGAAACCTTATAATCAATACTAATTTTGTGTGTGTGTGTGTGCGCGTGTGTGTGTTTAAGAACACATGTACAATACTCCTCGCATATCACCTGTGTTATGTGAAGGTGCTTTTGTAAACATAGTTTCAATTTGCAATCCAATGTGCATATTTATTTAACTTTTATTTTACAATCTCATATCAGAAAAAGAAGGAAAATGTGAATTTTTTACTTATATAAAGTGAATCTTATGCTTCCATTTATATAAGCAAAAGAAGATTTTTAGTAAGAAGCCCTATAATTAATATCAATTTTTTTTTATTTTCTTAATTTTAAACAATTAAGAAAATCTCTATTAGTTAGCTTCCATTTAATTTTTATTGTACAATTCCATATAGATGTTTTGATTTTAATAATAATTTTGTATAAAATTTTGAAACTCTTACAATGTTTAGCTTTAAAATAATTACAATTCCACATCGACAAAAGAAATAAAAAGTAAGTTGTTTCACTTATATAAAGTAAATCTTATACTCTTATTTAATATTATAGTATTATGCATGTTTCAATTCAAGATGGTTTAAATTTTAAAATAAAATTTAAAGGTTTTAATTAATTAATTTTGTTGTGAATTGGTTGGTTTTTTGACTTAGCCAATTAGGCTGAATCGTTTTCGGTTTGACTAATTCACTAGTTTAACCACAGTTTTAGTTGTTTTATCAAAATATATTGCTTTGTTTTGTTTGATTTGAAATAAATTAAGATTGACCTTATTAAAAATTGAACGATTGAGATTGCTTAATTAGAGATGAACTTTCCGTCCAAACAACTATTAACTTTTATTTTACAATCCCACATCAGGAAAATGAAAAAAAAAAATGAGTTGTTTCACTATATAAACCTTATGCTTCCATTTAATATTGTAGTGTTGTATATATATCAGTTCAAGACAGTTTAAATTTTAAAATTAAAATAAAATTTAAAAGTTTTAATTAACTAATTTTTGTATAAGTTGGTTTGTTCTTTGACCTAACTAATAGGGTTCCATTTTCAATTTGACTGATTTGCTGGTTTAACTGCTATTTTAGTAGTTTTATCAAAATATATTAGTTAAATTTGTTTGATTCGAAATAAATTAAAGATTGAACTAATTAAAGATTAAACGGCTAAGATTACTTGATTCGAAATAAACTTCTCGCCCAAACAATTGTTAACTTTTAAACAATTAAGAAAATTCTCATTAGTTAGCTTTCATTTAACTTTTATTTTATAATCCCACATCGAGAAAAGAAGAAAAAAGTGAATTGTTTCACTTGCATAAAGTGAATCTTATACTCCCATTTATATAAGCAAAATGAGATTTTTAGTGAGAATCCTTATGATCAATATCTCATACAAATTTTTTTGATTTTCTTAAATTTAAACAATTAAAAAAATCTCGATTGGTTAGCTTATTTATTTTGCATAATATAAAAAAATTAAATATAATTATCATATTTTTATTAAATAATATATTGTTTTATCCCGTGCATAGCATGAGTGATATGCTAGTATTCCATAATATGAATATTCACAATGTCAATTATGAATATTAACATCACCAAATTGCTAAGGGTTAAAAAAATATTTATAAGGGTAAAATTATTCATAAAATACCTTAAACATGAGAATTAGGATTTGATGAATCAAATGTCTAAATAATAAGACTTATTTTATTTTTTTTAGATGATGAAATAATAAGACTTATTGAAAGACAAGAATATAGAAATCCTTGAAAAATGAAAACCTAATAAATTTTCCAACAATAAATCTCATAGTAATATTTAGATAATGTATCATCCTATGCAAATAAAATCTATATATATAAGGAAAAGGGTCTTTCTAATGACAAGACTTGTGGGAGCTCTAAACCTTCAAACTAAATTTTTTGATTTTTTGATTTTTAAATAATAAAAAACATTCTCTTGGTTAAACTCTTATTTCATCATAACAATAAAACTCTACTATATAGAAGCAACTCACTAAAATCTAATTATTTTTTTTTTTATTTTTAAAGAAGTCTATTGGTTAACTCTAATTTGACAATAACAATTAAACTCTAATTATTTCATAAATTACAACTTCTAAAAGGAAAGTATGCTCAATTATTTTAAATTTTAAATTTGTGTGCCACTAATATGGAAGCAATTCATTAAAATCTAAGACTTGGGAAGAAGGGTAAGTTAGCACCTCGTGATCTCGGGCCATTTGAAATTCTTGAGAGAGTTAACCCCGTTGCCTATAGACTTGCTTTGCCACCAGAATTAAGTCAAGTCCACAATGTGTTTCGTGTTTCGATGCTGAGGAAGTATATTCGGGATCCACTGCATGTGATTGATTATTTTGGGATTGCGGTTAATGAAGATTTAGGCTACGAGGAGAGGCCAATAAGAATTATTGATAGGCAAGTGAAACAGTTGAGGAATAAGTCGATACCGATGGTGAAAATTGAATGGAATGAGCATTATGGCAAGGATGCTACATGGAAGATGGAAGAGGAAATGAAAATCTGACATCTGGAATTGTTTTTGGGGCAAGGTAACTCAAGTTTGGAGACCAAACTTCTTTAAGGGAGGTAAACTATAACAACCCTCATTCTTGTCTTAGTCACATTCATGAGCATTTGCATGATTTTGTCTTGTTAAGCTTGCATTTGTAGACTTTGACTTGTTTTGCCTAAGTAAAGGTCCCTGTTTTGTTTTGTGCTTATGTCATTTGCCTAAGTGTTGCTTGCATGCTTTGTTCCTTCCTTGGTGTGTTAAGCCTAGGTCATACCTTTGAGCCTTTTACACCTAGGACCATCTTGGAACCACTTTGGTTGACCTCCACCTTCAACTTGGCATATTGGCCGAGATGTCATCATCTAGGTCGAGGTGTGCATCACCTAGGCCAAGATATGTATCATCTAGGCGTCCTAGATCTTTGACCCTTGCACCTAGTGATCTTGTCCATGGACTGGTATGACCTAGACTGAGGTGTGGCACATCTAGGCCGAGGTGTGGCACAACTAGGCTAAGTGTTATCCTTCCTAGCCGAGATCAGTGAGACCTTACTTGTCGAAGCCTATGTTCTAATCCGAGATCATTGCCTTGTTAGAGTGCCCATGCCACCTTACTTGTTATACATACATTGTCATACTCTTGTCATTTCAATCTGGCACCTTTTTGAGGAGATCCAATCTGGCGATGCCACATGTCCTAGTAGAGGGTTAAGTCAGATTGTAGCTGAGAAACCCACATCACTTCCATATCCTAGCCTTGTAGAGAGAGAAGCTCTAGGAAGAAGAGGAAGAAGTTCTTAGAGAGAGAACTAGATTTCCAAGCTTGATCTTCACACCTTGAACCGTTAGATTCGTGTTTTGAGGTTAGAATCTTGATCTGCTCTTGTTGTCCTATATATTGATCCGATCACATTGCATAATCTAACATGATTCATGAGTCACGCATTGATTTAAAGTTTGGTTTTAGAAAGAGAAAGTGATGTTCTTGTGTCCTTGAAAGAAAATCATGTTTTGATCCGAAAGTTTATACCAAGTCCTATGTTTTTGTGTTTGTTTCCATGAAATCTTCAAGTATGGGTACCCAGGTCCATGATTTTGAACTCATAACAGGAAATCTCAGATTTTGAATAAAAATTTATGATTTTGGCATTCATGTGCTTCATGTTCATGTTTTTCATATTCCTCAAGAGGAAACCCAAATTTACAGACTTTATTTACCTAAGTGTGGTCACTGAGACCCACTCTTGCCTAGATCTCACACCTAGGCCAAGCATCGTGTCTCATCTTGGCCTACCTTACATGATCACTTGTACCTTAGCTTATCTTGCATGTACACTTAGGCTAACCACCACACACCTAGGCCTAGGAGATCACACCTCGGCCAAGACTTCCTGAGTTCACCCAGCTAGACAATTTTGGCCTAGATTATCTCTGTGCATCCATTTCAGGACCTGATTAGTACCCAACATGTTTTCCCTAGAAGAAAAACAGTGTTTTAACTCCCAGTACATGTTTTGCTTTGTCTTGACTTGGTTTTAGAAAGAAATGCCGAAATCATTTACACTCATGTAAAGCTTATTTTGAGAATGCATTTCATATCCATCTTTGAGCATCTCTTCTTGTCTTCTTGAAGTGCATTTAATGGGATTTATTATGTACTTGTAGGTCTTAGATTCTTGCCTTAATCCCTACATCCGATGAACTATTGTAAGTGGTATTTTTAATAAAGCTATGTTCTAATGTTTTGATAAAAGCTTTGCTTTGCTTTGTTTTGAAAAAGTATTTGATCAAGCATGAATGATTATCCTCTAATTTTTGTATCAAGTATTATGTTTGTTTCGATGACATTCTTGGAAGGTCCTTTCGTGCTAGGGGACGTTAAGCTTATGTAGCACCTTTGTTTGAGATATCTCTTTGCCATCGACGATTATGTACGGATGGTACCACCGACGGTCTTGTACAGGTGGGTTACGTTTTGCCACCGACGGTCTTTTACGGGTGGGTTTGTCTAACTGATTTTGGGTCGGCCATCGACGGCCGTAAACGGGTGTGCTTCGATTCCGGGTCGGTTATTCCTTTGTTTGTCAGGAATGTCATCCTTTGTATTATGTAGATGTTAGTAAACATCCCAAGAAGCTTTGAAAGAATTTGATTGATGAACTTGATTCATTCCATGTTTTGTTACAAGCTATGATATGTATTGTTTTGATAAAGATCTCGGATATCATTCATTCAAACATTTATTACTTATATCATTCACTGAGTATCCAAACTCACCCTCCTCTTTATATATATGTAGGTGACGAGCAAGAAGGCGGCGACGCCTAGATGTTATTTGCAAGTTGTTTTGGATTCATGTTTTGCTAGCATCTTGAAGATTATGCTTCTTAGCTTTATAGTTCATGTCTTTGTATATGTCAGCTTGAGAAGCCTTTTGATCAAGATGTAATATGTACCTTATGTTATTTTGTATTCAAGTTGTAAAGCCATGTTAAAATGTATGACATTTCATTTGATCTATGCACAGCTCTTATGGACTAATTAGATTTAAATTTATTGCTTCCGCATATGTAAGCCCCATATATATACTCTGCTGTGTGAATCTTTGTAAGTTGGCCTTTGGTAATCTTGGATTGCTGGCCATCACAGCACCATTCTACTTGGGGCGGAATGGGGTCGTGACACTTATTTAATCTAAGTGTATTTTATAAAATAAATCTCCAATCTTTTCGGTCAAGGTTCAACGGTTTAAAATTTATATTTATCAAGTACATAAATATGAATGACATAGGCTATTGAGAAAATGTGCATATCTATTAACAAATTTTCATTGTAAATTTATTCTTCTTTTGGATGATGCATATGGTTATAATATTACTTATGCATTTATGTTTTGTAATTTCCATAATTTCATGTTCCAAAATTTTCATAAGGTTTGATTTTAATTTTTAGATTTTATAGTTAGTGCACTTTTTCTTAAATAATGTTATTATATTTTATTGTGTGACTAAGTTTATTTGGTTGTAATTTTAAATTATAATTTATTTGATATTTTTATTGCTTATTTGGCTAAAAAATAAAGGTTTTTTAAAATACAATTTGTAACTTTTTTCTTTTTTTAAACTTATTTGAAATCCTTAAATACATATGAATAAAAGAGTATCATATCTTTCGTCTTAGTAATAACTTTTGAGGCATTATATATATTTTACACAATAAAAATGTTATATAGATTATCAAAAATTACATTACACCAAATAAATTTACAACTTATTTTAAGCTAATAATTTAAAATTTTACTTATAATTTACAATCATTTTATGGGTCATGCCAAACATTAAAAAAAAATTTAAAAATACAAGGTGCATTTAGATTAGGGCCTAAGATACATAAGCTTAATAATTACCGTAAACATGGTGCACTAACATTGTAACGCCCCCAAAATAATCCAACATAAATTAGGTACATCAACCAACCTCCATTAAAGAATAAGAGCAATTCCCCAACCGTTACATCATTAATCAATAAGGTTTGTACAAAAAGTCCCACATGCAAATTATACATTCAAGGATATGGAATACATGAATCTATAGCATGTAGAACATCAAATCCCAAAAAAATAAATAAAATGCCCTCGAGGGCTTACATATTCCAAGGCTTAAGCCCGGCTATACAAAATGGTCTCTCGAACCCATACATGAATAGCCCTTGGGTTACAAAAAATTACAATTACAACAAAATAGTCTTATACTCTCCAAAAACATACTTCCACGCCCTAGTTTGGTGGGTTCACCACATCTTTTCCTGCACCAAAATCCCATAGGGGTGAGCATAAAGCTCAGTAGATAATTCTAAACAAAGTATATACATTTACACAAGATTTCCCAATGTAAAATGTACGTGCCATGTAATGCCAATAAAAGATTTCATTTACATGTTTTAAAGAGCCACCATGTTCAGTAGTAACTTAAAATCACAACCATAATAAAGTGTACACTTCTTTTTTTTCAATGGGGCGGTAAATACGACTCAGGTAATCCCTAGGTTGGTGTCTGCAAGTAGGCTTAACTAACACTACCAAAAACCCCACTTTACCGGTTGCTAACCAGAAGGGAAGTGGTACCTCCTCCACGCTTGTTTTCGGTCTTTCACCCTAGACACTCAAGCCAAGTTATCAATTCCATCTACACCTCCTATTTGGACTTACCAACGTATTTACCCCAAAAACATTTCTATAGTTCTCATTTTTCAACAATTCTTTTCTCAATGCAAAGTAATCAAATTCAATTCAAAACATGCAGTAACCAAACAACTGTGTATGCAAGGTAACAATTGATATTATTACAATATGAATTTCCTTTCCATTCTTAAATATCTCAACAATAATCTCAAAATAAACAAGTTTTCATTCCTCTGTTCCATGCTATCTCACAATGGAACCATGTCTCCATTTAAATCCATCAACAAATAACCACATTTCCACATCCTAAGCAATTTCAACAACATAGTCATTTCAAGACTATAGCAACATTTGAACAATAATTTTCCCAACACCAACCGTTCCCATATTTTATGAGATTCATCATTTATAACTATAAATAAGAATTTTTCCCTTCCTTAACCCACTTTGATGCACAAAATAATACATTAATAATGTCAACCATGTGTTCTCACCACTTGTTTTGAAAACCCCCAATTTCTAGGTTTGATTTTCACTACCACAACACACACACACACACACACACACACATTTTAAAGAAGCTTGAAAAGAGAACATCATTCCTTAACCAAGGTTGTTTAAACCCTCAAGAGACTAATTAAAAGTGACAAGGTTAAACCCATCTTTTGAAAACCATAACATTCTTGAACCAAAATCAAAACTTTCTTATTGTCATCAAGAAGCTCCAAATTTAACATCAATCTAGCTAAATATATATATAACTCAAAGAAAACCCTACCTCAAGTTCTTATTGAAGAGATGAAATGAAACCCTAAAGTCAAAGATGAAAAATTTTCGATCTCCACCGCACAAAGTGAAGTTCTTGCTTTGTTCACCAAAACTTGTGAGAGATGATGGATCCAGACCCAATAGATTGCAAGAAATCAAGGTTTTTAGTGTTTGATGAGGGTTTTTAGAGAGAATAAGGAGCAAAAGTATTTTTAGAGTGAGAAGGGAGGGTTAAAAAGTGATACACAATCAGCCAAAATGAGAGGGAAAAAAAACAGAGTTTTCAGACTACCACTCCAAGACGTATGAGCCTGCTTCCACATGTGCAATTTCACCTGCACGCGGCCCTCCCAATCCGCACCACACCCCACATTTGCATATATTGCAATTGTGTGCTCAAGGCCTTTCCTACTTCAGATGCGTTCTCCTCCACACGCGTGACCCCAAGGCCCGTGCGTGCAACCTTGGTACTCCAGCCTCGAAATTTTCTGGTTCGATTCCAGACACTCTGGACTCAACCGTGCACCCTCCGCAATAAGTGACACGCAAACCCGGAATAAATAGGGACAGGAATTTGATAAGAACTTCCGAACGCAATGAACCCCAAAAGACAAAGAGTAAAGCGACGTATATACAAAACCGATCATCACAAACATGTATATAGTTTTCCTAAATAAATATTTGTCAAAATTTTGAATGAGAAAATTTTGTTTAAAAAATGAGTAAATTGCAAATATACCCCTTGAGGTTTACTTAAATTACAAATTACCTCCTGTGGTTCTAGAAATTGCATTATGCCCCCTAAGGTTTTTAATTTCATAACAAATAGGTCATTTTATTAATAAATCATCAAGTTAATTAACAGTTTTTAATAATGTTAAAATTTTATTTGAATTAATAATTCAGATAATTTTATTATTGTATTAGTGAACAGTTACAAATTTCACTTTTTTAATTAATTCTGTTAAATAAAAAATTCTGACCAAGAGGTACTTGTAATTTTCCAAACCACATGGGGCAATTCATATTTTAAGCAAACCTCAGAAAGTGTATTTGTAATTTACCCTTAAAAAATAGGTTGATGATTAGATTTAAAGCATATTTGATAAAACTTAATTATTAATTTTGTAATGCTAAAGTTTTAATAAAGTATAAAATTTTTAAATTACATAAATTTATTCTTAAATTTTAAATGTGAAACATGCTTGGAGGATTTGAAAATTTTCAAATGCTAGAAGAACTATTTGATTAAGTATAGAATTTCTTTAATAAAAAGGGTTTATTAATAAAGTTATTTCATACATATTTATAATATATCATGTCTATTTTTTTAAAGTTTGTGATTAACTCTTAAAAATTTATAAAATTCTTATTTGAAATGTGGATTATGCATAAACTTATTAACAAATGATTAAAAAAAAAATTATAAAATTATATATAGTACATGCATTACCTTTTATTTGAACCATGCTAACTATAAGTCAAGTAGTCATTTGCTCAAGTTACCTACTAAATAAATATTGAGATTTAGTTACCGGCCATTAAAATGGTCTAACACATTTTCAATCAAATACACTATAAAAAAAGCTTAGGCCTATGGACTAGAGTTAAATTGTTTTGTATACATATTCAATTTAATTTATTTGTTTTGTATATTAGTTTTAAATTTTTTTAATATAAAAAAATTAAAAAATATCAAAACTTAAAAATAATCTATATGCAGCTCAAATTAAGAAAATGGCTTTAGGGTTTGCAAAATGTTCAATTGGTCTAACCTCTAAAATATTAGTAAATATAATTAACTAATATTTAATGAGACTATTTTAGAGGTTATGCCTAGCAGCCTAACAGGATTGAAATCATCAAAATCTTATTTGAGGAATAGGTTAAAGATTAGAGCCACTGATACTCTATTTTTTTTTTTTCTATTTTTTATTTATTCTTCAATTTTGATTTATTGATAAGGTAATTGATTTTACATAATAGATATGAGATAATTGGTAAATTGAAAAACTAAAATTACAAAATTTATCAAGACGAAATATATTTATATTTTATCATAAAGATAATTATTATATGGGAACTAATTAATGTTAAATAAATTTTATTTTACATTATAAATAAAATTTGTGTTATAATTTAATTTTAAAAATAATTTTTAATTATTTATATGCACAGGTATTATACTAGTGTCAAAAAAGAGAAATTGGCAAACTGCTATTGAGAGTACTAGTTTGAGGGAAATTCTATTTACACACACCTACCTACCTCTGTACACACACTTAATGATTTATTTTTTTACTATAGTTTTCTCCTAAAATAAAATTACCAAAGTGTCCTTATCTTTTCCACCAAAACCCTAATTTATTTATCCCCTCTCATAGCCAGCTGCATATTCTCTTCATAACAAACACAAGTTCGCTCTCTACCATAGTAACCACCGCTACCGCTATACTTTCCCAAGACAACTTGCAACCAACATTCCTGCCCACTGTAACCATTGTAACCCAAACCCAACCTCTATTTTTGTCATTTAATGTTTCACTACAATCAATACATGCATACATGTGTGTATTTGTGTATATGTATTATGACTATTGTGCCACCACCACCATTGTTGGCCTCGCCACCAAACACCACTATTTTACCAAACCAAAAAAAGCAAACCCCCAAATTAGATCTTAAATCAAATATATGGATATAACCAAATAAAATGAGACCAAATCAAAAAATTAGAAACATCCAAATCAATCAGATCTTTGATTGCATTTTCAGCCAGCTCAAGCACTTCTACTGTCAAATATTCAAGAATTGTAGCTGAGTAAACAACAACAGTGGCTCCAACTCATCCATTGGGAACTATATTCCCACAAATGAAAACAAACAACGAATAATAGCCATCAAAATTAGCAAATGAGAGACATAACCGAGTTATACATAATGAAAATTCTTTTCAAGATCAAAGCAGAGGAGAAGAAACAACACGTACTAATGGGTGTTGGTTTAGGGCTTCAATGTTAAAGAGAGAGATATTTTTGGCAAAAAAGGTTGTGTATTGAGTAAAATTACAAAATTCAAAATTAGTTGGTATGTGTATTGAGAGAGGATGTGGCATGAGATGTTTTGGTGTGTGGAAATAGAATTATCTATAGTTTGATTGATAAAATGTTTCGCTAAATTTTGAATTGACATTGCATGTTTTAGATTTTCATTTTTCTTTAAATGATATATATATAGCATAGATAAATTATTGGATAATACCATATCAAGTGTTTACTTTTTGAAATCTTAAATCATGGATAATATTTAGTAATTTGAAATTTGAATTGTGATATCTATGGATAAATAAGAAAATAAGCTACACAAAAAATAAAAATAAAATAAAAGATAGATATCAAATTCAAATTTTGCATTAAGTTATGAATGTGTATCATTTAAAATTTTAATTTTTGTTTTTTTTTTAGATATTGCAGAAGAGATCAATGAATATCACTCATTTGTATTTTTTCTATTTTAAAAATAAAATATTAATAATTTTTCTTTGAAATTTTGGAACTATCACATCACGATCAATTTTTTTTTTTTATTATTATCAGAATCTTATTATTAGAATATTATTAGAATTGACCCATCTTGTTAAAAGCTCACTTTTGCATAAAATTTGAGAAAATATTAGAGACTTCAAATGTTTTATTAATACTTTTATCAAATGTCTTAAATTTAATAAAATATTAATAAAATATTTAAAATTCCTAACATTGCTCTAATCAAAAATCTATTGCTAGTGGCGTTCAAAATTCTATTGTGAAGTTTGCTTCTTTTTCTCAAGTAGAACCTTACAATAGGGAATCAACTACCCCTACAGCAAGGGAAAACATTTATGGGAGGAGTGAATTGATTCATATATTTTAATCTTACTTAAATTTAAAATTTAAAATAAATTAGTTTATTTTCCTTTTGAAATTATTAAATTAGGATAATTACATTTTTGTATAGTAAATTTGAATTTCAAAATAATTAGTTTACTTTCTTTTTGTGGGATAATTAGGGCTTTTTTAGGATAAATTACACTTACACCTCCTGAGATTTGGGTTTAATACATATTACCTCCTGACATTTCACATATTACACTAACCCCCTGTCAATGTAATTATTTAGACAAAATAAAAACATTTTACTCATGCATTCTCTCTTTTCTTGCTTTGTTTTACTTCTTTCGTTTTTTTTTTTCCCTTTACTTTTTTTTTTTGGATGTAATTTTCTCTATTTTTCTACTAAGAGTTATTGCCTTTTATATAAGCAGGAGGTTTGTGAAATGAGACTATTAACCACAGGAGTGGAAATGTGATTTTTAAAATGTCAGGAAATGGAATGTAATTAGACCAAACCTCGGAGGTGTCAGTGTAATTTATCGTTTTTAATTGTTGAATAAAAGTTAATTGTCAATTGTTTAAAACTTTAAAAAAATAATAATTAATTAAGATATTTAGGATGAGGTTTTGAAACTCTCACAAAGCTAAAAGTCACTTTGTTATAATATATACCCGTTGGAAATAAGCTATTTTAGTTGACTTTTTTATTATTTTATCCTAGCTAAAAAAGTTGTATTTGGGAATATAGTTGATTTTTTTTTTTTTCTGTAATTGATTTCATGATTGTAAGAAAAAAAATGTGAAATGATTATGATTTGAATGTAACATTTTGTCTTATTGGCTATTTTAGCTTATTTTGTTTTTATTGGCTATTTTAGTTCAAATTCAACTTCCCATACAGGGTATAATGGGCTCGTTTGAGAACTTGACTATTTTAGTTGACTTTTGATTATTTTAACATAATTAAAAAATTTATATTTGGAATGATATATATATATTGTAGTTGATTCGATAATTGTGAGAAAAAAAATAAAACAATTATGATTTAAATTTAACATTTTATCTTATTAACTATTTCAATCTATTTTATTTTTATTAATTATTTTAACTAAAATCCAACTTTACAAACCGCCCAATATAGATATATTTTTATATTACCACTAGATGGTAATTCCCTTTTGGAAAATAATCATTTAAAAATAATGTGATTTGGTCTTTTTCCCTACTATAAAAAGGACTTCACAACATATCGAAACGTGAGAATGAGAGAGAGAGAGAGAGAGAGAGAGAGAGAGAACTACAAGATAAGCAGAGAGAGTGAAGGGACACTCTGTTAACGTTCAGTTTCTTCAATCACTCTCACCATTTCTACAACTCAAGGTACAGTACCAAAGGTTCGTTCATTCCCATCAATTTTCTCATCATTTTCCCTGTAATTTTCCTTCATTTACCATGTCACTCTGTTTTCACCTGTTAAATCATATATTTTGCATGCACACAGACACATATATATTATAACTGCATGTATGTGTATTCGTGTTTTGGTTACAAGTGTTTGTATAGAGCTTCGAAATTTCAATGTCTCATTTGGAACAGAGTACTACAGCGACTGTAAATGGCGTCTGAGCAGCCGCAATTCATCGCCAGCACTGGAAACAAGAGTCATTCGAATGAGCCTCTGATTGAGAATGTGGAGTCCGATCAGATTGTTGTACCTGATGTGAGTCTCACTCTCTTCTGTTTCCGAATCATATTAGTATTCAATATTTACAGTTTCATTCTCTGTTTTCAATGTAAATTTGAAATTTATGGGCCTAGGGTCGAGTTCAATATGAACATTAGTAGCTTATTATGGAAGTGTTGCATGCTCCTGTTTTTGGATCATAGATTTGGGTATCGTTTTGGAAAGGGAAAGAGAAAAGTTGGGTGAAATGTAATATTAGGTATCATGAAAAAAATAATATAAAAGATTCGCCACTGTTAGATTATACATACAAGAAAACACCCTACACTAATCAAATGATGAAAAATCTTCAAGAAACATTTCACGATTTTTTTTCGTGATCTCTAGTATTATTATTTACCACATTTTTCCTTCTGCTTTTCAAATCTCTACCTAAATTTATGATCCAAACACAATTTAATGGACCTTCTACACCCTCGAGGAAAGCATCATTGTGCTTCTTTTGGGAGTTATCTGTTGCAAACTTGCTAGAGCCTCATAGAGGTGTATAAGAAACTCATTGCATTATTGATGATTCCATGTCTTTCCATAATTTTACTTGATATTTGGTAACGTGACTTTTTTAGTGGCTTTTTGACTTTTTAATGAAGTGACTAAAATTAGTGAGTTTGGAATGGTTTTTTCAATTAAAGATAATTGTGAGAGAAAAAATAATTAATTGATATATATGATGTGACATTTTGACCTTTTGATTTTTCTGTAATTTTTTGAGTTACTTTTTGACATTTTTAACCCAAAAAAACCTAAAGCTAAACAACCCCAAGTCATTCACTTTTGCCTATGTCAACTGCACTTAGGCCATAATATTCTGTGTGATTAAGGTTGCTCTAACATTGGTGGATTCGGCAATAAGAGTTGTAAGAATCTTGAATAGGTCGATTGTAAATATCCACAATGAATTTGATGAATTTGATGAATGCGCTTTTTCATTTTATTTTTTTAAAGAGGAGTTTATGTTTGGGACCAATTGCTGAAGATCTAATTGGAAATTAGCTTTGTAATTGCAGTGGGAATTGCTTAATTGATGGATTTTTATTTTTTATATATGCAGAAGAAAAGCTGGAGAAACTTGTTTGCATACATTGGCCCTGGGTTTCTTGTTTCTATTGCGTACATGGATCCTGGAAATTGTAAGACTTGCTCTTTCTTAGTTTGTTTTACAATACCATTATGCTTTAGCCCTTTACCTTCATACTCTCACTCACGTAATGTGGTTAATTTGTAGTTGAAAGCAACTTACATGCAGGAGCACAGTACAAATATGAGGTACATATATCTTTTTTCTGTGGAGATTTATGTAATACGAGATTAAACAATCGTTGAATGTTTTGATAGTGTCGCAGGCGAAGAAGCATGGATACAACATGGATGAAGACACGGATACAGCCATTTTGAAAAATTAGGATACAGGCCAAGAGCGAAAACAGGAAAATTATTTATACATTATATACATAATTATGTTTGCTATGCATATAAATATAAATAGTATAAATTTAAGGGGCGCACGCGCGCGCAAACACATATATATGTATATATATCTATATAATAAAGCATGATGATTTTTTAATTTGTCTTATTAGGACATTTGGATGGCTTAAATCTATTCAAATTATAAAATGACGGTTGAGATATATTTTCTAAATAATATCCTACATATAATTTTTCTATTTTTCCGCTTCTCTCTCGTACTTTTTTCTTTTCTCACTCATCCTTCCATGATCCCACAATCCCGCATTCCTCTCTTTTTTCTTTTTATTTTTTTATTTTTTCTCATTTTTATTTTTCTCTCTATTTGTTTTTTTTTTTTTTTTATTTTCTCCTTTTTGTTCACTTATTTTTATTCATATTATATGGAAAAGTCTACGATCCCAGAATTAGAAGTCAAATTTTACTTTGTGTAGTAGAGATTAAATTAATGAATTTTATAATCTACAAATTAAATGAATTTGAACAATTAATTATTTTTTTAAAATATATTGAATACCTAATAGACTTTATAAATTTAGACCTGATATGAATCTTTAACATCTATATATATATAATAAAGCAGGATGGTTTTTGAATTTGTCCTACACACATTTGTCCTACTATGACATTTGGACGACTTAGATCTATTCAAATTATAAAACAACGGTTGAGATATATTTTTCAAAAAATATCTTACATGTACATTTTCTATTTTCTCGCTTCTCTCTCTTACTTTTTTCTTTTATCACCCATCCTTCCATGATCTCATGATCCCGCCTTCCTCTCTCTTTTTTTTTTATTTTTTTTTTATTTTCTCTCATTTTTATTTTTCTCTCTATTTGTTTATTTTTATTTTATTTTCTCCTTTTTGTTCACTTATTTTTATTCATATTATATGAAAAAATCTACGATCTCAAAATTAGGAATCAGATTTTACTTTGTGTAGTGGAGATTAAATTAAAGAATTTTATAGTCCACAAATTAAATGAATTTGAACAATTAATTATTATTTTTAAATATATTAAATATTTGATAAACTTCATAAATTTAGACCTTATATGAATCTTCAACATCTATATAATAAAGCAGGATGGTTTTTGAATTTGTCCTATACACATTGGTCCTACTAGGACATTTGGACAGCTTAGATCTATTCAAATTATAAAACAACTGTTAAGATATATTTTTCAAAAAATATCTTACATGTACATTTTATATTTTCCCACTTCTCTCTCTTACTTTTTCCTTTTATCACCCATTCTTCTATAATCTCATGATACCGCCTTCCTCTCTCTTTTATTTTTATTTTTTTTTTATTTTCTCTCATTTTTATTTTTCTCTCTATTTGTTTATTTTTATTTTATTTTCTCCTTTTTGTTCACTTATTTTTATTTATATTATATGAAAAAATTTACGATCCCAAAATTAGGAATCAAATTTTACTTTATGTAGTGGAGATTAAATTAATTTATTTTATAGTCCACAAATTAAATGAATTTGAACAATTAATTATTATTTTTAAATATATTAAATATCTGATAGACTTCATAAATTTAGACCTTATATGAATCTCCAACATATTTTAATAAAGTAGGACGATTTTTTAATCTTCATCATATTTTTGTCTTATTAGGACATTTGGATGGCTCAGATCTATTCAAATTATTATACAATAGCTAAGATATATTTTCCCAAAAAATGTCATACATATACATGTTATACTTTCCCGCTTCTCTCTCTCTCTCTTACTTTTTCATTTTTTCACCCATCCTTCCATGATCTCATAATCCCACATTTCTCTCTCTTTTCTTTTTATGTTTTTTATTTTCTACCGTTTTATTTTTCTCTCTATTTGTTTATTTTTTTTATTTTCTCCCTTATGTTGAATATATTTTACACATATTTCTATAGAATGTATGTATGCCATAATATACTAGGACATTATGGACATACATATAATTGCCATATAATTATATAACCAAAAGCAATATTATATGTATACCCGTAGAAATTGTATTTATGCCAAGCACATCCATCTCTCTCGCTATATATTATATAAGTAAAAGCGAGTTTTCGTGAGAAGTTTTGTGAGAATTCCAAAATTTTATAATAAATTTGTGATTTTATCAAATTAAAAAATAAATTTAAATAGTGTTGGGATTACAATTATATTCTAATCCTAACATTATTTACATCGTGCCTTTAGGCACAGGCATACGCTAGTATATATATAAACATCCATGTATATATCGGTGTATTTTCAGTGGCGGCGCCAAAAAATTAAATCAGAGAAGGCACTTATTAATTACAACATTGAAAATTTTTATAAAAATATTTCATATAAATTTTTATGATTGACTTCAGGAAAGATAAAAATTAAATAAATAAAATAATATTATTTGTAACTGGTGTATCATTAACAATATAAAAAGTTATGGATATAAATTTTAAAATAAATTATATAATGATAAAGTAATTTTTTATACAAAATATGAGTAAAAATTCAATATAATAGTAATACCACGTCATCATTAACATGTGATATCACCAAGCAATAATAAAAAAACACGTGGAAGATGAACTCCACATGTCAAATGTAATTAATATTCTAATAAATTTCATATCTTTATTGAGATTAATTATATTTGTATGTCAATAATAATAGACATCACCATTATATTAAAATTTTTATAGTTAGTCACTTTATTTTAAATCAAAACAACCATTATTGTCCTCATAATTTTAAAAATATCATTATAATTTTTTTATTTAAAATATTTTCTTTTATTTACAACCAAAAAAAAAAAAAAAAATCCAAAACCCAGGGCACGGGACCCCCTTAGACATTCTTTACCTCTGCCCATATGTATTTTAGTTTCTTGCACTTTCTCCTTTTTTTTGTTTTCATATATTTTACTTTTTGACCCCAAATTAGTTTTCTAGAATTAGAAAAAAAAAAAACATAAAATAAAACCCCAAAAAGATGTCTAGAAGCGTGTCCAAATCTACGCAAGGCACTTGTGGGCATGGAGTGTCCTACAAACAAGTAATAACTAAAAAAATTGACACACCACATGGACATGCTTGCCCCTAGTGTTTCTCTGTCCAATGCATGTCGGATACGGACATGAATTTTATTTTGAAGTGTCAGTGCTTTCTAGGTGGCAGGAGATTGAAGGAATGTCAAATTGTTAAAAATTTTGTAAGAGAAACATAATGCTTCTTTCGTTTTAAAATATTAGTCTCTTATTTTATTTTTTATTGTCTTAAAATATTAGTCTATCTTCAAAAATTAATGAAGTACAAAAGTAATATAAATTTTTTATTTTGCCCTTCTTTTAAATTAATAAACAATATAAAAAGTACATTTATGACATTGATATTTCCAAAAAATGTACTATCAAAAGGATAATTTTGAAAAAATAACTTTTTACAAATACAATAATTGTACTATGAAAAAAAATTAAATTCTCTAAAAGAGACCATTATTTTAGAACGAAGGGAGTATATTGGATACTCTTTCTAACACATTTGACCTTTATTTATATTGTAAAAACTGTTTTTTCTTGATGTTTTTGGTCAAGATCATTTTCAATCTTATGTAAAAGAGCGCCGTGTAACTGATTGTGGATGGATACACATTTGAATGAGTTGATTTGTCGCTCTGAAGATCTTTCCAATGTGACCCATCCAATGATGGACTTTGCACACGGAAATGCTGTACATCTATGACACTGATAGAAATTTAATCATCCATCTCTGAGAGGCTGAGAGAACATACTCAAGATTGTGTTATTCTTATAACAACAATGTTACATCATTTTAAAACTAGAATTTTAATTTAGCTCCGGCGAGATGAAAAGTTATAAGTAATAATAATAAATTAAAAAAAACAAGGTCAAAACATTACATCAAATAAGCTCCACATACATATTAGAGCTATTAGAGCTCATAAATTAACGCTCCAAAATATTTTTGTTCTTATAAATATATATATATATATATTTATTTTCCAATCTTTTCTCGTTCATGTCCATGTTTGTGTATTAACTTGAAATTTGGTATCTAGAGGTCACACCACACTTTCTCATGGGCTCTCTCTGCTTTTCAGTTACTTTGGATTATATTAGTGGCTTCATGTGCTGCTCTCATTATTCAATCTCTTGCAGCAAACCTGGGGGTGGTCACTGGTATGTGATAAATTCATCAACCAATCTTTATCTATCCGCGCTGCAGCCAGCTGTTTCCAAATCACTATTACTGATATCCTCAATTTTTATTTTTTATTTTTTTTATTTTTTTTATTTTTGATCAGCAAAAAAAAATTTTATTGATGAAGAACTGATATCCTCATATTTTCATTATACATGTTTTACGTTGTAGGAAAGCATTTAGCAGAACATTGTAGAGCTGAATATCCAAGGGTGCCAAACTTCATCTTATGGGTTCTTGCTGAAATTGCCATAGTTGCATGTGACATTCCTGAAGGTATGAGTGCTCTTTATGAAATTGGAATGAAAAGTTGTGAACTCATTCATCCTTACTACAGTATTTGAAAGCTTGGATGAGGCAAAAAATGATTCAACACATACAACTTATTTCTACTCCAAATCCTATCATGTTTTCTGAAAAGCATGCAGATGATCAAACTCATTAGAATATTCTATTTACCATTTCTACATCTTCTAAAACTATTTGAATAGGCATGCAATGGTTACATGGTGAAAATGATTTGGTCAGGTGTATGCTTGATCTATTTTGATTTTGTTAACTGTTGCCGTCCTTTATTGGAAAGAATGATGCCACCCATGGGGAATCAATAGAACGTATTATCCTTATCTTTATGTATATTAATTCCATTAAAAAAAAAAAAAAAGAAAAAAAGAAGAGAGAGAAACTGGTGCACTTCGGAAGATCGGAACGTCTTTCCAATGAAGAAATGGTTGTTTTTGTTAGGAAATCATAATGTCACTTATGTGGAACTGAAGGAATTATAGATGAGCTTCATTCTCTTGGTTCATGAATATGCTGCGAGTTTTAAGGCTTGTGAAAAAAATTGTTTTTCCTGTAATTTTTCATTTCAGGGCATTTTCATGTAGTTTGAAATATTAAGGAGATAAAACTTGTGTATTGGATTATTTTACTCAAATCACCACATCAAATGGGATTTCTGATACAGCCTTTCCACCTGAATTGGATGGAACTTCCTGACTTTGTCGCGTACAATCTATGAATGTTCTTTATTTATAAGTGTCAAACATTCTATTTGGCTTCAACTTCAACCTCAAGCTAATGGTGCGTCTTTGGACTTGGATAGTTGAGTTGCTTGAATTCATCCTTGCCCGAAAATTTTAGTTGTAGCTCTACAAGACATATTAACCTCCCTCATCCCATACTAGGTAAATATTTCACTAATATTTTTACTATTGGTTTGATGCAAACTTCATTCATCATCTGTGCTGGAACAAATATATATGTATTATTTTATTTCGTAGTGGCTTCTGATATATCTATATTCTTATTGCTCTCTTTATCATGTCCAGTTATTGGAACAGCCTTTGCTTTAAACATGCTCTTCAAAATTCCAATGTGGGTTGGTGTTCTTCTGACAGGGCTCAGTACATTGATGTTACTAGCATTACAGCGATATGGGGTAATTTAAACAAGTCTTTTACTCCATGCATTGTGGGATTAAAGTAAACACATTTGAATTGAAGTTTTAACTATCAAGTTGGCCCTTGCCAACAGCTTGATGCACTATCTCCCTTCAACCCTTTGAGCGAAATGCAGTAATGAAAGAGGAACTATAATAATTGTAATCTTTGTGCAGGTGAGGAAACTTGAGTTGTTCATTGCATTTCTGGTAGTTATAATTGCTGCTTGCTTTTTTGTGGAGCTTGGATATGCGAAGCCTAATGCTTCAGAAGTGTTGCATGGGCTTTTTGTTCCCCAATTGAAGGGAAATGGTGCTACTGGCTTGGCAATTTCACTCCTTGGAGCTATGGTTATGCCGTAAGTTTCTTATATTTATCGTAATGGTAATGGTTTATTCTGCTCCAAAGTTTTTCATTTCCTTAATTGTCTTGCACTTGCTGCAGGCACAATCTCTTCCTGCATTCAGCTTTGGTCCTTTCAAGGAAAATACCACGATCTGTTAATGGCATCAAAGTAATTTTCTTTTTCTTTTTTTAATCTTCAATGGGCTAATTTACCTTTTAGTTTTTTCCGTTACCTAAAAGGCAACTTTGGACTCATTATTCTCACATTATATCATCTTTCCTGCTGCTATTTACTGTGTTACCAAGTAAATTTCTTCAAAGTTAGAGGTTGTGAGTTGTTTATTTTACTTTCATTTGGAAGGGGGAGAAGAATGATTCATCTTCAAATTATATGACAGGAAATATTTGTACAAACAGAAAGCAGCTTAAAAAGTTAGAATTAAACTATTTAGAAAATTTGGTCGATAATTCTGGATTTGTTAAACTTAAAGTTGTGCACAGCAAAATAAGATGCATGCACTCATAATTCTGGATTTGTCCTGCGGAATTTTTACGTCTTTCATTAGTATTTTGTGCTAGTGGCTCTTTTACAAATAATCTTAGGAAGAAAATGTGCTCAGGTTTATATTTGTACATTTTATTCATCATTATTTATCTTTTTTAAGTTTAGTAATTTATGTTTATTTGGAATTGAATGATGAGGTTCATTGGATTGACGTTTTACCATATCAAGTTGTAGGCACCATGATATCATTTTTTGATCCCTCAAAAGACCCCTTATGAAATTTGATTTTATATGTTAGGGCATGATTCTATTGAGCACTAAATGACAGTTTATCTTGTTTACAGGACGCTTGCAGGTTTTATATGATAGAAAGTGGCTTTGCTCTAACGATTGCCTTTCTCATTAATGTATCAGTCATCTCAGTAAGTGGTTCAGTTTGCAATTCCTTGAATTTGAACCCAGATGATGAGAAGAACTGCCGAGACTTGGACTTGAACAAAGCCTCGTTTTTACTTAAGGCAAGTGATCTGTTGTTCCGCCAACATATGCGATATTCAGTGTTCATTTTCGTCCTCTCTGTTCAGTTTCATATATTATACTAAATTTAATTTTGGTTAAAATCCTTAGTGTTATTTTGCATTTTCTTCTCAAGTTACTACAATCCAGAGTGTTCATTATAACCATATATATATATATATATTTTCCTGTTTACAGAATGTGTTAGGCAATTGGAGTTCAAAGATCTTTGCAATTGCTTTGCTTGCGTCTGGTCAGAGTTCTACAATAACAGGGACATATGCCGGGCAATATGTTATGCAGGTATTCAGTTTTCTGATTGATCTTGTTGGAAGGTTAAATTTTTGTCAGAGATTATTACTGCCTTCAGAGAATCAGGTCCAACCTACTTCAAAAAGCTTTTGTGCACCTATGAAGCACCCACACTTCAAAACAAGTGCCGTAGTGGTGTTGGACACTGAGACATAGTAGGGACAGGGGATACATATAGAATACACCACAAGGCATGGCCCATTATTTAATTAATTAATTTTTTCAAGGACGTGCCAAATAAATCTTTTGATTTGATGAATGTTGGATGTTGAATGTTCATTACTTTTTTCTCAAATTTAAATAATTAATAGATCATCTATAAAATGACATAAACGATAAGAGTTAACTTAGGCCTCGTTTGGCAACAGACCGGTTTAACCAAAAAGTCAAAAAGTTATCCATACCAAAAAGTCAAAGATTCTCTTTTCTCTCTACTTTTTGCACATCTTTTCGTAAAAAGTCAAAAAGTCATCCCAAACATATTAATTTTTTTTAGCTCATATTTTAACCAAATAGCCAAAAAGTTACTAAATTAGCCTGTTCCCAAACGAGGCCTTAAGAGTGTTATTTATTTATTTATTTATTTATTATTATTATTATTATTATTATTGAATTAGTGTTAATTTTTGTTAATTTTAATTAGTTGTGGATGTAATATTAATCTATATAACAAGTAAGAATATATATATATATATATATATAATTTATTGTCATGTTCTCGCCATGCTCATTTTTGTGAAATCACTGTGCCTGTGCTTCTTAGTATCACACAATCAATGTTTATTGGTATAATTTTTTTTTTTACTAAAAAAAAAAAAAAACTTAATAGTGATTTTTTTTTAAAATATATATTAAATTAGCCTTCGTTTTTGTTAATTTTAATTGTTTGCAAATATAATATTAATCTGCATGACAAATAAGAACATATACATATAAATTTATTGCCATGTCCACCCTATGCTGAATTTTTTGAAATTACCCTGTCCCATGCCCTTGCTTCTTAGTATCACAATCAATGCTTACCGGTATAATTTTTTATGCTAATATATTTTTATCTCTTGGGTTTTGCCATAAAGGATGTGAAGTGATAGCATATACAAGAAGATATTTCCATGGCTCAATGAACTATTAGTTAATAACTGAATTACAAACCAATATCATTTGTTGTGATAACTTTCTTCCCAAGTCACTTCATTGATGACCCATGAGTTTCAATGGATTGTCTTAAAATCTCAGATTCAATTTTTCCTTTAATTCTTATCACGGAATCTATTGAAAAACATCGTTTAAGTAATATATGTGTAAACGAATTTGTTTCAGAAGTTATGCAACAGAAGCAATCCGATGTTGCCTATAAATCCCTTAATTAATTGGAGTATTAGTTTATCTTGGTACCATTTGGTTCTGTTGATAACTATAATCAACTTAATGATTCTGTATATTCCTTGTTTCAGGGATTTCTTGATTTACGACTGAAGCCATGGATTCGCAACTTTTTAACTCGATGCTTGGCAATAGTCCCTAGTCTAATAGTTGCAATAATTGGTGGCTCAGCGGGAGCTGGACAGTTAATCATTATTGCTTCGGTAAATATTCTTCCCTTCATTCTCTTTAGTTCTTAGCTAAAAAACACGGACACTTCTAAAAAGGTGGGGTGGCGTATCGGTGTCATGTTCAAGTTGGACACCAACACTCATCGGACACTTTACCAACATGTGTCCGACATTCATCCAAATATGTCCTTATTTTTTAAAAAGAGTTGGTAAAATATGTGAAACTAGGGTTGGATTATAGAGAAGAAGACAAGAAAATACGATTTTTGGGTTATTAATTAAACCCTCCACCAGCAGCTTGTATTTATATGAAAGAAAAGATAGAAAATGCAATGTGATCATAGTATCGTCAATACAACTATTCTAACACTGACCCTTAAGCTGAAGTATAAAGGTTGAACATGGCCAACTTGGTAGATAGTCGCTAAAAGAAAGACTTAGCTAATGGTTTGGTGAGGATATCACCCAACTGATCATCAGAACAAACATACGGAGTGATAGGTTGCTTTTGCAATAACAAGTCCCCAATAAAGGGGCAATCAACCTTAATATGTTTCGTGCGTTCATGAAACACAAGATTATTGGCAATGAAAATAGTAGCCTAATTATCACAACACATGCTCATAGGAGTGGGAACAAGGACACCAAAATCCTAGAGAAGGGAGTGAACCTATAACATCTCGGAGGCGGTATGGGTCATGGCATGATATTCAGCCCTGGTACTAGAGTAAGCAACAATAGTTTGTTTTTTACTACACCAAGTGACAAGGTTACCACCAACAAAGGTATAGTATACAGAGGTAGAACGACGATCAGTCCAACTGCCAGCCCAATCAGCATCACTAAAACCAATGATAGACAAGGAAGAAGATGGACGATAGAGTAAACTACGACCCAGAGCACTCTTTAAGTAACACAAGATATGACACATAGCATCAAAATGAGGTTGGCAAGGAGCATACATAAACTGATTGACCACACTCACGGTGTAGGTAATATCCAGACGAGTGACAGTGAGATAAATCAATTTCCCAACCAGACGACGATAACGACCAATATCAGGAAACAAAGCCCCAGTCTCTCCATCAAGTTTAACACACAAGTCCATAGGGGTATCTATAGGACAAGCACTTAAGAGACTAGTCTCAAAAGAAAATCAAGTACATATTTGCGTTAAGAGAGAAATAAGCCCTGGGAATTAGAGCCATGAGAACTAGTATAAGAGCTACAATGACTTGAGTTGCCATGAAAAGCACCACATATATGACCATGGTCGCCACTATAGAGATCAATGCAGACGAGGATATAGATTGAGAAGAGAAACTAGATATAACATGACTCTATATCCCAATGATGAACACAACAAACAAGAATAGGCATTAGCAGCAGAAGGTAACGTCTCACTAGCAACTACAAGTCAGAATCTAGGCCTGTGAGTAAGGATGCCATCATAAACTGTTCCCAATATTTCTTTTATTTAGCCAAATCCGTAGTAAAGGGACAATGTTGCAATAATTGATCCCACAAGTTCTTAAGGCCATTGTAATAGTCCAAAGGGAACGACCACCCTGCTGAGTAGCAAAGATTTGTTCTGCAACTCATATACTTAAGAAACATTACTTTGATTAGAAATGACTAAGCAAGTCCCAAATCTGTTTAAAGGTTTCACAAAATTCAACGGTAGTAGCAACCTAAGGTTCCAAACTATGCCAAAGCCACCCCAAAACACCGGAATCATCACTAGACCAATCATCATACTCTTTAGCATCTGGTTTGGGAGGGAGTTCGATAAGAAATTGTAATTTCTTCTAGCCACGCAAGAAAATTTTCACTACATATGCCCAAGCCAAATAGTTCAAACCATTTAATTTCTTGGTTGTAATAGATTTAGGCATCTCATCATCTTCAACCAATAGGGGCTTTGCCTCAACCATGATAATCATGCACACAAATACCAAAAAGCAGAAAGCAAATATATTGTAATATCATAAGCAACGAAGAAGCCCAACCAACGATCTTAACAAAGAATGACCCAACAAACGCCCAACAATTAGGAGACACTACAAGAAATCAACCTTTTAGGGACAAATTTATTCCGTCCCTAAAAGTATAATATTTGTTGGGAAAAACTTAAGTCAACCAATTTTCTCCGTTGCAAGTCGCAAAATTTGTCCCAAATGGCCCATCCCGAAAAGTCAAAAAATGACTTTTAGAGACAAAATTTTACATTTGTCACTATAAATAGACTTTTAGAGACAAAAATATGTGGTTGCAAAAACTTTTGATTTTGAGACAATCAAAATTTATCTCTAAAAATCTAATTATAGTCCAGTAGGCAGAGTGGTTATGGAGACAAAAATTAATTTTTGAGACAACAGAAATTGGTCTCTAAAAGTTTAGAGACCAATTTCCTTCCCAAAAGAATTAAAGAAATAGCTATTTTTCCATTCTCTTTTTTTTTTTTTTTTTAATGTTTTGGGAAGAGGGGATCACTATTGTTCCAAATTCACATTTGAATTAATTTTTGTCTCCATAATTACTCTGCTTATTGTACTATAATTAGACTTTTAGAGACAAATTTTGGTTGTCTCAAAATCAAAAGTTTTTGCAACCACATATTTTTGTCTCTAAAACTTTATTTATAGTGACAAATGCAAAATTTTGTCTCTAAAAGTCATTTTTTGACTTTTCCGGACGGGCCATTTGGGACAAATTTCGTGATTCGCAATGGAGAAAATTGGTTGACTTAAGTTTTTCCCAACAAATATTATACTTTTAGGAACGAAAAAAATTTGTTCCTAAAAGCTTATTTCTTGTAATGAGAATACCAACACAACAGCAAGGAAATTATAAAATAAAAAAAAAAAACAAAAAAAAACTAGTGACTCAATTAGTCAAGAGATAGAACTTCAAACACCGTGAGGAGCCAAACAAATAAACTCCAACCCAACACCAACAAATCAACAAAAACAACCTCAAGGATGCCTCTCCTATCAATTTTGGCACCTAGGATTTGTGTTCCAAGCAGTAGAATCCTCGGGTAACACTCCAAATCGCAAATAAAAAAAAATGAAACCAAAAAACTCGAAAATCATTCAAAAATCAAAAACTCACATCAATTGTTGTCAAAAAATTCCACAAAAATTGCCATTATTATCAGGTGGGAAAAATGAGCTTAAGAAATGTCAATTTATAGAAATTAGTGTTATATTGCATTTACTTATTATCTTAGAATGATATATTTATATATATGACATATAATAAAGCTATAAGATTATATATTTTGTACATGTCTCCCACGTGTCGTGCCCTGCATTTTTTTTTATAAATTGTCATGTTAATGTGTCTATATTGTATTCGTGTCGTGTCACATATCCGTGTCTGTACTTCTTAGGTTCTCAAAGATTGATGCCCTTCCTAAACTTCTATATTTGTTCTTCTACATGGAAATATACTAGGTTCACACGGTGATACACTACTTGCTATTTTCCCCAATTTGGTATCAATATAATCTATCATTTATGTTGCATAATTTCAGTATTATGTGAAAAACAAAAGCTTGTGACTTGATCCTTGGCTTCTAAGTAAGCTAGTTCTTTCTGAAAGTTCAAAGTACTGGCTTTTAGTCTTAGTTGCATTAGTTTTCAATCCATTTTTCTTTTTGTTGCTAAGATAACCAGGAATAAAAGGAAAACCAAAGCTTTCATATATATGTCCTTTTTATTTTGGTTCTCAACAAGCCAAAGCCTTGTACTTTACAAATTTTCTCTGTGCATGTGTATTGAGGATTTTATATAGTCAAAATTTTCAGCTAAACCATGCAGTTCCTTTAATGTTTCCTTTGATTCTAAGTGGCTAAATGTCAATTTAACATTGAATAAATACTTTGTCATGTCAAGCCAAATCCCTAGCTACAAAAATAAAGACAATTGTTATAAACTATTGATTTTCATTGTTCACGCACATGACTCACAAAGGAGATGAATCTTTTGTACAAATGGTGTCATGGCTTTGCACGTCTACAAGCTTAGAACAGACTACTTTTTTCTTGTTATGTTGCCAGCATTTTTAATTTTTAAAGCAAGCTAACCTTTGATGTTGTCTTGACAGATGATTTTATCATTTGAACTCCCTTTTGCTCTTATTCCACTTCTCAAGTTCACAAGCAGTAAGACCAAGATGGGGACATATGCCAACTCAATTGCTGTAAACTTCTTCTCAACTCACAAATTATATTGTTTTTCTTTCATAGACATAATCCGAGCATTGTATGATTTTTTGCAAAGCTTGGTGCATGTATGTGTATATGTGCACCTACTCATGCACACAAGGGTGTGTGATAAAGTGAGGTCTTCACAGAAAGGTTTTGTCTAATTGTTGCATTTACTGGTTGGACTTGAAATCAATAGATGTTAGTTCAGCTTAAAGTTTTGTCAAAATTAGAAGATACCAAAATCTGGAGACGTGAATATGATCAAATAGCCCTTTAATCATTGCCTGCATGGATTTCCTGCAAAAACATTCTGATCATTGTACACAAAAGTCAGTTGTTCCAGTTGCTCTCTCTCTCTCTCTCTCTCTCTCTCTCTCTCTCTATCTATCCCCCCCTCCTCTACACACACACACACACACATACACACACATATACACAAGATTTAATTCAAAAATAAACCAATCAGTGAATATAATTTCTACATTGTAAGATTTTGGATGTCGTAGTGTGTACTCTAAAGACTTGGATTTCATCAGTAAAAAAGCCTCATATCCTATGTTACATGAACTCTTCAAAATAAATGAAATAACCATGTTTGACACCCAATAATTGGACAAGGATGTGATAAATGTGTTTGATACGTTCCATCGGATACTTTATATATATATATATATTTGAATATAACACTATCATTATATGTATTTTTGTATAATTTCTATAAAATTACTAAAATGTCTTTTTAACATTGTATGTTATATATAACACTATTTTTTTATCTCATGTATTACATTAAAAATATGAAAATTTGACCCTTTTTGCCAAGTTCGTGTACTCTAGAATTGGAGATTTGATGGGTACAACTTCTAAATATGCACTCACATCACACTTGACACCCATACCTGATTTCATATGTTTGTACATACTGCATAGCTTTTTTTCTTTTTTCTTTTTTTTTGGCAATTCATGGCTCTGCATAATTTTTTTTACATCTCTTTATTTTATCTTTTTGCAGATTTCAGCAGCTACTTGGACCATTGGATCCATGATTATAGGCATAAATATATACTATATTGCAACCAGCTTTGTCAAATTGCTTCTTCAAAGCCATTTAAAAGTCGTTGGCATGGTGTTCTGTGGAGTATTTGGATTTTCGGGGATGTTGGTTTATTTGGTTGCAATTGCATACTTGGTCTTCCATAAAAATAGAGAGGTGACAAACCTTCTGGCATTAACTGCACCTAAAAGTCGGCAAATGGCAAATGGGGGTGATGATAGTCTACCTAGAGAGGATATAGTAAGCATGCAATTGCCTCCACGGAGGACTAATGTTGATGTTGACTAATGGACAAGTAAGCAAGGTACATTATGAATATATAATCTAAATTATTCATAGTTTGATGCTCTGAAATTCAGTTCTACATGTGACTTTTTGCCTTTCATCATTTTGAATATTGAGGATAGTGTGTTTGAGAACTCGGTGTTTTAGCTAGGTCATTCTGTTATTGTTTATCAATTACCACTGAGTCTTGAATTGCAATATTAATTATGAAAATAGTCTAGCAGGTCTGTTTGAAACTGGTAACCAGCTCCTAGACTATTATGTAAGGATTGTATAAATCTTTATTAACTCGGGTTTGATTTAATAATTTAGAAATAGATGTCTGAGTCATCATAGAAGACAAATACCATATCACGCAACATTGATTATTATGTTTTGTTGATATGTTATCATAAATATATGATTTTGTGCACATGTTTTTGGAATATCACATAGAATCATTGTTCAAAAGTTTCACTTCAATCATTTTATGAAATCTGAATAGGAACTTTTGAATTGTTCCTAAAAGTTTTGTACAACCGTCTGACAAGCATATTCCATGCTGTATGCATTGAACACGATACGTGTGCAAAATACGACCCTTAGATGTCCATAAAGTATTAAGAAACCTTAGGGTGTGTTTAGTTTATGGATTGTGGGAGGATTTGGAAACGGAAAGGGAGAAAGTGTGTGAAACTAAGTGAGAAGTAGGTATGTTTTATTCACATTTCACTTACCTTTTCCCTCTTTCTTTCTAAATCTTTCTCTAAATCCTTGAACCAAATACAACCTTAGTGAAATAATCTTTAAGTAAAGTATTAAAAAAATGGGCATTTACTCATAAATTCCTCCTCACCTATTTATGTTTCACTTATGTTGTGTTTGGTTGGGGGATTTGGGAAGGAATTTAGAAAGATAAATGAAAAAGATGTGTGAAAATAAGTGAAATGTAGGTATATTTTATTCGCATTTCACCTATATTTTCCTTTTCCCTCTTCAAATTCCTTTCCAAGTTTCACACACATTTTCTCTTTCTCTTTCTAAATCATTTCCCAAATTCCTCAACCAAACACATCGTTAGTCTAAATAATTTTCTTATATTCCAATAAGTCCTATGTGTAACATAATTACCAAAATATCCCTAATAATAATATTCACATTAACACCAATAACAAAATTGACTTCACCATTTGACTTCACCTTTACTTTCTTTGATATTGAGTTTGCACTTGTTTTTAGGCTGTATTGTACTTCTCGGAGTTCATTTTGTCACCAGGGGCTTTAGTTTTGAACCCAGCACAATAGTGTTAGTTTACCAGATTATATTAGCGAGGCCGCAATAGTTGTAATCGCGCCCGCGAAGTATGAAAGTCGTACCTGCGAAGGGCAACAACCAAAACTCACCTTCAAGTCTAGGAGAAGTTGTGTGGCCCGCAATAGGCCATAGAGGGAGTTGCGACCTGTGTGATTGCGCCTGCGGTGTGGGTGACCAAGGCTGCAACTGTGTCTTCCACACCTGCAATTTGTAGTTCGCACCCGTGATGTCCTAGATTATAAATAGAATCTTAGTGCGTGAAAAAGCTAAATTTTCACTCCTATATTCTTTTTCTCTCTCCTGTTTCGCCATTTTTTTATCCATAAGCCATAAAACCTGGTTTTCATCTCTTTTTACACATTTCTTACCCATAGTCCTTGAGGGTTAAAGGTAGAGTGTGTTGAGGGCTTCGTTTTGATCTGAAAATTGTAAGCTTTCGTCACTAGAGATTTTTTGGCATGATCTTTTCTCTCTCAATTTCCTCTTTTTGCTTTGGGGTATGGATTTTCTTAATAATGTGCATGTTATTTAACGTTCTTATATTCTATTCTTGATAGATAAGAGTTTTTGAAAAGGTAGGTCTTGACTATATTTGTATTAATGCATGAATTTAGGAGAAAACTCTTATTTTCAATTATGGTTTGAAATTAGATATCTCATGGTTGTTTGTATAATGAAGTTTTGAGGAAAATCATGTTTTTGAGAAAAACAAAATCCCTAAGGTTTTTTTAAACCCGGGATGATTTGAGTTTTGGAAAAATGTTATGGATTTATGAATATTGTTGGATCTTGAAAAAATGACATGTTTTGTTTACAATTGAGGGTTTGGTTGGGAATATTTATTAAACTTTTGGAAATAATGAGTATTGATCACTCTATTTGAAATGTTGAGTTTTAATGAGAAACCTATTTGATTTGGGAATTGCATATAAAATGTTTATATTCATGAGACTCTTGAAGAATGTTGAATGTTAGTTGTTGAGTTTGGAAAATTCTAGAAGTTTTAGATTTTAAAATCATGTTGGATTATATTATTGTTATTATCTTTTAATAATTGTATTACAGATAATTATTTTGACTATCGATTGAGGATAGTTTTGTTGTATGTTAGAAATTACATGTAATTTAGGCAATTGAACTGTTTACAATCATACATCTCATTGTGCATATCATGGATTTGTGAACTTGAGGCTTTACATTTTGAAAATATTGTGTTGAGAACACTTGCATGGTTTTGAGAAAAATTGGTAAATACCATAGTGAATCTAGTTAAGGGTGTGGTTGTGGTTAATTAAGCTGGCCTTTGTATCTTTGGTGAAAGTCCAGAAATCTACACGGTTAGGATGTCTTCATTTTGATTAGTTGCCGGTAACGTGACTTTGGTAGTACTTTTATAGCTTACTTTTAGACATGTACCTAGAGATTCACAATGTATATTTATTGCCGTACTTTTTATTTTAAAGGAAGGAATGATGAATTGTGAATTTGAACTCTAGCATAGCATTATTTCCAAAAGGGAAAAAATGCATGTTTTGTCATGGCATTTCATATGCATTCACTCTATAACTTTGTTTAAGCATTATACATGTCATTAATATTATCTCTATTGAGTTTTATACTTACCCTACGTAGGCAACTATTTTCAGGTATTGATGGTGTGCCTTCGCCAAACCAGTGACTTGAGAGGATCTTAGAGCTTAAGGCTCATTATGTTGTTTTGCTTATGTTGTAAAACCTAGGGTTTCTTTGTATTAAGTTTTTAACTCTTTTGTTATATCTAGGCAAGGCCTTGGAAACTTGTAGCCTTTAAGGCAATAACTTGTGTTAGTTTAAGTATTCAGCTTGTTTGGTTTGGTTTTTCAGGATTCACTTTTTAGAAAATTAAATTTTTTTGTTTTCTGTATTTTTTGTTTTCACTGAATTTTTTTAATATTCTAAGAAATTTTTGTAATTTTTAGATACATCTAACATAAATACAACTAAAAAGTATAATATTTGTGAAAAAAAATCTTTAGAAAATTTACTAAATACCAAAAATACAAAAAAAAAATACAAAAAAAAAAAAAAAAAAAAAAGAATTCAATACATTTTTCGTATTCTTATGTATTTATAATTTTTTAAAAATATTTTTTACAAATATTATACTTTTTAGATACATCTAAGTAAGGTGCATATAAAAAAGAAAAAAAAATGGTTAAAATATATTCACTAAAAACAAAAACAAAAAAACACGAAAAATAAAAAATTCGATTTCTAAAAAATTGAATTCAGAAAATTAAAACTAAATACGGTAATTTTTCTTTTAATCATATGCTATAGTTTTATGTTGTAGAACCAATGAATGTAATGAAGCTTGTAATATAATTTTGTAAGAATGCAAGGGACTCTTATGTATGAATGTCATATAATTGAATATAATGAGGAGCTTCTGCATGTTTCATGGGCATTATGTCAAATTTGAATGTCTATTATTTTGGGGCGTCATCTTCATGTTTGTTCTACCACTATGAATTTCATAGATGAAAGACACTTACATCACAGCAAAATGACAAATGGTGAAGTCAATACGTGACAATCTTGACTTGTTAAACCCATTATGATATTTGAATGTCTGATATAGTTTTTGTGCAAATGTTTCATGTGTTGATCTTGGAAACATAATACAAAGAATACGCAAGTCAACATCTGAAAAAATCAAACCAAAGAGCAAATCATTGCATACAATCTGAATGCACTAATTAGTTGAAATGATAAATTAACAGCAAGAGTATTTGTGTTTCCCATTCATCTTTCATACCAAGCCTCATCCAGGAACATATACATATATATTTTATATATACAGGCACATATATGAGAGTACTTGTTCTGAATCGAGTGTGAAGTATTCTATAGTTGTGTACAATTTGCTAGGTATTTTGATAATCAAATCTACTTGCTTTTTTTTTTTTTTTTGTTGAGAATTTTGATTCTATATTTGTGTACAATTTGCTGTTTATTTTGAGAATCAAGTGTTTGATTTCTTCATCTTTTTCTTTCTCGTTATTTGATTTTTTTTTTTCTTGCCAATAAACAGATAGTGATTTTTTCTTGCCATTTTACGGAAATTTCGTCCGCGGGAATTAGCACCCATGTATACGAGCGGGTTTTAGGACTTTTACCCTGAACACACAAGCCAACTTAGTTCAATGGAGTCTATTTTCTTTCTTCTCCCAAACATGGAGTACATCCCCTTTCTCCTCCTAAATATCATACATATACAATGTATTAAAATACGGTCACATTCAATGACAACAGTTAAGAAATTAGTTTCAATTCACCTAATCCTTATGCAATTTCTACAACAATCATAGTTATCCTCCACCGATACCCCAAAACAGATATTTCTAAACAGATATACAATCTTCAAGACAGATAAATTATCCAAATTTCTATAGGTGAGAGATAATACACATCCAACTCCACTATTGATATAAACATTCATCTAATTTTATATTTTCAATATCAATTTCATTATTTATATAAAATAATTATTTTAAATATTTTAGGGCAAAACTTCATTTTCTCCCAAATCTAACCTGTATGTCAAAATCAACAAATTTAACATAAGACATCCTCATATCTATACCCATAACCATTTTCAATATATTCATTTTAAAAACCCATGTTTTCATTTTAAACCAAAATCCTAGATTTTATCTAAAATCCTCTAAATCCCAGTATTTTTTTACACAATCAACAAATAACTAAGTTAAAAATCATAGGAGAGTGTAGAAAATCTATACCTCAAGCTTAGAAGACCAAAGTAACAATGGGGGAACTTCAAAGATGACAAAATCAAATCTTGTTTGGACCAAAACGTAGTCCTTGAGACGCTCTACCTTTTTAACAAAAGCACACGGGTAGAGAGATCACTAGATCTAGGTGAAAATATAGAGAGAATGTAGGTTTTAGAGAGAGGCTTTAGATCTAGGGTTTTGAAATGTTTTAGAAAGAGAGAGAGATGAAAAAGTGATGTAAAAAGTGACTGTTACAAACTGATATATGCACAGTCCGCTCGAGCGAAGCACAAGAAGTGACGCTTGAGTGTCAAACACAATAAGTTGTTCCACTCGAGCGCAAGAAACGACACTCGAGTGTAGAATGCACACTCCTAATAGTTTTGCAGACACCAGACCAATGCTCGAGCGCAAGAAAGGCCGCTCGAGCTAATTCTGCTCGAGTGCAAAAGGCACCACTCAAGTGTAAAATACACCCTCCTAGTAGTTTTACAGACCTGCAAAAGTACTGAGAGTTCACAAAGCCCGCTCGAGCGCAAGAAGTGCCGCTCGAGCGGAGGAGCAAAATTCTAGGCAACAAAAGTTTGGAACCTAAGCAACTAACCTGTCCCAAATGCAACCACAACAATCCAATAGCCAAACTCAAGTAAGAATAAGGGGGAAAAGACATGAATAACATTCGGAAACCATAAAATCCAAGTCTAGAAGATCAAATGGGTCGGGTCAAAACCGAAATTGCTATAACCTCCCCCTTTAAAGAATTTCATCCTCAAAATTTCAAATCAAGTTTTAAAATTAAGTTAAAACCAACTATAACTGTAATGACAATCATTCAATTTCATTACCATGACCCATTCTCTAGTCATTCAATCCCATCAACATGATAAACGAATTCTCAATACTGAATACACAATTCATATTTCCAAAACATATATAATGTTTATAATAAACTCGCATTTCCAAAACATAAACAACATATACAGTGTTTCCATATCTCCAAAACATATACAATGTTTTCATATTTCGTTAACATAACAAAATTTCAATACATAATCAAGCATCCACAAATAATCTGGATATTTCTCACGGACTTCCAACTCACGTTCCCACGTTCCCACGTTGTTTCCTCAACCCTATGATGTTTCCACAATACCTTAACCAAGGGAATTGTTTTGCCTCACAAGACTTGGTCCCAGGTATCCAAGACTCTCACTGGTCTCTCCTCATACGAGGCATCCTCATCTACCTCTAAGTCGGTCCAATCCAACACGTGCGATGGATCCTGCTCATACTTCTGAAGCATGCTAATATGAAATACAACATGAACCCCGGAAAGCTGTGGCGGCAAGGCCAAATGATAAGCTACCTCTCCAATCTGCTCAAGGATCTCGAAAAGCCCAATGAATCGAGGGGATAACTTCCCACTCTTTCCAAACCTCATTAAACCTCTCCTAGGTGATATTTTCAAGAATACATGATCCGCCACCTTAAAAGACAATGGTATCCTCCTACGGTTGGCATAACTGTTTTGGCGATTCTAGGCCGTAACCAACCTCTTATGGATAAGTGCAACTTTCTCCGTCATTTTCCGGACTAACTCTAGACCCAACATAGGTGCATCACCCATCTCAGCCAAACACACAAGAGATCTATATGGTCGACCATATAAGGCCTCAAACGGTGCCATGCTAATACTCGACTGGAAGCTATTGTTATAGGCAAACTCCACTAAGGGCAAGTGCCTCTCTCGCCAACCCTTAAAGTCAAGGACACAATCCCGAAGCATGACCTCTAAAATCTTAATGGTGCACTCTGACTGCCTGTTAGTCTGAGGATGATACGCGATGCTAAAAGTCAACCTAGTGCCCAAGGCACTCTGTACGCTCTGTCACAATCGAGCTGTAAAACACAGATCTCTATCCGAAACAATCGTCATAGGGACCCTATGCAAGCTCATTATGTCCCTAATGTAAAGGTCAGTAAAATAATCTACCGAGTTATTCATGCGCATAGGTATAAAGTGCGCCGACTTAGTCAATCGGTCAACTACCACCCAAATGGCATCACTACCCCGTTGAGTCCTCGGAATGCCCAAAACAAAATCCATCGTAATATGCTCCCATTTCCACTCGACAATAGGCAAGTGTTGTAACAAACCTGCTGGCCTCTAATGTTCGGCCTTCACTTGTTGACAAGTACGCACTTTGACGCAAACCCAGCCATATCCGTCTTCATTTCCCTCTACCAAAAATGGCAACAAAGATCGTGATACATCTTTGTGCCTCCCGGATGCACCGCAAGGCGTGAATGGTGAAACTCTCAGAGTACTTCCTCTTGGCAAGACTCCAGCATGAAGAGACGGTCAAGGTATCTAACACTCGAGTTGGAGTACACGTTCAAGCCTCTTTTTACCTTCCCACTGGAAATCTTTTCCCGGAGGGATTCTAGCTTAAGGTCACCCTTCTGTGCTTGTAACACTCGGTTCACAAGTATAAGTTGTGCAACTATCAAAAACAAGGCTGCAGACTCAACAAACTCGCCAAGATGCAAGTCAAACTCCCCAATGGCACCCAACATCTCATATTCTAGGATGGCAATACGAGCTACGCTGCTAATAGATTTCCTACTCAATGCGTCGGCCACAACATTGGCCTTCCCCAGATGATAGTGTAACTCAAAGTCATAGTCCTCTATGAATTACATCCACCTTTTCTGCCTCAGATTCAAATTTTTCTGTGTAAACAGATATTTCAAACTCTTATGATCAGAAAACACCTCAAACTTCTCTCCATACAGATAATGCCTCCAAATTTTCAAGGCAAAGATCACCGCCGCTAATTCTAGGTCATGAGTAGGGTAGTTTCTCTCATGTGTTTTCAACTGCCACGAGCCATAAGCTACTACCTTTCTCTTTTGCATCAAAACATAACCCAAGCCTTCTCGTGAGACATCACAATACATTGAGTAGCCTATATCCCTCTCTGGAATAACCAATACTGGAGTAGTGGTAAGTTTAACCTTGAGCTCTTAAAACGACTTCTCACAGGTCTCACTCCACACAAACTTAGCTCATTTCCTCGTCAATCTAGTCAATGGTGAGGCTAATCTAGAGAAATCCTTCACGAATCGACGATAATACCCGACCAACCGCAAGAAACTATGGATCTTAAAAGTATTCTTAGGTTGTTCCCAATCTTGCACTGCCTTTATCTTGGATGAATCTACAGTCACCCCTTCCCCGGATACTACATGGTCTAAGAACTTAATTTCTTTCAGCCAAAATTCACACTTCCCAAACTTAACATATAGTTTGTAGGCTCTAAGTAACTCAAGTACTACCTACAAGTGTTTCTTGTGCTCCTCCTCAAAAGGTGAGTAAATAAGATGTCGTCCACAAAGACAACCACGAAATAGTTTAGGAATTCACGAAAAATCTGGTTAATCAAATTCATAAATACAGCCGGTGCATTGGTTAGCCCAAAGGGCATCAATAGAAACTCGTAATAGGCATACCGCGTATGAAATGCCATCTTCGGGATATCCTCCTCCCTTACTCTCAACTGGTGATAACCCGATCTCATGTCTATCTTAGAGAAGCAACAAGACCCCTTCAATTGATCAAACAAATTTTTTATACGAGGCATTGGATACTTATTCTTAACAGTTACCTGGTTCAACTTTTGGTAATCTATACAAAGCAGCAATGCACTATCTTTCTTTTTGGCAAAAAAAGCCAGTACTCCCCAAGGTGAAGTACTAGAGCAGATAAAACCCTTATCTAGCAGCTCTTGGAGTTAAATCTTCAACTCACTCAATTCGGCAGGCGTAAATCCATACAATGCCATGGAAATCAGGGCCATACCAAGCACTAAATCGATAAAGAACTCAATCTCTCGATGAGGTGGTAAACTAGTAAGATCCTCCGAAAAAACATCGAGGTATTCACAAACTACCCTTGGCAACTCAACTCAGACTTCATCACACTTACTACTCAAGAAGTTGGCAAGAAGGCAACTAAGCTCACTCTATCCATGCAAATCATACACCGGTGATAAGACTCTATCCATCCAGTCCCCCTAGAAATAAAAGCAATCACCGCTCAAGGTACATACAGTAACCCTCTAACGGTAGCAATCTATGATCGCTTGATATAATGACAGTCTATACCCAAAATAACATCAAAACTAGACATGTCAATCAACACAAATGCAAAAGGAAGTCGGCGACCGACAACCCCTATGTCACAACCCCGACATCCCTGCTTCAAAACAACCTAACTGAGCCAACTCTAACCCTAAAACCAATGCAAATGTAGACGAGATAAATAAATAGGATGCACCCATATCAATCAACACATTAGCAACTGAATTTGAAAACAAAAAGGTACATTTCATTACTGAAGGTGCTGGTACTAGATCTGGCACGGTAACAGCATATACACGCCCTGTAGGTCTCTACTCAACTTGCTCACCCCTCGGAGCATAAGCCTGATGTACTAACTGAGCCGAAGAGGCTCCCTGATTGGCCTTCGAGACATGTGCTGACTGTGCAGGCTAGTGGCTTTGTGTCTGTCTTGAACCAAATGCATCGGGTATGCCACCCAACTGAGGGCAAAATCTTTTCATGTGCCTCGCCTGCTCACACTGATAACAAGTGAGTGGCTGCCCTCTTCCCTGACTATGGCTCTGAGAACAAACCGAGAACGATGCAAACCGTTGCCTTCCTCTTCTCTGTGGGCAAGTAAAATCTCACTGACCGCCTCTCCCAGAACCTGAACTCGGCACTAGAAAGGTAGACCTCGACTGTGCTCCCTAGAACTACTGTGGGGTAGGACCCCTCTACCTCTTACTGTCCCCCTGAACATCCTGAATCCTCCTGGAGCTCCTCATCCTCCCCTCCAACATCTACATCACGGTCTCAAGATGAGTCGCCGCCTCCACAAGGCGTCCATAATCCCTAATCATCGACCCGACCACTTTAAACATGAGTCCGGTCCTCAACCTCTTCTCAAACTCCAAACAATGGCGCTCCTTTGTCGCCACTAACTCTGGTGCAAACCTAGAGAGACTAGTAAATGTGGCCTCAAACTCGGCCACCAGGGTGTTCAATTGCACCAGCTTGGAGAACTGGTCTTTCAACTTCTCCCTAACCGTGGGAGGTAGAAACTTGTCCTGGAAGGCGCTGACAAAAGCCTCCTAAGTCACTCTAATGCGTCCATACGCATACTTCCACCACTGACCCGCATCTCCATTTACCTAGAAAGATGCCAAGGTCACTCGTAACTGATCGTCCTCAATGCCAAGCATCTTGAACATTTTCACTATCTACTCTAACCACTCATCTGCCTTCAGTGGCTCCTTGGGATCACCCAAAAACTCTTGCATATTTGACTGGAAAAACTTCCGCTTCAAGAAAGACGGCCCTACCTCAGCTACTTGGGCCTAGACTTGATTCTCAACCCTAAGAATGTCCACGGATTCCTGCAATGCTCCGGCCATTTCACTGGCTAAGGTGTCTATGGCCTGTTGACCAACTGGTTCAGCCACATTGGCCTGGCCAACCCCTTCTTCTTGCGCCAAAATTTGATAGGTCGTTTCACACACCAAAATTAAAACTCCTTAGAATAATGGTAAGTCCAGGTATCGATCCACAGGGACAATTATGAAATTAAACTAATTTAAATGCTAAATTTCTAAATTAATTTTGACAAAAAATATAGTTGTTCATAACCTAGTCATAATTAAATTAAACAAAGCGATTAAAATTGAAATTGGAATTACTGATTGTGGAAAAACCTAGGGTAATGAATTCACCACTAGTTACATAAATAAGGCTTCAATTTGAGACTCTATTATGTTATGGTCGAACGGAATAATACTTTGCAACTACAAGTTTGAAGCATTTATCAAGAAAATTAACACGTTCAATGTATAGGCATGAACCATCTCAAGTAGTACGAGTCATTCTCTCTAAACTAGGGTAGCAACACAACTCGTCCCTCGTAGTGTCGCTCGTCTCATGCCTTGAACATGAAAGAGTAGAAAACCATTGTATGAAAAGCATTGAACAATCACAGAAAGCAGAATACTTAAAGAGATAATGAAAAATATATATTTGAAACTTCTTAAACACCATACAATTTGTTTAAACCTTTACATAATCAAAAAGCAAAGAGAAAACCTAATTACATAGCTAGGGTTTTATCAAAACCCTAGGAAGAGGAGCCTAGCCACTCATGGAGGAGTGAGAAGAAGTAGATGAAGAAGAACCATCCATGGAAATTGCCTTAGCAAGCTTGAGAATCCTTTCTTCCAAATGCTAGCCTTTTCTCTCTCTCTCTCTTTGAATTTTTCAGAACCCTATTCCAGCCTATTTTCTGTCTTTTTATACCTCTAGCCTCTTCCAACAGATTCAAAACAGCAGGCTCGTGTCCCGAGGTACGGCCGCACGTGCGGGAAGCTAAGGCCCTGTTTGGCTGCAAAGTAAAGGCCGCATGTGCGGGAATGGGCCTCCGCACGTGAGGATAGTAATTTTCTACTCATTTTATGCTCCCACTGTGTACAAACCTGATGGACATTAAACAGGCATAAAATGTATAGTTTGTCAAGACAGTAAAGTTAAGAGATCCTAATTAACGGCCTCAGTGTTGCACAATTCGGCCTTAATCACATCCCCCAACTTACAACTTGCTAGTCCTCAAGCAAGGAATAAAGAAAGAAAGATAAACTTAAACAAAATCTAACTATCTTCTCTTTCGTGGGAAGAACGGTTACATTTAGCATATGCAACAAGCCTTTAAACTACAAGGTTACCCCAAGTAGACGAGTAAAGTCTCGTGAGGGTTTCTAAAAATGATACCCACAAACATTAACATATTCGCATATCCAACAACAATCAATCACACTACATCACTCAAGAATTAACTTATGTGCCACTACAGTGTAATATTAAGACATGATGAGTCATTGAAGGCATAATAGACAAACATGAAAAAATCTATTGAGTAGAGACCACAATTCAGTATTACACAAATCAAGTTCTATGTACTTGTGAATGTTAGTAGAACACATCATCAGTAACCTCGGTGTAACGTGCAATCTCCATAACTAGTTAACTGACCACTATAATAACCCAGTGTAACTCATAATAACCGCCAACATATACATATAAGATTAAACTTTTGTAACTAGGATTCTCAAAATGTTTTTTTTTTTTTTTTTGAAAGACTGTGCAATGTCCTAATCCATTAAGCTTTCTAATCGACCCATGTTTCAAGCATTGGGCTAATGACTCTCAAACCAGACGGCTTTAAGGCACTAGATGTGAAGACACCCCTACGGGCTTAATAACTCGAGCTGAAAAGGCTACGAATCCAAACAAGTCAATTTCCTTATTTTCCTTAACAGCGCAATGTCTAGGTCCCTTAAGCTTTCTAATTAACCCATGTAGCAAGTATTGGGCCAATGACTCCCAAACCAGACAGTTTTAGGGCACTAGGTGTAAAGCCACCCCTACAGGCTTAGTAACTCCAGTTAAAGAGGCTACGAATCCAAAAGAGTCAAGTGTTTGTTTGTTTGTTTGGTTTTTTTTTTTTTTTTTTTTAATTTTTTTAGAATCAAGACTAGTCATTTATTCTTTCCTGCAACACTGGAAATTATCAATGATGTACACTAGGGATTATAATAGAGAGGTCACTGCTATGATAGTGTGTTCGTGTGAGTCAAGGCATACTCATTATAAATGTACTAATACCACAACTACAAATAACTATCCTAGTGAAAACATCACATGTGAGTGTTTACCCAATAAATCCTTTTCATGCAAGTCTACTATGCTCCCCAATTAACATATGCAAATATCATCACCCTACTAGCAACAAGTCAACATCAAGTGAAGTAATGTAATCAAGTGAAACAGGTAGAAGGATGAATTATGAGCCAAATAAAAATACACAAAGGAAAATACCCTTATCCCCTAACTTAAATATGACATTGTCCTTAATGGAAGCAAATGCTAAGTAAATATGAAAGAGAGAATATTACCAGAATTGTAGGTGTACACCTAAGTAGGCAAATAGTAACACACACACACATACACACTTTTTTTTTTTTTAGAAAGAGAAACAACTAAAAGGAAAATACAGAAATAAGAGAGACAAAGAAAAAGATAATCTGGTACCATTGAGAATCCGATGGTGGTGGGAGGGAAATGATAGGCAAACAAGGTGTTCATCAATGATCGCGTCTCGAACCCTTCGTTCTGAACCTGAGGGCCAAGCTAGTCAAAACGCTGTTGGCTGGACTCTTGATATGTATAAAAGTCAGTTTACAATGATGCAACTGACTACTAAATGTTGAGCTAGCGGGCGTTGAGCTGGTCGAAAGTCGCCTAAACATAGTCTCGATGTGCCTGAAAATCCGTGCACAACCCCATGAGGATCTGGTGATGATCATGAAGAGTACTGTGGACCTGATCCACAGAGTGCTGAAGTTGTAAGTACTCCTCACGAGTTATGTATAATGGGTTCCCTTAGGGTGGCACAGGGAAAGTAGGAGGAGGTGGTTGGTCAGGTATGGGGTCATGGGCCTCATCAACCGGGGCACCAACTTGTTATGGGATGCGAGATAAGCTATGTTGCCATTCCTACTACCTGAAAGTCGAATAAGCAGTGTCAATCTCCTCAGTTGGATGAATTAGGAGGCCGTTCAGCTCGAAAATAAGGGTAAGCAAGTTGGCAAATGGTAGAGGCCAAGTCAGGTTTTACATAGGTTGAGGCTGAACGGCCTCCTGCAGAAATTTTCACATATGCATCCAAATCACGTGTGCAAGCTAGACCTGATAGCCATGCTGATAACCATGTAAGACTCGAACAAACTCCATGCGACGTTCAGCTTTATAACCAAGTGGAAGGGCACTCTTATTTATCACTAAGTCCATAAATAACAAGCAGCCATGCAGCTTGCTCTGGCACAAACACGTGTAACTTATGTCACCGTAGACCCTTGGGACGTACTCTTGGATGAGGCTGTGTATGGGTTGTCGGCCCTTAACTTCCAAGAAGGGTTGGTGGTTCGCCTTGGAAAAGAACCCTAATACTTGGGCAATCATGGATTTTGTGATGCTGACAATGTGGCCATCAACAATAAACAAAAGTCCTACCTCAGTGAGCGACTCATACAGGTTCTGGTAGAAAAACCGTGCTAGACGAGAATAAGTAGGCGTCGTAACAATGCAAAGGTCCAATTGTTGCCGAAGTGGAGCTACTCAACGGCCCAAAAGGTGAGTAGGTTATTCTGAAAATAGGTGATGTTGAACTGTGTAAGCTTGTGAAGCGGCCGAGAAGCCCACTCCGGTCATAGCAACTCAACCGATGGTGGTGGCGATGATGGTGGTGACGGTGGCGGCGGTGGCGCCAAGGAGAACGAACCTCTAGCCTTTTTGGAGGCCCGGGTGGATATCTGTCGACTCATCCTGCACACACCAACAACAGACACATATACCCATGGAACTAGCATGAAAAGAAAGTAAGATATTAAAGCACAAGTCTGCCCATTGATGTACCACATACAATTCTCATCATTTTTCTTGTTCTTGTTCTCTTTTTCTTTTTTATTTATTTATTATTTTATTTTTTTGTAATACATGAAACCTAAATTAAAATAAGATAAAATAAACTAGACACATTAACATTTTATATAAAAAAAACTAATGATTAAACAAATAAAAACGAACTACACTAACAAATAATGAATTAAACTAACAAATAATAATGAGATAATAAAAAAATAAACAACTAAACAACTAAATAAATAAATAGATGACCTATGAAATAAAATGAATTAGAAAAGTTGAGCATTAGATTTTTTTTTTTTTTTTGGGCCGCACATCCAGTGGTCGTCTTCTTGGCTGCCCAGATTTTATTTTTATTTTTATTTTTATTTTTTAAGGATGAACAATAGACAATGACTGGAGAAAAACAAAAACAAAAACTAAACTTTACTAATCTACTCTTACACCCACAAATCTTAAAAAGCAAGGGAAGTTTACCTTGAAAGAGTGGAGAAAAAGGAAGAAAGAATGGAGATTCGCCAAAAAAAATAGTGGTGGTCGGAGATCGCTGGACGGAGAGAAGGTAGGGCGCTGGCGGTGAGGCTCCAGTGGTAGAGTGGTGGAGAGAAGAGGTTGGGTGAAGGTTAGTGATGGTGGGAAGAAGAATGAAGAAAGTCGGTAGTGGTGGTGGGGTTTGAGTGAAAGAGAAAGGGAGGAAAAAGATGATAAGGTAGAGAGAGAGAGAGAGAGAGTGTGTGTGTGTGTGTGTGTGTGTGTGTGTGTGTGTGTGTGTCTGTGTCTATGTTTGTGTCTGTGTCTGTGTCTGTAAGAGTGATAGGAGTGGGCTAGGTTTTTGATGAAATCAAAATTTGTTTTGTTTTTTTAAAAAAAAATATAGAAAAAAAACATTCAAAATAAAAAAATATTAATTAATAAAATAAAACTCCAGTATTTATTTATTTTTTTTTTGACGACGTCCCGCACGTGTCGTGCACCTACATATGAAGCAAGCGACGAACATCTTTAAAAAAAATTTCCCACACGTGCGAGACCTAGGCCGCACGTGTAGCTAATGGGTCGCACCACCCCACGCACCCGCCTTTAAAGCAGTGTCCAACTTGTGGACTGAAAATTGTTCTGCACGTGCGGTGGGTTGTGCTGTACATACGGGTATTTTATTTATTTATTTTTTTGTAGGAATTAAACCCAAATCACAACCCAAAAACTTTTTAAGCCATTTCTGCCTTCATTTTACATCCGAAATAAATATGACATTTCAAAAATAACTAAATGCTTAACACAGATACAATCTTCACGCGAAAACCACGGGAATTACTTTTCTCCCTTACAATGTTTGTACTTTTCCTATTCTCTAACAAGGTGGCAGACTAGGTTGATTCGGTATCCAAAATCGAGGCGCATAAAGCTGACTCGACCTATGGGGCTGCCATATAGAGTTCAAGCTGAGGTGGTTTTGAAGCAATCTCCACACCCCTATGTATTTAAACCAAACTTTAGTCTCGGAAATTCCAAACTTTTGTGTTCTAGACTTTGCCATTCGAACTCTAGTTTCCACCGTCTAAGTGGTCTCCTAGGAACTCATTACAAACATAGTTAGGTGGTTATACCAGATTGTCAGATGCCGTTCGAGCACGGCTAACACCAAAGGAATTACACCTTTCGAGGATTTAAAGTCACCTAGAAGTCACATAAAGCACAACAAGAATAAAAAAAAAAATAGAATAAAATAGAAAGAAATGAAAAGAGAACAAGACATCAATCTCTCAATCATAGTTAAAAGGGTCCATCAAAACAACAGACTCAATCATGTCCCCATTCCCAATCCCCTCTATATACGGCTTCAATCTTTGGCCATTCACTTTAAAAGTGTGGCCATTCTTTGGATCTTGCACCTCAACAACACCATGAATAAGTGCCTCTACAACCACAAAGGGACCATCCCATCTTGATCTAAGTTTACTCGGAAAGAGTCTCAATTTTGAGTTAAAAAACCACACTTTTTTGCCGAGTTCAAAGGATTTTCTATTAATGTGCTTATCATGGAATTCATTAGTTCGAGCTTTAAAAATTTTCGAACTCTCATATGCATCATTTCAAATTTCCTCAAACTTATTGAGTTGTAATTTTCAGTTGAGCCCAATCGTGGCCATATTGAAGTTAAACTTCTTTATGGCCCACAACACTCGGTGCTCAAGTTCAACCGGGAGGTGGCAAACTTTGCCAAACACCGCCCTATATGGTAACATCCCAATAGGTGTCTTATAACTAGTGCAGTAGGCCCATAATGCATCGATCAAGCGTTTTGACCAATCTTTCCTATCTAGCGTCACCGTTTTCTCTATTATGTGCTTCACCTCTCTATTAGAGACTTCCACTTGGCCACTAGTTTAAGAGTGATATGGAGTGCCAATTTTATGAGTGATAGAGTATTTCTTAACTACCGACTCAAAGAACTAGTTACAAAAATGTGCACCCTAATCACTTATTATGGCTCTAGAAAACCCAAAACGACTAAAGATGTTTTCATGCAAGAATTTGATTACTCTTTATGATCGTTTATTCGAGTAGCAATCGCCTCCACCCACTTAGAAACATAATCCACTACCAAAAGAATATACTCAAACCCGAACGACGACGGAAAGGGCCCATAAAATCAATCCCCCAAACATCAAAGATCTCTACCACAAGAATAGGGGACATAGGCATCATATCATGACGAGATATTGAACCCATTTGTTGACAGTGTAAACAAATTCTACAAAATTGATGGGCATCTTTAAAAATGGTGGGCCAGTAAAATCTGCTTTGTAAAACCTTGGCGGCCGTTTTATGCCCACTAAAATGGCTGCCACATGCAGAAGAATGACAAAATGTAAAAATGCTATGCAACTCACTTTTCGACACACACCGTCAGATCACTTGGTCGAAGCAATATTTAAATAACTCCGGATCCTCCCAAAAATAATACCCGACCTGCGAAAAGAATCGGTCTTTGTCTTCTTTAGACTAATTTTGAGGAATTTGTCCAATGGCCAAGTAATTCACAATTTGTGCAAACCACGAGGGGGCTCGCTCGTGACACCACAAGAAGTTGTTCATCTGAAAATGAATCATGCAAAGTTAAAGGGTCACTAGTATACTAAATAAGGACTCAAGAGAGGTGATCCGCCACCACATTCTTAGATCCTTTCTTATTTCGGATCTCTAAGTCAAATTCCTGAAGCAACAATATCCATCTAATTAGCCTAGGTTTGGTCTCTTTCTTTGATAGTAAATACCACAAAACGGCATGATCAGTGAAGACTATGACCTTGGAACCTAGGAGATAGGACCGAAATTTATCTAAGGCAAAGACCACAGCTAGCAACTCTTTCTCGGTGGTAGTGCAATTCAATTGTGCATCCGAGATAGTGTGACTAGCATAGTATATAACATAGGGTGCCCTATTAACCCTTTGGCCCAACACAATCCCGACAGCATAATCTGAGGCATCACACATGATTTCAAAGGGAAACGACCAATCCGGTGATTTCATGATTGGGGCGGTAGTAAGGCCACTCTTAGTGTTTCAAAGGCTTTTAAACATGCCTCATCAAAGAGAAAATGTGCGTCCTTAGCAAGTAAACTACACAAAGGACGGGGTATTTTACTAAATTCTTTGATGAACATACGATAAAAACCTGCATGCCCTAAGAAAGATCGGACTTAACACACAGAAGTGGGAGGAGGAAGGCCTACACTGAGGTCAACTTTAGCCTTGTCTACCTCTATACCTCGAGAGGACACAATGTGTCCCAACAGTATACCCTCACGAACCATAAAATGGCTCTTCTCTCAACTCAAAATCAAGTTTGCCTCAGTACATCGTTTCAACACTCTAGTCAAATTCCTAAGGCATTCCTCAAAAGACGGTCTGTAGACACCCCATTTTTGACCGACCTTAAGACTCAGACGTCACCGGGTTGGCCGCTCGTGTGTGTGCCGACACACAATGGTTGGCGCTGGGTGATATCGTGCTTGTTCGAGAGTCTCGAGTCAGCGGAGAGAGCCCTCCTGACTTAGAACCTCTTCTATGCCTCTTGCCTCTGATTCCGCACTTTCCTTCTTTTTCTCTCTTTCTCTCTTGAGGGAGAGGTCTCATAGACCATCTAACCATCTCCGATTTCTCCGGTTTTCTTATTTACTCCTTTTTGAAGGACCTTTGGGGGAGAGAAGACCCACTTCGGAATGCCATTTTCGGTGCTTAAGCCTATTTTTTGACCCCCAAATTGCGTTTTGGCCCCCGATTTTCTCGGTGCTTAATTTGACCCCTTTTTTGACCCCCTCCTGTGGTGGCCGTCAAAGCTTTGCATCGATTTTTGTTCATTTTGGCGTGTACCTCTGTTTTATCACCGGGAAAGGTCACTAAAGGGTGGGGAGGCCAACAATTGTCTTAGCAACCAGTTATGCTCTCCAGCCCTCGACGCCTTTTTTTTTTCATTCTCCGCCAATGTTGAACACCCTAGGAGCATTTTCTTCAAGCCCAAACCACATATTTGTGTTGTACACACATGGGAGGACCCTAATATCACATGGCCGGCCAGTAACTCAAATTGAACCTTTTGAACCCCTCCTAAAAGTGGCCTATTCTCTCTCATGTTTTAGAGTTGCTAATTTCCAACCACAGGGTTGTGTTGAGGAGACATGGGAGGACATCTTTCTCCTATGGCCGGCCAGAAAATCTTCTTGAGCTTTTTGAACCTTGGCCGGCCGGCCACTTGAAACAAAAGTAGGTGGCCGGTCATGATCCCCTTAATGTGCACTTTACAGTTGTATAGCTGTTTTCTCCCAAAAATATCTCTATCCGGGGGAGAGCTTTAGGAAGGAAACTTGGTGTCATTTCCCTCCACCTTTTCTCCTCTCCTCTTGCCTTTATAACTTGACCTCCAAGACGTTTTTTTTAGACTCCCTCCCAAGTTTTTTTTTAGGTTACAAAAATTTCCCTAAGGGCCTTGCATACATCTCTCTCTATTTCTCTCTCATTTTCTCTCAAAATCCCTAAGTTTCTACCCCTTTTCTTCATCACTACCAAGCACCACCACCACTACTCCATTCCAGCAGCAAGGAGAGGTTTTTCATAGGCTTAGAAGCAACATCCCTTGGTCCTAAAGGCAGCAAAGAATAGTCTTCAAGGGTAAGTTCACATTTCCCCTCTTTTAGCTCATTTTTTTGCACCATTTTTCTAGCCTATTTTCTTACTGTTTTGGGCTCCGACCCTAACTGAAAATAGGCCTTTTTTGAGCCATTCTTCATGTTTGTTCAAGGGCTCAACCCTGTTTGAGCCCTCCATTTGGTACTTGCTTCAATACCCCTTGGTATGTCACATGTTTGCTTCAAGGGCTCAACCCTGTTTGAGCCCTCCATTTGAGCCCCTATTCAACATTGAAGAAGGGATCAACCCTTTTTGGGCCCCCTATCTTGCACTTACTTCATAATCCCTCATATTTACCGTAAATTTGCATGATTTGTTTGGCCTATGTGTAAATTGTTTTGGAGTGTGTCATGAACCGTGAGTAGGCTTATTTTGAGTCTCTCTACAACATTGTAGAAGGGATCACCACTGTTGGGGGCCTCCATGTTGTACTTACCATTATACCCCTCTTTGGCCCCCATTTTTGCATGCTTTGTTGGCTTATCTAGATTCTGTTTTTAGGCCATGATCAGAACTGAAAATGGCCATATTTTGACCTTCTTGTCATATTTCATTGAGGGTCTTCGGCTGTTTGATGTGTATTTGGCCTACTTCCTGTTATACCCCTCTTTGGCCCCCATTTTTGCATGCTTTTTTAGGCTCATCTAGCTTCTGTTTTCGGCCATCATCAGAACTGAAAATGGCCATATTTTGACCTTCTTGGTATGTCTAATTAAGGGTCTTTGGCTGTTTAGTGAATTCTTTGTATACTTCATGTTATAGCCTCTTATTGGCCTATTTCTCGCATTGCATTTTGAGCATGTTTTCATACTGATTTGAGGCTTGTAATCTACTGTAAATATTCATATTTTTAGTCTCTATTCAGTGTTGTAGAAGGGTATTTTTCTGTTTGGGCCTTGCACCTACCACTTGCTTCATAGCCTCCCTTGCGGAGCCATTTTTGTATGCCATCTTAGCCCTCCTTGTGATTGCTGTTTGGCCATGATTTGTACTGTAAAAATGTTTGTCTCAGGGCTTCCTTGCTTCTGTATTTTCATGTCATGTATCAATTATGCATGTATGGTATAAATTGTCAGAGGCCATTTTATGCATTGAACTGTGTTTTCCGTGTTTCGGATCATTTCATACATCGGATGTTATTTCGCCTCATTTTGGGGTGTTTTTTGCCTTATTTTTTGCCACATACGCCTCATTTAAGGTTTGTTTTTATTTTTTTTTTGCTGCATTTTGCATGTTAGCATATCATATTCCATGTCTTTGCCATGTCTCATTAGAGTGGCATTTGATTGCCGAGTCCGTTCTTTTTTTTACGTGCCGCATGCACGCACTGAAAAATCTTGTTTTCATCTGATGGCCTCTTATGTGAGTGTGGCCGAGGTCCGCTTATGTTAGTATAAGTCCATATTGCATTGTATATGCCATTGTAGCCTCATTGCATTGCGTATGTCATTTTCTCGGTTTGGGCACGCACTTCAAGGTATCTTGTTTTTCATCTGATGGCCTCCTATGTGAGTGTGGCTGAGGCTCTCTCTCTCTGGTGTTGGTATTATTGCCATTTGTCCGATGGCCTCCTATGCGTGTGGTGGCCTCTCTCTCTCTGTGTGTAAAAGCCCATTATTGTCACAGGCGATGCCATTTCATTCATAGCATTATGTGATGCCGTTATATGTATCACCGTTTAGTGTGTATGCCATTACATGACATTGTGTCTGTTAGGGGTGGCATATTAGCTACATTTCATACATATCATGCATATTGCATCATGTTCGGGATAGAGAGTTAGCCAGCACGGAACGAGAGCCGCTTTCAGATCGGAAGCGACGGATCTCTCAATTCCAAAGTCACCGACCGGATTATCCGTGATGGAGTTAGGTTTTGTTGTAGCATTCATATGCATGCATCCTATATTGAGTTGTGCACTTCGGCTCCGTACCATCATGCATCGATATCATGGATTGGTGGCGAGACGGATCGAGGCATGCATACATTTGTGGAATGCATTGCTATGCCCCTTTCCCGCCTCTCTGTTGCGGCAAATGGAGAATCGGCAACTTTTTCGTGCAGCGCACGCATCAAAGAAAGTGTAACAGGAGGCTGGGGGGGGGGTTTCCCAAAGGATTGAAACAGGCGACCCAAACATAAATCATATATCATCTCAAGTAGTCCCCGGCTGCATTCAAGAACTTTTTGTTCGCCGCACGCATTCAGAAAAGTAAAAAAAAGGCTAATGGGGCATCATCCCCAAAGGATTATTTCAAAATTCTTCTTCTAAACATAAAGATTCATCGAATCAGTAGTCCGCTGGCTTGCCGCTTATAGTTTTTCTTACTTAATTTGTTAATTAATTAGGAATCAGAATATTTTGATCAGAGGAATCTGTAATATTTTTTTTATATTATTCTTTCATTTGGGATCGTGATATTTATTCTGACCTCCTTCGAGGGAGCAAAATTGTAGTAAGTGTGGGTGTGTGTGTTGTACGTCTTCCAACCCCACCGCTTCCTTCCCCTTTTATTTACACGCTTCCGATGGTTAGATATAGGGCATATTTCAATTAGCATACAGTATGACAGCATGTTTGCATCATACATCTGTTTTTGCACGCACTGCCTCGGCGCATCACAAATGCATTTGTATTTCAATTCCAAATTGAATACTTGATAGCTATAGCATTTCATATGCCATGTTTAGAATAGCCGAGCTCGCTATAAATGCATCTCTTTGCATGCGCATATTAGCAAATTCTTCGGTATCTAGGATCATGCATATGATTTCTAACGAGCTTGTTTTTTGGCTTGAGTACGGTCTGTCTTATTTATAGCATCCATCATCCTGCGTGTGGTGAGTGATCAGCCATGAATAGCATGCTTACCATGAGGCCAAATGGCTATGTGATATAACTGCCTTGAATGCCTGTGGGTGGAGGTTGAGTTTCTTGAATTGGGACAATTCATCAAATATTTGTTTCTTTTTAAGCCCACTAGATAGTGGCAAAACCATTGTTCTTCTAAGCCTACCCGAGGGTGGCAAAATGCATTTTTGCCTACTTTTGTGTAGTAGCAAACCATTTTCACGAAAAAAACATGAAATGTTTTGTTCCAATTCAGCGACTTCTTATACTACTTGTATTGTGTGTGCATCACATAACCTAGGCTAATATATAAACTGGAATAAGAACTCACAATCTTTTCAAAATAAGATATCATGGTTAGTAGAGGGCGGTCTTTGACGCGGCGGCGAAGTTGCTCCGCCACCGTGACCCCAATCGTGCCCCCAAGTTCGTAGGCAACTTTCTTGATGGATTGAACACACTTAGGTTTTGACCGTCGGGGGTTTAAAAATTTCCCCATTTCCATTTAAAAACATTTAGGTGGCGAATCGATATCTGGCGATCCATATCCATATTTTTTTCAAAAAAAAAAAAAAAACAAACCGACCGATTTGGATTGGACTCTTTGGTTCAAGATTGAGAACCGTGACATTTGAGTCCTTCAAAACCGAGTGACCCAATATCGAAACGGGAACGGGGGACCTTTCCTTCTTGCGTTCGAGGACGGGACGCCACGTCCACACGGTCCAAACACCGAAAAATCATCCTTGAAAACCTCTAAGAATTTTTCCACCATATCGGAGAAAATGGCCTTCATACACCGTTGAAAAGTCGTCGATGCATTACATAGACCAAAAGGCATGCACTCGCAAGCAAAAGTGCCAAAAGGACAAGTGAACGTGGTCTTTTCTTGGTCAGTGGGGTACACCGGGACTTGATTATATCCCGAGTAACCATCAAGAAAACAATAAAAACCCAGGCCCGCTAACCTCTCAAGAATTTGATCAATAAATGGCAAAGGAAAATGATCCTTCCTAGCCATGAAATTCAATCTCCTATAATCAATACACACTCGCCACCCAATAGTGGTTCGTGTGGGGACCAACTCTCATTGCTCATTCTTTACAACAGTAATGCCCAATTTCTTGGGCACTACTTGTGTAGGACTCACCCACTTGCTATCCGAGATAGGGTATATAATACCCGTATCTAACAATTTCAAAACCTTTATTTTCACAACCTCTTTCATGTTGGGATTAAGTCTCCGTTGCATTTCTTGAAAAGGTTTGGCATCATCCTCTAGATGTATATGATGCATGCAAATAGAGAGATCTATCCTTTTCAAATCAGCCACCGACCATCCTATAGCACTCCGATGTGCCACAAGAACACTCATTAATTGACTTTCCTGCTCTGCAGTTAAGTCAGATGCAATGATGATAGGTAAAGTATCCTTTGGCCCTAAAAATACATACTTAAGTGTAACTAGGAATAGCTTCAACTCAAGTGTAGGTGGTGTGACTAGAGATGGTATGGTAGGCTCGCTAGACATAGGATGAAAGGACTCAAACCGGGCTTTCCACGGAGGAAAATTCGGTGTAGAAGAAGAATTAAGTAAGACATTCATCTCATCAACTAATCCGTCAATATCAAAATCCTCAAACACAAAATGAGCTTGACAAGCCTCTAAACGGTACAAGAATGGAGGGTAAAGCCTCATCTACAATCTCATCCATAATATCCACAAATAAACACACCTCTCTTTCATGGGGTTGTTGGGATGCTTGAAAACCAATGAGTTTCCCTTGCATATTTCCAAATGAAACATCCATAACTCCAGTATGACAATTTATGCAAGCATTGGTCGTAGCCAAGAAAGGTTGACCTAAGATCACCGGGATTTGCTTCCTAGAGCTGGCTACCGATTCCACATCTAAAACCAAAAAGTCAACAAGAAAATAAAACCTATAGACCTTTATTAGCATATCCTCAATCATGCCACGTGGCACTTTGAGGGACTGGTCAGCCAACTAGAGAGTAACAGTAATGGGCTTCAACTCGCCAAGCCCAAATTCTTCGTACACAAAGCACGACAACAAATTGATACTAGCCCCTAAATCTAACAAGGCCCTATCAATGAAATGATCCCCTATAATGTATGCAATGGTTAGGGCACCTGGGTCTTTAAGCTTAAAGGGTATGTCACTCAATAAAATTGAGCTTACTTGCTCCATGAGTATGACCTTTTGGGACACGTGTGTCCTAGATTTACACTTTTGCGTATAAAGGTCCTTCAAAAATTTAGCATAGGAAGGTACTTGTTTAATCGCCTCCAACAGGAGGAGGTTGATTTTCACCTGTTTAAAGATCTTCATCATTGCTTCCATGGATGTCGCCTTCTTATTAAAAGAGGATGGTGTATCAAGGCATTGGGGAAAGGATGCCTTAGGCATGTATGGTGCCTTAGGCTCATGTGAAGTGCTAGGGACTAAGTCATCCCCCTTAGGTGTCTCTCCCTCACCCTTACTCTCTTCAGGTTGACCACCGTGATCATCTTCTTAGCCTTAGTTGCATTAGACGCAACTGACCGAGGCTCTAACTCCCTCCCACTTCTCAAAGTAATCACCTCTTGCACCTGCTTATGGTGCTTTCCATTACCACCTAACCCCTTTGCCCCATATTGACCCTTAGGGTTAGCCACAGTCTGACTCGATAATTTTTCCTCCTCTCTCATATTTATGTTATTAGCCATTTGACCCCATTGGGCCTCTAGCTTGGCAATGGAGTGAGTATGGGAGTGAACTATTGGTGCTAACCCCAAAAGTTTTGAGAGAACTTCTAACACTTGAGTCTCAAAGGCCAAGTTGCCTTGAGGAACAGGCAGGGGTTATGCTTGCCGATAAAGTTGTGGTTGTCGATAAGAAGATTGGTTGGAAAAATTATTAAAATTCTGTCTTGGTGGTAGAGGATTGTAAGAAGTACCTTGTGAAGGAGGTCTCTATGAAAAATTAGGGTGATTTCTCCATCTCGAATTGTATGTGTTGGAATATGGATCATTACCCGGGTTGGAGAATCTTTGAGCCGCATTCACTTGCTCTTGGACTAATTCCGAAAATTGTGATACCGAAGGGCACTCACTTAAGCCATGAGCAGGGCTCGCACAAATAGCACATGCCTCGTGAAATTAAGGCTGATCTTGCTATGTAGAGGCATATCCTGCAGCTAATAATTGCTCCATTTTGTGGAACAATGCCTCTACTTGTTAGGCTAACTTTAGGTTTTGCCCTGTCTCATAATTACCCCATCTTTTTAGGGCTCCAACTACTGGCTACCAGACTTGCCGAGCTACGGAGGCATGGTGAAGGGAATTATCACTTAAGTTCTCAAATAGTTGTCATGCCTCGGCATCATTTTTAGACATGAATGTCCCACCACAAAAAGAATCCACCATTTGGCGATGAGACTCAGTTAAGCCATAGTAAAAGGCTTGGACAAGTTGCCAATCAGGCACTTGGTGGTGGGGACTTTGTTGGAGAAGGTCACGAAGTCTTTCCCATGTCTCATGAAATTGCTCACCATCAATTTGAGCAAAATTGGCAATGGCTTGCCTGAGTTGGTTGGTCTTACCAATGAGAAAGTACTTCTCCAAAAACTTCTGCTGTAATTGGTCTTATGTTGTGATAGAATTAGCAGGTAAGGAGTTCAACCAGTGTTTGGCTTTGTCCTTTAATAAAAATGGAAACAAACGCAACATTAGGGCCTTATTGGTGAAGTTCTAGATCCTCACTGTAGAGCAAATTTCCAGAAATTCATGCAGATGTTTGTAAGGGTCATTATGAGCTAGTCCATAGAATGATGGGAGCATTTGGATAGTGTTGGACTTAATCTCATAATGAGCAGCAGTGGTATCGGGTAATTGGATGCATGATGGTGATGTATATGCAGTGGGTGTGAAGTAATCCTTAAGGGTTTGATTAGGTCCATTTAGGCCATTCGGATTTGCCATCTCAATTGGTTCAAGGTATGGGTATGGATATTCAAGCCTGGGAACACAGGAAGAGTCTCTAAGTTTCCTAAGAGTCCTTTCTAGTCCAAGGTCCAAATTCCACAATTCAGGGTGACATGAACGGTGCCCGTGCATACACTGCTCACACACACACACACTCACACTAAGTTTTGACTCTGTGCACTAAGTTATGAAAGCAAAATACCAAAGGGAGAAATACTCACAACGATTTAACGAAAATGCTTTACTCGTCTTACGAGTGCTTGATGTGTAGACGTTGTCTCCAATCTCCAATTGAGTTCTGTCTTTCTTTTTAGCACTTTGGTGCTTTGCTTGCGAGTATTTGCTTCTTTTTTTTTTTTGCACTTTAGTGCTACGGTTTGTTTTTAACGCTCAATTGCACTCCGCTTGCACTTCGGTGATAGCTCTACCTTTAAACACTCTACACACTTAGCAATACTAAAAAATATATATATATATATATATATGTATAAAATCCTACACTAAAAATTACAATAAGAATGTAACTTTAAATTAATTAATTTTGCCATAAGTGCCTGGCAATGGCGCCAAAATTTGATTGGTCGTTTCACACACCAAAATTAAACACTAAACTAAACCAAATTCCTTAGAATAATGGTAAGTGCAGGTATTAATCCACAAGGACAATTGTGAAATTAAACTAATTTAAATGCTAAATTCCTAAATTAATTTTGATGAAAAAGATGGTTGTTCATAACCTAATAATAATTAAATTAAACAGAGCGATTAAACTAGTGATTAAAATTGAAATTGAAATTACTGATTGTGGAAAAACCTAGGATAATGAATTCACCACTAGTTACATAAATAAGGCTTCAATTTGAGACCCAATTATGTTACCGTTCGAAAGGAATAATACTCACAACTACAAGTTCGAAGCATTATCAAGAAAATTAACACGTTCAATGTATAGGCATGAACCATCTCAAGTAGTACGAGTCGTTCGCTCTAAACTAGGGTAGTAACATGACTCGTCCCTCGTAGTATGGCTCATCTCATACTTTGAACATGAAAGATTAGAAAACCATTATATAGAAAGCATTCAACAATCACAGAAAGCAGAATACTTAAAGAGATAATGAAAAATATATATTTGAAACTTCTTAAACACCATACAATTTGTTCAAACCTTTACATAATTAAAAAGCAAAGAGAAAACCTAATTACATAGCTAGGGTTTCATCAAAACCCTAGAAAGAGGAACCTAACCACTCATGGAGGAGTGAGAAGAGGTAAATGGAGAAGAACCATCCATGGAAATTGCCTTAGCAAGCTTGAGAATCCTTTCTTCCAAACCCTAGCCTCTTCTCTCTCTTCGAATTTTTCATAACCCTATTCTAGCCTATTTTCTGTCTTTTTATACCTCTAGCCTCTTCCAACAGATTCAAAACAGTAGGCTCATGTCCCAAGGTACGGCTATACGTACGGGAATGGGTGCCACACATGCGGAAAACCCTCAGCATGTGCGGGAAGCTAAGGCCCTGTTTGGCTACGAGGTAAAGGCTGTATGTGTGGGAATAGGCCTCTGTACATGCGGGAAGCAATTTTCTGCTCATTTTATGCTCCCATTGTGTATAAACCTGATGGACATTAAACAGACATAAAATGTACAGTTTGTCAAGTAAGTAAAGTTAAGAGATCCTAATCTCAGTGTTACACAATTCAGCCTTAATCAGAATTTCATTCGGTAAAGGCATCTCATGCTTCCTAGGCCTACCACGCCTACCACCACCACGTCCACGTCTTGACATCCTAATGAAAGTAACAAAAGAGATTAGCACATTTACAAATATACTGAAACTAAATCACTCGCGTCCTAATGCGGTTAACAACAGTAATTCACTCAACCTAAGCACGTAATCACGTAAACATATACAAATTTCATTCCCGGATAATGACCGTCCCGCGGCGTTGCCAGAGTTTCAATTAGAAACAACAGTGATCAAGTGCTCTTCTACTGAGACTTCTAGAAATCTGTAAACTCAATCAATATCTTAGAAATTAAATCTTATACCTATATAATCACATAAGCATGTTATCACAGATGCTTATTATATACTCAAATATCTCTGACAAACGAGACAAACCCATTGTGGTACTAATCACTTCCCACGTACCCAAGTATTCAAACCCGGTACGCTCTGATACCAAGTTGTAACGCCCCTAAAAAAAATACAATAAACCATCTCCAAACTCTAGTACAATGTGATATAAATAACCTCAGAAGCTTTCATTAAATCGGAGTTAATATACAGAAGGTGCCACATGCGATATACATTCATAAATCATTCATTCTGAATCTACGACATGTGTTACAAGAGGTAATAAGAAATGAAAGCTAAACAAATAATGATATGCGCTAATGGCTTACATCTTTCCAAGACCGTGCCTGGTTACAACAAAATGAGTCATAAGCTCAATACAAATAAAGCCCTCGGCTTGTGAAAAGTAAATACAAAATAAACAAAAATGAGCCTTCAGTTCCACAATTCTCCAAAGCTATGTCCTTGGCGGAGGCATATCACCAGTACCTGAAAATGTTTTTCCCAAGTAGGGTGAGCTAAAGCCCAGTAGAAACAATCTAACACAATATATGAATCTTAACAAAGATATAAGTATAATTTGCATATACAACGCCCGTAATAAAATCATTGACATTTGACAAGATCATAATATGCCAAGTTTTATATATCTCAATCCATTTTATTTCAACTCATGAATCAAATTCACTATTATCCAAACAACCCAACTGAGGTTATAACTCAGTGGTTATCTAATCAATACAACCATTACACAAAACACACTTCAATTTTTCATTTTACGGAAATTTCATCCGCGAGAATCGACACCCATATATACAAGCGATTTTCGAGACTTTCACCCTAGACACACAGGCCAACTTAATTCAATGGAGTCTATGTTTTTTCTTTTCCAAAACATGGAGTATATCCCATTTCTCCTCCTAAATATCATACATATGCAATGTATTAAAATATGGTCACATTCAATGACAACAGTTAAAAAATTAGTTTCAATTCATCTAATCCTCATGTAATTTCTTCAATAATCATAGCTATCCTCCACCAATACTCCAAAATAGATATTTCTAAACAGATATACAATCTTTAAGACAGATAAATTATCCAAATTTCCATAGGTGAGAGATAATACACATCCAACTCCACTATTGATATAAACATTCATCTAATTTCATATTTTCAATACCAATTTCATTATTTATACAAAATAATTATTTTAAACATTTTAGGGCAAAACTCCATTTTCTCCCAAATCCAACCCATGTGTCAAAATCAACAAATTTAATACAACACATCCTCATATCTATACCCATAATCATTTTCAATACATTCATTTAAAAACCCCGCTTTTGATTTTAAATCAAAACCCTAGGTTTATCTAAAATCCTCTAAATCCCAACATTCTTTACACAATCAACAAATAATTAAGTTAAAAATCATAGGAGAGTGTAGAAAATCCCTACCTCAAGCTTAGAAGACCAAAGCAGCAATAGAGGAACTTTAAAGATGTCGTAATCAAATCTTGTTCGGACCAAAATGTATTGCGACGCTCTACCTTTTTAACAAAGGCACACGGGTAAAGAAATCACTAAATCTAGGTGAAAATGTAGAGAGAATGTAGGTTTTAGAGAGAAAGGCTCTAGATCTAGGGTTTTGAAATTTTTTTAGAGAGAGAGAGATGAAAAAGTGATGTAAAAAGTGGTTGTTATGAACTAATATACGTACAGTCCGCTCGAGCGCAAGAAGTGACGTTTAAGCGTCAGACACAATAAGTTGTTCCGCTCGAACACAATAAACGACGCTCAAGCTTAGAATGCACACTCCCAGTAGTTTTGCAAACAACAGACCAACGCTCAAGTGCAAGAAAGGTCGCTCGAGCTGAGCCCGCTCGAGCGTAAAAGGCACCGTTTGAGCGTAAAATACACTCTCCCAGTAGTTTTGTAGACCTACAAAAGTACGGAGAGTTTACAAAGCTCGCTCGAACGCAAAAAGTGCCACTCGAGAAAATGAGCAAAATTCTGGATAACAAGAGTTTGGAACCTAAGTAACCAATCTGTCACAAACGCAACCACAACAATCCAATAGCCAAACTCAAGTAAGAATAAGGGGGAAAAGACATGAAAAACATTTAGAAACTATAAAACTCGAGTCCAGAAGATCAAATGGGTCGGTTTAAAATTGGAATTGCTATACTTTTGTACTTTTTTAATCCCAAAATAAAAACCAAATGAAGGCTAACTCACATGTATGAAGAAAATAAAAAATATTGTATAAATTAACAAATTTTGCTAACTTTTTTACTAACAAAAATGTCATGCACCCATGTAGTATTAAAATTTAAAATGAAACCCTGAATATTATAGAATCAATAAAAATAGTCTATAAGAATAACGAATTTGTAAAATATAAAAAATAAAAAATAAAATGAAGATATATTTTTTTAAATTAGTTTATTTTTCCCTTTTTTTAATTCGAGCTCCTCGATCATTTCCTTACTACTACGAGAGTATGATCACGTGATATTTATAATAATATGATTGATGGAGAAGATAGCGTGTTAATTATTTGTGTTAAGTGATTGAAAAACATAAAAGGACATAATAAATGGTGCTTGGTGAGTGAGTATGATTACATAGTATTCCGAAACTATTGTATAATTTTTCATTTTTTAGTAACCCTTATTAGTGCATAATATCTATAAAAAAGTAAATAAAAATACTCTCGGTGCTTGAAATCAGATAATAGACACAATAAATATGTTTTTTTTTTTCTTTATTTAGAATAGATTGTAATACTTAAAAATTTAATAATTTTTTATTTAGATCTCTATTTTTTATAAAATTTATATTTTTGTAATTCTTTCTTGAAATCTATCAAACAGACATGTGATAAATATAAAATTCTTAAAAACAATTAAGGAAAATTCACTATGTTTGCTACTAGTGCGACCAACATAATGAAATTTCACTGATTTCAAGTAATGAAATTTTCAATTGAGGCTAAAAATTTAAAAATTAAGGGCCAAAAAAAAAAAAAAAAAAGAGAGAGAGAGAAAAACAGACTCATTTATCCTTGCTGTACCTTTTGGCGAATGGACACTTAGACGAACACTTAGACGAATACAACCAACCCTCTAATACAAGAAAGTCAAGGCAGAAAAATCGACAGTACAATATACAGCCGCCATTGAAATATACACTTTGAATTTTTTTCTAGAAAGACAGTTAGGATTATTATCATTTTTATGATCTAACTAGTTCTAATTTGCAAACCAAAAGAGGTTATTAAAAGAAGGAATTCGTTTCTTTTCAATCTGTGATCAGATTAGAAAGTATTATTGGGCTTGTGGGGGTTTACCATGAGTCCGGTTTCGATAATCTGAATTGTTCAATATGTTAAAATCGTCAAGTACTATATACCTGTAAAAAATCATGTTGATCGGATATCAATAACTATTTTATTGGAACAGATTTCTGTCAACCGTTTATTTTTTCACCGTCTATTTTGTTTTATACAAAACTAATTTGATCACATAACTATCGATATCCGATCAACGTAATTTTTTATTAATATATAATATTTAATGAGTTCTACACATTGAACGGTTCAGATTATTAAAAAAAGCCCGTTGTGGGCTCCTACGGGCCCAACAACACCTTCCAGTCTAATCATGGACGGGAGGAAAGCCAAACCCTTAAGGGTATGTTTGTTTTGAAGGATTAGGGTGTGGGATTGGACTATTAGTCCCACCGGACTAATAGTCCATTGTTTGTTTCAATTTTTTTGCTCCGGACTAATAATTCCCCCAGACTATTAGTCCCATATTTGTGGGACTATCCTGTCCCATGGGGGGGGATTATTTCCATGGGATTGGTATTCCATGGGATTAGGCTCTGAAATGTCCATTTTACCACCATGCTATCACTTAGCAAACAATTAGAAAATGATAAAATAGTCTTTTGAACATTTATAAATTATTTTTTTAGTGTTGTTAATTTAAAATTATATATTAAATAAAAAATTTTAATTATAAATTTAATTTAATTAAAAATAATAAATTAAAAATTATGGCCTTATAAATTAAATTTTTTTAGTGTTGTTAAAAAATTAAATTTACATATTAAATAAAATTATTTTTTTAGTGTTATTAATTTAAAATTATATATTAAATAAAAAATATAAATTATAAATTAAATTTATTTAAAAATAATAAATAATAAATTATGGCCTTATAAATTAAATTTTTTTAGTGTTGTTGAAAATTTAATTTATATGTTAAATAAAATTATTTTTTATTGTCGTTAATTTAAAATTATATATTAAATAAAAAATATAAATTACAAATTTAATTTAATTGAAAATAATAAATTAAAAATTATGGCTTTATAAATTAAATTTTTTTAGTGTTGTTAAATTATAAATTATAAATTATAGATTACAAATTTAAAATTATATATTAAATAAAAATTATAAATTACAAGGGTAAAATAGTCTTTTGAACATTTATCATTATCCAGTCCATTTAACCAAACATTGGATTCACTAAAAATAGTCCAATCCAGACATTTAATCCCATGACTAAACAAACATATAATACAAATCTAATCCAACCAAATAGTCCGGGGCCAATGTATCCCGGGATTAACAGTCCAATAGATTACAATCTCTCCTTATCCAATCCGTTCAAACAAACACACCCTAAAAGAATTATGGGAATTCATCTACCACTACATTTTTTTCTTTCTAAAGATAAGAATTTGATGACTAATGCAATTTTTGAAGAATTGTTGAAACTGTCAACCATATCCATATGTTAGGTGTACTCTTTTCAATTCTATTTTCAATTTTTACAAATATATGTGAAAAAAATACAATAACAATAATGATCTCTATAATGGAGCACGTATAGTAACAAGTTGACAACAAAAATGCTATACCCACCAATTTCTTCATAAATTTTGGAAAAATGCTATAAATCCTAAATAAATTATCAAATATTCTACCAAACCTCTCACATAGGTGTGAACCCACATAAGGGTTTAGTAGAATATTTAATAATTCATTTGGATTCCTAACGTAACTCTAAATTTTGATGATCCGCTAGGAGAAAGATAATAAAGAACAGAGAGAGATTATTTTTTTAAGGAAAAATTAGTCACAAGAATGTTAAACACAGGAAATATCGATCTTTTCTCTGAAAATTTAAAAAGTGACTGCAAACTAATATGAATTCATATATTGAGGGAGGTATCACTAATTTTTTTATAAAAAAAGGTTACACAAAAAATAAATAAAATGTAATCATTATTTTAAAATTAAAAGTCATCATTTGAAAATGAACGTTTCGATTTAATCGCATCACATGAGGTAGCTCATACTGCTGAAGTTACGAATATTCGTTAATATTATAATTTTACTTTGCCCAAGTAATTGATGTTAGTGACCTTGTTGATCAGGTTAACCTCATTTTTACATCTAATAGGAATAAAAAAAAAAAGAAAAAAAGAAAAAGCTAAGAAAAACGTGAATTTAATATTTTCTTTGGAGTATGGTTCGATCAATAGAATCACTTCTACGAAATTTGATGCTCTTCTACTTATTTATTTATTCATTGTTTTTTAATGCATTCTATATGTGATATTGCTCAACTAGGATTTGTGGTTTAATTGCAATAATATGGGTTGAGAAAATATTACCACAATTTGGAAAAAAAAGAAAAAAAAAATTTCTAAATAGTTGGTGAGGTAGGTTAATCAAATTTAAGATTTTGATTTCTTATTATTGCGAGTGAAATATTTTTTCTTAAAAGATGTTAAATTTATTTGTGAATACTTGGAAATACTTATGAGAAGCTTGAAATTCATTATTTCAATGAAAGTATTGCAAAATAATAATAAAAAAAAATGATATCATAAGGTGACTTTGTCATTTGAAAAAGGAAAAAAATATATATATATATATATATGTTTTACACTAATTAGGGAAAAGTCAATATGATCTACTTACGATTGCGAGTTCCACCACCAAAGTCTTATTTCAATGACATCAATCATTCATTTAAATTGCCCTCGGTTTAGATCATTTATAAAATTAAAAAAAAAATCATATTCAATAATTATAGTCATGTAATTTCATCAAATTTATCTTTAAAAAATAGCTAGACTACTGTAAAATCATATTTGTCATTTATTTTTTAAAAATAAATTTATTAAAATAACGTGACTAGTCAATAGGCCAATGCAATTGGATTAAACTTCTCTAAAATAACTCTATCTATTTCTTAATTCAGTCAATTAAAATTTAAAAGTCTAATGTCTCTATCTCTCTTATGTATTTAGCTAGACTACTGGATTATAGTCACGTGATTAGCCAATAGGCCAATGCAACTGGATTAAACTTCTCTAAAAACACTCTATCTATTTCTTATTTCAGTTAACTAAAATTTAAAAGTCTAATGTCTCTATCTCTCTTATGTATTTATTTATTTATTATTTTTGCATTGGTCTAAGGAGCATATATGTAGAGAGTATATACAAATTTATTTATTTTAACTAAAAGAATTATATGGCTCGTTGTAGTCTTTTCATTTTCAATAAAAATATTTACTATAATTTCATAAATTTTATTATCACATCATTTTATTAATTGCTAATAAAAATTCTATTAATATATTTATCATATAACTAATGGTTGAAACTTGAAATTTTATTTTATACTGTTTAACTTATTTTCAAACTCAAACTATTTTTAAAATTATGCTTGAAAACATGTGTTTGAAATGAGATTATGTTTGACCTCAAAAGTAATATGAAAATAAAATTAGAAATTGAAATTGGAAAACAAGCAACTTTTTTTTTTTCTTTGACTGAGTACCCTTAAGGTTGGGCTTGTTTATGACCCGATCTTACAAGTTAATTCGAGGAGGATGTTAAAGAACTCACCCCTTAACCCCCAATTTCAGTCAAGGGTTATAAGGAGATTGGTATAGGTTTTGAATCTAAGACCTTTGGTCACGCAGACCATTATCTTACCAACTCAGCTAATCCTTCGAGTTGAAAACAAGCAACCTTATCCCACTAAAACTCTAACAATTAAATGATAAATAAGACAGCACAATGTTTTTTCTCTCAATTTAATGCATGCTAATGGTGTTTGCCTACCTAATGTGTTGTTAAATTTTAAAATTATAAATTTTAATTTTAATTTAAAAATATAAATTGAAACTAAAATGATGTGTGCACTAAGAGAAAATGATGTGTAGAAATAGAAATTTTAGTTGAAAATATTTGAGAGATCAAAAATATTTGCGTAAGTTATACTTTACCGGTTTGAGTTATAAAATTTTTTTACTTTGACCTCTCAAATATTTTTTTCTCTCACTTTAACTCCAGGATATTTAAATTTTTTTTGAATTTATTTTTAAAACAAACTCCGGTCTAATTTTAGATGTAAAATGCCACATGGCATACAAATACAGTTTTTCTTTGTTCACTTTTTGAATTAAAAAAAAAATTATCATTATGATATTATTTTTGTGAGGCTAATATTTTATAAAGTCATGTGACCAATTCTATGATTTCTATTTTTTATAGTATATTTTTTTAAGTTGCGTATTGTAAACACAACTTGGATTTGGAAAATAAAGAACTCGTCCACACAGACAACAGAGTGAAACGAGAGAGGGAGAGGAAGAGGGACTGGAGGAAACACTCTGTTAACGTTCATTTTCTTCAATCACTCTCACCATTACTACAACTCAAGGTCCAGTACCAAAGGTTCGTTCATTCCCATTAATTTTCTCATCATTTTCCCTGTAATTTTCCTTCATTTTCCATTTCACCTGTTAAATCATATATTTTGCATATATACACACACACACACACACACATATTATAACTGCATGTTTGTGTATTCGTGTTTTGGTTACAAGTGTTTGTATAGAGCTTCGAAATTTCAATGTCTCATTTGGAACAGAGCACTATAGTGACTGTAAATGGGGTCTGAGCAGCCGCAATTCATCGCCAGCACTGGGAATCGGAGTCGTTCGAATGAGCCTCTGATTGAGAATGTGGAGTCCGATCAGATTGTTGTACCTGATGTGAGTCTCACTCTCTTCAATATTTACATTCTGATTCTCTGTTTTCAATATGAATTCGAAATTTATGGGCCTAGGGTCGAGTTCAATATGATGACTGGTTAATCAATCTGAAATAAATTCAAATGAGATTTTGTCTGGATTGATTAAAAGCTAGCATCAAGGATTGGTGTGTTTGATTTTTTTGTTTTTAGTAAACCCTAAATTAGTCCTTGAGAGAGAAAAATGGGAGTGGTAAAAAATTTCTTTTTCCTTTTTTCTGATATGGGAGGTTGGGAAGATTAGGACTTGGTATAGTATGGAGGATGATTGGCTTCATTATGGAAGTGTTGCAAGATTTTTCAAATCTATGAGGCTGTGTTTGGATCATGGATTTGGGTAGCCTTTTGGACCACCGTTTCCCTTTCCCTTTCTGAAGCCCTACCCAAATCCATGATCCAAACACAACCTAATGAACCTTCAAGACCTCTCAAGGAAAGCATCGTTGTTCTTCTTTTGGGAGTTATATGTTGCACACTTGCTAGAGCCTTAAAAGGTGTGTAAGAAACTCGTGGCATGATTGGTGATTCCATGTGAAAGTTTAATTTGGAGTCTTTGCTTCCAAACATGCCCTATCTAGATTCCTACCCACATGATATTGGCAGTAAACTTTTTCCATAATTTTACTTGATATTTGGCAACTTGGCCTTTTTAGTGGCTTTTTGGCTTTCTTACAAGGTGAAAAAAGTTAGTGAGTTTGAAATTATTTTTTCAGTTGAATAGATAGTTGTGAGAGAAAAACTGATAGACTGATATGCATACGCACTGGGTGCACGAAACACGTACCCAAATTTTTTTTTCTTAATTTTTGGTGTATTTAGACATACTAGTATATATTCAAGTCGTACCTTCCTAAGTTGAAACCATATTTTCTTTTACTGCATAGATAAAATTCTTTTCACTAGACTTCTTTTTTATTTTTAGTTTTATGCTTAGCATGATTTTAAAATTAAGCTATGGTTTGTAAGTTATTTAATATATTAATATATAATTTTGATTTACACCTTTACTTTTGCAATGAAATGTTAATTGTATGTTGGATTTTAACAAATTAAATCATTTAATCAATTTTTGCATTCCTCTAAATTAAAAATAAATATTTTTTTTACAAACATACCAAGCCGTATCCATACCCTACTTTTTTTTGGATTTTACCGTATCGCCGCACCCGCACCTGCACCCGCACTAGCACTACCCATACCCATGATTCATAGGTTCTATGTGATTTTCTAGTGTACTACTAAATTTGGTGGAACAACATTTGAAGTAAGCTGCGTTAACATTGGTGAATCCGGCCATAAGAGTTGTAAGAATCATGAGTAGGTTGAATGTAAATATCCATAATGATTGCCCATTTGTCTAACCTTTTGATGCAAAACATAATTTTTTATCAACTACTCTTCCACCTTCTTTTGTCTCTTTGAGATAACTCACTCATCGGTTTCCAGATGGATTCAAGAACTGTGGCTTGCAGCTTTAGAACAAAAAAAAAGTTCCATCAATTTGATGTGTCCTGGGTGTCTCGTTGGCATACAGCTTTTAAACTTGATGAATTTGATGAATGTGCTTCTTTTCTTTTAAAAGAAGAGTTCATGTCTGGGACCAACTGCTGAAGATCTAATTGGAAATTAGCTTTGTAATTGCAGTGGGAATTGGTTAATTGATGGAGTTTTATTGTTTTATATATGCAGAAGAAAAGCTGGAGAAACTTGTTTGCATACATTGGCCCTGGGTTTCTTGTTTCTATTGCATATATAGATCCTGGAAATTGTAAGACTTACTCTTTCTTAGTTTGTTTTACAATACCATTATTCTTTAGCTCTTTACCGTCATACACTCACTCACGTAATGTGGTTCATTTACAGTTGAAACCGACTTACAGGCAGGAGCACAGTACAAATATGAGGTACATATATCTTTTCTCTGCGGAGATTTATGTAATACAAGATTAAACAATACTTGAATGTTTTGGTGTAGTATGGTAAGCTAAGAAGTATGGACACAACATGGATACAGACACGGATTTTGAAAAATTAGGATACTGATCAATCGGGAAAACGGGAATAATTATTTATATATTATATATAATTATGTTTGCTATGTGTATAAATAAATATAATTTTGGGCACAGAAATATAAAACGCATCATCAATGTATATGTCGGTGTACTTTTAGGGCACAGAGATATAAAAGACATCATTATATATGTAGGTGTATTTTTGTTTCTTACACTTTGCCCCATTTTTGTTTTCATATATTTTACTTGCCCGAAATTAGATTTCAAAAAAAAAAAAAAAAAAAAACTCAAAAGGTGTCCTGAAGCGTGTCCAAATGTACACAAGACACGCGTTCCGTGGAGTGTCCTACAAACAAATAATAATTAAAAAAATTGACACACCTCGTGGACATGCTTGCCCCTAGTGTTCTCTGTCCAACAGACACGGACATGGCTCCCATTTTGAAGTGTCTGTGCTTCCTAGGTGGCAGGAGATTGAAGGAATGCCTGACTGTTAAAAATTGAGTGGGAGTAACATAATATACTGCATGTTGATACTCCTTTTGGCCCATTTGACCTTTATTGATATTTTAATAACTGTTTTTCTTGATGTTTTTGGTCAAAATCATTTTCAATTTTACGTAAAAGAATGCCATGTAACTGATTGTGGATGGTCACACTTTTGGATAAGTTGATTTGTCGCTCAGAGGATCTTTCCAATGTGACCCATCCAATGATGGACTCTGCACAGTTGGAGATGCTGTACATCTATGACACTGATAGAAATTTAATCATCCATATCTGTGAGAGGTTGAGAGCACATACTCAAGATTGTGTGATTCTTATAAATATATATATTTATTTTCCAATCTTTTCTCGTTAATGTCCATATTTGTGTATTAACTTGAAATTTGGTGTCTTGAGGTCATACCACTCTTTCTCATGGACTTTCTCTGTTTTTCAGTTACTTTGGATTATATTAGTGGCTTCATGTGCTGCTCTCATTATTCAATCTCTTGCGGCAAACCTGGGGGTGGTCACTGGTATGTGATCAATTCATCAACCAATCTTTATCTATATGCACTGCACCCAGTTGTTTCCAAATCACTATTGCTGATATCCTCATATTTTCATTATACATGTTTTACATTATAGGAAAGCATTTAGCAGAACATTGTAGAGCTGAATATCCAAGGGTGCCAAACTTCATCTTATGGGTTCTTGCTGAAATTGCCATAGTTGCATGTGACATTCCCGAAGGTATGAGAGCTCTTTATGTAATTGGAATGCAAAGTTGTGAGCTCATTCATCTTTACTACAGTATTTGAAAGCTTGGATGAGCTAAAAAATGATTCAACACATACAACTGATTCACTACATATCCTATCATGTTTTCTTAAAAGCATGCAGATGATCAAACTCATTAGAATATTCTATTTAATATTTTCTACATCTTGTAAAACTATTTGAATGGGCATGCAATGGTTACATGGTGAAAATGATTTGGTCAGGTGGATGCTTGATCTATTTTGATTGTGTTAACAGTTGCCGTCCTTATTAGAAAGAATGATGCCACCCATGGGGAATTACTAGAACATATTATCCCTATCTTTATGTATATTAAGTCTAAAAAAGAGAAACCGATGCACTTCGGAAGATCAGAACATCTTTCCAGTGAAGAAATGGTTGTTTCTGGTAGGAAATCATAATGTCTCTTATGTGGAACTGAAGGAATTATAGATGAGCTTTATTCTCTTGGTTCTTGAATATGCTGCGAGTTTTAAGGCTTGTGAAAAAAATTGTCTTTCCTTCAATTTTTCATTTCAGTGCATTTTCATGTAGTTTGTAATATAAAGGAGGTAAAACTTGTATATTGGATTATTTTACTCAAATCACCACATCAAATGAGATTTCTGATACAGCCTTTCCACCTGGATTGTATGGAGCTTCCTGACTTTGTCGTGTACAATCTATGAATGTTCTTTATTTAAAAGTGTCAAACATTCTATTTGGTTTCAACACCAGCCTCAAGCTAATGGTGCGTCTTTTGGCTTGGATAGTTGAGTTGCTTTAATTCGTCCGTGCCTGAAAATTTTAGTTGTACAAGGACAGTGTAAACTATTCTGATACGTAAAGCGTGGATATATAGTGTTTATGGAGGTGTTGGCTTATACACACAAAATATGATCTTTATCTACAGTTCACATTCATAGTAATAAACTGAAAAATGCTAATATACATGCAAGAAAGATAATAAATTACGAGAAATGACAAAAAAATTATGGTTCTCCAGAGACACGGAACCTAGTTTCCATAGGTCTTTTGTAGGATGTTTATGTAGCTCTGCAAGACATACTAACCTCCCTCATCCCATACTATGTAAATATTTCATTAATATTTTTACTATTGGTTTGATGCAAACCTCATTCATCATCTGTGCTTGAACAGATATATATGTATTATTGGCTTCTGATATATCTATATTCTTATTGCTGCTCTTTATTATGTCCAGTTATTGGAACAGCCTTTGCATTAAACATGCTCTTCAAAATTCCAGTGTGGGTTGGTGTTCTTCTGACAGGGCTCAGTACATTGATGTTACTAGCATTACAGCAATATGGGGTAATTTAAACAAGTCTTTTACTCCATGCATTGTGGGATTAAAGTAAACACATTTGAATTGAAGTTTTAACTATCAAGTTGGCCTTGCCAACAGCTTGATACACTATCTCCCTTCAATCCATTGAGCGAAATGCAGTAATGAAAAAGGAACTATAATAATTGCGTATCTTTGTGCAGGTGAGGAAACTTGAGTTGTTCATTGCATTTCTGGTAGTTATAATTGCTGCATGTTTTTTCGTGGAGCTTGGATATGCGAAGCCCAATGCTTCAGAAGTGTTGAATGGGCTTTTTGTTCCCCAATTGAAGGGTAATGGTGCTACTGGCTTGGCAATTTCACTCCTTGGAGCTATGGTTATGCCGTAAGTTTCTTATATTTATCGTAATGGTAATGGTTTATTCTGCTCCAAAGTTTTTCATTTCCTTAATTGTCTTGCACTTGCTGCAGGCACAATCTCTTCCTGCATTCAGCTTTGGTCCTTTCAAGGAAAATACCACGATCTGTTAATGGCATCAAAGTAAATTTTTTTTTTTTTTAATCTATAATGGGCTAATTGACCTTCTTGTTTTCTCAAGTCAAGTGGTAGCTTATATGTGGGTTGACCCCAAAAGTTCTATTGAGAGTTTACCTATACAGACTGCTCTTTGGTTGTGGGCAGTAAAACTTGTTTCCGTTACCTAAAAGGCAACTTTGGACTAATTATTCTCACATTATATCATCTTGCCTGCTGCTATTTTCTGTGTTACCAAGTTTAATTTCTTCGATGTTAGAGGTTGTGAGTTTTTATTTTTTTTCCTTTTCCAAAAATTGTCTTTGTTTCTTTATTTTTTGAATTTTATTTTACCTTCGTTTGGAAGGGGGAGAGGAATGGTCATTTTTGTCCATCCATTGATCCATCTTCAAATTATATGGTAGGAAATATTTTTGCATCAACATAAAGCAGCTTAAAAAGTTAAAATTAAACTATTCAGAAAATTTGGTCAATAGTTCTGGATTTGTCAAACTTAAAGTTGTGCACAGCAAAATAAGATGCATGCACTCACAAATAGACAAAACATTAAAGGAAAGGAAAAAGGACAATTTAAAAGTAAATGTAAAGGATAAAGACGAGAATCTTACCTTTGTCCGGCAGAATTTTTTCGTCTTTCATTAGTATTTTGTGCTAGTGGCTCTTTGACAAATAATCTTGGGAAGAAAATAGATTTCTGCTCAGGTCTATATTTGCTACATTTTATTCATTATTATTTATTTTTTGGAGTTCAGTAATTTATGTCAATTTGGAACTAAATGATATTCTTTTTTAGGCTAATTGGATTGAAGTTTTACTGTATCAAGATGTAGGCACCATGATATCATTATGACCCCTCAAAAGTCCCCTTCTGAAATTTGATTTTATATGTTAGGGCATGATTCTATTGAGCACTAAATGACAGTTTCTCTTGTTTACAGGACGCTTGCAGGTTTTATATGATAGAAAGTGGCTTTGCTCTAACGATTGCCTTTCTCATTAATGTATCAGTCATCTCAGTAAGTGGTTCAGTTTGCAATTCCTCGAATTTGAACCCAGATGATCAGAAGAACTGCCAAGACTTGGACTTGAACAAAGCCTCTTTTTTACTTAAGGCAAGTGATCTGTTGTTCCCCCAACATATGCAATATTCAGTGTTCATTTTAGTCCTTTCTGTTCAGTTTCATATATTATACCAAATTTAAATTTGGTTAAAATCCTCAGTGTTATTTTGCATTTTCTTCTCAAGTTACTACAATCCAGATTGTTCATTATAGCGATATATATATATATATTTTTTTTCCTGTTTACAGAATGTGTTAGGCAATTGGAGTTCAAAGATCTTTGCAATTGCTTTGCTAGCATCTGGTCAGAGTTCTACAATAACAGGGACATATGCCGGGCAATTTGTTATGCAGGTATTCAGTTTTCTGATTAGTCTTTTTGGAGGTTAAATTTTTGTCAGAGATTATTAATGCCTTCAGAGAATCAGGTTCAACCTACTTCAAAAGGCTTTTCTGCATGATTTCTACCCCCCCCCCCCCCCCCCCCCCTCTATTGCACCCTATGAAGCATGCATACTTCAAAAAAGGAGATGTATATGTATCGTATCCGTATCGGATACTGATACTCCTTGAATACTCGCAAATATGTATTGGATACTTATTAAAAGTATCGGATACTTCTTTATTAATTTTTCATTATCGGATATTCCAAGTCACATATTGCTTCTAATCTTTTGTTTAGTTCTTTGATAAGAGGAACATAGTGAGAGTTATAGTATTAAAATTTGTCAAATTGATGTATCCTTATTGTTTTATGCATACCCCCTATAATTACATAAAAATTAAGGATTAACAAGAGAATATAACTATAGTAAAATTAAATATCAATAAATAAATAAGTAAACTTAAATACAACATTTTTACTAGTGCCAAAGGGGAAAGCACAGAGACAGTTGTAGATTGTTCTATTATTGTAATATAAACATATTAAACTTGATATGGAAATGAAATACTTGCAAGACCTATTAAAAATTTAAAAAGTAAACAAGCTACTTACTTTTTAAATTAATACCTAATTCTTAAAGGTTAGTGTTTTGCATCATAAAATTATATGAATTCTCAACATTCTTGAAGTTATGTGTAACTCACTACTAATAATTTTTTATTTTTTATTTTTTATTTACAAACGTATCCCAGCCATACCCATATCCTATTTTCTTCGTATTGCCGTATCTATATCATATCATATCCATATCTCGTATCCGTATCCGTGCTTCGCACCTATGAAGCTCCGATACTTCAAAACAGGTGCCGTAGTGGTGTCAGACATGGGGACATGGTGGGACAATAGGGATACGTACAAAACACACCACAAGGCGTGTCCCTTTATTTAATTAATTAATTTTTTGATGGATGTTGGATGTTGGAATGTTAGTGCTTTTGATTTGATGGATGTTAGATGTTGAATGTTCATACTTTTTTCTTAAATTTAAATAATTAATAGATCATCCATAAAAGTGCATAAAGAATAAGAGTAAACTTAAGAGTTACGTTTATTTATTTAGTATTATTATTATTTTTAATATTTATATTGAATTTGTATTAATTTTTGTTAATTTTAATTGTTTGTGGATGTAATATTAATCTATATAGCAATAGGTAAGAATATATATATATAATTTCTTCCCATGCATGACCCCGCTGTGCCCCTTTTTTTGAATTCACTGTTCCTGTGCTTCTTAGTATCTCACAATCAATGTTTATTGGTATAATTTTTTTTATACTAAAAGTTAACTTAATAGTGGTTTTATATATATATATATATTGAATTAGGATTCATTTTTGTTAATTTTGATTGTTTGTGGATATAATATTAATCTACATATCAAATAAGAATATATATATACATATAAATTTATTGCCGTGTCCCCGTTGAGCACAATTTTTTGAAATCACCATGTCTTACTGGTATAATTCTTTTACGCTAATATATTTTTATCTCTTAGGTTTTGCCATAAAGGCTATGAAGTGATAGGATATACAAGAGGATATTTCCATGGCTCAATGAACTATTAGTTAATAACTGAATTACAAACCAATATCATATGCTGTGATAACTTTCTTCCCAAGTCACTTCATTGATGACCTTCGAGTTTCAATGGATTGTCTTAAAATCTCAGATTCAATTTTTCCTTTAATTCTTATCATGGAATCTATTGGAAAACATCGTATAAGTAAAATATATGTAGATGAATGTGTTTCAGAAGTTATGCAGCAGAAGCAATATGATGTTGCCTATAAATTCCTTAATTAATTGGAGTATTAGTTTATTTTGGTCCCATCTGGTGTTCTGTTGATAACTATAACCAACTTAATGATTTTGTATATTGCTTGTTTCAGGGATTTCTTGATTTACGACTGAAGAAATGGATTCGCAACTTTTTAACTCGATGCTTGGCAATAGTCCCTAGTCTGATAGTTGCATTAATTGGTGGCTCTGCTGGAGCTGGACAGTTAATCATTATTGCTTCGGTAAATATTCTTCCCTTCAATCTTTTTAGCTCTCAGAGATGGATGCCCTTCCTAAACTTCTATATTTGTTCTTCTACATGGAAATATAGTAGGTTCACAAGATACTACGTTGCTTGCTATTTTTCCCAATTTGGTGTCAATATCTATCATTTATGTTGCATAATTTCACTATTAGGTGAAAAAAGGAAGCTTCTACTTTATCAAATGCATTCTTACTAATCTAAAATATGAAGTATTGGGAATCATAAGATTAATTGCTTTGATTTAGAATGCAATGAAAAAATAGATATAAAAAATATGATGAGGAAAAAAATATTTATTTAAGTATATATGGGTATAAATATTGGTTAAACAATTGGGATGGAAAAATTGTAAACATTTATATGCTGTTTCTTCTTGGACATGTCAAATGCCTCTATTTTTTTCTTATTGTATTTGTTAGTATTTAAAAATATCTTTTTGTCAAACAACTAAATTAAAGGGTAAATAAGTAAATTCATGTGTTTAATACTTAGTGTATTTGTAACGCCCCAAATTTCTAGCCCAAATAATAATACAACAATCATGGCTCTTTCAAGAAAAACCGAATATAAATCTCCAAACTTACATTACATGATACAATAGTTTTTCATGCACCAATACATTAATCCAATAACAAGTAAATAAACAAATAAATACCCCCAAGAGGTTTACAAGTTTCCAAGGCTTGACCCTGATTACACAAAACGGTTATTTAAATCCACACAAACACAGCCCTTGGCTTACACACAGTCACAGCAAAATGAGAGTATTGTACTCCCAACACACATATTTCCACGCCCCTAGTTTGGTAGGATCACCACATCTTTTCCTGCACAAAAATCCCGTAGGATAAGCATAAAGCCCAGTAGGAAATTCTTAACAAAGTATATACATTTTATACAAGTCTCAAGAGATGAAATGCACATGCCATGCTATGCCTTTTTTAAAGATAAATCACATTTTTATATTTTGAAAACTATCATGCTCAATAATATCATGCAATTTTAATTGTTCAAAATTTAACAATTTATTTCAAGGGCGGTAAATACGATTCTGGTAATCCCTAGGTCGGGGTCTGCAAGTAGACTATATACAAGTATTACTAATTTGTCATTTTTACTAGCATTGACTGAAAGGCTCGATATTTAGAATCTGTCATTTTTACCAGTATTAACTAGAAGGCTTGACACTTCTTCAATTTCATCTACACCACCTGTCAAGATTTACCACCGTATTTACCCCAAAACCAATTCATGAAAACTTGTTTCTCAACATTCTTTTCTCAATGCAAGTTTTGAAATCAACTTTCAAAGTTTAATGTAATCAAATGAATTGATATGCCAATAACACAAGATGAACATAAATACGTTTATTCCAATTCATCATACAAGGAATAACAAAATTCCCTCTTCTCAAATATCTTCAACAATTAGTCATTTCAAAACTATTTCAACGTTTTGAACAATAATTTTTAAAATGAACAACAATTCTCATATTCCTTAATATAAATAAGAAATTTTCCAAACATCCATTTATTTTGACACACAAAATAAATATAATAATATCATTCATGGATTTTCACTCTCTTAAAAAAAAATTCCCAAATTCTAGGTTTTCTCACCAAATCTATACAACTCAAATCTTTTGAAAGAAAACTTTCCAAAATCATCTTCTCTTCACTCAACGAAGATCAAAACCCATAAGATCATTTTAAAAGAATAAGAGACAAACCCACTTTCAAAATCGCTCAACTTCTTGAATTAATAATCAATTTTCAAAACTACCGAAGGATGATTTCGAAAATCATCTAGATTTTGTAAAAATATATATATAACTCTAAGAAAATCCATACCTCAAGTTTTGAAAAAGAAATGAGATGAAACCCCCAAAATCAACGGTGTTCAAACTCGATCTTCACCGCACACAATGAAACCCTCGAGGAGCTAACCAACTTTGATGAAGAATTTAGGTCCAAATCCCAAAGGATTTGAAGAAATCAAAGATCTTGTGAGGTTTTTGGTAAGAAATGTAGAGAGAAGGGAGAGGAAATGTTTTTAGAGAGAGAGAGATATACAAAAGTGAATAAATTTCGGATCTCACCAACCCACCGCACCTCACTCCCACACTTGCTTTTTTAGCAGTGTGCAAGCTGTGCTCTTCCCTGAAATCTGCACGTGCGGCTTGCTCTTCCGCTCGAGTGGACAAGTAACTTCGAATGCATTTTGCATTTTTGTTTTGGGGGCACTGCCCCTCAACCCCGCCAGGGCGTTGCCCTAGGATTGCCAAGGGCACGCCTTGGACCCCAAGTCGACCGGGCGCCGACCCCACCAAGGCGCCCTTGACCCACCAAGGCGTTGTCCTCGACTCGTGAGCCGACTGCAGCTCGACCCCCAACATACTCAGCGAAGTGGCAAAACTGGGATCGTTACAGTATTCTTCCATACCTTGATATATAAAGGCTAGGTTAATATTATAAAATATAAATATATTTAAATACAAATATGTAGCTTTGAAAAATAATTGTTAATCATTATAATGTTGGTGTCATGTGCTTCTCTCATATATAAATACTTTGATCCTTAATACCTTTGTGAAAATGTAATGCATGACATACATATTTTGACGAGTGAAAATAATAATATTATTTTTCACAAAAATTTAAATATATATAAAAATCTAGAGTTGTTTTTAATCATAAATTTGTATATGAATGATACACACAAAAATATACAATTATCGATCAACCGACTTTCAAGTACAAATTAATTTTTCTCCTAGTTAATCAAGTAACATTGTACAAGTGAAATCATGACCTTTCTCTTACCAACACAGACCAGTCTCCAACTTTGTATGTTTGAAACACAATCACACTAACTTAAGTTAAAATGCATGCATGCAGGGTCGGCCCTGAGGGCAGGCAAGAGAGGCCTGCGCCTGGGTCTCCTAAATTTGGGCTAAAAATAGGGGGCCCTAAATATAATTTTGTATTTTAGATATAAAAAAAAAAGCCCAAATACTATAGGCCCAATTGAACACAAGGCCGCAAAAAAAGCAACAAGACTAGATTTTTTTTTTTTTATAAAATATTTGTAATATTGCTTCCTATCTTAATACATGAAAATAAATTTTTATTTATAATTTTAATCATTATATGTGCAAGTAAATTTTTTTTTTGTGATTACAAACAAATAAAAAATTGTAACTTATCATTTTATCCATGATTTTTTTTTTTTTTTCAATGTAAGAAGGCCCCATTTCCGAAGTGTCGCCTTGGGCCCCCCTAAATCTCAGGGCCGGCCCTGCATGCATGCACGTACTTTGAGAACTCTTTTTGTGCCAATTCACACATATGCAAGATACACAAGTAATCTCTGAAAATACCACAATTACATTAGGGTTTTGAGTGAATTTTTTCTTCATATTTTAGTTAATATTTTTTACTGTTTAGATGCACCTAAGAACTAAAATATATCTATCATTTATGTTGCATAATTTCAGTATTATGTGAAAAAAGAAGCTTGTTACTTGATCCTTGGTGATCCTTGGTTTATGAGTGATCTAGTTCTTCTTTTTTTTTTTTTCCCTGAAAGTTCAGATTCTTCTTTGCACAAGTGGTCAATCTACTTTTCTTTTTGTTGCTGAGATAACTGGGATAAAAGTAAACCAAAGCTTTCAGATCTATGTCTTTTTTGGTTTGGTTTTCAGATAAACCATACAGTTCCTTTGTTTTTAAGTGGCTAAAATGTCAATTTAACATTGAATAAATACCGTCATGTCAAGCCAAATCCCTGGCTACAACAAATAAAGACAATTGTTAAAAACTATTGATTTTCATTCTTTCATGCACATGAATCCCTGGCTACAACAAATAAAGACAATTGTTAAAAACTATTGATTTTCATTCTTTCATGCACATGACTCACAAAGGAGATGAATCTTTTGTACAAATTGAGTAATGGTTTTGCATGTCAACAAACTCAGAGCAGACTTCTTTGTTCTTGTTATCTTGCCATCATTTTTAATTTTTAAAGCAAGCTAACATTTGATGATGTCTTGACAGATGATTTTATCATTTGAACTCCCTTTTGCTCTTATTCCACTTCTCAAGTTCACAAGCAGCAAGACCAAGATGGGGACTTATGCCAACTCAATTGCTGTAAATTTCTTCTCAACTCACTAATTGCATTGTTTTTCTTTCATAGACATGATCTAAGCATTGTATGATTTGTTGCAAAACTTGCATAAGCAATTAAGCATTGGTGCATGCATGTATATGTGCACCTGGGCATGTGCACGAGGGTGTGTGTGATAAAGTAAGAGGGTGATATGTAGATATGACAGAACAATCAGCTTGCAAATGATGATAAAGTGAGGGCTTCACAGAAAGGTTTTGTCTAATTGTTGCATTTACTGGTTGGACATGAAATCAATAGATGTTAGTTCAGCTTAAAGTTTCGTCAAAATCAGAAGACACCAAAACCTGGAGACGTGGATATGATCAAATAGCCTTTTAATTTCATGTATGGATTTTCTGCCAGAACATTCTGATCAATTTTCACAAAAGTCAGTCGTTCCAGTCGCTCTCTCTCTCTCTCTCTCTCTCTCTCTATGAAGCATGGACACTCCAAAATCAGTGCCATGGCAGTGTCCGACACGGGGACACACCAGATGACGTGTCCCTTTAATTTAATGATTTTTTTGTAGGGGACACAGCAGGGACACGCGTGACACGGCAGGGCTTTTTTTTTTTTCTTTTTTTCTTTAGTGCTTTTGTGAAAAATATTGTTGTTGAATGTTTTCCCCTTCTCGTCTTAGTTCTTGTTATCGTCTATTATGACTTTTTTGTGAATTTTTTGTGAATGGATAAGCTATTAATTTGTTTAAATATAATGGTTATATTTATTGAATTAATGTTACTATGTTAGTGTTTGTTAATTTTAATTTAGGATGAATGTAATATGTATCTACATAACACATAAAAATATATAAAAATAAATAAAATAAAATTCGTCGTGTCTCCCGCCGTGTCTATGTCCCCATTTTTTAGAAATTGCTGTGTCCCGTGTCCGTGTCCGTGCTTCATAGCTCTCTCTCTGTCTCTCTCTGTCTCTCTCTCTCTCTCTCTCTCTCTCTCTCTCTCTCTCTCTCTCTCTCTCTCTCTCTCTCTCTCTCTCTCTCTCTCTGGATTTAATTCAAAAGTAAACCAATCAGTGGATAAGAATTTCTATAGTGTTAGATTTTGGATGTTGAAGTGTGTACTAAAGCCTTGGATGTCATCAGTAGGAAAGCCTTGTATCCTATATGTTACATGGACTCTTCAAAATAAATGAAATAACCATGTCAGACACCCGACAATTGGACAAGGATGCGAGATATGTGTCCGATACTTTCCATCAGACACTTTTTATATATTTCTATGTGACTCTATTATTACATGTATGTATTCTTGTATAATTACTATGAAATTAGTAAAATGCCTTTTTTAACACTGTATGTTACAACACTATTTTATCTCACATAATACATTAAAAATATAAAAATATGACCTTTTTTGCCAAGTTTGTGTGCCCTGGAATTGGAGATTTGATGGGACGGACCTCTAGATATGCACTCACACTTGACACCCTTACCCAAAGTAATGTATTTGTGCATACTGCATAGTTTCCTTTTTTGCAGTGCATGGCTCTGCATATTTTTTTTTTTACGTATCTTTATTTTATCCTTTTGCAGATTTCAGCAGCTACTTGGATCATTGGATCCTTGATTATGGGCATAAATATATACTATATTGCAACCAGCTTTGTCAAATTGCTTCTTCATAGCCATTTAAAAGTCGTAGGCATGGTGTTCTGCGGAATATTTGGATTTTCAGGGATTTTGGTTTATTTGGTTGCAATTGCATACTTGGTCTTCCGGAAAAATAAAGAGGCGACACACCTTCTAGCATTAACTACACCTGAAAGTCGTCAAATGGCAAATGAGGGTGATGATAGTCTACCTAGAGAGGATATAGTAAGCATGCAGTTGCCTGAACGGGGGACTAACGTAGATTTTGACTGATGGACGAGTAAGCAAGGTAGATTAGGGATATAGAATCTAAATCATTCATAGATTGTTGCTCATGAATTCAGTTATTGAATTTTTGCCTTTCATCATTTTGGATATTGAGGACAGTGTGGTTGAGTACTTGGTATTTTAATAAATCATTCTTAGATTGTTGCTCATGAAATTCAGTTCTAGATGTGGTTTTTTGCCTTTCATCATTTAGGATATTGAGGACAGTGTGTTTGAGAACTCGGTATTTTAGCTAGGTCATTCTGTTATTGTTTATCAATTGCCATTGAGTCTTGAATTGCAATATTAACTACGAAAATTGTCTAGCATATCTGTTTGAAACTGGCAACTAGTTGCTAGATAATTATGTTAGAATTGTATAAATCATTATTAACTCAGGTTTGATTTCATAATTTAGAAACAGATGTCCGAGTCATCGTAGAAGACAAACACCATATCGTGCAACATTGATTTGATTCTGTTTAGTTATCATAAATATATGATTTTGTGCACGTGTTTTTGGAATATCATATAGAATCATTGTTCAAAAGTTTTGCTTTTTACGAAATCTAAATAGGAACTTTTGAACTGTTGCTAAAAGTTTCGTACAACCGTCCAACAAGCATATTCCATGCTGCATGCATTGAACACACAGTACATGTGCAAAGCGTGACGCTTAGATTCTATGAAGTACTAAGAAACCCTTAGTGTTATAATATTTAAGTAAATTATGTGAGCACTTTCTTTTCTTTTCTTAAGTTGCTTAATTATTTCCATTTTTTTTATTTCCATATTGCCTCAGTTACCTTCACCTTTAAATACATAAAAGTATACAGTGTATATATTTGAATGCATAATCTATCTGTTACAATTGTGGAGGACAGTATCGTGTTGATTGAGTGTTACAATCTGACCTTGGATATTATTTGCAAAAAGATGCATAGGCTGTGCTATGGTAAATATAAGTGTTTATTTGTGTGCTCCCTGTCTGTATCTGCGTATATATACTAGCACTGGGGGTAAATGTGATGCGTGTGCAAATATATATAATTTAGTAATGAAAAAGATGAATAGAAATAGTTTGTAAAATTTTAAAGGGTAAATTGTAGTAAATCCCCCTAAACTAAGGCTCATTTCCACTTTGCCCCCTTGAACTTCAAAAGGCAACAATTAATTGCCTTGAATTATTATCTTGTTACACTTGACACCTTTTGTTAGGATTCTATCTTGGGATTTAAATGGAATCAGGTCATGTGTGAAGTACATAACACACTTACTGATTTTTATTGGTTTTTTTGGGACAATAATGTCCTTATCTAGTGTCCAATTTGCAACTTGTCTCCCTTATTTTAGTGGCAAGGTGCAAATGAGTTTGTTATATAAGGGCATTATTACTCTAAAAATTCAATAAATATGTCATGTGCTTTACATATGATTTGATTGTGTAAATTTCTAACAAAATCCTAATATAAGAAATTAAATGTAACAAGATAATATTTTGAGATGGTTAACAATTGAGGGTTGAAATTCAATGGGGTAAAATATAAATAGGTTATAGTTTAAGGAGGTTTATTGTAATTTACCCAATTTTAATTATATAAATCAGTTTACTCATGGTAATTTCATCCTATTGACAATTATCAATCTGATATGCATTTTCAGAAAGAGAAGAAATGTGACAGAATAAGGCGACTACACCAAATCAAATGTTTACTTTATATGATAGAATAGATACATACTAAGCAAAGCTTGTGCAACTAATTTTGGTGGTTTATTCCATTGTCATTGTTGAAAAAGATTGTTAGAACCATCTTGAGTTATCTCAAAGACTTGTTATATAAATAGGAATAGAAAAATGTTTGGAAACTCTAATTGAGTATTCCCAATCCATCTTTGATGACGTGGATTGGATCACGTGGAGGGGTAGACTCACACTCCTCATCCCTCCTCTTTCTATTCTTGGAAAAAGATTGAGACTCCCTTTTCCTTGACTTTCACTACCACCAATGTTTGGGATTGGCCAACAATTTGCTTTTTGTATTATTATTATTATTTTTTTTTCTTCTATCACTCACTGACATGTGTTTGTGGGAGTTGTGGGGGTCAAGAAAAAATGAGTCTATCATTTCTGCTCTATTCTCTCTCTCTTTCATCTCTAATGAGATCAAAATGGGAGTGATGTATCAGAAGATATAGCACCATATATTTATATATATTGATATATGTGGAGATAGCGAGATGATTGTTGGTAAGACTATTGAAATGAATGAAGTAGTTGCACAGAAACAACTTCCCCCCCACAATGGTTTTTGTGGAGCAGAACGTTCAAAGCATCTCATTCACTTCTTTGTACGGCACACCAAATCGGTATATTGTTGACTTTAGATTGCTAGAGATGTGCACTGTGGAGAAGCAGTGTACAAATGTTTATGGTATTCTTAATAGTTGGACCACTCTTTCTCCTCCTCTTCTTCTTCTTCTTTTCAAACTTGGTGCCCATCAAATTTATTTATGCTGTATTTAGTTGGGGGATTTGAAGAGAGATTTGAAAAAGAAAAGAGAAAAAGGTGTGTGAAACTAAGTGAAATATAGACATTTTATTTACATTTCACCTATCTTTTCCATTTCCAAAAAGATACCTATCTTTTCCAAATTCCTCTCTCAAATTCTCCAACCAAACACAGCATTAATCTCTCATTTTCAACTACAACCTACTACCTTACTTGTTTATTATTATTCTATTTTGGTATTATTAATTAAAAAAAGAATAGGAAAAGTCCAAAATGATTCTATAGCTTGTCTATTTGTATTGAAATATTCTCACTAGTTTTGTGTACACATTCTTTGTTTGAAATTTTCGATAGTTTTCCATCATGCTTAATATTGAATACACTGCCCGACCGGCACACGCATCCCATATTGTTGGGTGAGAAAGAAAATAGTTAGCATCATATGTGCCTTGCCAAATTTAAATTGCCCATACTTCATTGTTTTTTGATTTTTTGGTTTTTAAATTAGAATAGTATCTTATGCCTACTTTAAAGAATACTTTGCAGCTGGGTAATGTAATTTGAATATGAGAACTCTTATGTATGTTTTCATAATCTCTTTTTTTTATCAAAAAAAAAAAAAAAACTTTGCCAGCTTTATGTATTGATTAGTTTTATACACTAACTTCCCCAGGCTGGGTTTGGTTGATGATTTTATATAGAGATTTAGAAAAAAAATAATAATAAAAAGATAAGTAAAATATGAATAAAATATAATTGCATTTTACTTACGTTTTACACACTTTTTTTCGTTTTATTTTTAAATCTCTCACTAAATCTATGAACCAAGCACAATCGCAATATTTAGAAAAAAAAATACATTGAGTAATATAATTAAATTGGTGAATTATATTAACGGTCTCTATAATTTGGGTATTGCGTCACTTTGATCCCTAACTTTTCAATTGTGACACATTTGATCATGAATTTTAAATCTTGTTCCAAATAAGGACAATTGAAGATACTATTGCTCAATTTGAAGGGCAAAGTCGTCAATTTGATAAAATATAAACTAAGTTGACAAAAATAAATGTTAAAAAAATATTTTTGGATTTTTTAAAATTATTTCTACCCACAAAAAATGAAATTATGTAAAATTGATAAAATTTTTAGACATTTATTTTATTTTTTTTACCAAATTAATTTTTATTATGTGTTTGGATGATGATCATGTAATGGGTGGTTGTTTTTATTTTCATTAAATTAGTTTCTATTTTTCCAAAACTCAAATATGACAACAACTTTGATATCATTATTAAACCAATCTATTAGATCAAAAATTCAAAAACGATAAACATTTCATATATTAAATATATTAATTACACATTAAAAGTCTAACAATCACCTATTATATGATTATCATTTAAACACATAATAAAAATTAATTTGGTAAAATAAATAAATATCTAAAAGACTTATCAATTTTATATAATTTTATCTTTGGTGTGTAGAAATTATTTTTAAAAATTCAAAAATATTTTTTTGGAATTTATTTTTATCAAATTAGTTTATATTTTATCAAATTGACAACTTTACCCTTAAAATTGAGCAATGATATCTTCAATTGTCCTTATTTAGAACAAAATTTAAAATTCAAGATCAAATATGTTACAATTGAAAAGTTAGGAACTAAAGTGATACAAGTCTCAAATTATAAAGACTGTTAGCGTACTTTGTCCTAATTAAATTGATTTCCTTTAATGTTTTAATTCCTATAACATTCAGCTTTTTTTTTTTTTTATCAACAATTTATTATTAGTATGGATTGAAAAATGATAGACATTTCTCTTACATTTGAAATATATATGTTGGCCATGTTTATCTCTGAACTTGCAAACTACTTGCATTAGTTTTAATCCTTTTAGTTTCACTGGAAAAAAAAAAGTTAATATAATTACGCTAAATTTGTGAAATTTATTATATTTTCTTTAAATCTCAAGGTTGATTAGTTTGATTTGCCCACTGAAAAAATATTCAGCTTCATAATTTGAATTTATGGTGTAGACATAAATTTAGTGAGATATCCATCAAACTAGAATAAGTTTGATCTTTGTTGGGTTTCTAATTTGGTATATTGTTTACTTTTATTTTAATAAAACTGCCTATAACTTTTTTTTAAAAAAAATAAAAATAAATAAATAAATTTGATCCATATTTTTAAATTAGGCACAATTTTCTGAAAATAATAAACCAAATCAAACTAAATTGTGTGTCCCAAGCAGGTAAAGTTGGCTATTATTCTAAGATTCATATTCGAAGGATTGGATTTATACATGGTGACTGTGAAGCTGTCTAACACACCATTCTCTTCCTTTTCCGGGTTTGAGACCTGTTTGTTATGTAAAAAAATAAAAAACTAAAGACAATACAGGCAGAGTTTTTTATGAGAACAATACCAAAAAATAAACACCACAACCTTCCATACATTATATTTATATATGTGATTAAACTTGAAAGTACATAATCAAGTAGAGGATCATGGCATTGATACAAAACAGAAAGAAATCCTCATATTCTTGATTAGTATTCTCTGTGGCTACAATTTTTATTGTATTAAAGGCTTGGACTAGTGCTCTCACTTCATGGCAGCAACAACATAAGATAACACTCAAGACTGAATACGAATAACAGATTCATCGTGTTGCAGAGCTACTGGGAGGTGACCCTTCTCTTGCAGGCTCTTCACTGTCTCGTACAGGGATTGCTTCACCGGTGTGAATTCCAAACCCAAGTCCTTCAGCTTTTGATTCGAGATTTTGTATCGTTTGACCCTTGGCTTTGTTTCATCCTTGCACCTGCATTTACCAAAATACAAACATCCCCACACATTTTATTTTCTAAAACAACAAAAGTGTTTTTCAACCATTACCCCATTATGAGTTAGGGATGCAAATAAATCAAACTGTTCATGAATAGCTCAAGCTCTACTCAATAAAGCTCAAACACAATAATTAGATTGAAAGGCATGAGTAACTGATCCATATAAAGATCCAAATGGTAATTGTAATCAACTAAATACAAATTTGAATGGATGACAATGGGTGGGAATCATATTTTCTATTATCGAAAGAGATTATAATTATAATGCTATTCAAGTCATAACCATATATTCTAATCACAAAGCAAAACTTTTAAAAACTAAAAAACTAATTATGATAAGCAATGATGCTCTTTGAGCTGCTTCCAACTACTTTGGCCAAATGATAGCCCTGTTTGGTAGAGCAGGAGAAAGTGCTTATAACTTATGCCTAAACAATTTATAGTTATAACTTTCAAATTTGTCGATTTCCACTTTATTCTTAAAGCATCTCTGCCCCTCCTGCCCCACCAAAAAATAAGCTAATTTCTAACTTTCACAAAACTATAAGCTATAAGCTATAAGCTAAACCAAACACATCAAAATAACTTAAATTGTCGAAAAAAGAAATAAGCTATAAATAATTTACGCAAAAGCAGGCGCGATATCGAAGATCCTCGGTGCCCCACTATCTAAAATTTTCCAATTTTAAGTTTTTTTTTTTTTTTGTAGGAACACATTATCCAACCCACACAGATAATCCAGTGTTAAAATTTTTTTTTTTTTTTTCCTTGGAATGAATTTAAAACCATGACGTCCTAGTTTCAACTCTTTGTTGCGTCCGATATGTGCTAAATTACAAGAGTCATGTAGGCTAAGCAGCAGTTTGATACCAATCAAAATTGGGACCCATTTTGTCCTCAATGCTACACTCTGAGACCCATCATCCCCATAATTTTCTGTCATTTCTAGAAAATATAATTGTTTAACATGACAAAGACCAAAAAGGTATCTCATTCAACTATTTGTCGAGTCCTTATGATGGAAACATATGGTAGTTAGATACATCAATATGGCTGCTAGTATGACGATGACTTATTCGTAGGTGAGAACTCTCAAGGCACACAATTTGTTTATATATTTGTGGGGTCAATCAATGAGGTTCAAATGTGCCTGCTAATGATTATATATTGTTTGTCAAAGTTGGTCACCCACAAACCCACCACAAACAATATGCGAACTTTACGTTCCCAACATGCTTATCCCACAGTTTTTTAGGGCTCAACTTTTGTTAAGGTAAGCTTATTTAGGGTTACACTTCAAATCCTTCAAAACAAATTCCATTAGATCTTTGAAAAATGGGTATGTATGGATGTAGGTATTATAACAAGGGACTTCTTCAACAATTTTGGCATTTAAAATGTGACAAACTAGTCATGTCATATTAATTTTCAACTCATATGGTCCAATGGGAAGGTCAAACATTAGGCCTCACAACTTATTCAAAAGACTGCCACTAAAGGCATTGTTTCCTACAAATAGAGGAATTTTTCAAGAATTTTAAATACTAGCTGTTGGGATCCGGGATCCCCCCAAGACCTTTGCGGAAATTAAACCAAGAAGAAAAACACACCCACACTCAAGGAGACACAATATTTTACGTGGTTCGGCCTCAATGCCTACGTCCACGGGAGAGTAGCCGGTTTTCACTATACCAATTTGGAGATTACAGAAAGATTAAATTAGAGGAGGAGCTCACACTCTCCTCACTCACCCACTCTCCCGTCTCCCTCGCTCACACCGAGGGAGACGGGTCTCTCCGTCTCACATCTCAACACCTCTTTGGTAGTTGCTCACTCTTGGCTCTCTTCTCTCTCTCTCTCATTTGTCTCTCCACTCTACCTCACAATATATAGACTTAGAAGGTAGAAGAGAGGGGCTGCTGGCCATCACATGGCCAGCCCTTGTTGGTTGGCAACATCACATGGAAAGCACCTTTGCAACATGTTGGCAGCTAACTCTTGCACATGATGAAGCCCCTTTGCCAACCCTTGTGTATTGGCAGTAACATGCACTCACATTCCTCACATGGGATGATGAGTGTCCAACACTAGCTACATAGGTTAAAACTACAAGTTATTTGTTAATTGCTATGTACGAATCCCCTATGTGAGACCCATCAAAATGCAAGGAAAATCTTTTGTTTAGCACTTGAGAAGTAAAATTTAAGGGCAAATAATGGTTCACTGAACTTACTTTAGAGGAATGGGATACTCTGGAAAGAACTTAGCTAGAATTTCAACCACATCACCTCGGTGAAGCACACTCTCGGCACAAAGGTACCTGCCAAAGGCGGAAGGAGTCTCGTAGACTAGTATGTGTGCCAGTGCCACATCCCTGACATGCACGTAGGCTTGGACCAAGTTGGCGTAAGTCTTTGTCGAGCCATTCAGGTACTTGAGAATATGAATAATGCTAGCATTGACGGTGGATTGCAACAACGGTCCAAGCACCAATACCGGATTTACCACCACTAGGTCCACCCCTTTCTCCTTCGCAACATCCGTCGCCGCCTGCTCCGCCACTGCCTTCCCATAGCAATACCAATTCTACATTTCCATGTCATGCATCAACATAAAGCTCATCATTTTTAGTGCCATTGTGACATATTAGTTTTCAATATTTGTACAAGATAACTCAAGAAGGCTACGATTAAAATAAACAAGTGTGACAATGCTCCCAAATTCGGAAAATTATTGCATACTAGGAGGATGCCACGTGACACTGTCATGTGGTACCTTTCACCACTCACAAATGTATATAAAAAGATTTCTCAATTGATTGGGCATTGTATTACCAAACTAGTTCTTTTTCTAGCAAATTTCCATATGCAGATATTATTTTTACAAGCCAAATTGCACAGATAGAAATCAATGTAGAATAATTATAAACCTTAGTGTTCTTGCAGAAATCAAGATCACTCCAGCAGCTCTCATCGACAATGGTGTCAGGTCCCCGTTTAGGATCCATGGTCACTGCACCAATTGATGAAGTGAACACCACGCGCCGAACCTTGGCTTCGGCTGCTGCAATTATCACATTCTTTGTTCCATTCACTGCCGGCTCCACCATTTCTTCCTTCAAATTTTTTAACACCATTTCCATCAATCCCATGTCACAAAAAACAATAACAAAAAATGTTTGGTTGCTGAGAAAATAAAGGAAAAATCAAGTAACCATAATTTTCTGTCTTTAGAAAAATTTCCCAGTATTTGGAATTCAACGAGCGCCACCTCATTGTATCAATTATTGTTTTGGGATGGCAAAGGGATTTGGGTTTAGTTGTGATGATCTTTCACTGTTAGATGCATATCTTTTTCCAAAAAAGTAAAACCCAGATAGAAATCAATATTTTGAATTCTAATTGGCACTTTTTTCCCTCCTTTTTCTCTCCAACCAAACAGAGGGTTGGCGAAAAATTAAACAAAAAAACTTACTGGGTTATCAGTAACAGGGCAAGCAGTGTGGAAAACACCATCACACCCATTAATTGCTTCGCGTAAACTCTCGAAATCAAGAAGATCAGCTCTGCATAGAGTTAATCTCTCCTTTGCTCCTTCAAGCTCTCTCAAATGAGAGTTCTTTGGATCATCTACAACCATAAATACACCCAATTAACAACACACACACACACACACATACATAGTAACTCTCTATCTGAATATAAACTTGAAAAATTAAAGCTCTTTGCCTGGATTTCTGACAGTTCCTCTGACAGAATAGCCTTTTTCCAGAAGAAGTTTGACAATCCATGAAGCTATGAAGCCTCCGGCACCGGTGACGCAGACTGTTTGGTCCGAAACTGACGGCATAGTGACTTTTCCGGCGAGAGTTAGGGGTTGGTATTTTGGTGACGATTGAAAAGGTTTGGGAATAAGGGGTTGTTTGGAACGAAAGAAACACGTATAGAAGGCTTGGAAAAAAAATGAACTCGTACCCCTTGTATTTATAGGGAAACAAATGTTCACCAACTCACGCACCACTGTTGAAGACAAACTGTGCTGTGGACGGACGCAATCAATTCCTTACCTCTTTAAAATTAATTATTTAAATGGGAAAAGTTAGGAATCATCAAAATTATTATGAAAAATTTATGATCTTTAGATTATCTTGATTAGTGTGTGGTGTTTTATTCTAAGTATAATTCAAGAGTCACAAAACTTTCATGATTATTTTTATGAAAGGTTTTTCATGATACCTTTAAAAATCTTATTTACAAATATTATGATAGCTATTTAAGATTTTTTGAATCAATAAATACTATTTAATAAAATTGATAATATTATCAACTTTTTTTTTATTTTTAAAACTAAGAATATTATCAATTTTAAATGGTAATGTTTTAGATAATTATTTCACTAACTGATGAAAAAAAAACAAAATATGAGATTAAACGCTTTTGTCCTTCTACTTATTAATTTGATTTAACTATCTAATAAAATTAAGAATATTATCAGTTTCTCCAATTTTAAAACTAAGAACATTATCATTTTTTCATTTTTAAATTTTTAAATTTTTTTTTCCAATTTTACACATCAATATTTCATCATCATACTCTTTTATAGACACAAAATTTTTAGTTTTGCACAAAAAAATAATTTAATTTTTTCAAAAAAAAAATTTTTTGCACATAAATTAATTTTTTTATTTCTTATTTTTTAGTTTTTTCAATTTGAAAGTTGACATTTTAAAGTTTTAAAAAGTAAAATAAATGTCAAATAATCATGTTCCTTTATAGATAATCATAAATGATAAATAGTCATTATTTGAAAGAATTTCAACTATTAAAAATTTAATGGAATTTAAAAATTCAAAAAATCTTAATTAAGACTTAATAAACTATGAGTTTATAAATTAAGACTTGTATGTAAATACCTCTAAAAATTAGAAGTCACAATTATACATATATATTCCTGATAATCAGATGGATCAATTATGTGTATATCGACTAATCTCGAGACCAATTGCCCACAAATGACTTGAAGGGAGTATATTCTTACGTCCCAAGTCACAAATATCATTATCTCAATTTTTAGATAATTAAACTTTTTTAAGAATAATGTTTTGTGTCCCTAAAAAAAGTACCCCTAATACCCCTAATTTCCTTTTTTAGTAACTTTTTTTTTTTTTCTGTTTTTCTGTTTTCTTTTTTCTTTTTTTTTTTTTTTTTTTTTTTTTTTTTTTTTTTTTTTTTTTTAGAAATGGGAATTGGGATTGATGCCCCCAATTCGAACTCTCCGCGGTGCCCAATCAGAGAAAGCAAGTTTTTAATTTATCTAAATTATTTTTCTTTAATAAATTATAAGTAGAAAATGCACACTAAAGAGGGTCAGAAATCATGGGTCGCTCAAAGATGTGGGTTCGATAGGCCCACCCAATTAGGCCCGGTCAAGCCCAAGCCCAACTTGAGACTCTAAGCCTGGGCCTTGGCTGCTTGTTTTGGAGCTCAATCTGCGTGGCCCACTCAAGGCTCGACTTGCTTGAGGCTCGATGTCATTTTTAGTGGAAAAATAAAATTTTGTTGAAAAAATTTAAAAAATGTTTAGGCCCACACCAAAACTAAGCCCGGGCCCATTGACCTGGCCCGCCGAAGGTCCAAATACCCCCTAAGCCTGGCTTGGTTTTCTGACCCATGACCCGGCTCGACCTAACTCAAATTTTGATAGAAGCCCTCACAGCCCAATAAGGACCAGGCCAAATTTACGCCCTTAACGCTAAACAGTTTGAAACATATTTTATAATTTTTTTAATAAACGACTCATATAAATTAAACTAAACAATTCTTATCAAACAAATAATGTCTACCATATAACAAATTAACAATTTATGGGATTTAGTTTTTATCTCACAATTGTGTAAAAATGGTTAAGATAACTATGTTATAACAATAAATAGGGCACTCAGTTCATAAATTCAAATTTGAATTTTGTTTGACCAAAAGTCTAAACGTTAAAATATTTTGTCCATACGAACAAACTCTTGCAAAATGACCAAGTTACCATGTATATGGTATACACGGTTAAACCAAACTAATCCATTTATGGTGTGTTTATTTAGATGGGCTGGATAAAGAGGGATTTGAATTTACCGGACTGTTAGTTCTGAGATACATTGTCCCCGGATTATTTGGTTGAACTGGATTTGTATCCCATATTTGTTTAGTCATGTAATTAGATGTCAGGAAAAGATTATTTGGTTGGATAGGATATGAATCCTATGTTTGTTTGGGATATTATAGAGAAGGATAAATGTTCAAATTACTATTTTACCGTTTTCAATTATTTACTAAGTAATAGCAATATTAAACGTATCTTTAATATTTTAATTATTTTTCACTAGATTAAATAAAAATTTATTTTATTTTATTTTTTGCAAAATTAAATAAATTTATTTCTTAATAAATAAATTAATTAAATATCAATAAAAATATGAGTTATTTTTTTAATTAAAATTTTAAATAAATTTATTTTAAAAAATAATAATATTTAAATAATGAAATTAAATAAAACATCTATTAAAATTTTAAATAATGAAATTAAATAAAACATTTATTAAAATTTTAAAATAAAACATCAATAAAATATCTATAAAAAATTATTTTAAAAAATTAAATAAATAAAACATCAATAAAAATTAAATAAAATTATTTTATTTTTATATTGAGACATTTAAATTTTATTCAATTTTACTTAGTATAATACATAATTAAATAATAGAAGGTCAAAATAATCATTTCACTACCTAATTCCATATCCCTCTTATCCTCCATTTGTGTCCCAACCCCCATGGGACACAATAGTCCAATGGATTTAGGACTAATAGTCCAGTGCCAAAATTTTGAATCAAACAATAGACTATTAGTCGGATGGATTAATAATCCAATCCCACCCTCAATCCTCAAAACAAACACCATCTTACTCTCTCTCTCTCTCTCTCTCTCTCTCTCTTCCGTCGACTAACCTGTCTGGGCGTGTTTGATTCGCCGGATTAAGGGGGGACTATCCACTATTTGGATTGTAATCCAAATAGTGCTCCTTATCCGCCGCTTGATTTTTTTTAGTCATGGGACTCTATGTCCAAATGACTCCTTATCTCCCATATGGGGGACTATTGTGTCCTAGGGGGGGTATGAGATAGTTTTTGGGGGACTATCCACTGTTGGGATTAGATGGTCAAAATGACCATTTTGACCCTCTACTATTTAATTATGTATTATATTTAATAAAATTCAATAAAATTTAAATGTCTCAATTTCAAAATAAAATAATTTTATCTAACTTTTTATTGATGTTTTATTTATTTAATTTTTTAAAATAATTTTTTATAGATATTTTATTGATGTTTTATTTTAAAATTTTGTTTATATTTTATTTAATTTCATTATTTAAATTTAATAGATGTTTTATTTAATTTCATTGTTTGATTATTATTATTTTTAAAAACAAATTTATTTAAAATTTTAATTAAAAAATAATATATATTTTTATTGATATTTTATTTATTTATTTATTTATTTATTTATTTATAAAAAATAAATTTATTTAATTGTGTAAAAAATAAAATAAAATAAAATTTTATTTAATCTAACTAAAAATAATTAAAATATTAAAGATATGTTTAATATTGCTCTTACTTAGAAAACAATTGAAAAAGGGTAAAATAGTCTTTTGTTCGTTTATCCTATCCAGTCCGTCCAACCAAACGTTGGATTCACTAAAAATAGTCCTTTCCAGACATCTAATTCCATGAAAAAACAAACACAGGATACATATCCAATCCAACCAAATAGTTCGGGGGATTCACAGTCCTAGGACTCAAGTACGATGGATTCTAATCCCTCCTTATCCAGTCCGTCCAATCAAACACACCCTCTGGCCATATTTGTTTGGGCGGACTGGATTAGCATTCCCATGACTAATAGTCCTAGGACTACGAATCCGTTGGATTATATATCCTATCTTAACTAATAGTCAAGTTTAAAATAATTAGTCCGTACTTCAATTGTTTAACCAAATATCGGATTAATAATTTTATTGGACTATTAGTTCAATCCCAAGCTCATGTCCACCCAAACAAACATAGCCGCCGCTCCTTGATTTTCCACTGCCGTGTGACCACCACTAATGGACCACAACTTCTGTCGCCATCCATATCGGTGTCATTGGTCTTGGAGTTCACATCACTTCATCCGATCTGTCACTATGGATTTGTGGCCTGATCGCCTAAATTCTTCTGATTAACGACTACAATATCTTCGTTCTCGTCCCCGTCCTCGTCAGCTAAATCTAATATGAAACTATGTCCTCTCTTAGAGTTTATGAGTCTTTAACGTTCAATCGGTACCTCTCACGGTATTACAGATCCAAAACCCTAGAGTTTTTCAGAACTTCACCAGCAATGGACAGTTCCTCTGCCTCGATCCAACCGTTGTTGCTCCGATAGGGAGCATTTTCTTCGACAACACCACTACCACTGCAATCGTTGAAGCAGATCTGAGATCGTCAACTACACAAATCTTAGATCTGAGCATGAAATGTGGTTTTTCTAGTGCGAAAATCTAATATCTAAGATACAGAACTCACCAACAAACATACACACACACACATTGACACTCACATACACACACACACACACACATATATATACAGATCTCAGTTCTCTCTCTCTCTCTCTCTCTCTCTTAATCCTCAATTTACATCTCTCTTTATCCTTGATTTGGTTGCTATGTGTGTTGGTCAATGCTATTTTTTGGTACAATTTAAGCTAATTATACACTACATTTTCTTAATTGTGCTTGAGTTTTTGGTTAGGGTTTCTGTTTTAATACATTTTGAATTACTTCTATATGCATGTGTTTTTTTGGATTGAATGCTTTAGCTTAACTATGGGCAAGTTCTATTAATTGATTTTTAATCTGAATAGTTCTAATTCACAGTCTTGGATTAATTTTTTTTTTTTTTTTTTTTTTAATTCTCAATGCTTTGGTCACAAGTTAATAGATGATTGATTGTTGTGGTTTTAGTTGTAGCTGAGAGCTCAAATGATTTGTATTGAAAATTTTCAATTGTTGTTCTCGTGTAGTTGGTAATTTATATACAAAGTACATAAGGTTTGCTAATATTTTGGCACAATAAACTGTATTTTTACATAAATTTCTTGGGTTTATAGACATGGTTTTGTGAGCTAATGTGTTGTTAATTAATTTATTTATTTATTTATTTTATGGTGAAAGAGATTGAAATAGATAGGTGTTGTTGATTTTTTTTGTTGCGGTAGTTGTTGCTTACTTTTTGTTTTTTGTTTTTTTTTGGTGAATAATTGTTATTGTTTGTTGATAATGATGCAAGAAATTGCAACAAATAGGGAGAGAGAAGAAAGATTTGAACAAATAGAAAGAAAAATTGAATAGATGTTCAAATTTGGTCAGATATTTGAATAGATAAGGGAAAAAACTAAAAAGATGGTAAAAAAATTTGAACAAATAATAAATTAGGATAGATAGAATTTTATTTGGACAAATATTTAAATAGATAAGGGAAATTTGAATTGAAAAGATTAAAAAATTAAACAAATAAATCAAACTAAACCAAACCAAACCAAAACCAAGCCTTAAGTCCTATCAAATTGAGTCGGCTACATGAATTCTTCTTTTCCACTCAAATCTATCAACGACCATTTGGTTAGTTAAATTAAGGAGATTTATATCTCTATTTTTATTGCACTGCCCACGTCAATCTAGGTCTTCCCCTTTCCCTGACACTTCCATCTACTGTTAGTTAAATTAAGGAGATTCATATTTCTATTTAATACATTGTTCAAATCAATCTAAGTCTTCCCCTTTCTCTGACACTTCAATCTATCGTCATTGTATCGCATCTTTTCACCACTGCTTGTAGTTCTCCGTTATACATGACCAAACCATCTCAATCTATTATCTCTTAACTTATCTTCTATCAGTACTTATTCTACACATTCACGAATATACTCATTCCTAACTCTGTCTTATCTAATCTTGCCATACATCCACTTTAGCATTCTCATCTCAACAATACTCATCTTATGTACATGTTGTTTCTTAGTTATCCAATATTTCGTCTTATACAACATCGTTAGTCTAATAGTCATTCTATAGAATTTTCCTTTAGTCTAGTGGGTACTCATTTATCACACAGTATCCCAAACGCATTCCTCCACTTCAGCCATCCCATTTTAATTCTACGGACCACATTCGCTTCAATCTCTCTAGCCGTTGCAATAACCGATCCTAAATAACAAAAATGTTCACTCGTAGGTAATTTTTGGTTACCAATCTTCACTTCTCATCTGCTTATATTGTTACTGTTACTAAAATTACGCTCCATGTACTTTGTCTTAGTTTTGCTTATCATAAATCTTTTAGATTCAAGTGCTTCTCTCCAAATCTTCAACTTAGTTTTAACTTCTTATCTAGTTTTATCCATTAACACAATATCATTAGCAAAAAGTATACACCATGACACATCATTCTGAATATTTCTCGTTAATTCATCCATAACTAAAGCAAAAATATAAGGACTTAAGGTTAATCCTTAGTGTAACCCCACAAGAATTGAAAATTCACTTGTCTCTCCAATGATGATCTAATAGTGGTCACCACACCTTCATACATGTCCCTAATCACATCAATATAACATTTTGTCACCCATTTCTTCTCTAACATCTACCAAATTATACCTCGAGGCACTCTATTATATACTTTCTCAAGATGAATAAAAACCATATGAATCTCTTTTTTATTTACTTTATACTTTTCTATTACTCTCCTTAAAAGATAAATTGTTTCCATTGTTGACATACCGACATAATTTCAAATTGATTCTGCGGATACCTCTATTATATCTCGCAATCAACGCTCTATCACTCTCTCCACACTTTCATTATATAACACATCGTTGATTCCTCTATAGTTGTTGTAATTACGGACATCTCATTTATTCTTATAAATTGATACTAAAATACTCTTCTTCTACTCTGATATTTTCTTAGTCAACAAAATCTTGCTAAATAACCTAATCAACCAAGCAACTCCTTTCTTACCTAAACATTTTCAAGTTTCAATAGGGATATCACCGGATCCTCAAGCCTTATTTAATTTTATCTTCTTAAGTACAATTTCCACTTCAAAATTTATAATCCTCGATATACGATCTTAGTTTTCCTTATTACTGACTATTTCCTCCCTTTTTGACCTTCATTCATATTCTTTATTTAACTTCTCAAAATAGTTTTTCCACATTTCCTTAATCTCTTTATCCTACACCAACACCTTTGAGTCTTCATTCTTGATGCACTTAATCTGATTAAAATATCTTGTTTTCCTCTCTCTTATCTTAGCAAGTTTGAATATTCTCTTCTTTCCTTCCTTACTCTCTAGTTTAGTGTATAGGTCATCATAAAAGAATTAAACAAATAGGATAAAAAAAATTGAATATATAGGGAAATTTTTTGAACAGAAAAATCCTATTTGTTTTTATCCTAAATGGATAAATCCTATTTGCTAAATAGGGTAAATCCTATTAAACAAATAGGGTAAAAACAAACATTTTTACAAATAGGGTAAATCCTATTTGCTAAATAGGGTAAATCCTATTAAACAAATAGGGTAAAAATGTCTGTTTTTATCCAAAAGTTAACAAATAAAAAAAAATTAATAGATAAATTAAGAAATAAAATTAAAAACAAAATATCCTTTAAAATAAACAAAAAGACTTCTTATTAAATTATTTCACAAATGGTGAATCTCTTACCAATAAAAAAATATACATTAAACCTAATACCTTATACCGTCCTTAATTTGGATTTTTCAATAATAATCTTTTTTTAATTATTTTTAAACAAAGTATAACACAAATGTGAAAAAATATATATATATATATATATATATTTCCGTATATAGGACACACATGCCTCATTTGGAGTTTTGCCCTTTATGATATGTGTGTGCTGCCTCATTCATTTTGGGGACTCAACTTTGATTGGTTTTTTTTAATCCCCTTCCCCCCTATTCCCCTTTTTCACTTTTTTTGTTTTTTTTTTTTTACTTTTTTTTTTTTTTTTTTTTTTTTTTTTTTTTTTTTACTTTTGGAGCTTTTCGAGCTCCCCTCCCTTCTCTTGGAGTTTTGCGCTTTTATGATATGTGTGTGTGTCACATGCCTCACTTGGTGTTTTGCCCTTCTATGATGTGTGTGTGCGCGTCTCATTTGGAGTTTTGCCCTGTTATGGTGTGTGTGTGTGTGCGCGTCTCATTTGGAGTTTTGCCCTTTTATGGTGTGTGTAAGAGAGAGAGAGAGAATAATTTTGTTATAAAATTTGTATTAAAAAAGTGAATGGGAAATGCTATAGATTCTAAACGAATTATTAAATATTCTATCAAATTTTTTACATAGGTGTGAGACCTATATATATGTGATTTGTATGGGTCACACACTCATATAAAAGGTTTGATAGAATATTTGATAATTCATTTAGGATGCCTAACATAATACAAAGTAAATAATTGGTATGTTTGATTTGCTTTTTCAATGTCTTTGTCAGTGTTTGAGGTTGGGTTTTTTAGTGATTTTTTGTTGACTATTTTTCATTTTAGTGAATTTTTTTTTAAAAAAAATTCATATAAGCTTTATAATTTTGGGTTTTATTTAGGAGTACTTTTTCATAAATTCTTTTTTACTTACTTATATTTCATTTAGTTCACATTATTTTCTTATATTCCAATAAATTATATGAGTGACACAATTACCAAACATCCTAATAATATTCACAATTGCATTAGTGAATGTTTCGTGATGTGAATGTTTACACGTCAATATAAATGTTCATATCGTCAATGTGAATATTTATACTATCAATGTGAATGGTAATATGTCAATATGAATGTTCACATGTCAATGTGAACATTCATATTGTAAAATATGAATGTTCGATCATCAAATTGCTAACCATTCAAAAAAATTTGTAAGGATACAAATGCTCATAAAATACTTTAAATATGAGAATTAAGATTTAGTAGACCAAATGTTCAAATAATAGGACTTATTGGAATATAAAAATATCTTATGGACTAGTTGAGATACAAACACTGGAAAAGAAATTTTCTAATAAATCTCCTTTCTATTTAATTAGAGAGATTGGAGAAAAAAAAATTAACAATTTGAAAAAAAATTCCAAAAAAGACAAAAAAAAGAAACAAGAAAAGAGAGAGAGAGAGAGAAATAGGTAGCTTCTTGGTCTTATTTTTTTTATTTTTTATTTTTTAAATTTGTCTACATGAGACGAACTTGAAAAGTAAAATTTATTTACATAATTTTTAAAAAAGATTATAAAATAAAATAAATAAAATAAATATAGCATATTTACGTGAATGTCAAACACTTTTTTTTCCTTCACTTTTTAACGACTTTTTAAATTTTTTAATCCTTTATTTAATTAAAAGTTAATTCTCAAATAAAACCACAATATGATAAAACTCACTTTATATTTCAGCCGTGTATTCCATGTAAAAATCTTATGACATTTAAGATTTACTCGTATTAAAAACTAGGAGAGATTTATTAATAACCTTGATTTAGTGGTTGTCTAAAGTGAAAGTGGATATGCTTTTATGTGTGTTGAGAGGGAGAATTGGGGGGACTTGTGGAGACCTAGTGCCCATGTAAGGTTGGATACAAGTGATTTAGCAAAAAACTTGATAGTTGCTCCATAAAAACCAGTCAATTCACTTTACGACTCATACAGATGACTTCCAACATTTAAATATAACTTCCAACACATAACAAATCTCTTTTGAAAGACAAAAACATCATTAGGCTTCTTGAAAATTACAAAAATGCCAAGACATTATCGAAAAATAAAAACAAATTCTTACATATATTTTTTTAAAGTCTAAACTATAACATGGTACAAATTAAGTATTGAATTTGTAGGTCTTTTGTTGCTCATGGAATTTTGACTACTTTTGTATCTAGTTGTTAAGGGTGTTGTATAGCTATGGGCTCACCTTTTTCTGTGCCCCCGCCTTTCAGAAAGGGTTTGAAAAGAAGGCCTCACAGTTCGGACTACCGCAGTTCTGAATCTAGTCTCACAAGTGTAATGTGAAATTGATAAACATCAAAGAGTCCAAATCCGGTAAATCGTTTTGGAAAATTGATTTTGAATCAAAAAATGCCAAAATTGGACTGCTTTGCCAGATACAGAGTCACCACTTAAATATTTTATTTTTAGGAAAATTTAGGAAATCCTGACTCGTGCCAAAGGTCACGTGTCCATCATTACCAAAGTTATCTCGGTTCAGGAACTTAGGTACTCTAAGGTCTTGAAATAAATACCCCCGCTCGCCCGATCAAAGATCGCACTCTATTAATCATGATATGTTCTTTTATAAACCTTATGTGTTCTTGTTGCGGTTATTAATCTAACCTTACTATGTGACGTATACAAGCAAGTATAGACTAGTTGCAAAACTTGAAACAATTCAACTCATGTTTGTTTGCGAAAATGGTTTGAATTTGCCACCCTCAAGTGGGCTTAAAAGATGCGGATTGCCACAAAACATAGTAGGCTTAAAACATGATTTACCACTTAACAAAATGGGCTTAAAACTCACATTCGTTGAATCATTCAATTCAAACAACAAAGCATTCATCCACAAGCATTCATGCAGTTTAGCAAATAAGCACATAGCCTCATGGCCCAAAAACACTAAGCTAGTGAAGGAAATAACCCTATACTATGCAAAACAAGCCTCAAATGAATTAACCAGCCCAAAATAAAGCCTAAACATGTCAAAACAGTGACAAAAACATGCTAAGATTAAGCTACAAAATGCTAGAAAAACATACTAACATGATAGGCAACTAGGCATACAAGCAAGACAACAAGGACGGGAGACCACCCCCTCCAATTTTGGGCTTCAAAACAAAGTTTTTACCATTGAAAATCCTCTAAAATTCAATGGTTAAAAGACCAAAAAAATTTGATTTAAAAGCTTTGAAAAGAGGTACAAAAGCTTAACAAACTAAGTAGCAAAAAGGATGAACCACCTTTAACTCATAAAGGGCCTTAAATCACCATTTTTAAACCATAAAAATAGAGATTTTTGGAGGTCAAAATCAGCTCAAAAATAGCATGTAAAGATGGCAAAACAAGTATTTAAATAAAGCTCAAAATACAAGTATTCTTCCTCTTGAAGACAAGATGCAATTTAGGCACCAAAGTCAAGCCAAATCAAGCCAAAATCCACTTCTAGAGCTCAAGAAGGACCTCAAGAGACCTCAGCTCCAAGGTGAGAGAGTTTGGTTTAGGGTTGATGTGCAAAAGTGTAGAGAAACTAGACTTACAACACAAAATAACAAGAGAGAGAGAGAGAGAGAGAGAGAGAGAGAGGAATTCCAGAAAGAGAGAGAAATTTTTTGTCTTGAAAATTTTCTAACCCCTCCACATGTAAGAGAGAGGTCATATATATAGAAAATACAAATTCCCTTCGCCAACATCCAGCCACATACGTGTTGGAAGATGCATTAATCTGTGCAAATAGTTGGCACAAAATATCAAAAAATATCTGCTAAAACATCAGAGTTTGGCGGCCATCACTGATAGCCGGCAAGGGTTCATTGGTGGCCAGCCAAGCACATCAATGGCCGTCAGGCCAAAAGCCATGGCTGGCAGTCCTCAAAAATGGCCAGCAAGCCATTACCAACCTCAATTTGAAAAGACCTAAGCATAGTCCAAAAATACGGCAAAAGGATACAGGGTTTGGAAAACTCAAACCTATGGCGTTCCACCGCGGACTTCAAGCACTCAGTGAGCAATCAGACTTGCCACCGGTTGTACCTGCAAGATCATCCAAGTCTTAAAAGGCCATAAAAAATGGGGTGTCTACAGTTGCTCATCTTTGACAAAACTTGAAGACATGAAATGATGTAAGTGAATGTCAAAGCCTAGAGACGACCCATTTTGACAAGGTCATAAGACTTGGACAGACAATCAAGATAGCAATAAAAGGTTGCGCTCGCAGGCTGCCAGTGCAAGATGCAAATAACATGCATGATTGTCACGACCCAAACCCGCCCCTATGGGTTTAATACCGTAACCGGCCAATAACCCTAGGTTACCGAAGGCCTGCTTGACAATAATACAGAGTACAGGGGCTTGGCGGAAGCCAATACAGTAAATAAACGATGTCCAATGAGCTGTGACAGTCTGTATGCCAAAAAGATTTTTCATACATATTTACAAAACAGTACTTATACATACATATCATTCAGTGAAACAGGGACTTGATCCCTATTACGGTACAGTACGGTGCAAACATACAGTCTATACAATATTACAAAACAATACGGAATGGGGAATTACTAAAACACCCTAAGCCTTAGCTTGGTGCTCGTAACCTCGCGAGGAGGCACAATGGTTGGCTTGACAAACCGGGAGTTTACCCCGACGCCTAGCTTTGATCCGGTGCTGTAAACCTACATATATATATGAGCAAAGGAGCTAAAGCCCGTGAATAACATAATGCGTAAAGAGGTTTAGAATGAATGTCCTTACAAGAATGAAAACAGTTCATTTCAATCAAGATTTCAATTGTTGAGCGTAATAAAGTCATATGTGGTACATCCATTAGCATAACGAATAAAGAGGTCTAAAAGACCTTAACAAGAATGATGGCCATCAATCAAGAATGGTGGTTCCACGAGGAACCGACAGAGATCTCTCAGAATAAAGAATAAAGAAATGCAGGTGCTAAGGATGCCAGATGCAGTTGAATATAGGACATACATTCATTCAAGAAACAATATCATTCAATAAACAGCTTGACCAAGATTCAAAATAATCATTTCAACATATTTTTACACAATTGTTACTCACAGAGTTCGGCTACAAATGAACTAGAGCGTCTCCTCTAATGCCAACCCTATACAATTTCTGATTGAACACACACTAAGTTTCACAAATGGGGAAAGATAATAACTTAATCCCTAATATGCCTCGTGTGTTCTATATCTATATCCTCATTAAGATGTCTTAAACTAGGCTTAAGAATCCCTAGGATGGGATGAGGATGCAAAGAGGTACTCAGAAAACATTTTTAGTATTTTCAGAAAGAGAATTTTCAGAAAAACAGTCCCGCCTTGAGTTTCCCCCGAGCGGACATGCAGCAAAGGTCCCGCGGACCAAAAAGTAATAAGTGAAATTACGCCGACGCCCGCCGGCGTGTCACCGATCCTCCGCCGAGCTGGAGACAAGTAAGATGTTGGGAGCTCGATTTTCCACTCACTTTAAGTCTCGGGCTTTCGGCGGGAGTTCAAAATCTGAATTTCCAGATTTGAACTTCCAAGTTCAAATCAAGTCCCAATGCTTCAAAACCAATCCTCTTGGGCTAATTTTCCAGAAAACCCTTATAAACACATAGTTAAACATGATTCAAAGCTTAATTTGTAAAATCAAAGCCCAAGGGTAGTTTAAACAACTCAATTTGAAACCAATTTTCATGAACATGCTATAAACATGACATGCATGGATCTAAACCATTTCAAAGCTCCAATTTCATGCTCTAATGAACCAATTGTCCCAAAAACAAGATGAGAACATGGACTTAAACTCCAATATAAACATGCATGTGACAATTTGTCATGAAATCAACTCAAAAGTCAACAATACAGCCATGCATGCAAGAATTAAGCTATAATTCAACATGTATGAACTAGAACATGACTTAGCTCTACAATTTGACATGGACCATGCAAGAATTTGCTTGAACTCACAATTAGAGGGTTGAATTCCTTACCTAGAGCTTCAATTACAAGGTAAGGTAGCTTAACTAGTAATCTACACTTCAATTACTAAGTAATTCTTCAAGGTTTCAAGCCAAATTCACAAGAACAACTCTCTCTCTCTCTCTCTCCTCCTTGGTGGCAAAGACAAGGGTCTTTGAAAGCAAAATGGTTTGTCTCAAGTATAATGAAATTCAAAAGGTTGAGATAGTGGGCCATTAGGATGGCAAGGTGGTAATTAAGGCAACTCTTGACATTAAGCTTAATTCAATCTAATTTAATCATACCTAATCGGTTTTCAGATAATTATACCATAAAATCACATAAATTATGATGATCATAAAACATCGGTTTCGGATTCGCCACCGATAAGGCCTTCAATCGCCAGCTTAACCACAAAGACACGAACAAATAATCAAATAACCAAACAGATAGAATTACAATTAAACAAATATACATAGTTAATTCGGCCAAATTTCAATCGGTCGAGGTTCAATACTTTAACTACTGCAAGCATCAGTAGTCATAATCAAGACGCGCAGCTTTTAATGGTAATCAGTGGTTATTCGGTAAACCGTAACGAGGGTTGTCACAATGATGCAAGAACATAACTTATGATCATGCAATGAATTTGCACAATAAAACATTTAAAATGAAAACGTTATGCAAAGAAATGCTACAGTAATCTCATTACATGAAAAGAAGTGAATAAACATGAACCAAATCACCTTTCATGCAGAAAGGATGTAAGAAAATTATGCAAGCTTAACTACGTATCATGCAGGAAAGGCAAAGAATAACATAATCTATCGGGCGCACCTGAGGTGTCAAATAAGATCCTAATGCGTTACACGTGGAAGGAGGAAAGGGATGGTGTGAACACAGGGACACACCTGAATGCTCTTAACCAGAGCGGTGATAAATATCGGAACACACCCAAATATTTGTAACCAAAACAAGGAGTGGTATAAGCATCAGAACTCGTCCGAATGCTTTTAACCAAAGCGTCCTAACACATCGCACGCAAGAGGAGAAGAGAGCGGTGTAAACACCGGGCGTACCCGAATGTTTCTTACCGAAAGCGTCCTAACGCGCCACACACGAAAGAAGAAAGGGGTAATGAGAACACCGAGGTGCACCCAAATGTCTCTAACCGAAGCATCTTAATGCATCACACGCGAGAGGAGAAAAGAAGTGGTGTAAACACCGGAACTCGTCCGAATGCTTTTAATCAAAGGGAGGAGTGGTATAAACACTAGAACTCGTCCGAATGCTTCTAACCAAAAGAAGGAGTGGTGTAAATATTGGAACTCGTCCGAATGCTTCTAACCAAAATAAGGAGTGGTATGAACACCAGAACTCGTCCGAATGCTTCTAACCAAAGAGAGTAGTGGTGTAAACATCGGGTGTACCCGAATGTTTCTAAGCAAAACAAGGAGTGGTGTAAACACTGGAACTCGTCCGAATGCTTCTAACCAAAACAACGAGTGGTATAAGCATCGGAACTCGTCCAAATGCTTCTAACCAAAACACGGAGTGATGTAAACACCGAAACTCGTCCGAATGCTTCTAACCAAAACAAAGAGTGGTATAAGCACCGAAACTCGTCCGAATGCTTCTAACCAAAGGAGTAGTGATGTAAACACCGGGCGACTTCCAAATGTTTCTAACTAAAACAAGGAATGGTGTAAACACTAGAACTCGTCTAAATGCTTCTAACTAAAATAAGGAGTAGTATAAGCACTGGAACTCATCCGAATGCTTCTAACCAAAACAAGGAGTGGTGTAAACACCGGAACTTCTCTAAATGAACTATACATACAATATCGCGCTTGTATAAGAAAGCAACTCAACAGGCATAACACAATAAGAGCGCATGTTCTATGCAGGAGATTGAAAGGAAATTCTATGTAAGAGACGAGCATATTCTATACAAAAATACAAAATGCATGTTCTATGCAAGGGACAAGCAAATGTATGTTCTATGCAAGACGAACAATCATGGTACAATGTTAAGGACATGCAACACATGCGAAAAACAAAACGGGAGTATATTCTGTGCAACGAGAACTAGAACGTGGACTATGCCACATCGGAATGCGCATTCTATGCAATAGTATAAGATGCATGCAGTAATCAATAGTAGAAAATGCATGCTCAATGCAAGATCAACAACATGTTTTATGCAAAAGACCAAATGCATGCTCTATGCAAATGGGAAACAAAAAGTACGTTCTAGGCATAATGGAAGAGTGAATGCACACTTTATGCGACTAAAGTAAGAGCATGTTCTATGCAATAGTTATAAGTGGAACGCACGTTCCACGTGACAACAAATAGACACATATTCCATGCAATAACAAAATGCATTTAGTAAGATCAATTCAAGAACAACTCTCGATATACCTCTGGGAAGAGCGGTAATATATTAAAAGGATACACCTCACTTATACTGATGAGCAACGAACATCGTACCCTGGAAGTGTGATCCCGAGCCTTTGCAAGGACATTCTGAACCAAACACTGAACATTCTCTTAACTTCTTGAAATCCAAGGACACAAAACAGACCAAGGGACACATAGAAAACTCTTGGACACCTGTCGGCCACCTGCCGGCCATTGGGTTGCCCTGCCGGCCACCAGTGTGCCTTGCCGGCCACTGGTGGTGCTTTGCTGACCATCGATGGTCAACCAAGGGCAAAAATGGTTTTTCGGCTTGGATCTTTAAGTATAGGCCATGGCACTTCATTTCCTCACAACCCCATATCCAAAATTCTTTCTTTTCACTCTCTAGGTGCTCATTCTCTCTAGATCCGCACTTTCTACGCATTTTTCAACATCCTACACAAACTTTATTCGCTAAATCCTCTTCGTTCTCTTCACTTTGAACCGATTAGAATTTGATTTCGACGCTTTTTTCTTCATTTCCACCATTCTAGGCTCATTCCCCTCGAGTTTCTCTCAAGTTCTGTGCACTTTTCCCGGCTTTGACTTTCTTTGACTTTTTCTCTCTCCTAGGGTTGACTTTTTCAAAGTTTCACTATTTTTTTTAGTTTTCTTCACTTTTTATTTATCTCGCACCCTTTTCAGATGGTAGATGATCTTCCTCGTGATGGGGCTCCTCTGAAGCTTCCTCTAGTAGATTTCAAGACGGACTTCGAGACCGAGCCCAAGGCCGAGCCAGAGCCATTACTGCTGAGTATACGCCCTTTCGATTCAGCGAGGTATCATCTAGATATACACATAGTACCCACTGCATGAAGCATCAAATCTTTCACTGACTTTGCTGAGGACGCACCAAAGGACCTCTTATTGAGGGAGCTAGTGTCTCATTTATCGGCCATTGTCGTTGAGGTACGAAAACTATTTTTATACATTCCTGCCTTTAACTGTTTGCATTTCTTGCACTGCCTTCATCTATAAACTGCCTCATACACTGCATCGATCTGATTGTATTTTATGCATTGCCACAGGGTAGGACCCGCGCCTTTAGGGGCTATGGTACGACGACTGCCCGAGATTGGTATGGTGAGCTCCCAGCCAAGGTTCGTGACATCGTTGATGAGGCAAGCTTCGGTCTCTTCTACTCTAGCTTGACTCGGGTTATAGCGAGTCGTCCTCTCTTAGGAGCACTAGTGGAAAGGTAGTGGGACACCATCAACTCCTTCTACTTTTCCACCACGGGGGAGATGACGATGACTCCCAATGACTTTTCCATGATTACTGGCTTAGGCGTAGAGGGTGATCCGATCCTTCTTGACCCTGATATGAGGGAGTGAGAGGCAGCATGGCTCAAGCTGCTTGGGGCACATCCACTGATATCCTGGGCAGGCATGGTGCAATACAGCTGGTTTAAGGAGTAGTTCAAGGGGAGTGAGCCCGAGATGATTGAGGAGATAGAGCAGTATGCGAGAGGCTTCCTCATGTTCATCTTTGGTACCACCTTGTTCTCAAACAGGTGGAACACCATGGGTCTGTATTTGCTGAGCACCTTGGTGGTGCTCCATCGAGTTCATTTTTATGATTGGGGCGGAGCTGGCCTCACCACACTGTACGGATACATGACCTCCTGCTCCCGTCTGCGAGAGACTTTGGTTGGAGGCTACTGACGAGCTTGGGAGGTACACATCTCAATTCCCTCTTTACATTTTACATTTTCTGCTCAAGCATTTCTTGCTTTATATTTGTTCCACACGTATGCTTTCTACTTTGCACTTTCTACATCTATTCATACTGCATTGATAATATACACACTTCCACATTCTTCCTGCAGTTATGGGTCTACGCATACTTTTCGGCTCTCATTTCTGAGCTTGTAGATGAGATGTCATTGACAGTCCCCTTTTTTCGAGTATACGACGGCCAGCTCTACTGTAGGACTTGTGAGTCATTCATGTTTTCGCGATTCGATGCTTAAACATAGTCGCGACACACAAGGTAACTCGAGACACAGTTATCGTCATTTTACTTTACAATTGTTTTGATCCACACATTAGCAACTAACAGCGACTAACAATACATTCACTTCCATTTCAGATCACATGGCAGCCCTGGGCCATGATGCCATCAGCGCTTCAAGTCTGATACACTGTAGCTCGAGGCATTTCTCAAAATCATATTCTTCTTGAGGGCTCGATTTGCCAAGCTTGGTTCTTGGATGAGCATTTCGTCCGTCAGACCTTGGGCCTACCTGCCCAATTTATACTAATGACACCACCCGCATCTATATGAACGACACACAACCTAACTTCCGACGAGGTGATCTAGTTCATGATAGGCCTAGAGGCAGAGTACTTCCGCGTAGAGGGCGATTATGCAGTCTTTATCCAGACACACTTGATGCCACCTCTGACTGGCATTCGCAGGGCTAAAGAAACGAGAACTCCTACTGTGAGGGTGAGATACAGAGTGAGTCGGGCAAGCAGGGCCCATGACAGAAGGACTTCCCAAGCGAGACAGGGGACTGGGTGGCCAGAGCTTCCCACTACTCTTACTTGTTGACGGCATACCGGGGAGGCTTTCGAGATCCCTGTTGATGAACAAAAAAGTTATTAGGACCCTACTTTTGAACCAACATATATAAGACAATAAATCCACAAACACAAACTAGTTTACTGACTGCTTATGTGGCAAGGTCCCCACACATATGTTCTCTTCTCCCATCTAAATTTGGGGTCACCATCAAGCTCTAATCCTCTAGATCCCTCTAAACTTTCTCTCCGCATACCACGTGCTCATAGGCAAGCCTAGTTCCTAGCTAGGTAACCTAATTCCATTATAACAACAAAAACATGCACTAGAATTATCAAAAGCAAGTCTAGTTCCCAGCTAGGTAACCTAATTCATGGATTTGAAAAGGCAACTGCGAGCTAGAGCATGAATTCATGAATTTACAATGCTTGTTTTCTTTGCTATAAGAGATTATTATCATAATAGTAAATTTTTTCCCCTTTAAGCTTCTTTTGCTATAGTCCATTTTAAGCATGCAGTTCTGACTTGTCTTTAGTTGTATTTCCCTTCATTTTGGTTTTCACTGTTGGATCTAGTGTGAATAATCTTTTCTATTTGTAGGTTAGGGAAAGGGAGAAGCATTGAGAGAGAAATTCTATTGGCATATCTTTTTGGCAAATCTTGTTCAGGAACTACGGACATGATTATATAGTATTATGATATTCCTAACCAGACTGTTACAGATTTATAATGTTGACACCATTGGATGTTCGTTGCGGAGCTTGCTCTAAGTTTTGTAATTATGAACCTTCTAGTCAACCAAAAAGGAAAAAAAATTATAATGTTTTTATTGATACATTGATTAGGCACTGATGCCTCTACTTTAAAAAGTCTAGTATGATGAGTATTGCCTTTCTTTCTTTCTTTTTATTTTTTATTTGATTTAAACCTAAAAACCCTCAGATTTTTTTGAAGACTGAAAGATTAATGAAGCTTTCATTCTAAAAGAATTCAAGACAATCACTGATTTAGGTGGTCGGCTTGAAGCTTTCGGAATCCTTATATGATTGTCTATAAATGTAGATAGATTTGGGATATAGTTTTTACTGATGGACTAGAATTTTTCAATGGGCTTCAAAAATTTTGATTTCACAAAGCAATTGCCCTCTGCATTCTGGTTATGAAATCTAAAAATAAAGACCTCTAACTCAACTCAACTTAGCATAGCTTTGTTTATTATTATTATTTTCAAGTTCCATTTTTGTCAAGTTGCTCCTTCATTTTCTCAAAAATAAAAAATAAATAAAAATAAATAAATAAATAAATAAAGAAAAAAATTAGAGAACTGCATAATAGATAGTTGAAAACAAAAATAACTAAATCCAAATAGACAAAGCCTAATCTCACACTCAATAGATGAAGTGAAATGAAGAAAGCTAGTCACAAAACTGCTCCTACTTGTATGAAATAAAGATAACCCAGATCATACAAACAAAGGATATACAAAATTCCCAACTAATAAGCAAATTATATAAAGCAAATATGGTATACTTACATGTGTTCTGTCATATCCCAACCAGAACAAACAAGAATATACATATATATATATACACACATATCAATTTTCATTTTTTGCATTGTCTGGAGAGTATGATTTGAGGCCATTCATTCAAACATTCACTCATTAGGGTTTTGAAAATTAGGGAAAACAAAAAAATTGGTTTTGAAAATTAGGGAAAACAAAGGAAAATAGAGAAATTAAGCGACAGAGAAAGAGATGACCCATACCTGATCTCGGGGTTGTTTGAAGATAGGTGAACTGGTAGCAAAAATGGTGATGGTGGTCTTTGTTAGGTGCGAAATTAGTGAGCAACCATGAGAAAAAGAGGAGTAACGGAACACAAATACAAAGATTGAGAGAGAAAGAGAGGAAGGGAGAAAAAGACAGAGAGAGAAAGCGAGAGAGCTCGAGCTAGCGAGAGAGAGAGACAGACTGATAAACAGATCGAGAGTAAGAAAGCAAGCGCGTGAGCGTGCGCGCACGAGAGAGAGAGAGAGAGAGAGAGAGAGAGCACCTGTGATTAGCGGCGGTGGTGGTGTGCAACGTACGGTGGGCGACGGTGCAGTGCGGTAAGGTGGGGTGAGGTTTGGTGGTGAAGGAGAATCTGTGTGTGAGAAAGAGAACAATATGATTCGTTTAAATAGAGAACAAGCGGGGGCAATATTAAATGGTTTCCCTCTAAACCTTTCACACCTTTGGCGACAAAATTGGTTTTTGGTCGGCAAATGTTAATAATTGGTGACTAAAATTTTTTTGTAGCTAAAGCTTAATCAACAATGACTAAACTATCAGTTTCCAAAAGTGTTAATTTGGCGACTAACTTTTTTTGGTCAGTAAAAATGAATATACTACAACTATTTTTTTTTGTCACCAAAACTTAATATTTGTCGCAAAATTTTTTGGTCGCCAGAGAGTGTAGAAATAAAATTTAGACCAACAGCAACTAATATACTTTTCAGTCGCCAAAAGTGTAAAGTGTAAAGTGTAAATTCCTTTTAGTCACTAAATTAATGCCAACCAAACTTTAGTCAGTATTTGCCAAAATTTAGTTCAATACCACCAAACGTGTAGTTTTATTATCTGCGACCAAAATATTTTAGTCGCTAAAAGTTTTTGCATTCTGTTTTTTTTTTTTTTTTTTTTTGTCTTCCCTCTTCGACTTTTGCGGACCAAATTTTTATTTAGTCACCAAAATGAAAATTTTTTGCAACTAAAATAGTAAATTGGTCGCTAAAAATCACTTTTTGGTAACAAAATATTTCTAGTCAATTATAGTATCAAGTTTTAGCAACGAATTTTTTTTTTTTTTGTCGGCAAATTTCAATTTTTTGCGACCAAAAATTTTTTAGTTGGCAAATGTGTATTTTCTTATAGTGAATATTAACCACGCTTAGTAAATAAGCCGAGTTCGACCTCGCATAAACTCAGCTCGTCAAGTTCGGTTCATTTATCTTTATTTAAATTATATAATAAATATATTATTTATATGTTAAATAATATAAATAATATTTAAAAAAAAATTTGTTGAGCCGAGTTCGAGTTTCATTAATATTAATGAGTCGAGCTCGAGCTCGAGCTCAACAAAGCTCAGTTTGACTTGATTTATTTGCAGTCCTAGTATTGCATAATGGCAAGAAAAAGGAAAAGGCATAGTGATAGTGATGAGAAAGGGGAGCGATGTGAGGCAGCAATGGGAATGGAGGGAAGAGGCATGGGGTAATAGAGGGGTAAAGAAAAGGAGATGAGGTGAAAATTATGGTGAGAGAGGAGGAAGGACATTGTGGCCAAGGTGTAAAGGGCAAAGTAGTGGTGGTGGGGATAAGCTCCACTGCATGCATCATCTCTTCATATTTATCCATATTCTTTTTATGGGTTTTCATTTAGACCTATATTGATGATCCGAATCATTTATCTTATAGGTCCTGTTATGAAGGTCATCTATGCAAAAATTAGTTTCATTAGAAAATTATAAATACTAAAATAAATCACATTTTATTTTATAAAATGAATGTAAATATAATTAAATTTAAATCATTTATCTTATTAAAAAAAATACGATTTGTTTCTGTATTTATAATTATTGGATAAAACTAATTGTTTTGTATAGATAATTTTTATTATTGGACTTCCGAGATAGATGATTCAATGTGACTCTGAATTGAAATTTATAAAAAAAGTGTGGTGATGTTTAAAGAGATGAGAAATTGAGAGGAGCTTACCCAGCGGTGGTAGTAGGGAGAAGGAAGAAGACAACAACATTGGGAAATGGAAGGGTTGCATTAATGATAAGTGTAAAGGTGCAATGGACTTTTTGCAATTACCATTAATAATGTGAGTGGTGCACTTTCTTTCAAAAAAAAAAAAAAAAATTTATTTATATAGGGCCAAATGAGACAGCGTAATGTGAATTTTTTTTAAAAAAAAAAAAACAACCCTCCTATATTTCATAATTTTTAGATTACATATATTTATTTGCTCTTTATTAAAATTGTTACGTTTATTTTTTTGTAATTGACAATTCTATTAAATAAAAATACCATTCATTTGTCATTGCTTTCATTTTATTTGTTATGTGAGGTTATAAGAGTTAAAACTTGTGTTGTGTCTCGAGTAGAGGAGTTTGTGTTGATATTTCGTGTCTTGACTTGAGTATTCTTTATTTATCATTTTGCGACTAAGTGTGGGGATCGAACTTCGGGAAGCATGTCTTCTTTATTCAAGTGATAGATGTTGCACTTGGAGCGGTTGGCCTATATATAAACACCGCATAGCTTTCATCGCTTGAGCAGAAAGTGGCGCTCAGCGCCAAACTTTTTCGTGACTCTATTTAGTATAAAGTGCATTGTTTGCACATTTTAGGGTTTAATCCATTCAGATTTTTAAACAGGAAGAGAAAATAAAATGTTCTATATTGGAGGGTGTTTATGCATTGTTTTCCTTAATGATTTGGGAGTGATCAATTGATCAATGAAATTCATATTAACTATCATCAAGGGTTATTTTGTTCTTTCATTCACAAGAAGAGAGGTGTTCATCAATGAATTCCAAAAAACTTGAGCCTGAAGTGTTGGCGGATTCTGGAGTGGCTCATCATCGTGGATTCGATATCAACGTTGTGGATTCAACGTTAGACTAAGTAATTCCAAGGTGAAGACAGTGGTGAAAGTGGCATATCGAGTTCGGTTCAATTCGGACGTGGATTTGTTACGTAATTGAGAATTCTTATGTATAATTCATTTTTATCTTCTTATTAGATTGTTTTATGATTTTGCCCGGTGATTTTTTTTTATCATAATTGGAGAAGTTTAATTGTAATTTTTTTCACATTAAACAGTTGTGTCGATTTGTTATTAATTGTTTAATTGGAATTGTTATTCATTATTTAAAATTGAATCATAATCATAAATTAATATCTTGAGAGGTTTTTAGATTTTCCACAACAAAAAAAAAAATTTAAATCTACCATTTATTTACTATACAAGTCACATTTATTTTGTTGAAATTTATGGTTGGTTTGCCTTACTTTATGATGAAAGTTCAAAATGAGTTTGGCAAAATTATTATATTATTTTGTTCGACAGCGAGATGTGACTATGTGTCCAATTAATTGTTTTTTTTTTTTTTGTCATTGTCTCATATTATTCTTATTTTTTGGGACCATGTAAGTGTACCGATCTTATTATTTTTATAATAATTTTATTGTACTTTTTATCACAACAAAACAAGTCATGAAAAACATATTACAATCCTCAAAATCACATATTAACCATTAGTAATAGGTCGCATTTACTCTTCTCAAGAACCACAATTTTCAAATTTCACCAACCACATTTTTCAAATTTCACCAAACAAACTTTTAACAGATTATTTTGGTATTTTTTTTATTTTTATTTGTCCTAAAACATGACTCAAATGAGAACTTAAACACCAAAAATCAAGTATCAACCAAATTGTTTTTTTTTTTTTTTTATATATATTCAATTAAAAACCAAATTTTATATATGAGATCCCACCTCAAATTTTAAAGTTTTTTAGAAAGAAAATTCTTATGAAGAATTTGAAAGAATATTTGCCAAATAAAATTAGCTGAATAAGGTGTATATATTAATCAACTAAATATGAAATTAGAGCCTTTTTTAATTTTAAAATTTGCATATAAATTAGAACTTAAATACATATTAACGTGTTGTATGGCAAAAAAGTAATAAAATTTAAATCTAATTTTATATTATTTAAGATTTACATTAATTGTGAGTATGTGACTGTTGCAATGAAAATATTAGTGTATGTTTTAAAAAATATGACACAATTTAATGTATTTATAAGGATAAAATTAAATTTAAAGAAAAAACATAAAAATTGTATCCACCGCTCATCCCTCTTTTTCTTTCCTTCCTTTGGCAAAAATTCTAACACAATTTAGTTTTTTTCAAATTTAATCGAGTATGCTATTTTGTGATCTATTGCCAAGCATCTAAAAATTTGTTTTGTTATGATCCAAAAAATCTTGTCTTTAATTATGAATTTGTGATCTAGTGATTTTGTTCATGACTGGGTAAGGTTTAGCAGAGATTTGACCATGGTTTATTCCCTAATTGAGTTCCATAGCCAGGTTGTAACACCTCATACAATAATCAACAGAGACTCCCAATCCGTAAAATGGCGAGAGATTAATCAAAGTCTTGACTCAACCACTCCACCAAGAAACCCAAAAAAAAAAAATCTTGCTTTAATTGAAAAAAGTTATTTGGTGCACAGTTCCCTAATGTCACAAATCCAGATGGGGATTGTAGTAGAAATAATGAGATTAGGTATGTCCATGTTGGTGATAAAGGAATAACATATGGCATAATAATTAATGATTAATTGGAAACACCTAATAATTTTCCTGATTGAATTGGATGATGCAATGCAATTAAGATTGAGTCTTGTATTTTCTTCAATTTTCGCACCTACTGTAGAAGTAGTATAGTATAGTCAAGAACTTTGCCTTCCTAAAATTGACTTGGAGTCTTTGCATACGCCATGTTTGTCGAAAATCTGGTTACACCTACCTTGCGTTTACAGCCATTTCAAACGAGCTTAATGGCTGATTGTTGCTTGAAAAAAGATCTACGGCGAACCATGACGGCCATAACTCATTGAACAGTTTAGAAAATACTCATTTTTATGTCATTATTTCGTGTGAGAAATTGTTTTTAGAAATTTTAAATTGAGTAATCTCTATATACAAATAAAAAATTCATATATAATGATACTAATTAATTTCGTATGGCCTGTGTAATGCACTTCTTTTTTTTTTTTTTTCAAAAAATTTTGATGAAATGCGATATGTGTTATAAAAAAATAATTTTTAATTTAAGTCAAAAATTAAAATTAAAATTAGCAATATGATTTTAATTATTTATTTTGATAATATTAGTAATTTTACCGTTTTATAAAAAAATTACTTGAATATTTATATATATATATATTAATTTTAGATAAATGATTTGTCTATTATTGATAATTCTATCGTATTTACATGAAGTGTAATTGTCATATAATAATATTTTTTTTGGTAAATTACAAATACACTCTTGAGATTTGCTTAAAATCACCAGATTACTTTTGTGATTTAAAAATTACGAGATACCTCATACATTAGTATTTTTTATTTACAGTAATTAACTTCAAAAAATGAAATTATATAATTGCTCTCCCTATACAATAATAAAATTACTTAAAATTATTAATTGAAATATATTTCTAGCCTCATTAAAAGCTGTTAATTGAATTGATGATTTATTAATAAAATGGGCAATTTGTTATGAAATTAGAAATCTCAAAAGGTGGAGACTATAATTTCTAAAACCATGGTGATTTGTATTTTAATCAAACCTCAAAGCTGTATTTGTAATTTACCCTATTTTCTTAAAAAAAATAAAAAATAACAAAAAATTCTATAATATACAAATTATGATTCGGTTGCCAACACACAATGATTGTATTATTTTGGTTATTAATCTAGAAAAATGTTTTTTCTTAATTTCTTATATTTTGGTTATGTATAAAGTAGTGCATCACATCTTTAATTATACTTTAGAAGTGGTGTTTGATTATAATCTATTATATATATTTTTTATATGACAATATTTAAGTATTTTATTATAAGAAAAAGTGTTTAAGGTAGGTTGACTCAAATATAGAATTTATGCTTATATCAATAAAATTGTAAGAGTTATTCACATTGATACAAAAAGTACAAATTCAAATCATAATTTCGGTTTTCAAAAGGGCTTTAATTAATTATGTGACACATGTCATAATAATATGATTTTTGTATTCGACCAAATTATTTTTTGGCATATCTTTTCTAGCAATTAACACATGAAAATACATTATCGGTAATATTATAAAGAGAAGATTCAAAATTTTTATTTAAAATTATTGAAACATCGATAGGTGGGGTACAACTCAAGGCCATGAGTTCGGTCGAAGTTGAGAGATTGTTCAAGCTCAAATGCTGAGCTAAGTTGTGCTAAGATTACCTTTAAAAGTTCAAGCTTAAGTCTCGAATTACCCAACTCAGAGATTACTTTTGCCTTGAAGTCCGACTTCAAGTTAAATCCAGATTGTCTAAGTTGCCCAAATTGTAAAATGAATTTTAGTTTTTTTTTTTTAATTAGACTACATTATTAAATTATTAAAATTTGACTCTATTTACAATTTTTTTAAATAGAAAATCATTAATACCATCAAAACAAATAATTTATAAAATGTAAGAGAGATACAACTATAGTAATTCTTACAATTTAATGAGTGAAAAATAAAAAAAGAAAAAAAAAAAAAAGTAAGATTTTATATTATTTGTATATAATATATATTCAATATGATTTAATAATATAAATTACTTCTAATATCATGTAATGGCTAATAATTTATATGTGTATATGTAATATTTTTATATATCTATATATATAATTCAGAAGTTTAGGGTTGCTTTAAACGGCTTTATTTGATGTCTTTACCAAGCTGCGTCCAATTTAATTAAGGTTTTACGAATTTTTTTTGTCCAAAAATCTATACTATAAATTTAAAATATTTTGTCCAAGCCTAAAAAAATTCAAATTCATGAGCTCAGGTTTGTTCGGGTTGGAGCCTTAAAGTTACTTTTATTCCCTTATCGATAAGTACCTTAAATATACACAATTATTTTTTGATGAATCATTATTCTTTAAAATAATATTCCACACACCTATTTATTGATGTTGATATTTGTCAATTTATCTTCTAAAAAACTTTAAAAAGAAAGTATTAGATTCTATTATTTAACCAATTAATATCAAATTTGGGCCCTGATTTATACATGTGTATGGTAAATCACTTTTTAGAAATATAATGTCTAACATACAAAATCAATACAATGGAGTTAACTTTAATTACAGGTAATGATATTTTTTATATTAGAGTTAATTATTTAAAAGTCTTATCATACAAATGTTAAATATGGTAACTTAGGTCTTATTTAAAATTTTTAAACTCAATAAAGTTCTTCTATTTAGTGTAAACCGAGAATGAGCTATCATTTTTAAAATTTTAAAATTAAAAACATTATCAATTTTGTATAGTAATATTTAAATAATTGTTTCACTAACTTCTATAGAAAAAAAGCAGAGCGTGAAGATTAAATGTTTTTTACTCCTTTTACTTATTGGTTTGATTCAAATTTATCCAATAAAGCAGAGAACATTAATAGTTTTTTCTGGTTTTAAAAATTGGAAAAATATTATCAATTTTTTCATTTTTAATATTTTTTTTTCCAGTTTTGCACATCAATGTTCCATTGTCATACTCCTTCATAGACACAAAATTTTTAGTATTGGCACAAAAAATAATTTAGTTTTTCTTAATTTTAATTTTTTTTCACATAAAAAATTTTTTTTGGGTAGTTTTTTTTAATTTGAAAGTTGATATTTTTAAAGTTTTGAAAATCAAAATGAATGTCAAATCATATGTTCCTTTTTTTTTTTTATAAATAATCATGATGAACAATCATTTATTTGAAGCGATGTATTACGACTATTAAAGGCCTTAATGGGACTCTGAAGGTCTAAAACATAGCGTTAGTTAGTTAACAGAATTATAAGTTCATAAATTAGAATTTGTATGTAAAATGCCCATTTATATTATTATTATATATGTTACAAAAGAATAATATTAATTTTAATTAAAAATAAAATTTAGATTTAAATACCTATGCCTAATAATTTGAAGTAGCATTATCGTTCTATAAAAGTATTACTTGAATACTTGTATATAACAAATTTAGTTAGAATTATTTATTTATTTTGATAATTTTTTAAATTCTATTGAACTATAAATGTGTGTAATTATCATATAATACTCTTTTATATGATATATATATATATATATATATAATTATAATATAATAAAATAAACACTCATTTTGATATTAAAAATAATATTTAAATTAGAAAGAGAAATTAGTAATATAAAACTAAAAGTGAATTCTAATTACTTAGATTTATTTTTTATATTTATTTAGAAAAAATAAAAATATGTAGAAATAGAACTACACACAAAATTATTTAAACATTAAATATATAAATATATGTTGTGATTTGGATTAAGAAGGAAAATACATAAATTGATTAGGTAGAGTATTGATTTTTTCTTTAATATTCTTTTTGAATTAGAAGAAAATCTAGAAATCCTCTAGATGTTGATTTTGTGATTATGTATCAATTTTAAGCGATAAACAAACAATCCCAATCAAACAATCCAAGATAAATCGACACAATGATTTTCGTGGAAAAACGCGATTAGGAATATTGTACTCCGATTGTGATAAACTCCACGAACATTGCCACAAAACAATCCATAAGAAAATATAAAGCGAATTACACATGTATACTCTCAATTACTTTTTGCGAATCCACGCAATTGAACCAACCCCTATGTGCCTCTTCCAACCCCATCTTTACCTCGGAATTGTCTTGACAAGAGAGCTACTCCAGAATCCACTAGAGTTTCAGTTCTAATTCTTCGGAATCTCTAGAAGAACAGCACTCTCTCTTTATAACAGAACAAACAAATAATCCTTTTGATGCTTATACTCTTTAAATCATGAGTTGAATACTCAATTTAAACATCAAAAATTAGCAAAAATATCCCGGAATATAAATCTTTAATATCCAAGAAAGAAGAAAATTCTGAAGGGAAATCCCTGGTTTGGAGTAAAACAACAACTACTTATAGAAATCTTGGATTTTGAAGCTCGCTCGAGCGAAACTTTTCTCGCTTGAGCAAGGAACATATCTCGCGTGATTTTCATAAGTGGCTTCGCTCGAGCCACGCATCCTTTGCTCGAGCGAACAAACACCTCTTTTAGGTTTTTATGCAGATGCAGTCCTTCGCTCGAGCAAACAAGGGCGGACAGGCAACTTTAAATGCAATTTTGCATTTTGCTTTGGGGGTGCTGCCCCTCGACCCCGCCGTGGCACTACCCCGGACCTGCTAATGAGCGCTACCCCCTGGACCCCCGCGAGCTGACCGGACAACTCGATCCCCGTCATAATCAGCGAAGTGGCAATCTTGAAAGTATTAACATCACAAACTTCTCTACAAGGCACAATTCAGGTTGGATTCGCATCTAAACACTCATAGCCTCACTGAAATAAAAAGTGAGAAAATAAGTACAACTGAAAGGAGTTTTGTCAAACGAGATTGCCAAGAATAAAAACCTAACAGAATTATTCATACATATTGTTTATAGGTATATAAAATTTAAATTAAATATAAATTTTAAAAAAATATAATTTAATGCTAAATAAAAAATATAAATTATTATTAAGACATCAATAAGATAAACAAAAAATATAAAATATAAAAGAAATTAATTTGATCTATACGATACACATAATTAAGTATATTCTATCTTATTTATTTATTTGTATATCGAGATAATTTTTTTTCAAATATCATAATAATTAAATTAAATTATCAATTATCTATAGCAAAAATAAGTATTTCTCAAATAAAGCCCATATAAAATTGGTTGTTATAATTGTAATTGAGTTTGAGTTTGTATAGAACTTTATATGTATGAAAAATGCATGCTGATGTGGTTTTTTAAGAAAAAATAGGGAAAATTACACTAACTGTCTATGTAGTTTGGGGCTTGTATCACTTTGGTCACTATTCTTTTAATTGTGATACATTTGATCTTGAATTTTGAATCCCATTCCAAATAAGGATAATTAAAGACACTGTTTCCTTTTGCAAATGAAAAATGCTCCATTTCAAGGGCAAATTCGCTAATTTGATAAAATATAAACTAATTTGACAAAAATAAATGCTAAAATATTATTTTTAAATTTTTAAAAATTATTTGTACTCATCAAAGATAAAATTATACAAAAATGGTAAATCTTTTACTTTTTTATTTTTTTTATTTTTTTGGATATGTTTGAACGATGATCATGTAATGAGTGGTTGCTTTTGTTGATTTTTTTTAATTTTAATTTTAATTTTTTTATGGTTATCATATAATAGATGATTATTTTTGTTGTTAACAGATACTTTTGAATGATTATTATGTAATAGATGGTTATTGAGCTTCTAATGTGTAATCGATATGTTTATTATATAAAAAAAATTTGTTTTGGATTTTTTTTTTTTGACTTAATAGATTGGTTTAATAATAACATCAAAATTGTCACCATATTTGACTTTTGAAAAAATAGAAATTAATTTGATAGAAATAAATATCAAAAAAATTAATTTTAAAAAATATTTCTACCCTCTCAAAAGATAAAATTATATAAAAATGATGTGTTTTTAATTTTGTTTACCAATTTAATTTTAGTTTCTTAAAAAAATTTTCTAAAAATAGATTTTGAAAATTAAACCAAACATAATTTTATAATCAAGAAAGTGTCAGTATTATTCATTAAAAAAATGCCATATATTTCCAATAATATATAAGTGAATTAACACAAAATAAATTATATGACGATTTTACCTTTGAAATTAGCCGTTTATAAAGGAAGCATCTTTGATTGTCTTTGTTTGGAATAAGATTCAAAATTTTAAGGTCAAATATATCATAATTGAAAAATCAAAGATTAAAGTGACATAAGTCCCAAACTACAGGAACTATTAACATAATTCATGAAAAAAAAAAAAAAAAATCCTTTAAAATGTGGACCTTTTATTTCGGAACGAAACAACATTGAAGATAGTTTATTTACAACAACAAACTACATCATTATATGAACTTCATGTATGAATATAACTTTTTTTTTTAAACTAATTTTTTTTGGTGTTTCTCAAGTATAGTTTGAAACAAAAAACATGTTTCATACACTTATTTTTAATATGAAAATTTACCCATAATCTTATATAGAAGAATGTTGATTCATTTGATCTTAAGTGTTTTTTTAATGATCAATTAATCCTTTTATTTTAGAAAGTTATATTTATTTAATTTAATGTCATTTGAGTTTAAGTGAATGCCTTTTTGTGATTTATTTTTTAATTTTCTGTTTTTTTTTTTTTTTTTTTTTTTTTTTGGGGATGAGAATGAAAAGGTGAGATGTGGAAAATTCTACTTGGGAGGATTGATAGCTGAAGTGTTGGTTATCGAGCGTAAAATTTATATTTCTATTAGTGTGATTTTTTGGTGTTACATTAGAGTGCTACGTTTGGGACTACACTAAAGAATTTTTATATTATATTGATTGGAATATTACGTTTGGAAAAAATACAATAATTAATTTTTTTAGAATGTTATGTTGTTACGTTTGAAAAAATACACTAAATTTTTTTTTAATATATTACATTAGAGTGTGACATTTTTGGAGTATTATATTGAACTGTTAAATTTTTTGAGTGTTATATGAAAATGTTACGTTTAGGAAAATAAATTAAGAAAATTTTCTTTTGAAATGTTATATTTAATAATTTAAATATTAAAAGAAAATTCACATTTATCTCTCAATAAATAACATACGCGTGCTTATATTTACTCAATTATATAATTTATGCTAGAATAAGATATTTGAGTTCATAAAAAAAAATAATAAATAAAAAAAATTACTATTTAAAATTTATTTGTATTTGATCCTTAAGAAAGAATCAAAAGTAGTCCCAAAAGTAATTGCTGGACAGTGACAGTAATTACCACCCGTGAGAGAGGTAGCTGGCAATTATCTAAGTTGGTTGCTTTGCCAACAATAAAAAAAGTAGTAGCCGACCGTAATTTATGACAAGAGATGGTGATTGGAAGCACTGGAAGTAGTTGCTTGATGCCCACAGGGCGACGGCAGATATTATAGGGATTGCGACCCCCATCCACCCCACTAGCCCACTAGTTTGATTTTTTTCTTTAATTATGATAAAATTTTATTTAACACGATGATTTCCCAATCTATTATGTGGGACTGAAATATTTTATTAGTTTAATGAAGATTTATCACAGTCCCGTGCCGATATCAATACAAATCATTCAATATTGTAGATCTCGCTGGCACATGTTTACAAAAATCATACGATCCGATATCAATAACTCTTTAACTAATGCATTTTTATCAATAGTAAAACATGTGATTTTTAAAAAATAAATTCTTAATAAAAATGTGTTTCAATCAAGAGGCAAAACTGATATTCAATGAACTTCTTGATTTTTGTAGGCATGAAACACTCGATCAACTTCTGGTACATTATTTGATAGTTCGATTGTCAAAACGTAAGCACGTGGTAAGTCCTGGCCACACCTAACAGTATGCTTCCAATCCACACAATTAACTAAAAAACTCCTCTCCTTTTATTAATTGATCTCTACTTGAAAAAATAAGAGAAAGTCTATTCATTAATAAAAAAACCAAAACTCATTAAGAATCCAATCATTCTCTAATATGTTTCTTTTTACTCCAAACTAAATGAATGATCTATAGTTATATGATCACTTGATCATATATGTATATATGTTTGGACATATTCACAATGAAATTATTTCATGCAATGATTTTTAAATTAAAAAAAAAATGAGAACTAGTGAATATGATTGTAAAATTTATGCATTTTTTGTTAAGATAATAGTATTTTATTAAAATTTTATTCTACCTAATGTGGAGAAATTCTATGTTAAAATTTATGGAACTTAATTTTGTTGAGTAATCACATCTATAAAATTTCCTAAATCATCACTGGTTGTCAACAATCGCACTTTCTAGAAGAAGTCAATCAAGAATGGTCAAGCAGGCTGGGTCAGTCATGAACCGGTCGGTAAAGTATAAAATTAAGAAATGAGCAAAATGAAATAAGTGAAACACCTTTGTTTTTCGTGGTTGGTAAAATTTTGTAAATTGTTTCAACTTGTGAAACAAAAACGCATTAAACGAAGCTTCTTGGTAAGTGAGGTAGCTATTCTATCCAATCCAAAATATGAACCGGAGGACATTACTTGGGCCTATGAGGTCACTTTTAACTTGTTTCTTTATAATTTAAATTGCTCATTTTGTTGAGAATTTCATGTATTTTAATTCATAAAAAATTAAATCAATCTCCGATAATTATAACTTATTTAGTTTTATCATGTTTATTGCCCAAAAAAATGGATGATTTATTTTTTAAAAACCATTGTTGTCTATTTTTTTTTGATGACAAATGCAAAAATTGAATGAGTTATGATTATTAGATCGACTTAATTTTTTTTTGATCTAGATCAATTTGATTTTAAATAAATTAGACAATATTTTATACAATCTTAGGAGGTAGGAATTTTCAACAAAGATCAGCCATGATGATGTTGAGTTTTCAAGTTAGGTAACAATGAAAAATGACTTAAGATAAAATTATAAAGGGTAAATTATAAATACATTTTCTGAGATTTATTTAAATTACAAATTATTCTCGTAGTTTTAAAATTACATTATGCCCCTAAAGTTTCTAATTTCATAACAAATAGGTCATTATATTAATAAATCATCGTAAGTTAATTAACAGCTTTTTAATAATGTTAAAATTTTATTTAGTTAATAATTCAGATAATTTTATTATTGTATAGGTAAAACAATTAGAAATTTCACTTCTTTTCAATTAATTTGTAAGTGTGGTATTTATAATTTTTCAAATCACAAGGAGGCAATTTTATAATTTAAGTAAAACCTCGCTAGTGTATTTGTAATTTACCCAATTATAAATTAGTTTGACAAAGTTAAATAATATTTATATTTTTATGATTATATACATTTTTATATGCATTATATAAATTCTTCTCTTGTATTGGTGTATATCAAAATAATGTATCTGCAAATGAAAAAATGTTAAAATTTTAAAAAATTTATCAAAAATTTTACTAAATAATTCTCATATAAATGTAAGATTAACCCTCATATAAGTTCTATATGAATCTTATAGTCAAGATATTTAATTGAAATTTTAACAAATCTTTTTGACTCTCTAACATTTTTTATTTACAATTTCTCAATCAACAAAATGCATGAATTGACGTGAAGCAGCTACTACCTAATTACGCGTCAACGTGTTTCATTTCCATTACATTGATTGGACAAGTGGTAGTTTGGCTCAATCCCATGCCTTTTAATCTTGACTTTTCTCCTGCTCAATCTTCCAAAAAAGACTTTTCTATTTTTCTCTCGCAATTTGAGCGGTTCAACTATCACTGTCCTCTTGTTTCCAAAAAAAAAAAAGAAAAAGAAAAACAAAAAGAAAAAACTATCACTATCCTCTACCAAAATATGGGTCTTACATTCTGGGGAAAACATCCTCTCTCCTAACTCTTAATTTCCATATCAAGTAATAATAATAATTTCCAAAAGGAAATTAGGATTAGGGGATTTAGGGCTCAAATCATTTCCCTGCCACGTTGTTTAAGTGACATAGTCAGATTGGACCAATAGTCCAATAAAATTTAATAATTTGATGTTTGGTTAAACAATTAAAAGTACGGACTAATTATTTTAAACTTCGACTATTAGTTAAGATAGGATACATAATCCAACTAATTCATAGTCCTAGGACTATTAATCATGTAATGCTAATCCAATTCCGCCCAAAACAAACGTGACCTAAAAATATGGGTCTGGTTACATTCCCTAAAAACATCCTCTAATCCTCTTAATTTCCATATCATAAAAAAATAATAATAATAATTTCCTAAAAGGAAATTAGGGATTAGGTGGGATTTAGGCTCCAAATTATTTCCCTTAAGGTCATGTTTGTTTGGGTGATTATAAGCTTGGGATTGACCAGTTAGTCCAATAAAATTATTAATTTGATGTTTGGTTAACAATTAAAGTACGGACTAATTATTTTAAATTTGACTATTAGTTAAGATAGTGGATACATAATCCAACGAATTCATAGTCCTAGGACTATTAATCATGGGAATGCTAATCCAAATTACCAAACAAACGTGACCTAAAGTAATATGGGTTCATACATTCCCTAAAACATCCCTCCCAATCCTCTTAATTCCACACGTTAGTGAATAATAATAATTTCTCAAAAAGGAAATTAGGGATTAGGGTGGGGATTTTAGCTCCAAATCATTTCCCCAAGGTCATGCTTGTTTGGGTGACAGAGCTTGGGATTGACCAATAGTCCAATAAAATTAATAATTTTGATGTTTGCTAAACAATTAAAGTACGGACTAATTATTTTAAATCCTGACTATTAGTTAAGATAGGATACATAATCCAACGAATTCATAGTCCTAGGACTATTAATCATGGAATGCTAATCCAAATTCTACTTCAAATGTAAATTTTATCTAAAAAGATATATGTCCTCATTCTCTGACATAAGTTAAATGGAGTTTTTTTTACTAAAATAGTTACAAGCAAAAGATAAAATAAATTTTTAATAGATTAACAGCTTCTCGATTAAAGTCATAATCTATAATCTATTGTTATAATCTATAACTGATTATCAACTATACCAAATGTAACACCATTGTTAATTTTTCCAATATGTTGTTATATTATAGATTTTGTACACATATCTTTACTAATTTATATAATATGTTACTATACTTGTTGCAATTGTTACTTTTTATCAACTTAAAAACTTCCTACGACTGTCATGTTTATATTATGGTTTTATATATAATAGAATATTATTTTTATCACAATATTATTTTTATATTTTATTTATTAAACTAATAATAGAAAATATATTATAAATAAAATTATTATTTATTATGGTAAGAATACAAAGAAATTAAAGAAGGGTCATTTCTCCGATTTAATGAAAGTAAATTAAATCCTTCATTAGTATTTTTTTCTCTATCTTTAAAAAAAAAAAAATAAAAAATAAAAAAACTACATGGGCATTCCAAAAGGAACAAAAGAAAGAAGACAACTGCGTTTGGTAGTTGAGGATCAATACAAAATCTTTTGTTTAACAGACAAAAGTGAATCTTTAAACTTTGCTAACCACATTATATATAAATATTTTAATTTTTAAGACATGGAATTGATCTTCACAAAGGGAGACTATCAATTCACTCCACCAGAAACATATGCAAACAAAACTACAAAACAATTAATACATCAATCAAAATAAATACATTATTCAAAATAACTTAAATAACGATGATTAAGGGATAATTGTTTAAAATTGGCTAATTATACTTAAACAATTAAATCTATATTTCATCGCTAACTCACATAATATAAAAACATGATTAATAGAAATACATATGGAATCAAATAAAGAAACCAAGGAATCAAACCAAAGCTCGTGGTGATACTACAAAGATCTTTAAAATATATTAGCCGCCACCGTGGGTACTGAGGAACGCCGACTGCCTCAGAGGATACAACAGCTTAGACCGGTTAATGTAGAAGCACTTTCGATAATTTTGGCGAACTAACAATGACAACACTCTTTTCACACAATAAGAATATTATAAGAGTAAGCAAATTGATTGTATAATTGGAAGGCAAAAATCTATACCAAAACCAAGGCATATGGGTCTTCTTTTTATACACCATGGGGAGAGTGAGGAGCCTCCACCATGAAGGCTAGAACTAATGGCCATTATTCTAGCAAAACTACTCGGAGTAATTGACCAAAAAATAATGGGAAAAATAATTTGAGATATATTTTCTATATACACCAAGCAGTATATCTCCAGCAGACTTGATCCAAAAGATTAGGTGGTCAGGACAACCAATCCGCCCACCCAAACCTAACCCATTCCAAAGAAGCCTCAAGCCTCAAGCCCAAGCCCAAGATCCACGATCCACGACTCCACCACCCACGAATCACTTAACCCATCCTTGAAGCATTCATGACTCATTTCCTTCAAAAATTTGATGCTCCAAAGGGTGCCTTCTCATAATCTTGAAGTTTAAATACCTATCAAAGTTTTTCTATAATTAATTGGGATTGGTAGTTATATTACAATTTCAATACCTCATTTATGAGACCAACTTTATGAGACAATTTCTCATTTAATTTTTAATAGTTTTTGTTCATTCTTTTTGTGACGTAAAGACCTGTTACAAAGAGTCTAAACCCATTTAATCCCACTTCAACCAATGGTTGAACCTACTTTAATTTCACATTAAAGTTACCAAAAATCATTTTTCCAACAATCCCTACATGAATAAAAATTGATCAATAAAGAAAAACAGCATAACGCACAACAAAGGCTTCGAGAAATAGCACAGTACTAACCTCGCATCGAAAAAAGGTAGTCATGGTCTTGAACCTTTCGTAGTGAAATCCTATCGATTTCTCGGCCACCATAGAAACATGATGTCTTGAACTGCTCGCCATTTGTATAAACCGAGATAGTAGACCTCACAGGAGTTAGTCCAACCATTGTTCAGATTCCGACTTGTGTGTCCGATATGGCCTCGAACACAAGCCCGGTTTAGTGAGTGGCTTTAAAGAATTCGACCTTCCCAATTCTTAAAGAAGCGCCCCACTTCGCACTCACATAGGTAACCTATATAAGGTATCTCATTATACCACTGCTGATTATGCGAATCACGAGGTTATTAAAAGCATTAGCTTAACCTTCAAACTCCATAGGGTATCACCAGAAAAGGAATGGGCAGAGGATTTACCTCTTCGGTGACTCACCCGCTACTCAAATTAGGTTGTCCCTTTGAACCTAGATCTTGGGATCTCATGTCAACTAGGTTGGGTTTTCTGCTCAGAATATTACTAAAAGCCTTAACCTCATTCCTCTTGGACGACGCTTCTACTAACTCTTGAGTTAACCCTTTGGTTAGCAGATCCGCAATGTTGTCCTTAGACTTTACATAGTCTAGAGAGACCACTCCATTAGAGAGTAATTGTCGATGGAATTATGTCTACGGCGGATATGTCTTGACTTTTCATTATACATATGACTCTAGACCCCGCCCACTCGCCATTGGCTATCACAATGAATATAGATAGCGCACGTCGGTCAACGTTGAATATCCTCCATGAATCGCAAAGCCATTCAGTTTCTTCGCTTGCTTTACCCAAAGCAATAAACTCGATTCCATCTTTGATCTCGATATACACGCTTGCTTGGATGATTTAAGACACTACGCCTCCGAGGATAAATACATAACCACTCAGTGGATTTTGGAGTCTTTATATCGATATCCAATTAGCGCCACTATACCTCTCTAATACCCGGGTATCCGTATAATGTAGCCTATAATCTCGTGTGTAGCGAGATAACCTAACACCCACATAATGTCTCTCCAATGAGTGGCCTTCGATTACTCATGTATATACTAAGCTAAGCAACAGAGTAGGCCATATTCGACCTTGTACAACTCATCAAATACATCAAACTTCCAATGTCCCAAGAATATTCTAGCCGAGAGACACTCTCACCATTATTCTTAGTTAAAATGTAGACTCACGCCTCTACTGTCCTAGACACATTTGTATTTGATTTACCAAATTTCTCAAGTATCTTCTCAACATAGTGAGACTGAGAAAATACAATACCACTAGATGTTATGATAATCTTAATACCTAAAATGACATCTGCAAGGCCCATATCTTTCATGTCAAACTTAGTATTAGGTTTTTATTCTTGGCAATCCCGTTTGACAAAACTCCTTTTAGTTGTAATTGTATTCGATCTTTATTTCGCAGAAGGTTTTAGTTTAAGATGCTAATCCAACCCAAATTGTGCCTTGCGTAGATGTTTTCGGTTAATTCTTTCATGATTGCCACTTTGTTGACTATGTTTGAGATCGAGTCGCGATTAGCTCACGAGGGTCGAGGTGGCGCTCCTTGACGGGTCCAAGACAATGGCCTGTGGGGTCGAGGGTAGTGCCTCAAACAAAAAGAAAAAATTACAATCGAAGTTGTTTGTCCGCTGAGCGTTATTCCACGCCGAAGCGTAGATCCGCCGAGCAGGCTCTTGCGCCAAACGGAGATCGCGATCTGCTTTTCTATAAATATGTGTTTCACCGATTTTAGAATATGGCTTCTAGATCTTGTTCTGGGTATTAGGGTTTTCTATCCGAGTTTTTTTGCTTGTTTTCTTTGATATATCCGTGAGAGTTTAATCATGAATTGAATGGATTATATCAAAGGGTTTGTTTAGTTTGTTTTATTCATAAGAGAGAGAGTTGTTCTTCGTGGATTTTTGTGAAATTTGGGCTCAAGCTTTGGTGGATTCTGAGTGGCTCATTGTCGTGGGATTCTATTTCGTTGTGGATTCAACATTTTACAAGACAATTCATGTGAAGGCGGGCTAGAAAAGGCACATAGGGCTCGTTCGATTCAAGTGGTTTTATAGGTAATTGAGAGTACACTTGTGTAATTCCTTTATGTCTTCTTAGTAGATTGTTTCGTGGCTTTTGCCCGTGAAGTTTTATCACAATTGAGACGCCCAATTGTGATTTTTTCATGTAAAAATCATTGTGTCTATTTGTCTTGATTGTTTGAGTGAGATTGTTATTTACTTCGCTTAAAAGTGATACATAATCACAAATCAATATTTAGGTATTTCTATATTTTTCACTTAGAGTTTAACAACTTCTTGGTAGTTCAAATCATTTCATCATTACTACTAACAATGAGTATGTCATCTACGATAAACACAAAATGACATAACCTCTGTTGTCTTTAACATATACACACTTGTCACACTCATTGATTCTAAACCCATTTGACAACATAGCTATCAAATGTCTCATGCCATTGCTTAAACGCTTTGTTTCAAACCATATAATGACTTGACAAGCTTACAGACTTTCTTATTTTTCCTTGAAGCTCAAAACCCTAGTTGTTCCATGTAGATTTCATCATCTAAATTTCTATTTAAGAAAGCTATCTTTATATCAATCTAATATATCTCCGCATTCACGAAAGTTGTTATCACAATCACCATGCAAATGGATGTAATCCTTGTCACAGAATACGTGATCAAAATAATCCGTGCCTTCGCATTGCTCAGATCCTTGATAGCTAGTCTAGCTTTATACTTATCTATTGACCCATCAACTTTCATTTTTCTTTTTAAAGATCCACTTACTCTCCAAGGCCTTATCGCTGGGGTAGATCAACCAACTCCCAAGTTTGGTTTTGTAAGATGGAATCAATCTCACTTAATTGCTTCTTTTCCATAAAGGACTTTTAGGTGAAGTCATAGCTTTATGGAAAGTTCGAGGTTCTCCTTTAACATATAAGTCAAGAAGTCCGCCAAAGGACTTGGCGCCTTAACCTCTTACTCCTTCTTGGCTCATTTACTCTCATCTTAATCATCAACTTGATCATCCATTTGATCATCTTCAAGTTCTTTTCGTAACTTTGATCCACTCCTCGAGTTCTAAGCAAAGAAATATATCTTCAAAGAAAGACGCATTCCTTGACTCCATTATGATATTCTTGTGATATATGAAATATCGACTTGTGCATAAGAAACCTATATGCACTACTATTTTGTGCATAACTAATGAATATACAATCCATTGTTTTGGACCTATCTTAACCCGCTTGGGTGTAAGTACACCCACTTTTGCAAGACACTGTATTCATAGGAAATTATAAGAAGGCTTGGTGCCATTCCATAATTCATATGAAGTCTTGTTTATTTTTTTCTGAGGGATTCTATTTAGAATGTAATTTATAGAGTGAATGGCTTTCCCCACAAGTTCTATGGCAATCCAAAGACTTATCAACATTGCATTCATTATCTCCTTTAGCCCTATTCTTCACTTAGCAATTCTATTTGACTAAAGAGAATAAGGCGCCGTGGATTTGGTGGATAATCCTGCATTGAGCACAAATCTTAATAAAAGGTAATTCATACTCACCACCACGATCACTTAAAGCCTTAATCTTACGGCCTAATTGATTCTCAACTTCATTCTTATAAAGAACAAACTTATCAATAGCCTCTATCTTTGCTTTTGAGCAAATACATATAACAATACTTAGTACAATCATCAACAAAAGTGATGAAGTACTTATTGCCACCAAGTGATTGTATAAACTTTAAGTCTCATACATTACTATGCGCTTAAGTCCAACAAATTAACTTCTTTTTCAATAGAATGAAACGAAGATCTTGTCAACTTCGCTTCAACACAAGTCTCACACTTATGTTTCAGATTAATCTTAAAAGATGGTATGTGATCTAACTTGATTAATCTATGTAAAGATTCAAAGTTCATATGTCCGATCTACCATGCCACAAATTGGAAGGCTCAAGCATGTAAGGTAAGAAGATGCATCTTTATTCATCTTTGAGATAACAAATATTACATTGAGTTTAAACATACCCCCAAAGATATATCCCCGACCCACATACACTCGCCTTGGTCAAAATGACCTTGTTAGACTCAAAGACCATGCTAAACCCATGTTTACTAAGAATGCACTCGAGACAAGATTCTACAAATGTCCTAATATACAGATTTCGCTCAAGGTCACCTCCTTTCTTGAGGTCAACTTCAAGACCACCTTTTCTTTTCCTCAACAATTAAGGTAGTGTAATTCCCCATAAACAACTTCTCGACATTTGTAATCGCTCGAAGTTGTAAACAACTTCTTTTCGAGCAGATGTAGCGTGTAGCCCTAGTATCAATCCACTATTCTCTTGGATTTGAACCTACCATATTCACCTTAGAGATAACGACAAGCAAGTGCATGTAATCCTCATTATAGGATTGCTCTTGCATATCTCGCCATGTGATCACGGGTTTAGGTTTTGTATGGCTTTTTCTACTTATGAGTCACTAGCCCGATGTCTCTCGCTACTACAGCTGTAGCACTTCCCTAAGAACTTAAGCGCTTGTATGCCGATTTCTTTGCAACACCACCCATTGGCCTCAGCCCGAGCCATTGTTCATAGGAGCTTCTTCCTACCCCGTAAGATTTGCCATGCTCAATGACATTGGCCTTCATAAGAGGTAATCGCTCATTTTTCATTATCCTCCTCAATTTGGAGCCTGATAATCGTGCCTTCAACTAACATTTCCTTATGCTTATGCTTCAAGTAGTTCTTGAAGTCATTCTAACCACGCTCTTTCATGCAAGATCACTTGGAACTCTTGGACTTGGCTTATCACATTTTTGAATCTATCATTTTAAAGTCCGTGAATCGCCAATGACAAATTTCTTTGCCCCGCATCCTTAGTCCTCAGTATTTCTTGTCCAGAGATTCTCATAACTCCTTTGCCGAAGCTTTTGGCACAAAACACGCCAGAGAGTGAGTTTGCTGTCAAGTGAACACATTGTTCGCAAAGATAGTCTATTTGCTTTATGTGTTAAACGCCATGACCTTCGCCTATCCGCTTATTTTCCGCCACGGTTGAGGATCCTCAAACCTTTGCAAGGTTCAACAATGTGGTCAAGTAGAATAGCATCTTACTACCATCTCTTGAAGTTCACCCCAGCAAATTTCTCTAGAATGCTGACTGAGCAAAATTAGATGGGTCGTTGAACACACCAAAATTAAATACGAAACTATACCAAATTCAATTAGAATAATGGCAAGTCTAGGTATCGATCCACAGGGACTATTGTGAAATTAAATTCCTAAATTAATTTTGATAAAAAGATTGATTGTTCATAACCTAATTTAATTACAAATAAATTAAACTAAGGAATTAAATTATCAATAATAATTGAAATTGGGTTTACTGAATTGGGGAAAAATCATAGGATAGAGAATTCACCACTAACCACATAATTAGGGTTTCTAATTGAAATCAATTATGCTATGGTTTGAACGGATTAATGTTTCGCAACTACAAGCTCGAAGTATTTGACAAGAAGATCATCACATTCAATGTATGAGCACGAACCATCTCAAATAATACTTAATCGCTCACTCTAAACTAAGGTAGTGATACGACTGCTTCCTCTTAGTATGGTTCGCCTCTATACCTTGAATGTGAAGGAATAGAAAACACATGTATGGATAACATTCAACAATCAGTAAAGTTAAATATTCAAGAAATAATGAAAAATATATAAAAGAAACTTCTAAATCACCATACAAATGTTCAAACCTTTTCATAATTAAAATCAAAAAGAAAACAAAATAATATATGGCTAGGGTTTCATCAAACCCTAGAAAATGAGACTAGCCACTCATGGAGGAATGGAAGGAGGTAGATGGAGAAGAAACCACCATGGGAGACATCCTTGAAGCTTTTTGTTTTTCTTCCCTTCCAAACCCTAGCCTCTCCCTTTAGGTCAAAACAATTTCGTAACCCTAGAAAAGCCTTTTTTCTTTTCTTTTATACTTCTACTCACTTCCAAACAGTTTAAAACGCCGGTTTGACTTTTCTCGAAAAGTCAACGACGCAAGTGGAAAGTCAACTCGCCCAAATTCTCGCTTTTTGCCCATTTTATGTTCCGTACCATGTACAACCTAATTGATACTCAACACACATAAAGTATACAGTTTGACCAGCAAGTGAAGTTAAGAGATTCTAATTAATGGCCTCAATGATGTACATTTCGGCCTTAATCACACCCCCTAACTTACTAGTTGCTAGTCCTCAAGCAAGTAAAATAAAATAAAATTAAACAAAATCTATCTATTTCTCCTTTCGGGGGAAAACGGTGCATTTAGCATACGAACAAGTCTTTAAACCACAAGGTTATCCCAAGTGGACGAGTAAAGTCTCGTGAGGGTTTCCAGAAATGATACCCACAAACATTAACATATTCATATATACTTAACACCATATGACCATTCTACTCCACCTAACATTTAAGTTATGTGCCACTATAGTGTGATATTGAGACATAATGAGTCATTAAAGACACAAAGGACAAGCATGAAGGAACCTATTGAGTCAAAAACCACAATTCAAGTTAATACAAAAGTAAAGTTCCCTATACTTGTGCATGCTAGTAGACAAGTCATGAGTATCCTCAGTGTAAAGTGCAATCTCCATATTAGTTAATTGTCTACTATAATAGCCCAATGTAACTCATAATAACACCCAACATATACAGAAAAACTAACCTGTTGCAGTCAAGATTCTCAAAAGTTTTTTTTTTTTTTTAATGATTGTGCAATGTCCTGATCCATTAAGCTTTCTAATCAACCCATGTAGCAAGTTTTGGGCCAATGACTCTTAAACTAGACTTTTAGGGCATTAGGTGTAGAGACACCCTACGACTTAATAACTCGACTTGAAAAGGCTACTTAACCCGAACTAGTCATTCTTCTTATTTTTCCTTAACTGCAATGTCCAAGTCCTTTAAGCTTTCTAATTAACCCATGTAGCAAGTTTTAATAATGACTCCCAAACCGCACGGTTTTAGGGCATTAGGTGTAGAGACACTACTACCGCTTAATAACTCGAGTTAAAAAGGCTACGAACCCAAACAAGTCCAAGTTTTTTTTTTTTAAGAATCTTGGCTCCTCATTTATTCTTTTTCTGCAACTCTAACTATTATCAATGATGTACACTAGGATTATAATAAAAAGATTACCGCTTATGATAGTGTGTTCATGTGAATTAAGGCATACTCATAACAAGTGTACTAATACCACAAACACCGACAACTCTCCTCGTGCAAACATCGCATGCAAGTATCTATCCAATAAACCTTTTTCATACAAGTCTACTATGATCTCCAACCAACATATGCAAACATCATCACCCTACTAGCAAAAAGTCACATCAAGTGAAGTAATGCAATCAAGTGAAACAGGTATAAGCATGAATTATGAGCCATATAGAAATGCACAAAAGAAAATATAACCCTGACCCCCCAACTTGAATATGACATTGTCCTCAATGGAAAAGTAAAGAGAAATGAGAGAAAATTACCAGAATTGTAGGCGCAAATCCAGGTAGGCAGAGAGTAACCTATACACACTTCAAAATTTTTTTTTTTTATGAAAATGAAATTAAAATAAAATAAAAGCTAAACTACTTAATAATTAAAGGAACAATTACATCATAGAATAGAAAAAATAAAAATAAAATCACTAACTAAACAAATAAAATTAAAAATCAAAATCAAAATAAAACAATCCACAAACCAATTAAACTAACCAGAATCACTAACGAACAATTTAAACTAAATAAATAGAGGAAATAAAAATAAACTAAATTAGGATTATTATAAGCAACTTTATTTCTGAGATTTTTTTTTTTTTTTAGGTACGAAAATAGAAAATAGGAAATAAAAATAAATAAATAAATAAATAAAATGAATTTTTTTTTATATATATAAAAAAAATTATAAACAAAATAATTGTATATTTATTTATTTATATTTAAAATTTATTTATGTATTTATTTAAAAATTATTTACTTATTTATTTATTTTGAAATAAGTAAATAAATAAAAATGAAACAATAAAAATAAAATAAAATAAAAATAGAAGAAGACAAAACAAAACAAATTTTTTTTTTTCAAACGTCGTCTCAAGACGCGCTTGGTTGAGGCACCACCACCCGCACTGGGCAAATGTTTGTTTCACTAAACTTCAAGACGCAAGGGCCCAAGTAGCACGTATGCGATTTCTCTTTTTTTTTTTTTCTTTTAATTTTAAAATTGATCAAGTATAACCATTTTTTTCATTATTATTATTTATTTATTTAAATTGAACAAGTATAACATCTTTTTTTTCTTTTTCTTTTTTAACACGTAAAATAAACGTGAAAGCATGCTTTTAAACACGTAAAATAAACATGAAAGCATGTTTTTTTTTTTTTTAATGAATGTAGTTGAATACTGATTTCATATACCACAAAGCGTAAATCAAGGTCTTACCTGTGCCAGAAGGTCCTTCCACCCACACGCATGCAATGACATTTTTCTCGCTACATTGCAACAAAGATAGTTTAACACAAACAAGAAGCACTCGCAAGCATACATGCTTCAAGAAAATGGAAAACTAACTTACAACACCTAACAAAAGGCACTAGAGTTATGGCATAAAGTTGCCACTCGTAATCCCCTAGGTAATAAAACCCAGAAGTTTATAGCCTTCTGCTAGTACAATCCAAATATATTTAACCATTTCTACCTTCAATTGACATCCCAAATAAATATAGCACATAAGAACATAACTAATGCCCACTAAAGGTATAATCTTCACGCCGAAAACCACGGTACTACTTTTCTCGCTTAACTGTTTGTAACTTTCCCTATTCTCCAACAGGTGACAAACTAGGTTGATCTTGGTCAGATCCGTAATCGAGGCACATAAAGCTACCTCAACCTATGGGGCCGCCATACGTAGTTCAAGCCGAGGTAGTTTTGAAGCAATCTCCACACCGGGTATTTAAACCAGACTCTAGTCTCGAAATCCCAAACCTTTGTTTTCTAGTCTTTGCCATTCGAACTCTAGTTTCCACCGTCTCAGTTGGTCTCCTAGGAACTCACTACAAACACGGTTAGGTGGCTATACCAGACCGTCAGATGCCGTTCGGGCACAGCTAACACCAAAGGAATTACACCTTTAGAGAATTTAAAGTCTCCTAGACGCAAATAAAGCATAACGAGAATAAAGAAAAACAGAATAGCATAGAAGGGAAAGAAAAGAGAATAAGGAATCAATCTATTAATCATAACAAAATGGGTCCATCAAACCCCTGGGTAAAGGAAAATGATCCTTTCTAGTCGAGGAATTTAGTCTCCGATAATTAATGCACACTCGCCACTCAGTAGTGGTTCGTGTGGGAACTAACTCTCCTCCCTTATTCTTAACAACAGTGATGCCCGCTTTTTTGGTCACCACTTGTGTGGGACTCACCCACTTGCTATCTGAGATGGGGTATATAATACCCGCATCCAACAATTTTAATACCTCATTTTTCACCACCTCTTTCATGTTAGGATTCGGCCCATTGCATTTCATGAGAAGGTTTGGTGTCCTCCTCTAGGTGTATATAATGCATGCACACGGAGGATCTATCCCTTTCAAATCAGCCATCGACCACTTTATAGCACTTCACAGCCACGAGAACATTTATTAACCGACTCTCCGCTTACAACCAAGTCGATGCAATGATGACCAAGAAAGTATCTTAGGGCCCTAAAATGCATACTTGAGTGTGGCCGGAGTGGCTTCAACTCAAGTTTAGGTGGTGTGACCAAAGATGGTATGGCGTGCCTCTCAACAGAGGAAGAAGTAACTCAAACCGGCTTTCCATGGAGGAAAATCCAAAGGTAAAAGAAGAATTAAGCAAGACATTCACCTTCTCAACCGACGCAGAATATCAAAATTTTCAAACCCAAAATGAGCTAGACAAGCCTCTAAAGGGTCCTTCATAAGAATGGAGGGCAAAGCCTCCTCCATAATCTCATCCACAATATCCACTAATAAGAACTCCTCTCTCTCATGAGGTTGTTCGATGCTTGGAAAACATTAAGTTTCACTTGCATGTTGCCAAATGAAACTTCCATAACCCCTATCCGATAATTGATGCATGCATTGGTCAGAGCTAAGAAAGGTCGATCTAAGATCATCGGATTTGTTTTTAGAACCGCCACCGTTCCATATCTAACACCAAAAGTCAACAGGAAGTAGAACCTATCAACCTTAATTCAGCACATCCTCAATCATGCCACGTGGCACTTTGAGGACCGTCACCAATTGAAGAGTGACAGTAGTGGGCTTTAACTCGCCAAGCCCAAATTCCTCGTACACAGAGTACGGCAATAAATTGACACTAGCCCCTAAATCTAATAATGCCCTATCAATGAAATGGTCCCCTATAATACATGCAATGGTTGGGGCACCCGAGTCCTGCTTAGGAGGTGTGTCATTCAACAAGATGGAGCTTACTTGCTCGTGAATAGACCTTTTGGGACACATGTGTCCTAGATTTACGCTTTTATGCATAAAGGTCCTTCGAAATTTGACATATGATGGTACTTGCTTAATCGCCTCCAACAGGGGAGGTTGATTTTACCGCTTAAAGACATCCATCATTGCTTCCATAGATGTCGCCTTCTTATTAAAAGGGGACGGTGTATCAAGGCATTGGGGAAAGGGAGCCTTAGGCACATATGGAGTGCTAGGGACTAAGTCATCCCTCCTAAGTGTTTCCCTCTCACCCTTGCTCTCATTAGGTGTACCCCTGTGGTCACCCTTCTTAACTCTAGTTGCATCTCGCGAATCGATCGAGGCTCTAACTCCCTACCACTTCTCAAAGCAACCACCGCTTGCACTTGCTCATGTTGCTTACCATTCCCACCAACTCTCTCGCCTGTATTGTCCCTTAGGGTTGGCCAGCTTGACTTGGTAATTTTTCCTCATCTCTCGATTCATGTTGTTAGCCATTTGACCCAATTGGGTCTCTATCTTGGCAATAAAGTGAGTATGGGAGTGAACTATCGGTGCAACCCTTTCGCCAGAGAACTTCCAATAATTGAGTCTCAAAGACAAAGTTGCCCCGAGGAACAAAGGGGGTTGTGGTTGCCGATACTAAGTATGGGGGTCGATAAGGTTGCGGTGGTCGGTAGGATGATTGGTTGGCAAAATTATTGAAATTTCGCTTGGTGGTAGAGGATTGTAAGAAGTGCCTTGTGAAGGGTTCTCCATGAGAAATTAGGGTGATTTCTCCAACCCCAAGTTATATGTGTTGGAGTATGGGTCATTACCGGTTGGAGAATCCTTGAGCCACTTTCACATACTCTTGGACTAACTCCAAAATTGTGATGTCAAGGGCACTAACTCAAGTCATGAGCAGGGCTCGCACATATAACACATGTCTCACGGAATTGAGGCTAATCTTGCTGGGTAAGGGCATGTCCCGTAGCTAATATGTGGTCTATCTTTTGGGATAGTGCCTCTACTTGTTGGGCTAACTCTAAGTTTTGCCCGGCCTCATAAATGCCCCTCTTTCGAGTCTAACCATCGGGTTGCCGGACTTGCCGGTGAGGAGGCATGGTGAAGGAAATTATCACTTAGGTTCTCAAACAATTGCCATGCCTCAAGATCATTTTTAGACATAAATGTCCCACCACAAGACGAATCCACCATTTACGATGCGCTTAGTTAAGCCATAATAGAATGTTTGAACAAGTTTCCAACAGCACTTGGTGGTGGGGACACTGTTGGAGAAGGTCTCAAGTCTTTCCTAAGTCTCATGGAATTGCTCGCCATCCATTTGAGCAAAGTTTATGATGGCTCGCCTAAGTTGGTTGGTTTTACCTATGGGAAAGTACTTTCCAAGAACCGCTGCTATAATTGGTCCCAAGTTGTGATTGAATTAGCGGTGTAAAGAATTTAGCCAAGGTTTGGCTTTATTCTTTAACGAGAATGGAAACAATCGCAACATTAACGCCTCATTTGTGAAATTCTCGATCCTTCATCACGAGCAAATTTCAAGAAATTCATTCAAATGTTTATAAAGGTCATCATGAGTTAGTCCATGGAATGATGAGAGCATTTGTATGGTGTTGACTAAATCTCATAATGAGCAAAGAAGTGGTGTTGGGCAATTGATGCATGATGGTGATGTATATGCAAGAGGTGTAAAATAATCCTTAAGGGTCCTTAGGCACATTCGGGACATTAGATTTGCCATATCTAATGGCTCAATGTATGAATATGAATACTCAAGCCTAGGAAAATGAGTAGAAGCCCTAAGTCTCCTAAGGGTCCTTTCTAGTTCAAGGTCCAAACACCACAATTCAGTATGCATAAGAATGACGCTTTGCATACACTACCCACACCCGCACAATAAGTTCGACTCGGTGCACAAAGTTACGAAGCGTATCGCTAAAAGAGAAATACTCAAAGGGTTTAACGAAAACGCTTTACTGCCTTATGGTGCTTGGCGGTAGACGCTGTCTCCAACCCCCAATTGAGCTTTGACTTTCGCTTAGCACTTTGGTGCTTTACTTGTAAGTGTTTGCTTCGCTTACTCACTTTAGTGTCAGCGTTTTTTGTTTTAAACTCAACAAGGCCCGCTTGCACTTCAATGGTAGCTCTAATTTTAAATGCTTTGCACACTTAGCAACACCGAAAGCATAAAATCCTAAACTAAAAATTAAAATAAGAATGTAACTTTAAATTAACTAATTTCGCCAGAAGTCCCTAAGAATCGCCAAAATTTGATGGGTCATGAACACACCAAAATTAAATACTAAACTATACCAAATTCAATTAGAATAATGGCAAGTCCGTATCGATTCACAGGACTATTGTGAAATTAAACTAATTTAGTTGTTAAATTCCTAAATTAATTTTGATAAAAGATTGATTGTTCATAACCTAATTTAATAACAAATAAATTAAACTAAGGAATTAAATTATCAATAATAATTGAAATTGGGTTTATCAATTGGAGAAAAATCCTAGGTAGAGAATTCACCACTAACCACATAATCGTGGTTTCCAATTGAAATCAATTATGCTATGGTTTGAACGGATTAATGTTTCGCAACTACAAGCTCAAGCATTTGACAAGAAGATCATCACATTCAATGTACGAGCACGAACCATCTCAAATAATACGAATCGCTCACTCTAAACTAAGGTAGTGATACGACTCGCCTCGTAGTATGGTTCGCCTCATACCTTGAATGTGAAGGAATAGAAAACACATGTATGGATAACATTCAACAATCACGTAAAGTCAAATATTCAAGAAATAATGAAAAATATATAAAAGAAACTTCTAAATCACCATACAAATGTTCAAACCTTTTCATATTTAAAAATCAAAAAGAAACAAAATAATTACATGGCTATCAAAACCCTAGAAAATGAGACTAGCCACTCACGGAGGAGTGGAAGGAGGTAGATGGAGAAGAAACCACCATGGAGATATCCTTGAAGCTTTTTGTTTTTCTTCCTTCCAAACCGTAGCCTTTCCTTTAGGTCAAAACAATTTTAGAACCCTAGAAAAGCCTTTTTCTTTTCTTTTTTATACTTCTACTCACTTTCAAACAAAGTTTAAACATCGGTTTGACTTTCCCGTAAAAAGTCAACGACGTAGAAAAAGTCAACTCGGCCCAAATTTCGCTTTTTGCCCATTTTATGTCTGATGATATACAACCCGATTGACACTCAACACACATAAAGTATACGCTTGACCAAAGAAGTGAAGTTAAGAGATTCTAATTAACGGCCTTAATGATGTACATTTCAAACCTTAATCAAGCCGCCCACCCATAATAGCCGCATTAACACTAAGGTTGACCACAGAGGTCATAGTTGGGGTTGGCAAGCCGCTTGTCCCGGTTCAGATCTTCACTAACATTAGCAAAGAGCAAAGATCATCGGTAATAGCCATATTTCTAAAAAATACAAATGTATATCACTTTTTGTATTTCTAGAAATTAAACTTAACACTTAGAAAATCCCAGCTTGGAAATTTAATTCAAAACTAGTCTCACCACTTAACCTAGAATCTAACATGGTCAAGAATGTTCTCAGAGGACCGGAGGGGTTATATCGTCCCACTTAAAACCCAGTTAACCTTTTGACAAAACTTTCAAGAACATGTTGACTCCTAGTATATGGAAAACAATTTTTAAAATTAAGGTTTTCTAATGGATGAATTAGGGTAAAACAAACCAAGGTCCAACACTTACAAGCAAATAAAATGAATGTGGATCTTCCGTGACTACCGCAGCTCGCCCCGAATTTATTTCGCCGCCTCCAAAATGACGCTGCTTTTGGAGGGTTTTTTTTTCTTTTCTTTCTTCTTCTTTCTTTCTTTCTTTCCAACACCGTATGTCTCTCTCTCTCTCTCTTTCTCCTCATTTCAGATTGCAAATTGAATCGGAGAGAGGAGCAACAATCATCGAAAAGAGAGAACACACCAACACTCACACTCACACTCACACACACACACCTCTCGGCTTTGTCGATCTCTCTCTCTCTCGATCCAATCCCAAACTCCTTAGATTACTCTCTCTCCTCTTTCTCTCTCTAGAAGTTTTTTAAGGACAATGCGTAAATGTCGAATCGAAGACCTCGTGATTAGCTCTTCGAAAAACACCTTTGCCGAGATTCCGCCTCCCGCCATCGCAATCTCCAACATGAGCTCCCTCTCCTCTCCTCCACCTCCTCCTCCTCCGTTGATGACCCTTGTTCGCTTGACTCAACAGAATCAAGAAGATCAAGAACCCGATAAGGTATTATGATTGATAGGATTGATTGAATTGTTTTTCTTTTTTAAAAAAATAATTTTGAGGACGACCCATTGTTTGGAACAGTAAAAGGAGTAAAGGGTCGAGCTTAGTTATGCTTTTTTTTTTTTTTCTGGGAATCCAATATTTCTAATTTGGGTTTTTGGGTATAGTTTGTGTCAATTAATTTTGAAAGATAGTGTAATTCTGGTTTGGGATTCAAATCTAGCATTTTCAGACATGTTTTTGGTAATTTAAGGTTAAGTCTTTTGGGGTTTTCTGTTCTATTTATTCTTTTAGATCAATATGTGGAAAGTTGAGATCTTCCAAATAATTGTTTACTCTTCAGGGAGGAGATAAGGAGATTCTATTTAAGCAATATACTTGAATAAATTTAGGCTAATCTTTACTATATGTTTAAAGAGTTCTAGTTTGTATCTATGAATTTGCTGAACAAGGGATTATTGATTTCTCCAATAAAGTTAGTTTGTAATTTCATTTTCACTATCTTAATTTCAAGCCCCTTTTGCTAATTAGTCGCTATGATAGCATGCTTTGAAGATCTTATCTATGCCGAGGAGAGGGTGGTTTGGGTCGATGATTGTTGCTCCTCTCCGATTCAATTTGCAATCTGAAATGAGAAGAAAGAGAGAGAGAGAGAGGGAGAGAGAGAGAGAGATACCAGTGTTGGAAAGAAAGAAAAAAAGAAAGAAGAAGAAGAAGAAAAAAATCTCCAAAAAGACGCCGTTTTGGAGAGCGACAGAATGGGTCAGGAGTGCGACGAGGATCCGATTCATTAAAAATTGCTAACCAAATTACAAGTAATGCAAAAAATTGTTACAACAATACAAGCAAATAAAATGCTTTTACATATAGGTAAAAAACCATATAACTCTCAAGCAAAAAAAATTGCTACAAATATAAACAAAAGTAATGCACATAAGATTATTATTTGTCCAAAACCAATTCCTTTCCACGCTTAGGTATTTCCGTTCAACAAAAAGGTTAGTAGTACAAATTTTTACTACAATCCAAATTTCATACATTTGGCTTTGTATATTATTTTTCCATTCTTTATGCATGGGTCTTTCTCAGAAAGAAAGTTAGCGTAAAACTACAACAAAGTATAAAACAAATAATCTAAAGAAACTGTAAAAGAATAAATTAATTTAATAGCCAAAATAAATAAAATTAAAATGCTAGACAAGTTATACAATTAAAATTATAACTCCCAAAGTTTAATTTACAATTTAATGTACACAATAAACATGTACATAAATGGACAAGTTACAAAACCTTTAAATTATTCGAGCAATTAACATGTAAACAACTATATAGTAATTAACATGTAAATAATTATATTTAACTAAACTTTTTGAAATAGACTCATGCAAACAATTCTAGAATAAGAAGTATGTAAATTAACTTAAATCTAGAAAATAAAAACCATGTGAATTAATCTAGTATGAAACATATTGAACATGTTGATTATACTAGAAACTGATTAGCATGTCAAACAAAAATTTAAACACTTGTGAACATGCAAATTATATTATAAAATTATAAACTAAAAAGACATGCAAAGTATGGTAGGAAATTATAAAATTATGCTCATAAAATAAAACTATACACGAATCAAATAAGCATACAAATTAAGCAAGAGAGAAGCATTTTGATTAAATTAAAACCATTCCATTACAATTATGAATTTAATAAGCCAACCATGACTTTCTAATCAGTAATTCAAACATGTAACGGTGGCTTTCTATATGGTACATGTAGTGTAACAACCCTCGTACGACACCGACAACCAATCAATTACGCATCGACATCGCTAAACCGAATCGTAATGACCGATAATTGAATTAATCAAGCATCGAATGGACCGATTGAAATCAAACCTAAATTGAATAAGTTTATCTATTGAATTGCATATTGCATCTGTTTGATTGATTGAATATCTGTTTGAATTCATATGTTTAAACTGCTAATTGAAGGCCTTATCGGCGGACGAATTAGAAACCGTTTAGAGTTTTGGAATCAGTAGAATATTTGTGATTTAATGGTATATTTATCTGAAAATTGATTAGAAATGATTAAACTAGATTAAAATGAGCTAATTGCAAACTTAGGCTTATCTACCAAATTGCCATTGAGTGGCTTTTGTTTATTCTTATCATTGTTGAGCCTTACACTTAGAGACAAGATTTCTCACCCATATTTTGAGTGTATAGCCATCAAGGAGAGAGTTAGAGTGAGAGAGTGATTTCATCTTGTGTATCGGCTTACTTGAAGAATTGCTTAAGAATTGAAGTGTAGATTGCTCATTTAGCTCCTACACCTTGATTACAAGACTTGGGTAAGTGAATTCATCCCTCTAATTAGGAGATTAAGCTAAGTCTTGCATGTTTTATACTCCATTGTAGAATTAAGCCATGATTTAGTGCATAGATGTTGAATTATGCTTGAATTCATGCATGCATGGCCATTTTGGTGCATTTTGAAGTTGAATTCATGATGGATTGTACATGCATGCTCATGTTTCTATCAAAGTCCATGTTTTCATTTTGTTTTCCAACTATTGAGCTCATTAGAGCAAGATTTGAACCTTGAATTTGGTCAAAAACTCATGCATTGCATGTTTTGAAATTGTTCTTGAAAATGGGTTTGAATTTTGGATTTAATTGACTCACCTTTGGGGCTGGAATTCATAAATTGGCTTTTGAAACTTGTTATACATTGTTTTGGGATGTATTTTCCAGAATTTGGGCCCAAGAGGTCGAGAATTGAGTTGAGAATGCTTGGTTTGAGTTGAAGGCAACTGAAATTCCAGATGGCTTCTTCGCCGAGCGACTAACGCTTCTCCGAGCCACGCCGAGCGAAGGATTGGTGGCTCGAGCGTAAAAATCGAGCATCCAAGATTTTTATCGCTTCATAAGACCGCCGAGCGAAGGACCTCGCCGAGCTAAGCCTTTGATTTTGCAACCTCGCCGAAGCGAAGAAAGGCTCGCCGAGCGAGACCCCTGCCAAAGAACTTTGAAAAATGCCTTCCAATCAGATTTTTGCATCCTCATCCCATCCTAGGCATTCTTAGGCCTAGTTTAAGGCATCTTAATGAGGATTTAGACATAAAACCACATCGAGGAAATTTAGGATTTAATTATCATCCTTCCCGATCGTGAAACTTAGTGTGTGTTCTATTTGTTAACCGCTTAGGGTTGGTTTCTGAGATGCGCCTAGTCGCTATTAGCCCAATCTCGTGAGTAACAATTGTGTAAAGTTATGTTCAAAATGATTATCTTCTGAATACTGAACTAAACTGTTTACTGAACTGATATTATTTATCAAATGAATGTATGCCCTATATTCTGAACTGTACTGTGGCATCCTTAGCACTCACTCATCGCCATCGTTATCGTTATAGAGCTCGCTTGCCCTTGTGGAACCATACTGCTTATCGATTGATGGCCATCATTACTATTGGGTTCATAGACCGGTCCTTTGGACCTACTGCTTATAGGCTAATGGGTGTACCACATATGACCGATTGAATGAAATATCGAAGATCGAATATCAAAGATCAAATATCAAGTAATGAACTGATTTCATTATCAGAAGGACATTCATTCATAACCTCTTTACGCATTATGTTATTCACCGGGCTTTAGCTCACCGCTTATATATATATGTAGGTTCTCAGCAGCCTGCATCGAGCTAGGAGCGTGGTTGGTCCCCGCTTTTGTCAAGCCACCTATGTGCCTCATCATGAGGTTCCGAAGTTGCCATGCTATGGCTTGGGGTTTTTGTGTCCCCTATCGGCCTCTTATCGCTTTGTACCATCAGATAGACTGCCTCATCGCTTACTACATCAAGTATCGAGGGATTAGGTTCCCATACCGATCGCTTGTATATGATGGTATAGATCAGATATATAGACTGCATCGCTTCAATCGCATGAAAATGTTTTGGCATACAGATTTTCACAAATTTCAATGGACACTAGTTACTTATCAGATTGGCCTCCGCTAGGCCTCAGATTGCTTAATCAGACATCGTTTCAAGAAGCCTTCAAGAATCTCTTGACATCGCCGCCATTTGCTAAACCCATAGGGCCGGTTTGGGTCGTGACAGAGTGGTATCGAGCGATACTTAACCATTTAGTTATACCGCACACACGTGTCCAAATGAGCTATAGGGTGTCCTAGAAAAGCAATTAGGCATCTTATGAACTTAAAAAGTGTGTGCTTATGATTGACCGGGTTATGATAGAATGTTAAACCGTAATTGTACAATTGCTTATAATGATAATCGTTATAATTGCTTATAGTGAAATGGATAATGCAAATGAAATCAATCCTCCTCATCGAGGCAAGAATGGCTAGAATGGAAAGAATGATGGAACTGTTAATCGCTAGACTTGAACAACAACCTAATCAACAACCCTCCTCCTCCTCCTCCCAGACAAATGAACCTAATGCAAATCAATGATGGGGACATAATTGTTTCACCCGTAAGTTCAAGAAACCGAAACCGCCATCCTTTCAGTGGAGGCCTTGAACCGCTAAAGGTCAAGCTTGGGTTCTTGAGACCGAGAAGTTGTTTGAGGTTTTTCCGTGCTCTAAACAAATAAAGTATTGTTAGCTACCTTCACCTTGCAAGAAGAGGCCGTAGGTGGTGGATGCCGGGTCCGTGATACTAACGCCAGAGTGACTTGGGCTCGCTTTTAAGGAGTCCTTTGAAAAATATTTCCCCAAAGGCATCGTGACAAAAAGTAACGAGTTTGAACAATCGAGACAGGCAAAACGTCTCGCTGTCGGTATGAGAAGAAATTCACCGAACTTGTTAGATATGCACCACACATGGTGGACAATCAATATAAGAAGGTCTGAAGATTTGAGGGCCTAATGCGCAATATCGATGTAATAAGTGTCTTGAAGTTACCGACTTATGTAGGTGTTCTCGACCCAGCATTGATGGCCGAGTCGAATATTGCAACAAGAAACAATCAAACACCAACAACCGAGTGGCAAGGTAAAAGGTGGTTTCAAATTCAAGAAAGGCAAGCATAACCCAAAGAACCAAGAAATGTAATACGGGTCGACGACTAGCCCCAGCCTAAGGGAGTGGGTTTACTCCACACCGCCTCCGTATGTGGCAATAAGCACAAAGGGTTTGCTACCAGATTGAGCTTGTTTCGTGTGGCAAGGTGGGCCACAGCATTAAAGATCGCCCTCTCCGCCGCAAGCCAAGAGTAAAGCAAGACCAAACGCAGCAAAGATCACCGCAACACCAAAACCGAACCCCAAAGCTACCGGGAAAGAGCCTATGAGGCAGGGCCGAGTGTTCGCCCTAGTACCGGAGACGGCAAAACATCGAGACCGCTGTCGTATCCTCTCTATCAGAGCTCAAAAAGCATATGTGTTGATTGATTCGAGGTCTACACATTCGTATGTATCGCATGCTTTTTCGCGTAAACTGAATAGACCCTTAGAACCCATGAACTTTTTGCTAGCTCTATCATCACCTGTTGGGGGATCCATGACATGTGCATATATGTATCCTGCCTGTGAGATTATTGTTGGGGATATGCATCTATTTATTGATTTACTGCCATTGAATATTGATCACTTTGATGTAATATTGGGGATGGATTGGTTACAAAAATATCACGCCACTATAGACTGTGTAACAAAACAAATAGTTTTCCGTCCATCGGGTTTACCTGAATTTGTGTTTAATGGGAGTGGAGTAGTACCTCCTCCGTATCTGATTTCTTCTGTGAAAGCTGTTAAACTGATTAGAAAGGGGTGTAAAGGATATCTGTGTTCTGTGCTAACTGTGCCTACTGATGATAGTGTTAAAACTGATGTGAATTGTATTCCTATAGTCAGAGAATTTCCAGATGTATTTCCAGATGATTTTCCAGGGGATTTGATTGACAGGGAAATTGAATTTACTGTGGATGTGATTCCGCACACACCGATATCTAAAGCTCATGTAATGGCCCCAACCGAATCAAGGAATTGAAAGTGCAATTGCAAGAATTCTTAGACAAGAAGTTCATCGTGCCCAAGATTTCACCGTAAGTGCACCTGCTTTTGTTTGTGAAGAAGAAAGATGGCTCGCCGAGATCGGTATTGATTACCGTGAATTGAACAAGGTAATCAGAAGAATAAATATCAATTACCGCAGATTGATGAATTATTTGACCAAGCATAGGTGCACAAGTGTTTTCCAAGATTGATCTTAGATCGGTATCATCAATTGAAAGTCAAACCTAAGACATCGATAAACCGCTTAGAACGAGGTATGGCCATTATGAAATTTTAGTTATGCCGTCGAGTTACGAATGCCCTCGCCGCATTTATGGACCTCATGAATGTAATTTTAAACCATACCTTGATGATTTCATTGTGGTATTTATTGATGACATCCCGATTTATTCTAAGACTAGAGAAGAACATGAACACCATCTCGAGACTTGCCCTACAAACCTTAAGAGAATGTAAACCGATGCTAAATTGTCTAAATGTGAATTCTGGCTTGATCATGTTATGTTTTTGGGGCATGTTGTTAGCAAAGATGGAATTTCTATTGATCCGCAGAAAATTGAAGTCAGAGTGAATCGCCTAGACCAACAAATGTGACCAAGGTCCAAGCTTTTAGGATCGGCCGATATTACGTAAGATTTGTCAAAGATTTTTCCAAAATTGCCTTACCACCGACTCCGCTTGACTCGTAAGGGACACCATTTGACTCGATCGACTAAATGGAATCGGATTTCAAGAATTGAAAACCCGACTTGTGATCGCACCGCTTCTCGACTCTACCTTCAGTACGGATGGTTATATCAGATTTAGTGATGCTTCTCATAAGGGTTTGGGGTGTGTTTTAATGCAGAATGGGAGAGTTATTGCTTATGCTTCCTACGCTTGAGACCACATGAAAAGAATTACCCACCCATGACTTAGAACTTGTCAGCAGAGTGTTTGCACCGAAAATTTGGCGCCATTATTTGTATGGAGCAACATGTGAAGTGTATATCGACCACAAGAGCCTCAAGTACTTTTTCACCGTAAAGAATCAATATGAGACAATGAGATGGTCGAACTAATCAAAGATTATGACCTATGATTTTGTACCATTCGAAAAGCTAACATCGCTGTCGATGCATTGAGCCGAAGTCAATTGCCAACTTAGCTTGTTTGCTCACCGCGTAAAGAATTGCTTCATGATCCGAAAAGTCTCAAATTGAAATTGTTTTGAGAGAACAAGGTGGAACAATAGTCGCTATTATCGCCAACCAAAGATTGTTTGAGGAAATTAAAGAAAAACAACAACCGGATGATTTCTTGAAAAAGGTTATTGAAGAAAGAGATTCAAAACCGAGACCGGGTTCAAATATGACAACAATGTATCGAAATTTCAAGATAGACCGTGTACCAAATGACGCCAATTGAAAAGAAGAGTTCGCAAGAAGGCCATAGTTCAAGTTTTCGATTCACCCAGGAATACGAAAATGTACCAAGATCTCAAACAGATTTCGTGGCCAGAATGAAGAAGGAAATTGCCGACTTTGTGTCCAAATGTCTTCACCGCCAACAAGTCAAAGTTTAACATCAACGAATTCAAGCTTATCGCAACCTTTACCCATACCAGAGTGGAAATGGGAGCATATCACGATGGATTTCATCGCTGGATTACCTCGCCCAAAAAGGTATGGACTCTATTTGGGTTATTGTTGATAGATTGACTAAATCAAGACACTTCCTACCGCCAAGACAATTTATAATGCGCATAAATTGGTCATATCTATATTGACGAAATTGTGAGATTGCATGGAGTGCCTGTATCTATTGTTTCTGACAGGGATTCGAAGTTTACATCGAGGTTCTGGCAAAGCCTACAGACTGCATTGGGTACTGAATTGACGCTGAGTAGTGCCTATCATCCTCAGACAGATGGACAGTCAGAAAGGACCATCTAGACTTTAGAGGATCTACTGAGAATGTGTGTCCTTGATTTTCGTGAAACCGAAAGTCATTTGTCATATCGAATTCGCCTACAACAACAGCTACCATTCGAGTATTGGAATGGCGCCTTTCGAGGCATTATATGGCAGAAAGTGTAGATCTCCAATTTGCTGGGCAGAAGTTGGAGATGGGTCATTTCTTGGGCCCGAGATTGTGTATGAAACAACTGAAAAGATAAAACTGATACAACAGAGACTAAAAACTGCACAGAGTAGACAGAAGAGTTATGCAGATATTAGAAGACGAGACCGAGAATATGAAGTGGGTGATCACGTTTTTGTGAAAGTGACACCAATGAAAGGCCAGACTCGTTTTGGAGTCAAAGGCGTTAGCGCCAAGATATGCTCGGATCAGACGTTATTGAGAAAATCAATCCGGCGATCAAGTTGCACTTCCTCCCGAGATGGAGCATATGCATAACGCCTTCCACATTTCTATGTTGAGGACTATCTCCGGATCCCTTCCACGTGATTGAGCCTACTCAGACGTGTTGAGTGATGACTACACTTACGAGGAACTACCTATACAGATTGTAAATCGACGATCAAGAAACCGAGAAACAAAGAAATCCCATTGGTGAAAGTTGATTGGCGTAACCATGGTGGCGTTTATGCCACTTGGGAAAGGGAAGATGACATGGCTAAAAGATACCCGTAATCGCTTCCACTGACCTCGCTTTTCTTCCGTAATGAAGGTAACTCGAAGTTTAGAGGACTAAACTCCTTATAAGGAGGAGATCAGAATAACCCTCGTCGATTACATCGACAACCATCAATTACGCATCGACATCGCTAAACCGAATCGATAATGACCGATAATTGAATTAATCAAGTAATCGAATGGATCGATTGAAATCAAACCAAATTGAATAAGTTTATCTATTGAATTGCATATTGCATCTGTTTGATTGATTGAATATCTGTTTGAATTCATATGTTTAAACTGCTAATTGAAGGCCTTATCGGCGGCTGAATTAGAAACCGTTTAGAGTTTTGGAATCAGTAGAATATTTGTGATTTAATGGTATATTTATCTAAAAATTGATTATGAATGATTAAACTAGATTAAAATGAGCTAATTGCAAACTTAGGCTTATCTACCAAATTGCCATTGAGTGGCTTTTGTTTATTCTTATCATTGTTGAGCCTTACACTTAGAGACAACATTTCCCTCAGCCATATTTTGAGTGTATAGCCGACCAAGGGAGAGAGTTAGAGTGAGAGAGTGATTTCATCTTGTGTATTGGCTTACTCTTGAAGAATTGCTTAAGAATTGAAGTGTAGATTGCTCATTTAGCTCCCACACCTTGATTACAAGACTTGGGTAAGTGAATTCATCCCTCTAATTAGGAGATTAAGCTAAGTCTTGCATGTTTTATACTCCATTGTAGAATTAAGCCATGATTTAGTGCATAGAGGTTGAATTATGCTTGAATTCATGCATGCATGGCCATTTTGGTGCATTTTGAAGTTGAATTCATGATGGATTGTACATGCATGCTCATGTTTCTATCAAAGTCCATGTTTTCATTTTGTTTTCCAACTATTGAGCTCATTAGAGCAAGATTTGAACCTTGAATTTGGTCAAAAACTCATGCATTGCATGTTTTGAAATTGTTCTTGAAAATGGGTTTGAATTTTGAATTTAATTGACTCACCTTTGGGGCTTGAATTCATAAATTGGCTTTTGAAACTTGTTATACATTGTTTTGGGATGTATTTTCCAATTTGGGCCCAAGAGGTCGAGAATTGAGTTGAGAATGCTTGGTTTGAGTTAAGGCAACTGAAATTCCAGATTTTGCTTCTTCGCTCGAGCGAAGGATACCTCGCGCGATCCCCCAACGTTTCCTCTGAGCCACGCTCGAGCGAAGGATTGGTGGCTCGAGCGTAAAAATCGAGCATCTAGTACTTTTATCGTTTCATCGATCGCCGAGCGAAGGACCTCGCCGAGCTAAGCCTTTGATTTTGCAACCTCGCCGAAGCGAAGAAAGGCTTGCTCGAGCGAGACCCTGCCAAAGAACTTTTGAAAATGCCTTCAATCGTATTTTTGCATCCTCATCCCATCCTAGGCATTCTAGGCCTAGTTTAAGGCATCTTAATGAGGATTTAGACATAGAATCACACCGAGGAAATTTAGGATTTAATTATCATCCTTCCCGATCGTGAAACTTAGTGTGTGTTCTATTTGTTAATTGTTTAGGGTTGGCTCTCAGACGCCATTTAGTCGCTATTAGCCCAATCTCCGTGAGTAACGATTGTGTAAAGATATGTTCAAAATGGTTACCTTTTGAATATTGAATCAACTGCTTATTGAACCGATATTATTTATCAATGAATGTATATCTCAGATTCAATCAGATATGGCATCCTTAGCACTCATCGCCATCGTTATCATCATATAGCTCGCTTCCTTGTGGAACCATATCAAGCATCGATTGATGGCCATCATTATCCGGGTTCATAAGACCCTGCCTTTTGGACCTACTCTTATAGGCTAATGGGTGTAACACATATGACTGATTGAATGAAATATCGAAGATCAAATATCAAAGATCAAATATCATTAATGAACTGATTTCATTATCAGAAGGACATTCATTCATAACCTTTTACGCATTATGTTATTCATCGGGCTTTAGCTCACTGCTTATATATATATGTAGGTTCTCGCCACCAGACCTGAGCTAGGAGCGTGGGTTGGTCCCCGCTTTTGTCAAGCCGCCCTATGTGCCTCATCGCGAGGTTCCGAGTTGCTATGCTATGGCTTGGGGTTTTGTGTCCCTATCGGTCTCCTTACTATTTTGTACTATCAGATAGACTGCCATCGCTTCAAGCATCATGATCATATCGAGGGATTAGGTTCCCGTACTGACTGTTTGTATATGATGGTATAGACTGTATATAGACTATACTGTTCTGAACTGCATGAAAAATGTTTTTGGCATACAGATTTTCATAGCTCAATGGACACTAGTTATTTATCAGATATTGGCTTCCGCCAAGTCCTCAGACTGCTTAATCAGATATCGTTTCAAGAAGCCTTCTTCGACACATTATCGCTGACATTTGCTAAACCCATAGGGCAGGGTTTGGGACGTGACATGTAGTCTAGAACCAATCAATTAACTATTAAATAAATTAAATTGCAACAATAGACTAATTTTTCCTTATGCATAACATGGTCTACAATAGGCTAAGGAATAACAAAAGCAGTAGCATACAAAATTAATAAGCCACAACATAACATATGCAATATTCAGATGGAAAGTTTATAGCATATATCTATCTATATCTATATCTATATCTATATCTATATTATCTATCTATCTATCTATATCTATATTTATCTATCTATCTATATGTATATCTATATTATATATATAATCAAATGTAGTTGTTAAATCAAAAGATTCTAAAACTTGAATTATAAATTCTCATAATTTTGAAAAAAAAATATTACGTGGCACTTTCCTTTACCTCCCTTCCCACTCTTCAAGCCTTCTCACTCCTTCTCCTTATATAAAATATAAAATTAAAAAATAATAAAATATTCATCCATATCCATCACCCATAATAATACTTATCCCAAACTAATAAAATATTCATCTATATCCATCACTCACAATAATATCTATCTCTCTCTCAATCTCAATTTAAAAAAAAAAGAAGAAACCAACAACTCCTACAACTTCTACACACACATTTCTATTCAGTTTATTCCAATCATCTTTTATTTTCTCATAACAACTCATCTTCCATTGTTACATTTTGCAAGTTTGATTATTTGCAAAAATCATTACAAGGTCAAGATAACATTATTTTTTTACTTTATATGCATTTTTTTGTTTGTTACTTTGTGTGTATATATATTTTTAGATATTTTAGTTCATCTGCATATCTTTTCATTTTCTTCATTTTTATGCTCATAATATTATTTCTTACTTTATATGTATTTTTTCAAAGATTTATTACTTTTGTGTATATATATATTTCTTTTTTTCCATTATTTTCTATTCAGCTTATTCCAATCATCTTTTATTTTATCACAATAACTCATCTTCTCCATTGTTATATTTTGCAAGTTTGATTATTTGCAAAAATCATTACAAGGTCAAGATAATATTATTTTTTACTTTATATGCATTTTTTCGGTTTGTTATTTTGTGTGTATATATATTTTTAAATATTTTTAGTTCATCTACATATCTTTTCATTTTCTTCATTTGTATGCTCATAATTTTATTTCTTACTTTATATGTATTTTTTCAGTGTTTATTACTTTTGTGTATATATATATATATATATTTCTTTTTTCCATTATATTTCAGTTTATCTACATATCTTTTCATCTTCTTTATTATTACATTTCGCATTTATTTGGGCTTGCTTACTTTTTAATTTGTAATTTGCTTTTTGTTTTTCAATTTAATCAGATTCAAACTCATCAAATCTTGAATTTAATTTAATTTACTTTATCTCATGTCTATCACACCATCACTCGTTAATAGCTTTATGTGAACTCTCAAATCAAGAAGATCAGCTCTGCATAAAGTTAATCTCACTTTTCCTCCTTCAAGCTCTCTCAGATGAGAGTTCTTCGGATCATCTACAACCAATATGCACCCACTTAACAACACAAACACAAACAACAGCTTCAAACCTTAAACACAATTTCTCAATTTTAAAATTTTTGAAAACAAAATTATATTTGGCTTTAAGTGATTGGTACATCTAACAATATTTAATTTTAAAATTTTAAAATCTTTAAATTTTATCTAAACATATCTAATTTAAAATTTTGAATTTTTTTTTTTACAATATTAGAAAAAAAAAAGACTCAAATCTATTAGTGTATTATCTAAATTTTGAATTATTACACATGGCATAATATTACTGGATTTAACATCTAAATTTTAAAATTAATTAAAATATTTAACTATATGATTTGTGGAATTCCAATACTTTTTTTTTTTTTTTCTGAATTTTCCATTTTTTTAAAAAAATTTTACAAAATTTAAGTTGCTAAGTTTTGATTTTTTATTGGCTATCCATGATTTTATCCAAAATTATTGGTTAATGATTGACCACTATTAAATTCTTTTTGGCTATAATGATAACAATTGACTACCATCAATTTTAAAATTTTCTATCAATGTATTTAAAAAAAAAAAAAATTATCATCAAGCATGCAATTTAAAAATTAAATATATTTTATTCTATTACAACTTTATTAAAAAAGTAAATTTATTTTGCTACTATTCAAGAAAATATATATGCCTTTATTTCGATATAACAAAAATTAAATTATCTTCTACTTATACATAATCTCTCATAAATATCTTATCTTTTTAAAAATTTTGATTATCAACAACTGAATTCTCACATTTCTCTCTTTTTTTTAAAGGATATTTATTTTACTTTTATCTTTTTTCAAATTAGATTTGATATCTATCTTTTTACCTATATATCTATATCTATATCTATCTATCTATCCATACTTCTTTCTATCTATCTATCTATTTATCTATACTATCTATCTATCTATCTATACTATCTATATAAGCAAATGTAGTGGAAACTCACATACTATCAATTATTTAATCCTAATTTCTCATAATTTTGAGAGATTAAAAAAATGAGGTGGCACTTCTTCCTCTCTCACCCTGTTTTTTCTAGCCAAAATAGATGAGAGACAAAAATCCACATGAAATATATAAGAAAAAATATATATTTATCACTTTAGATAAATTTAAAAATTTTAAAACTCTCTTATCACCTCTTTCCTTTATCTCAATTAAAGTAACCTCCTTTCACATGACTTCCTCTCTCACATGTCTCTCTTCCCTCTTTATATATAGTTATATTTTTGTTTCAATCTCACACTGCTTCTTATAAAAAAAAATAAAAATATGACTATATCTCTCTCCCAAAAACTTGCCCTTATTTGTCACCATCACCATGGTCATTTCATAAGAAAGTTAGATTGGTACGCTTAGATGGCTATTCTGTGAAGAAAGTTAGAGATTGGTATATATGATACAAATGTAGGTTGCTATTGCTTTATTTTTTATTTATTTTTAAGCCCCTTTCCAAGTTTTTGAGTTATATGTTTCACTTATTATATAGACAAAACAATTGCTTTACATAGAATTTTTGTGTGTCAGATTCCATATCAATAAAGCAATCATAATTTTTTATTTTTTGTATATGTTTTTCTTTTTCTTATATTTGAGAAAATTTAGTATTTTACAAGTTACAATAGCATTGAAGTTCAAACAATACTCCTAAGTCACAAGGAGAACAAACAACAATAAATGAGAAGGATAATCGAGAATTACTGGAACGATCAAATAGATGGCTTTTATACAGGAATTAGAAAGTTTTACCATGAAGAAGAAATTTTAGTTTGGAAGCACATATGGCCAAGGAGTCTTAAAACAATATGTCAATAACAAACTTATCAAAGACTCCTATGTAAAGAGAACACTTCTGTTTTTGTTGCCCTTTTCTTTCTTTCCGTTTTTGTTTTTTTATTTTATTTTATTTTATTTTTGTGTGTATAACTAGAATCTTGAATCATAAAAATGGTGCATATGAGATGGAGAGTTTTTCTATTTGAGTGTTCACTGTTGTTAATTGTATTTCAATTTTTTTTGGCACAATTTTTTTTTAGTCCAATAGATATGAGCACACCATTGTTTTTCCTTTCTTGCTAAAGTTTTAGCTTAAGGTCATGTGTGACAAATGGTTAAAACATTAATCTTAGATAATAAATAATAATAATAATAAAAAAACTAAGGACCAAATAAGAAAGACAAAATTACTTATATTAATGTGTGATTTTGGTACATATGAAAAAATAAAAATAAAATATTTATAAGATGTTCAGTCCCTTCCTTTTCTTTTATCTTCTTATGTATTATAAGAATGTAGTATGAAACATGAAAGGCCACCAAACCCTTAATACTAACTCTTAATCACTTTCTTTCCTACTGGTATTCTCTCAAGTCCCTTTTACTAATTTTCCTAATTTCTATTTTTTTTAAATAAACGTAAAAAAATAAAAAAAATAAAAAAAATTGATATACAAATAGATAAAGTTAACAAATTTGATCTATCTCACTTCTGTTAAAATCTTTCGTAATTAACAAATTTGATCCTATATGTTCAGTTAAAATCTTTATTTTATCTCTCAATATCTAATTTCAAATTTTATTTTATTTTTTTAAAGTCCATCTAAACAAATCTAATTTAAATTTTGAATTTTTTTATTTGAATTTTTATTTTTTTACCAGAGCTTCAAGCATTAAATAGAAATTTTCAATTTTTAAATTTTTAAAAATAAAAATATATTTGGCATAAAGTGATAAAAAATTACAAACCCACAAATATTTATAACCATATATATAAATTAAAAATATATATAAACCCATAACAAATATAGATAGATAGATTTATGGCATTCACTTTATTAGTAATTCTTTTTAGCATGTATATGTTTTAGACATTAGGTTATTGAGAAATATCTTATTTATTGTTAGTATTATTTCATTAGTTAGAAATCAAGTTTATTATTTCAAGAAAAATAGATCGCTTGAATTATAATAACATTTTGTGCATCTCGCTTTTTAAATTATTGCCTTTACTTATGAAATTTGAGAAGATGATCTTTATTCATTATGATTATAATTTTATGACAAAATTTAAAACTTGATGCATTATTAAAAATTTATATACTATAAATCAGCCTCATGCCAAGATAGCACGAGTTTACTACTAGTATATATATATATATATATATGAATGTAATATCCTAAACACACGGAACTCTAAGAACTAGGCAGTTAGAATGTATGGCCCGTAGTCCTATTTAGGTTCAACAAGGCCAAAGAAATTCTTATGTGAGGTTCCTTAATTTTATTTTTATCTATAGCAGAAAGGGACAAATAATTTAATCATACTACATACGAATCTAATTAACCAACTTCATGAAATATAACTAACTGCTTTTAAGCTTGTTAAAATTGGACTATATAAACTAAACAATTAAATTCATATTTCATCGCTTAACTTACAAAATATAAAACATGATTAATAGAAATACATATGGAACCAAAATATAGAAACCAAGGAATCAAACCGGCCTATGTGATACTACAAGATCTTTAAAAGAGATTAACCGCTCACCATGAGTGTTGGAAGAACATCGACTTTTGTCTCCGTGACAAACCGCTTTCACCGCCGACTGCCTCCCAAGATACGATGGTTTACACTGTTAACATGTACATCTTTTGATAGCTTTGATGAACTAACAATGGCAAATGCCTCATACAGAAGAATATTATAGGAGCAAGCAAACCGATCAGATAATTAGAAGGCAAAAATCAGACAAAAACCAAGGGAGATGAGTCTCCTTTTATATACCATGAGGAAGGGAGGAGGAACCTCCAGCCATGAAGGTTAGCAACTAATGGCCATTACTCATGCAAAACTGTTAGAGTAATGGACCAAAATTGAAGGGAAAAAATTATCTGAAGTGTGTATATTCATAGCAGATTTGGCCCAAAATGATCACCAATCCGCCCAACCTAAACCTAACCCATTCCAAAGAAGTTTTAAGCCCAAACCCAAGATCCACGATCCACGCACCCATCCTGAAGCATCCATAACTCTTTTTTTCAAAAATTTGGATACACCAAAGGGTTCATGCCCTTCTCATAATCTTGAGCTTTAAATACCTATCAAAGTTTTCCTTTACAATCAATGTGGGATTGGTAGCTATACACAATTCTCAATACCTCATTTATGAGGCCAACTTTATGAGACAATTTCTCATTCAATTTTTAATAGTTTTTGTCATTCTTTTTGTGGTGTAAAGACCTCGCTACAAAGAATCTAAATCCATTTAATCCCACCTCAACCAATGGTTGGGATCTACTTTAATTTCCCATTAAAATTATCAAAAAATCATTTTTTCAACAATAATTACACTTATTACCCCCAATTTAATCTAATCGATAAGGTGAATTTTTATGATGAATCCCACCTCAAATTTAAAAGTTTAGAAGAAAATTTTATGAAGAATTTGAAGGATATTTGCCAAGTAAAATTAGTCAAGAAGGTGAATATATTGATCAATCGCATATGAAACACTACAAGAAAAATACTTTTGGCATCAATTATTTTTTTTTTGGTCGCAAATAGTCCACTTTCATGACTAAAATTTAACTTTTACACCACAATTTTTGGTAGAGGAAAATCACCTTTACACCAAAAAAAAGTTGGTAGCTAAAAGTATACCTATTGGCACCAAAGGCTTTTTGGTCGCGAAGATCACCTTTGGTAACAAAAAGTTGGTCACAAAGTATACCCTTTGGCCACCAAAAAAAATTTGGTCATGAAAGTATACTATTGGTGATCAAAAGCTTTTTGGTCGCAGAAGATTATCCTTTGGCGACCAAAAAAAAAAGTTGGTCGCAGAAAATATACTATTGGCACCAAAGGCTTTTTGGTCGCAGAAGATCACCTTTTGGGACCAAAAAGTTGGTCGCAGAAAAGTATACTATTGGCGATTAAAGGCTTTTTGGTCATGAAGATTACCCTTTGCCACCAAAAAAAGTTGGTCATGGAAAGTTATATGGATAAATTTTAAAAAATGATACTACTGTAATTATATGTTATTTTTCTATTTAGACATTAAAAGTTTTATAAATAATATATAACCCAATTTTTATGGGTTATATATATTGTTTGCCAAATATGAACAAGAAGCATGTTATTGGCAAGTGGATTGTTCATGGTGACTCCTTAGTCGAGTTCAAGTCCGAGGCAAAGACAAAAGAATTAACTTTTGGGTCAAGGCGCGACTTTTTGCACCAACTTATCTTTTGGTTACTAAAAGTTTACTTTTGACTAATATGAATTGGACTTTCCGTGACTAAAGGCTTTTTGGTTGCGTAAAACTATCTCGTGATTTAGACTTTAGTGACCAACGATTTTGGTCACGAAAAGGTTTTAGCGACTAAATATGATACTTTTCATGACCAAAATGTTGGTCACGGAAAGTGTTTTTTTTTTGTAGTGAAATTAGAACCCTTTTTATATTTATTTTATTTTTTAAAGATTTGCATATGAAATTAGAACTTAAGTAAGTATCAACAACGGTTGTATGCTAAAGAGTAACAAAAGTAAAATCCAATTTTATGTGTTAAGATTTGTTAATTGTGAGTGTGTGGTCATGTAATGAAAATGTTGAAGTGTGCATAAAAAAAAAAAAAAAAATTTACACAATTTAATGTATTTGTAAGGATGAAATTAAATTTAAAGAAAAACGTAAAATATATCCACCGCCATTCCCTCTTTTCTCTCCTTCCTTTGGTCGCTTTTTCATTAAAAAAATAAAATAAAACCATAAAAATCACCATTGCGCTTAATAATAAATATAAAATTTGGGTTCCTTTTCATTTGCAATTACTCTTTAATAGCTTCACTAGAGCATGAAAAAGAGAACTAGTTAGTTTGTTGAGAAAAATTCTCTCACGACCCCAAACCGCCTTTAGTAGAATGGTGCGGATGGCCAAGAATCCGAGATTACCAAGGCCAACTTTCAAAATTCACACACAATCGTGAGTATACGATGGGGCTAACAAGAGCGAAGCAATAACTTAAAATACAAGTGGTCCATAAGAGCTGTGCATAAGTCAAATGAAATGGCATACATTCTTGCATAACTTTACAACTTATAAAATATACATTACATCACAACAAAAGGGCTTCTCAAGCCGACATATACAAAAGGTATCAGATACAAGTCAAGAATCATCATCTTTAATCGCCGACGCCAAGACAAGACCGCCGACCTAAACACAAAATGCCGACATAAATATAATGCAGAAGTACAAGGTTAAAACATAATCTTCACGCTGTCACATCCTTGATGCCGACCTAACATGCATACAAAACACCGGCACAAAACACACATCTCGGCGTAGCCAACTTCTAGCTTGGAACCGACATATATACATAGAGAGAATGAGCTTGGATACTCAGTGAATGATACAAGTAATAAAGGTTTTAATGAATGATATCCGAGGTCCTTGTTAAAACAATACACATATCATAGCTTGTTCAAATCTTGTACTTAGTGTAACGTATACAAAACATACTAGGCATAATTTGTGTCAAAACATACTTGAGCTTTCAAAACTTGCTTACTTATCAAAACATAGGATGAACCGTATTCATCAATCTTGGCCTTACAAAACTTGTAAACTTGTGTGACTTAGGCCCGTAGCCCTTTTTCACCTTGAAACTTGTGTGACTTAGGCCCGTGAGCCCTTTTTCACAATATGGTGTCTGAAGTTTAGAGTCCTCCAAAGACAAGGGACCTGTGTTACTTAGGCCCGTAGCCCGCTTTAACACGAGAGACTTAACTTGAATGTGGCACAAAAGCTTATAGTCCTCTGGCACGTAAGGACTTAACATGATGACATTAAAACGGAGCTTATACTTGATGCATAAAACTTATACTTGATATACAAAATAGGATAATCATTCATGCTTAACAAATACCTTTCAAAAAACGGCAAAGCAAAGTTTATCAAAACATTAGAACATAACTTTATTAAAGGTACCACTCACTTAGTTCTTGGACGCTGGATCAAGGCAAGGTCCAAGTCCTACAAACACATGGCAAGGTTCACTGAAAACACATCTCAAAACAAGTCTCACATACATGCAAATGATCTCGGAAAACATGCTGGAAGTCAAAACACTGTTTTACATGTCGGGAGGACATGCTGGGCACTAACCAGGTCTTTGCCGAGGTCCCACACCTCCGGCCGAGGTGTGGTTTCCAGGCACAGGCGGTCAAGAAAGCCGAGGTTCAAACAAGACAAGTGCAAGTGATCATGCAAGGTAGGCCAAGGTGAGATACGATGCTTGGCCTAAGTGTAAGGTCTAGGTAAGAATGATCTCTGTGACTACACTTCGAAGTGAAGTCTGGAAACTGGTTTCCACCCGTGAAGAATATGAAGAATATGAACATGAAGAACATGAATATGATGAATGCCAAAATCATAACTTGCTTATACAAAATCTGGGTTTTCATGCCATGAGTTCGAAAACATGGACCTGGGTACCCATACTTGAAGATCATATGAAAACAAACATGAAAACATGAATCTTGGCATGAGCTTTCGATCAAAACATGACTTTTCTTGAAGAACACTTGAATATCATTTTCTCTCTAAAACCGAACTTCAAAACGAGGCATGGCTTACAAATCATATTCAATCATGCAATGCAATAACATAAACATAAAGAGCTACATGAGCAAATCAAGAATCTAACCTTAGAACACGAATCTAACGGTTTGATCTCTAGGAATCAAGCTTGGATCTCTACTCCTCTCTAGAACTCCTTCTCCCTCTTCTAGAGCTTCTCTTCTTCTTCCTTAGAACAAAACACAACAAATGATGGGTTTCTCTCTCCGGCTGACTTAACACTGCTCGGACACGCATGCTATCGGGTTGGTTTTCTCAAAAGGTGATAGATTGACAAGACTTGACTTTGACAAAGCTGCACTCAACAAGCTACATGAAGAAACACTCCCAAGGAATGACATCGCAAAGAACAAGGCATCAACAAAGGACAATGACCTCGCTAAGGACAAGACTTCGCAAGTCAAGGAACAATGATCCCGGCTAGGAAGGACAACACTTGACTAAGTTACACACCTTGGCCTAGATGCCACACCTCGGTCTAGGTCATACCACCTGTGACAAGATCACTTGTTCAATATAACATCTCGCCTAGATAATACACACCTCGGCCTCTACAGAAGGACACCTCGCCCAGATGATAATCATCTCGCCAATATGCCAGACAAAGGTGGAGGTCAACAAAGAGAGATTCCAAAACAAACAAAGTTTAGGATGACCTCGCTTGGAAATGATCTAAGCTTAACATAACAAGGCTTGACATGACTTAGGCTTAGCATAGCAAGGGAGGAAACAAAGCATACATATACACTTAGGCAAATCACATAAGCACAAACAAGGCAAGAATTCATGAAGGCAAATCTTAACATGGCAAATCATATACGTACAAAGCAGGGCAAGATTCATGAATATTAACTTAACAAAGCATGGTTATGCAAATGCACATGAACATGACTATGGCATGAAATGTGGGTCCTTATAAATTCAACCCTAAATAGACCTCAAAGCATCCTATGTCGCCCAACCCTAATACTATCTTAATAACTATCATAATAATTGTTCCTACTTGTGTTGAAAACAACATCGAAAATCATCAAATTTGGACAAGGATTAATTTTAGGTGAGTCATAAGCTCGTTTGTCTTGAGTACTTGGTATTTTTTTTCAAATTTAACAAATATGTAATTTGTGATTGATTGTAAGCATTTAAAAAAAATTTAGTTTGTTGTGATCCAAAAACCTTTACCTTAAATGGAAAGTTATTTGCGCTTCAAGAGCATAATTACATGATGTCACAAATCTAATATGATTAGTGAAAAGAATGAAATTTATCGATTTTGTAGGCTTATAAAAAATAACATAAGACATTATAATTAAAAAATTAATTGAAACTAGGTGGACAAGTTAGGTCCTGAACACCTAATAATTTTCCCATTAATTGTGATTAAGATTTACAATTAATGATTTCTATTGGTGATGAAGAATAATAAAGTTATATATATCAATTGGTATGCTAACGGATGATGTTATATAATTTTAGAGATTTTAGATTTTGTAGTTTATATAATAAGTGAGATTTATAGTTTTAAAGTGATAATGTCATATTGATATATTCGCATATTAATTGATATAATAATTAATGTGTGTATTAGATGAGAAAATAATAAAAAAAAAACATCATAATTAATGATTAATTGAAAATAGTCATACGTTATGGCCTGGAACACCTGAGATTAGTCTTGTATTTTCCGGAGATTAGTCTCGTACATTAATTGAGATTTTTTTTTGAGCACATGTTGTGATTGAGATTGATCTTGTATTTTCTTCGATGTTTGTGCTTACCATGTAGCAAAGTCAACGACTTTGCCTTCCCAAATTGACTCTGGAGTCTTTGGATTTGTTTTGTCAAAATCCATACCTACCTTGTGTTTAGAGCCATTTCAAACGACCTTAATGGGCTATTGTCGAAAAGATCAACAGCGAACCATGATGGCCAACTCATTGAATAGTCTGAAAATACTCTTTATTTTTATATCCTTATTATTATGTATGAAAATTATTTTGAAAATTTTAAAATGAGTATTATTATATAAATAAAAAATTTATATATAAATTTTATATATAATGATATGACTCATTATGAATTTTTTATCTTGGAACAAAACATCATTGAAGATAATTTATTAGAATTTTGAATTTGTTGGTCTTGCTGCTAATAGGCCCTTCCCTCTGTTTTGTTTATAATGATAGCATTGCTATATCATTATTGTAAATTTTTCAGATGAATATAAATTTTCTTTTAAAACTAATTTTTGGTGTTTCTTAAGTATAGTTTTTATAATGTTTATAATTTATTATTTTTTAGTAAAATGAGAACAAAAAACATGTTCCATACACCTATGAGGCAAACGGAGATTATTGTCAACGATTAAAAATGAGGGTCATGGGTAATTGTTGATCATCGACAGAGTATTATTACCAATGAGAGATAATTGGTAGTGGCCAAAGTTGGTTGGAAATGATAAAAAATGGTAATTGGAAGTAATTCATGACGTTAACAAGTGGGAGGAAGGAGGTAATTGGGAGAAGTTATTCGCTGATCTTGGGTACAAGCTTATATGGTGCCTCATGAGTTTTGATTAGTGAAAAAGATAGAATTTATGATTTTATATTAAATAACCGAGAAACATAAAAAAAATATGAAAGTTCATAATTAGCATGGTGCAAAATCACATGTGCCTCTCGCACCAACTAATAATTTATGGGTGATTGAAGCACTGCACGTCACTAATTGTCAACAATATAACAATTTTTAAAGGCGGTCATCGCAATGGTGGCTGATGGTGGTCATGAACAAAGGCTTGGTAGTTAGAAAATGAAGAAATGAGCAAAGAAAAAAATAAATATGAAACATTTTTTTTTTTCTTTTTCTGTAACTAGCAAATTTTGTAAATTTTGTGAATTGTTTCAAATTTTGTAAATTAGGTTACATCATCTTTTATTTGAATCAAATCACCTCTCTATCATTTTACACATATTTCGTGAAATGTAAAAATATACTTCTTTTGATCATCTCAAATAATTCGAAATTGCACTATATTTATATATTATCAACAACGAATTTGTAATAGAAAATATTAGAGACCTCAAAAGATTTATTAAATTTTTTATCACATGTCTTACATATATAGGACCAACATCATGTGAGTTTCATTGAGATATTTGATAGGAAATTTAGTAAGGCCTCTTTTGACAACTAGGTTAAAAATTAGTTTATTGGTTTTGATATTTTTAGGTCACATCATTTCTCTAAAAACTATAAAAAATTAAAAATTAACTTTTAATTTACTTTTTTCAAAATAAGCCTAAGTTGCTATTTGGCAATTGGCTTTTTAGTTGGTTTTTTGACTATTTTAGGATTAAAATTTGTTTAGTTTGGTTTTTTTTGACTTTTGTAAAAGAGAAAATAAAATAATTATAATTTAAAATGTGATATTTTATCTTATTAATTTATTTAACTTATTTTATCTTTTTATGTTTTAGCCAAAAAATTAAAGCCAAACAAACCCGTACTCTTTTGACTCTTCGACATTTTTTATTTGCAATTTCTCAATCAACAAATGCATGAATTGACGTGCAAAAGCTACTATACCTAATTAATTAAATGTCCATGTATTTCATTTTGGCTGAGCTTATTTGACCGATAACGTTATGTCGTAGTGGTATGTGGTACAATTCCATAGCGAAAACCCTTACTTGAGGCATTGGGGTGATCTATTTTCTTTCAGATTAGCATAGGTATTTAATTCAAAATAGTAGAAATTTTAAAAATTTTATTTAAAAATTTTATCAAATATTTCACATAGGTATGTGTGGATCCCACACCTATATAAGATATTTGATAAAATTTTTGAAATCTCTAATATGCAAACAAACAAACTCAAGTTTAATAAAGTATTAAATTATTCAAGTTTTATTTATTTACCTAACAAGTTGATCTCAAATAATTTTTAATAAGCCTAACATAAATCAAGTTTACCAAATTCAATTTGTTTAACAACACTAGTTTTAACTAATGAAAAAACAAAAGTTAGAATATATAACAATTATTTTCTTCTGATGAAAGAAAAGAGAAGAATTAAAAAGTTACATTTGACTTTTTGTTTTTGGATTAATTATACTTTTAATCCTTTAGTTTGATTTAATTTTCACTTTAGTTTCTTACAGTTTTAACTTGAATAATTTAATTTCTAACATTGTAATTGTAATTTTAATTTGGTCATTCCATCTAATTAGAGGTTAAAATTAATAATTTGTGAAATACTTGTCAATTTTCTAGGGTGTACATGTAAACAAAATTAACAGAAATTTAGATGAAAGAGTCAAATTGAAACTTGACTTAAAGTGTATAGACCAAATTATTCAAATTAAAACAATAAGAATTAAAATAAAATTTGGGTCAAATTGTAGAGATAAAAAGTTTAATTAACCCTCTTTCTTTTGAGATTTTTTAAAAAATGCAAGTCATAAAATTTTAGTATAATTATATTGATATTTTTAAAGTAAAGTTAAAAGAACGGAAATTAATATAAATAATTTGAAAATATAAAGATAAACAAAGTAAAATATAGGTTTTAGTGTAAAAGAGATAATAACTTTATTTTATTTTTTTTGTCAATATAACTAATAAAAAGACAGTAAGTTTTATGGGAATTAAAACTTTAAGGAATTCAATTTCATTATATCAAAATTATAAGATTTATTGTATTTTTAAAAAAAATTTAGTGGAGATCAGTATAATTTACTCTAAAATAAATAACTATAATAGAAGGGTTTTTTTTTTTTTTTTTTTTTTTTGTTTTTTGGAAGTAAGGCTATTATGTGCACCCTTTTTGGGATGTATATGGTGTGCACTTTATGCAAAACATAACTTTTATCTCAAAATATATAACGTTTGTCACAAAAAATATAATTTTTTTTCTTCACAAAAAAATATTGTTTGGTTTGGTTTTGAAATTAATTTTGAAAGATAAGTTTTTAGAAAGAGTTTTCAAATTTTAAAAATTTGTTTAGTTGTATATTTTGAAAATAATTTTGTAGTTTAGAATGATTTGTATCTTTTTCTTTTTCTTTTTTTGGTTTTTAGTTATTCAGATGAGTATGTAATGTCCCAAATTTCTAGCCCAAATGATAATGCAACAATCATGGCTCTCTTAAAGAAAAACCAAATATAAATTCCCATACATGTATTGCATAATAATAATAGTTCCTCATGCGATATTACATTGATCCAACAATAAGTAAATAATCAAATAAGCACCCCCTAAGGGTTTTCAATCTTCCAAGGCTTAAGCCCGACATACACAAAATGATTATTCAAACCTGCATATACATAGCCTTTAGCTTACAATAGGATCATAGCAAATGAGAACTTTAGTGCTCTCAATACACACATTTCCACGCCTCAATTAGGCGGATTCGCCACATCTTTTCTTGCACAAAATCTAGTAGGGTGAGCATAAAGCCCAAGAGGGAAATCCTTGACAAAGAATATACATTTTATACAAGTCTCAAGAGATGATTGCACATCCCATGCCATGCCTTTTTGAAAATAAAACACATCTTCATCTTTTGAAAACCATCATGCTCAATGATGTTATGCAACTTCAACTGCTCAAAATTTATCAATTTAATTAAAGCGCGTAAATACAACTCGTAATCCTTAGGTCGGTGTCTCGCAAGTAGACTATAATGAGTACTACCAATTGTCATTTTAACAGATAACCGAAGGGTCGACATCTATCCGCTGACTTTCTAGTCTTTCACTAAGGACACTCATGCCAACTTAAACAATTTCATCTAGACCACCTATTAAGACTTACCACTGTATTTACCCCAAAACCATTTCATGAAAACCCATTTCCCAACATCTTTTCTCAATGCAAATTTCCAAAACTTAACATAGTCTAATGAATTGAAATGCCAATGTATGCTTAATAATGCAATGCAACATTGCTTCCATATTCAATTGTTTCACACAATATACCATTGTGATCGAAATTCTCAATCCTCTTTTCTACACAATTCCATAAGATGAATATATATATATATATATATACTTTTATATCCAATTCATTCAAGAGAATAACGAATTCCCACATTTCGAGCAATCTCAACAATTTAGTCAATTCAAGACTAAATCAACATTTTGACAACAATTTTCAAAATAAACAATATTTCTTATTTTTTTTCCACAAAATTCGCCATTTATATATAAATAAACAAATTTCTGAAAACATCCATTTATTTTGGTATACAAAATAAATATGACAACATCTTCCAAGGATTTTCAACATATTTCAAAAAGAAAAGACCCAATTTTTAAGTTTTCTCATCAAAACCATTCATCTCCAAAATATTTAGAAGAATCTCCCAAAATCATCTTTCTTTCAATCAATATGGTTTAAAACCTTCAATTTCTATTTTAAAAGGAAAAGAAATTAAACCCTTTTTTCAAAATTACTCATCTTCTTGAAATCAATGATCAATTTCTCAAAGTTAATCAAAGGATGATTTCGAAAATCATCTAGATATTGCAAAAACATATATATAACTTTAAGAAAATCCCTACCTCAAGTTTTGAAGAAGAAATGAGATGAAACACCTAAAATTAATATTGTCTAAACTCGATCTTCACCGCATACAACAAAGCCCTCGAGACGATAACTAACTTTGGTGAAGAACTTAGGTCTAAATCCCAATAGATTTGGAGAAATCAAAGAGAGAAGATGACTTGTAGAGAGAGAAGCTCCCAATCTGAAATTCTGGACAGTTTTAGAGAGAGAGAGAGAGAGGACTAAAAAAGTGATATAAAATCTTAGATTCACGAACTGATATAACATGGTTCGCTCGAGCGTGGAATGACCCGCTCGAGCGTTAAATACACTAACCCAGTACTTTTGCAGATAGGTCAAACTTCTGAAACATTCTCCGCCGAGCGCATAAACGGCCGCTTGAGCAGACAAGCAACTTCGAATGCATTTTGTATTTTTGTTTTGGGGACGTTGCCCCTTAACACCGCCAATGGGCATTGCCCTAGGACTAGCTAAGGCTACCCTAGACCCCGCAGCCGACGGGCACGACCGATCGCCCAAATAAGTGACAAAACATGAAAGAAGGAATGAAATCGGAATCGCTACAAGTATGAGAGAAAAGTAATCAATTGATGTGTACAATGTAAGATATGGGTTATTAAAATGGCCTGTGGACAAAAACCCGTTATTACCAACACGCCCATGGCCTCGTCCCAACTCGCTTGACTATCCATCTTGCCCCATCCCATAAAAGATAATTTGAGGCTTTGGACAAAGATTTCAAACCGAAGCCCACCCATGAACCCCGCCCATACAAGCTTGTATGGGTAAATCTAACTCGATCATCCCATCAACCGCACTCAAACAATCTCGTCCAAATTTTTTAATATTATCTAAAAAAATAACACCGTTAAATTTAATTTTAATCTATTAAACCAATATTGTCCCATTTAAAAAAATATATGTATTTGACAAGATATATTATCATTGTAAATTGTACTTTAAATACAATTTACACAAAATACAATTTGTTAAAATTAAATTTGACAGGATCGTGATATTTTCCTAACTCTCAACCTTTTACACATAACGTTGTCTAAATTTGTTAATTTGGTGAATTTATATTTTAATTTGATTGTTTTGATAGTATTAATTAATTTGATCATATGAATTATTAAAAAGAAAAAATAAATATGTAGACCTTAATAAATGTATAATCCAATTCAATTTGATTTTAACCTGTTGGATTTAGACTTACAGATGAGACATGATTTTAACTTTTTAAATAAGTTCAGCTTATATCAACTTATTGACAAGTTAAAATTCAAAATCTATTAATAAATGAGACATGGATACAATGGATACAATAGTTGCAGATCAAGAACTCCGCATGTTTCATCACACACATAATGCTATGTCACCTAGACATTTATCACACTATGGTACACGTGGAACCAAACACAATGTATGCATGCCCATATTAGTTAAATGTCACAGAAAATGACAAACATCACAGAATGTGGCATGTTGCAATGTATGGGGTGCAATTCCGAATTTTTAAGTTGAGAGATTGTTCAAGTCTCGCCAGTTAGGCGAGATCTCGCCTAGGTCCAAATTGTAACTAGAGGTTACCTGCTCAAGCTCGACTCGAGTTAAATCAATTATTCAATTCGCCCGAATTATCCAAATTGTAAAATGAATTTCAATTTTTTTCTACATTATTAAATTATTAAAATTTGACTCTATTTATATATATTTTTAATATAGAAAATCATTAATACCATCCAAACAAATAATTTATATAACATAAGAGATATACCGCTAGTAGTCATTACAATTTATGAGTGAAAATAAAAAAGTAAGATTTTATATTATTTATATATATAATATATATTTAGTATAATTTAATAATCTAAATTACTTAATATCATGTAATGACTAATAATTTATAAGAATATTTCATATTTTATATATCTATATATGTATAATTCGGGTTTTAGGTTGCTCGGGTTGTTTGACGCTTTTTGCCCAAACCCGCCCAAATTTAATTCGGGTTTATGAATTTTGCCCAAGCCCGCATCAATTTAAAAATATTTTGTCTGCTTGAAAAATTCGTGAATTTGAGTTGCTCGGGTTGAATCCTCTCGTTACACCCTAATTGCAATGTGGTGCTACCATTCGTTGAAATTACGTTATGCAACATGTCATGACGCAATGTCGTGCAAACGAACATGCTAACAATTAATTGAACTTACAAGGGACTAATTGACATTGCATAATCAATGGATGGCAACCTAAAATGAAAGACACAATAACACAAACACCAACATGCTTGATTGTCTTACGAAGCAAAAACCCAAATAGATCGATTTTTTAAAATTTTGATGGCAATCAAAATGGCAAGCAAAAACCCACACACAAAAAGACAAACATCACGCAAGGTGGTAGGATGCAATGTGGGGGCTAACGGTTAATTGACTTAATCGATACAATGTGGCATGATGCAATATCATGCAAATGATCATGCTAATCATGTGAAAATATCAAAAAAATTATATTTTATTGATAAATAATGCAAAAAAAATGAGATACAAATAGATCAAGGTTGAGACACGATATCTCTGCTTTTTAAGGAGATCAAGTCCATCATGTAGAAGAACCCAACATCGATGCAACAAATACAAAACCATGACTTGTCCATTCTAAGATACAACAGCCCGACTACTTGTCGTATGGTTCAAGCCAACTCGCATAAGATGGTGAACCCAAAACTCCATCAAGAAAAACACCATTCTTGCTAGTAATCTTTCTTGTATAGAAAATAATTGGTGTGTTGGTGTAGAAAAGAGTAGATGAGATGAACTATTTATAGGCCACTAGGATTCTTTACAAAATACACCAAAAATAATAATGACCATGAACCTAGAGAAAAGAGACAAAGGTATCCAAATATTAACTCACCACCAAGTCCATGAACCTAATTAATTCCATTCATGAACAAGATAAAAGGTCACCAAAACAATGAATCTCCATTCATGAACAATATGAGATCTCATGAACAAGACAAAAGAAGATTCATGAACAAAATATATAACATTTAATAAAAGATATTAAAATGGCCATTTTAATATCTAGATGTATGGTTCGTGGGCTTATACACTTGCTCAGGTATAAATTTCTTAAATACTTGATTTTCTCAAAATGGGATCAAAGTTTTAACCTCTTAGTACCTAAAGCTTCGAAGAGTCAGTTGAGCTATTTCAATGTTTTTGGCATTTTTTGTAGAGCTTCTGGAAATCAATAATGCTTTATGCAACGGGCTTCTTTATAATTGTCTTGTCCTCCAGAATGCTAGCTTATTGCACTATGATTTTTTCAATCGAATACTAGAGCTAACCAAATCCACCTTGTCCAAATTTAAATGCACGTGCTAATTTTGCAGGTCACGGTTGAGGTTCTCAGATTCCAAGTCCAAGTGATTGCATTTGTGATCATTGCATATCCAATGATTGGGTATTATTGGTCAGCTTGTAAGGTTTTCTGGTACTTTTATGCCATGTTTTGTACATTTCTTTACTTCACTTATCTTGGAATGTCTGCTTGTTGCATTGACACCGACCTTTCCAAAGGGCTGCAATTTTACAAACAGCCTTCTACACAATGTTGAGCCTGCTCTGCATCTGATTCCTCAACCCAGAAGCTACTAACCTTTACTCAAGGTGGTATCTCGCATTGGTTTTAGTTAACACTTGTTATTTTAATTTTTGTGAGAAAAACAATTGCTGAAAATTTGAAAAGAATTTTTGATGTCTTCTAAAAAAATGCGCTATTTTCATAAACTCTAGAGATGTTGACCTGTTGCATTTTATATTGCTTTTGCAGCAAATTCCCAAGTGGTGGATATGGATGTATTATCTAACTCACCCTCGGCCATTGAACAGCTTCGATCATCGATGCTCGGTTATATGGTGGGCCCATAAAATCGACATAGTTCAATCCAAGTTTAGGTCAGAGAAGCCCGATACTTAAAAAAATATTTGTGTAATAGATTATTAACCTTGGTTGTATTATTGATTTCTAAAAGCAAGATCACCGCATTACTATGAGGCCAGGCTTGACACATTGTTCTTGAGATCCTATTCTATATTGCCATGAAATGGTTGTTCAAAATCATGTTTGACACCATCAGATTATGTATGACATGAAATTGTTGACGCGGATTAGACTTGGTTCGTAGAATTTGTATTATATATAGAATTGAACATTTATTTTTAATGTTTTGGATGGTTGGAACTAGAATGTGTGCACGTTGTTGAATGCTTGATAATATATTTAGCGTTGATGGGTTATATTGGGTTATATGAATCTTGTATTATGTACGACAGGTTGTATTAAACATGGATGTAGGTTGTTTAGAATTTTTTTGAAAAAAAATAGAAAATATTTGGCCACCAAATATTTTGGTAGCCAACACGTAGTTGGAATTTTTGGCGACCAATAATTTAGTAGCAAAACATTTGGCCACTAAAAACATTTGGTAGCAAAAAGTAATAAATAGTTGGTTAAAATTTGATTTAGAACTTTTTAGTGACTACAACATTAGTGGTCAAATGTCACAATTGCCGACTAACTACGCATTTGTAGCCAAATGTTAAGTTTCGGTGACTAATTCTTTTGTAGCAAAAGTCACACCTTCCCCGACCACCTAACGGTAGTAGCCAAAAATCACATTCGGCGACTAATGGTTTTAGTGGCGAAGCCAACATTTGCCACTAAAATAAATTTAGTAGGCAAATGTTACACTTCGGCGATCAAATAAATTTTAGTCGCCAATACTATTGCCTCAGGGTATAGGCTTTAACTTGGCTACAAAACTTTAGTCGCAAAATACAATCACCGACTAAATTTTGAACTTTACACCAATCTTGGTAGCCAAAAGTGACATTTCTTGTAGTGGTTTAAACCTAACTTAAGGTTAAAAAAAAAAAAAAAAAAGAAGCCTAATAGCCCCTAAACCAATGGTTTAAAAAAAAAAAAAAAAAAAATAGCCTGTGGGGTTGTCATAGTGATAGTGTAGGCACAGCCTACCACTGTCATAGTGACAGGTTGGTAAATTACAATTTTGCCCCTTTAGATTAATTTTGAAAAATGTGAGGTTAGGGACAAATTTGTCATTTTAACTTTAAACATCATTTCAACACATTTTTCAATACACCAACTCAAATAAAAATCCATCATATCGCCCCAAACACAAAAACTAAAAATAGCCTACTTAAATAGCCACAAAAGTCAAAAGCCTCTAAAATAGTCACTTCCCAAACACCCACATAGTAACCTCACATTCGAGCCAAAGAATGATAATTACATCACATCACTAAACAATGCAAGACACAACCTTGATCGGGACAATGTAATTCCACATTACCCTAATAAAAAAAATGACGCTAAATCCATTCACCGCATGGGATAAATCACATTACCACTATAATGAACATTTCAAAAAAAATACAAGAAAACAGGACAAATCAAGACTCCAAACAAGGCATTTACATAAATTTTACATTGACACGTTAACCACAACTCATGTATTCCATTCTAAATAAGAAACCCTAACTGCTTAACATCACCCCCATACCACCATTACAACAATAACTAACGAAACGACCTCCTAATGTAACAAATACATTCTGTGTTCATCACCATATGCAATGTTATGTGTCTATGCGATTTTGTAGTTTTGGGGTTTGAGTCGTCAGCTACAGATCGTTTAAGTGTTTAAGATCACACAACTTCGTGATTTCATGGTCATCGCACGCCCAACAATGGCAGAATCAATGTGCCTTTGTGTCCACAAGCGTCGGGTGGAGAATACTCGCTATTATTAGTCTTAAATTGAAGGTGGTTCGTTAGTGTTCTTGTTTCGTTATCTAAGGTTCCAACCTAAATCACAATGTAGAATTTTCAGAAAACCCTCTTTTGAAATCCTTAAACACTATCAATGATTTTAATCAACAAACATGGGAATGTTCAAATGTGGAAATGTTGCTTTCTTAACGCTTCCATATGAAGATCAAGATTCAATTGAAAATGACGGAAAACACAAAAGCCTATAGTGCGCTTATGTACAAATCAGTAATTTCACCATAAGCAAAAACCACCATTCCATACACACATCAACAAGTGCGTGACATAGGACAAATGTGACATTCCTAGTGTTTTAGGACCTTTTGGTTTATCGTAAAAGATGGAGGACTAATTAGTGCACAAGTTCATATTATTGGCATTTCACCCATAATATTTTTATCATAATATTTAGGGTAAATTACAAATATGCCCCGATGTTTGCTTAAAATATGAATTGCCCTCGTGGTTTGGAAAAATTACAAATACCTTCGTTAGAATTTTTTATTTAATGCATTTATTAAAAAAATGAAATTTCTAACTATTCACCTATACAATAATAAAATTATCTGAATTATTAATTGAAATAAAATTTTAACATTATTAAAAACTGTTAATTAATTTGATGATTTATTAATAAAAGGACCTATTTGTTATCGTATTAGGAACCTTAGGGGGCATAATGTAATTTCTAGAACTACAAGAGGTATTGTAACTTAAGCAAACCTCAAAGGGTGTGTTTGTGATTTACCCTAATATTTATTCTCATATTTGATTTATTAAATTAATAATAGAAAATATATTATAAATGAAATTATTATTTATCATTGTAAGAAGAGTTCCGATTCAGACCACTAATACACCATCACTAAAAGCAGCACTAATGACGTGGCAGTGTAAAAAAAAAAAAAAAAAAACTAAAGGCCAAACTATCACATTAGTGTAGGGTCCACATCTCGCCATGTCATTAGCGGTCTGTTTAGTGGTCTGTTTGGTTTTTTTGTGATATATCAAATGTAGGTTTTTGTTTATAGACTATACCTAGTCTTAATTATTGTGATTTGATGAAACAACCTTTTGTATTTTCACGCTATCACACGGTGCTCAGATCAGATGAGAAGTACGGCATCGTTGATTCGCTTTTAGAGAAAGCAATGATCAAGATAAAGAAACAAGATGTGTGTTTGATGCCAAGGTTCTCAATAAAATTCCAAGATGATTCATTGAAAGACAAGAAAAAGGGCTTAGGGAAGCCGATGTAATCAATGTGCACAGACATTTGGGTTGTTGTAAGTTTGTAGGGTGATTGTGGTCTCGCTTTTGGCCTATCTTTTGTTAGTTTTTATGCTTTATTTGTTATCTACTTGCTTTATTGTGGATTCACAATGGATGTGTATTTGGAGTATTTTAGTGAGTTTAGTCTTTAGAAAGGATTTAGGGACATCGTTTCTAAAAGCAAAGATCAACAGTTGTTTTTTTTTTTGCCTCGCAAATCAACTTTAGGTGATTTCTATATCAATGTTATTAGTTTGTAATAGTGGTGCTCGAGAGGGATGCCTCTCTCTTGTAAATCTATAAATTCTTTAGTGCATAAAAATATATATAAATGATTTCAATTATTTTCAGCCAACAGAAATTTGTTTGCTAGAAAGTAAAGCTTTCTCGATAAATTCACTTATTACTGGTAAAATGTGTTACCAAATAAAGTTTATTTTTGTGCACTCCATATTGTGTTGCTAGAAGTGTATTTTTTGTTAATACCAATTTGTCGTTACCAAAAGTAAAGTTTTATCGACAAACAAATTGTGGGCAAATGGCAACATTTATTGATGTAAATGTGTCACCAAATGTTTACTTGCCGACTCATATATTTTGTTGCTAAAAGCATATTTTTTTGCCCATGCAAATTTGTGTTGCAAAAAGTGTCACACAATCATCATATTTGAATCATTTTACCACGCAAGGTAAATTGCCTAATGGTCACATGGATGAAGGCTTTTTATCGATGACTATGTTCGTCACTAGTTGGCATTACTTTTACCAATGCATCGTAATTTAATCGGGCAAAAAACTTTTGGCCTTTAACTCCACTTTTGCCTAAGTGGAAGGTCGTATGTAGCTTTAGGTGTCGCAAAATTTGCCAAACTAATTTTCTCTTAGCAACATATTTTGTCATGCTATGTAAAAATGCAATTTCTGGTAGTGTTCCTAGTGTTTTAGGACCTTGTTTATCAGAAAAGATGGGAGGACTAATTAGTGCACAAGTTCATATACATGAGATTTATTGATACCCACCACATAACATGTTTTTATCATAATATTTAGGGTAAATTACAAATACGCTCCCGAAGTGTTTAAGCTAAAATACGGCATTCCTCCCCGTGGTTTGAAAAACATTACAATTCTTCCCTGCTAGAATTTTATTTAATAGAATTTATTAAAAAAATAAAATTTCTAACTATTCACCCATACACAATAAAATTATCTGAATTATTAATTAAATAAAATTTTAAACATTATCATCAAAAAATCACTAATAACTTCTGATGATTTATTAATAAAATGACCTATCGTTAGAAATTAAAAACCTTTCTTAGAACTATATGTACTTGAAATTCTAAGTAAACTCCTCAAGGGTGTTTGTGATTTACTCCTAATATTTATTCTTATATTTGATTTATTAAAATTAATAATAGAAAATATATTATAAATGA